>SMMW01000597.1:712500-1312500 GCA_004794655.1 Marisa cornuarietis
AGAGATGGGTAGGTCGATAGATGGATAGATGGATAGAGATGTGGAAAGATTAATATGTGGATAGAACGATCGATAGCTAAATCGATAGATAGACAAAACTTAAAAAGTAAAAACCGAAAGAAAAAATGTTGTACACGTAGAATGTCATGGCATGAGAAGAAGAAGAATGACTATTTCTAACAACGTGTTCATTCTGCAAATATCACAGTATCACTAATGACAGGGCACTTGTTACGGTACGTAGGACAGAAGACTGGTCCTTCGGTGGGTTACAAACATGATTTAAGAGCTATCGGCCTGACCAATCTGTTAGGTATCAGAAATAAGAGGAATAAACTTACCCCTCCTGATGATTTTCACACGACTATCCAGTGTCCATTGTTGGAACTGACCCTGTAAATCAGTTACATGTCTGTCCAGTCTATAGACTCTGTCTTGCATACAGCAGCGAGTGGCCGCAACCGCAGCCAGGGGACAGAACAACAGGAGCCCCCCCTCCCGACCCTGCGCGTGTCGTTTCTTCTTTTTTAAGATAAAATCCACCAAAGATGTCTTCGCACAGTAAGAGGTACAAGCTTTGATATCACGAGGATCCGAGAGTACGCCTAAGTAACCTCTGATCCCAGACCTACCATCGGGGGTAACCTTGACAACCTAAGCTTTTCCACGAATATTTTCGATGTCAGAGGTATTGACTTAGTGATGTTTCTTCTTTCCCAAGAACGCCATATTTTTAGAAAAACTAGCCTGCACAGAGCTCATCCCTGTTCTTTACACTCTTGTGGGGCTTAAATCAAGATTCATGGTTCCTGTCAAAAGTTTTTTTTTTTTTTGCAACCATGGCGCGGCTCATTCAAATGCCCACTCCAGAACAAATTCCCTGAATACATCATCAGCATTTTTTTTTCTTAAGTGCATGCTGGAACCTTTTGGTTTCTTTGATATTCTTTGATATCTCAAACCCCTCTCTTTTAAAGAAAGAATGATTTTCAAGTTCGGAGGTCAGGTTTTCGATGCGATTAATTTTTGATGAAAGTATTTTTCCCAACAGTCAGAAAGACGATTTTAAAGATCGCGGGAGGGATTTCTTTGCTCTTGTGTCAATTGATTTTAGTGGAAACCGACCTTGCACACTGTTTTCACTCCTAAGGGATCAGAAAGCAGATTGTATGAACACTCTCCTTTGTTATTCACAAATGCATCTACAAGACTGAGTGGCTGGACAGACCTGGGCAGCAGGAATTGCCATGCATAGAGAAAAAAATGTGACATATGCATCGCAAAAAAGAGGATTTATGACTGTCTCTTGTTTATTTATTTGCATATGCCACCGTCGCATATCAAGGAAAAAACAAAAATGAAATCGTTTGAGAACTAGTACAAATCAGAATCGGGACCGTGTAAGATCTGGTGAAAATTAGAATAGTTTACTTAGAAAAAGGAATCTTATGGAAGATGATACAAAGGACAACCCGGATAGCGTTAGAACTTGTAAAATGGGAATTAAGGACACTGTGAGAGGAGGAGAAAATTTGTGTTTTATAGCCGGCCCTGTAAACACGATCCAAATGAGAATCGGGAACCACGTGAGAACTGATACATATCTGAAAAGTCACAGCATTTTCGCCATACCCACAGGACGACAAGCTGTACTCCGTCGGGAACTCTGGCTTGCAAACACGACCACTGCACCACTGTGAGTGCACCCTCCGCTTAGCTCACTGAGTTTTGCATTATCTTCTCTTCTCAGGAGGCCAAAGAGCACGTCTGGTCCCCCAACCTCTCCCTCCCCTGCGCCGTCTTGGTGCCAGAGACTCCTTTTGAATAATTTCTCCATCGCGCGAGACACCATAGACAAGAAAGGCAAGAAAATAGGACTAATCTGACCATAGGAGAGGAAGATGCAAGCAACATCTGACACAACTGCGGGGTTTCCATCCTCTTCCGATGTTTCTTGACAACGTCAGAGCCAATGCAGCTGGGAAAGAAACAAAAATAAAAAAAATATCCGACTGAGTCTCTAGCGCCAGCAAGAAGTCACATCTGACCCAGTATTGAATCCAGAAGTGGCATCAACGGCTTAACTCGCAGTGCGTGGGTGTGTGTGTGGGTGAGTGTGTGTAGGGGGGGGGAGGGAGTCTCCATTCATGTACATCCAGCTACGAGCCATTGCACTGTTCGGAACAAACTCCCCTTTCCTTTCCTTGAAAGATTAGTCACGAGGAGAAGCGAGCCTAGTTCTGGCCGTGACAGTTGGTATCAGGGATCTTCACTAGCTTCAGATTTAACGTTAAGTTGTCACCTCGCCTCCACTGCCGTGATTCCATTGGACGTAAGATGTTGATGAACGGGCCAATGGTCCCCTACCACACACACACACACTCCCACCCTCCACCACCACAGTTTCGC
Organism: Marisa cornuarietis; assembly: GCA_004794655.1. NCBI lineage: Eukaryota > Metazoa > Mollusca > Gastropoda > Architaenioglossa > Ampullariidae > Marisa > Marisa cornuarietis. Next base: position 714,910 of record SMMW01000597.1, read on the forward strand.
CGGCGGCTCCAGACGTGGAGGTCGCTGCGCGGATGCAACAATCGCAAAGGCTATGCTAGTTGTTGTTAGTCGGGGCCCAGCCCATGTCCATCGATAGTCGGAAGCCACCCAACAGGCAGTGTGGTAAGCCACTGATGTAGACAACGTGTGAAACGTTCGTTGTGTAAAACAAACAAACAAACAAACAAGTGAAAACTATCAGGCAGAATAATCGAATATAAAGCCCAGCCACTGTCTCGAGATAAAATGAGTCTTTTGAAACAAATATACCAAGGAAGGACTGCAGAAGGATAAAGGAGAGTAAAGTAATTCTGAATTTTTACAGCTTTTGTTTCGAAAAAAAAGGTCTGCAGATGTTGCAGAGAGGTTATCGATTCTCATTAGTTTCAGTGGAATGATATCCTACCTGGTTGTTGTATCCTGGTACGTACTTTTTAAAACTGTTCTCCATTCAGAGATCTGCGAATAGAAAGAGGGAACTGAGTTCTTTCTTCTCAACCGTCGGTGTTTTTCTTGGTGGACAAGCGGGTTCAGTGGGTTGAAACATTAGCGATCACGTGGTGACTGACCACAGCACCAGTAGCCAACCAAGTGATAGCACTGGCACCTCATTTTTTTTTAGGGGGGCGCACCTGTGAGGACTGTATTTAAACAAACTTTGCGAATGATTTAAATGTGAATTTTCGTCGCAGCCGAACACCTGATGTGAGCTGCAACCAGGAAGCACAGAGGTGTCTTGTTCTGTGTGCTTAATTTAATAAATGCGGGATCGCTCTGCCACGACGTCACGACAACAGCGGTGCAGGTGGTAGCAGCTGGGTCGATGCTGTTTCAGTCACTGACGAGTTTCACGAGACCTCGTTAGTAAAACGCATTCAGAACACAGAAAGTTCTTGACTTCTCGTCAGTCGTCGCTATGGAAGACGGATTCCTAGTTCAGGACTTTGAGAGGGACGCCTTATATGACTACAATGGCAGTCTGGACGAGTTCGCCAACGAGACCCACAGCATGTATGACTTCTACAAGGTAAGAAACGAACGAACAAACGGTTTCAAAGAAAAAAAAAAGACAGCGAAAGAGAGTGAGAGAATGCTTATGCCTGCACATATATGTGTGAGTATATAGATGCGCGCGTGTGTGTGTGTGTGTGTGTGTGTGTGTGTGTGTGCACGCGCCCGTGTGATGGTGTATAAAATATGTGTGTATAGATGTGAGTGTGTGTGTGCCTAGCTGTGTGTATGCATCATTAATTCAAATACGTGTGAGAACGCTTATTATTTCTGCTGATATGTATACCCGCACGTATGCACGCATGCACGAACCCACGCGCGCGCGCGCACGCACAGGAAAAACGCAAGAAAAGGGGCAGATAAAAATGACTAAAAGAAAGACAAGGAAGAAATAAATAAACAAGGAAAATTTAGGGAGGAAGCAGTTGAAGAGCTGTAAAATGCTGGCGCACGCACGCATCACGTGCCGTGTATTTGTGCACGGAGGCTTAACTTTACAAGGCGTTGCATTTATGCATTGTTCTGGACAAACAAAGGTGCTCTGTTATCATCCTCTCTGGGCTTTTTGTGTTTCCAAACACCAACAAGGTAAAAAAAAAATAAACAAGCCACAGGTCTGATTGCTTCATTTTCAATTTTCCGCTTCTTTTGGTTTCATTGTGAGATGGGATGCAAAGAGAAAATGCCTTAGAGCCTTCTCTTAACTTCCGTTTGGAGCAGACTGGTCGAGGTTTTTACAAGCAGATGTCGTGACTTTTTGTCATCGACCAGTATGTGACTAAATGATGCACGATGCACGTTGGAGGCTTAAACTTTTCCGAGATGCTTTTTCTTACCTCGAAGAATTTTTGCGGTTTTTGTCTTGGATTGTTTTCTTCATGCGTAAGCACAACGGCTAAATGCTGCGCGTTAGAAATACTTGCCTGTCTTTTTTGTAATACTTTATGCCTTCATCATCCACATGTACAAAGTGAGCTCTTCAGGCACCATTTGAATTTGGAAGCGCTGTGCAGTCACCTGCTACTTGGTTCTTAGGCCTGACAGTCAGTCGACCGACCCCCTGTTGTGAGTCAAGCATTGGTGCGAGAGATATTTCTCCACCCTATTCCCCTCCTACCCACTGCACTATTGTTACTGAGTCAGCAAAGTCTCCAAAGTTTCACCTTGTGACACCGAGTGTTTGCCACTTTTAACACAGTAAGGGATATATGCCAAATGTGTTCTTTGGAAAAGTATACAGGGCCGGGAAAGAACTATTAAGTGATTAAAAAGGGCTGCAAAGAGGGAGATCTAAAAAAAACTGTATTTAAGAAAATATTTACAGGTTCAATAGCTTCAATCAATCAATCAATCAATCAATCAATCAATCAATCAATCAATCAATCAATCTGTGCTGCGATACTGATATGTCTTTCTTACCATTGCCACAAATAGCAAAATAACATCAACTGTTAATACTAGTTATGTTAATTAGCACAAAGCTCTGGCTACAGAAGCTGACTTTTCTTGACGTGGGGCAGTCGAGGGCGCTACGGTTAGCGCCTGTCACCAACACAACAAGGATTGACTGTCCTGAGTTCAGATCTCGTCTCTGGCACAGTTCTTTCTTTGCATCTGGCACCTTGTTAACATTTTCCCCGTGACATAGCCCTAGTTGCTGACTCAGTATAAAATACCAATTCCTCTCTTTCTTCACACAGAAAAAACCCCAAAATCAGAAGTTAACGCTAGACTACAGCCATCCACAAGAAATGATGGGTTTAAAGTTTTCCTACACAATTTCGAACAAGTACATTTCTGAAACTAACATTAAATCAAAGTCTTTATTGTGCTTAATCGTAATCCAGTAGCTAGTGTTTTCGTCGCTTTTTTGTCTCGTTGTAACTTCTTTAACTTTTCTTACAAAGTTTAACGCAGTTGTCGAAAATCTGCACTTATACGATCAGAAACTAACAATCTTCTGCGATTTTTTTTGGGCAAACGACGATGAATGTGATCTGAGCAGAGGAAGAAAACACGAAGCTTACAGACAGTAATCTCCGGAAAGCTCGGCAGCAACCTCGTCCATTGTCGTTTGTGCTTCTGCGAATGTTAAGCTGACACCATTGAAACCGCCATCAACGTAAAGATGGCAATTAATGTATTTAGAAACACATCTTTTGTGTCACAGGCTCATGATTCTTGGGATGATGACGCTGTCATTATGTTCTTTTAATCCAAAGGAAATCCTGTGGCTCTCAAAAATAGTGACAAAAGAGGTATTAGGTGTAAATTAAATGCTAGATTTTATTCGGCGGAAGCTAGAGAAACAGAGTGCTCTCTCTGTATATCTGTGTGTGTGTGTGTGTGTCAGAGAGGTAGTGTATCTGTGTTGTTGGGGTCGGGGGAGAGCGGGAACAGAGATCATACAGTGTAACATTAATTTAGATATCTCATGCAATGTTTTCATGTCTAGATTATCATTCAAGGATTTATGCAATATAATGAGGGATGGTGCATGCCTAATCATCTCTGGAGGCAGAGAACCTAGGATATTCAAAACCAATTTGATCGGGCAGGAACAATGGGAGCCATTATTTACTCGTAAATTTTCAGGAGGAACACAGTTGGCTGACTGGCGGGCTGGTTTGTTTGCTTGGTGGTTGGATGACAGGTTTGTTTCGTCTTCAGGTCATTGAGAGCAGTTTACTGTCCATTAGCAGGTCTTAGTTTAATGATACTAGAAGTAGATGAAGAGAAGATCAGAAGACGAAATAACTCTAAAGAGCTAGACCAATGATATGTAGTGACCTTTGTAGAAGAATAGAGAGTGAATACGAAGCCGAAATAAGGTTTGCCCTCAATGATCTCTCCCAGCCGGTGGTCTAATATTTCCAGCAACGCCATCTAGGAAAACGAACCGTAGACAGTTTAACTGCTCGCAGATGCCGACACTGGCAGTAACAGAGGTAGATGGAGAGAGAAAAAGAAACACAAAGACAGAGATCCCGCAGTCACGCCTATGGCGACAACCAGGGACAGATAGAAATACCCTCTTATGAGTCTTATCCGTGTATTTGTGTGACCGGCTAAAGACTTCGTGCAGCAAGCCACCAGAAAATGCCATGAGGCAACAGCGGCAGCAGACAGCTCCCTGAGGTGTTCTTTATTGCCTCCTCCCAGCATGCACCTGTGAGGATGAGCCCTTGCCAATGTCGTCGAGCGGTCCTGTCATCGAGTGCCTGGCTGGAGTGTGACCACACTTTGTAGGCACATTAGCAGGGGACGACAACTGTTTTACCGGCTGCTCTCAAGGGAGCGAATACTGCGCGTTCTCGAAGGACAGTTTCTTTCTGAATGTTAGTAACTGCGTCGTAAAGATGTGTCTGGAGTGCTGCAGGCATTTTCCACGATCATTTCAGCGACCTATTGCATTTACTGCTTACCGGGGAACTTCACCTTACAAATAAAAATGATGATGGCCTCATTGATAGATCTTGTGTGTGTGTGTGTGAGAGAGAGAGAGAGAAAGAAAGAAAGAGATTGGGGAGGGGTAGCTGGGTGCTTGATTGAGTTAGAAAGAGGAAAACATTGCAGGGTTCAGAGGGGTGAGAGATACGATGGGTACTCCCACCCTTTTTACCCTCAGCATGAACTTCAGCAAACTGTATCCAAATTAGAAGATAATTCTTAGACGTTGCAATTAATTTTTCGCAGGACTAATTAAAGTGAACTACGTGGTTCAGCTTAATGGCTCTACGTCCCGAGGGTTGTGGAAACTTGAGCCACAGGCATCTCATATAAGCCCCACTGTGCAATAAATGAGTACAAAATTAGCGCACAGCCACAAGGGTGGACATCATTAGCTGCTCGGAATGAGAAGCACGCATGCGTGAACGTTGCTCAGAGTTTAGATTTTACTTCTGAGCATGTGCAATAGTGATTTTTTTCTCGTGTATATCATTTTGTCACCGACAGCGGATGCAGAAGCTTCGTAACGAAACTAAATTATATCTTTAAGGACTCTTATCTGCATATTAAAAATATCGAGCGTTTGTTGTGAACACATTCGAGAGAACAACCGAGAGAAAGAAAGAGAGAGAGAGAAAGAAAGTACTCAAAGCAAATGAGACTGGAGAGGAAACATGGGGAGTTCCAGGGATGAAACCTGCACAGCGATGTGGTCGTTGAAGTATTGTAGTGTGTGTCGCTAGCATATTCTGCAAATGTCACTGTCATATCTTTGCCAGCATGGAAGCTGCTAGACCGCTCTCTGTGTCTGTTTGAGATCAAACATGTCAGTCCTGTTTAATAATGGAAAAGGGGATCGATTGCAATCGTAGATTTCAAAAGAATTTGGCCACCATTAAAAATGACCATCATCCGCATCGGCTTTAAGAGAGCATCATCTGTCCCAATGTATCGGCATGTATAGAGTTACCGTTCTTGGTGCACCTGAGTATGTATTGGACGAATTGTTGGTATAGTTGTCCCTCGAGTAACATCATGCAGAGGAGAAAGTAAATAATCGATAAGAACACACACACACACACACACACACACACACACACACACACACACACACACACACACACACACACACACACACACACACACACACACACACACACACACACACAGAAACTCAATTGTTCATTGCAGGATCATAAGATGTTTATAGCCGATGCTTTTTCCTGGGTGTGCAATCTTATATCTAACTTGTCTGGTGTCTTGTGGATTCTAACAAGCAGGAAAAAAATCGCTGTAGGGAAAGAGTGGGTGGCAACTTCCCTTTCTCAAGGTTCTTCTAGTATGTTTGATTTTTAAAATGCCTGCTGCTTCCCACACACAGCACATTACTGATTTAAAATACTGAAACACCTTCAAAAATGCTGCGTTTTTCTCTCTTTTTTTGAAAGATGGCAGATACACAAACTGCAATAACTTAATGATATAGTAAAATTTTTGTAACTTTCACAAAATGTTATAGAGAATATTTTGAGACAACAGGGTAACTAGCCCTGGCCCTGTACAAGTAAATAAAATAACATTTAGAACATTTTATAACATCATAAAATCCATGCTTAAATTCCCTAGACAATGTTACGGAGATATCACAGCTCTTTTGTCAGCTATGAGCAATATGTTTAATTCTCTAAAATTATGAGGGGCTTTTCGTAAATATTTGATGAAGGATGTCTTCGCATCAGTATTCACACAATAGCTATTGTCCTAATGGGTTATCACAGTGAGTTACGGGTCTAATGACGAAGCTGTCGCAGGGTGATGCTGACAACAATCGATGCACTACAACTCACCCATCCATCCAGCACAAACCACACAGACGCTACACAAATTTCCATTACAATTTCATAATTTACTGTCCGAAAAACAGGATTTTCCATTTAAAAACAATAATCAGATTAACGAAAGCCTTGCCAAATCTTGCGTCGACTCGTCAAAACCCATCTTCCTTTCCTGGGTCCTCATCTGAAACCTTGATAAGGCTCAAGACCTGAGATTATTGAAGAGCGGAGCCATGAGGAAACGAACAGGCAATTTTCTGTAAGGGGAAAGTCCTTCTTGCCAGGCTGTTCATTTTAGTTGGATGCAGACACCACCATAGTGTATTATCATTCTGTCTTGTTCGATCGCGTCGACGATGAAAGATAAGCATGTCTTTGCAACAGTTGGGAGGAGTCTCGTGTCCACAACGACAAGTTTTTACCTACCGTCGATTCATCACCTCGAAAGATAATTATTCAGACACGCAAACAGTTTCTCGAGTGACAGAAATGAGTGGTAATAGAGACAGACACCGTCTTCCCTAAAGACTTGCGTGGCTTGGTGAAAAAAAATCACGACTCATTTTTCCTTCTAGGACTTCAGTCACGATCGTCGGTTTCACTGACTGAATTGATTGACTGCGGTCACGTGATAGTGGAGGAATAAGAAAAGTGAGGGGATGCAGTTAGCAAGAGGGAGCCCTTTGAGAAGTGGGCGGAAATTTCCTAGATGGCGCAATTACCAGAGGATTGTTAGACTAAGCGCTTAATTGTTTTTTTTTTCCATGTCGAATAAGGGGATAACTTTTCAAAAGTTTTTCTCGATAGCGTCAGCGTTAGGGAAGTGCCAGATAAAAAAAAATTCTGGACGATTAATGCTCTGAAACTGTATATTTTACCTCCTCTGCGATCGTCTCAAATACTTTAAACATTAAAGTTGCTGTATCTGGTTTAGCTGTGCTGTTGAAAGACAAGATCGTAGCGTAGAAAATGCTTAAGAACTCGCTTCCCGACTTACTAGAGAAGAAGCCCTAAAGAGATGGATACCTGCTTGATGAAAAGGAAGCAAAAAAAAAAAATTTACTTGTCTTCGCGTGTAAATTTTCGTAAACGAATGCAGTTCATATCTGCTTGGTAGAATCAAGGACACTGTTCAAAAGAAATATTGAAACTAAGCCGTATTAATATATCTTAAAAGGGTGACTGCTGTACGCTTTTTTCTTCTTCCTTTTTTCTTTCTTCTTCTTGTAGGTGCCATGGATGTTCATCAAATTTTGTGTCTACTAAGTTTTGTTGATCTGTGCTATTGTCTCGCCGCCTGCCATTCATTTAAACTGTTTTCCGAACTCTGCGCCCTGTTGTCTCCTTCTTCATCGACCAACGGTCTCAAACACCTTGTTTGCGCCACCTTGATCCTCATTGACAAGAAATATGGGCAAGAAAACCGCATACAATTTCATGATTAGTTTCTTCTTAAACTCCAGCTTTGAATATCTTTGCAATGAGATGAAAGAACACCAAGAGTTACGCAGCTCCGGACCTGGCAACAAGCTAACGACCTGGCATTGATCATTCCTCCTCCTAATGTGTCGTCTTTGTACCTCAATAATAATCACCGTCTTAAAGACTTCCTGTCGCACAGTTTACCTAGATAAAATAAAATAATTAAAACAAAAAGGCAAACAAGGGATGATATTACACCGACTGAAATAATTATCAGCTCAGACACTCGATCTGGTAAACCATTGCCCACGAAGAAGAACGCTGAAGGGACTATGCAGGGACGATAATTGTGCTAGCGGAAGTGACGCCTTGTTACCGATCTGTGTGCCTTAAGGCGAACCGGATGCCCTCCCCCTCTTTACTCAATCGTGTCGTCCTTTGCGCTAAACCTTGTAAGGACATTGCTCGTCCAGAAAACTTAAAATATCACGACCTAGATAGACAGCAAAAAAGGCGACCATTGTCTGTGACAATGCCTTCAGGAGAGTTATGAGATTCGTATTGTAGTTTGAGCCGTTTTTAGAGCAGATATTATTCACACACACACACACACACACACACACACACACACACACACACACACACACACACACACACACACTTTGAGTGATACGTATGTCTAAAGCTGTGACAATATATTCATAGCTAGGAAAGCGACCTTTTGAAATATTGCATGTAGGGATTACTTCCTTGTATGACAGACGCATTAAGTTATTAATCTATTGTCAAAGCCCTGACAGAAGCCTGCAGAGTGCTCAAGGCATCACGGGAGAACGGCAAAAGGTCAGAGGAAGAACTGTCATGAATAGACGATGCAGAGAGTGATATTAGATGGAGGCGGAAGTGAGACTAGGTCTGTGCCTAGAATGCACTTCTCCTTCTCTCCCTTTTGTGACGTCACTCGGGGCGGGGGCTCGTGATCGTCATCTTGGGGGCATGTAGGAGCGAATACCTGAAGAAATAAGGTCGAATCCCTGAAGATTGTTACAGCGCATTGTTTTGACAGCGTGCAATGTTTCTTCTCTGGGCAGTCCAGCGACCCACAGGTACAACGCTTGTCAACCAAATTAGGTAACTCGTGGAATTGTCGGCTCCAATTACTACCAGAACACACGGTTTATGTTTTGGCGTGACAGCTGTTTACAAGACTGTGACTAGCAGAACGGGATCAGTATGGTTTATGCACAGTTTAGCCAACAAGGTCGACAAAGCTAAATATATGTATAATTGTATATGTGTAAACTCTAACCTTAGCCCAAACCTAAACTCGGATCGTAAGCCTAATCCTGACGCTAACGGGTGCAGTAGCTACAAAGCTAAAATTTTAAGAAGCACAAAGAAAAAATGCATAAAAAAAATCAAAACGAAAAGGAAAAAGCATTGAAACGGAAAACTCGTCTCCCAAGAATCGAGCCAACAACTTGCGTACACAAAAATCCCCACACTTACCCTGCTTTATAGCAGTTTCGTCAACACTCAAAAAAGTTACAATATTGATTTCCTTGTGTAATTTACTTTTTAACATATTCCTCTAAAACTGGCTGAAATGTGTGCATTCTTTTCAACGTGGAGGAAATAAAGCCGCCTTCGGAATATAGCCTCCGCTGCTGACGGCATAAAACACCAACACCAACAACATCCACAGCATCAACACCAACAGCAACAGCACCCACAACCAACCTTTTCTCTTTTTTTCTCTCTGAAATAGGTCCTAAATTTGATTATTTTGCTGTGAATTACCTTTTCAGTTCGAAGCCGTCCCTTCATATGGAAATTGCGTGATGTTCCTCAGAGCCACGTCACTCGTTCTCTTTCTCTCACTAACATTTTTCTCTTTCAGCCCCTCTTTTTTAATTTCCTTCTCTTTTCCTCTTTTCTCTTAAGGACACGTGGCTGTTTCAGTGGCGGCATCAAACATTAACAATGCAATTGAAACAGATATACTTCGTTTCACGTTAATTTGATCCAAAGTTGTCTCTTGTGATGTTGAGGTAATACGCATGTCATAGAACAACCAGAAAATCCCTATTTACGGGGACAGGCAGGTCTCAACGGACTCGTCACCCTCTTTCCATTTCTCTAATCGCTCCTTCACCTTCATTGATGCCAAGGCCAGCATGTTTTGTGGAAGCTGTCTTGCCGGAAGGCTCCATAGACTCCCCGCCGCCCCGCTGTGCTCCAGGTGCACATAACAAAATGCAACGGCTTCATGCAATATCTGCCGCCCAGAACCTGCAGACCGCACGCAAAGCACGCTGGCATGATCGATGACTAGTCTTAACAACGTCTGGAACCTCGGCAGCTGTTAACACTAGACCTCCAACATGGACGTCCTCAAGCGAGCCGACCTGCCCACCACAGAGTCCTTCTCCCGCTTTGTGGATGTAGCTGCAGCTAGATCGACACAGGCAATGCATAAAGAGAGGGTGGGCAACCAGTTTACCATGGGCAGATTAAAAAAAAAAGAGTTAACTTGAAGTTTACAAAGTTTAGTTAAGTTTTCTGCTAAAAGGGATTGTGCCCCGCTAGCCTACAAGGAAATACTACAGAGACGAGCTAAGGGGTTTTATCCTGATGGATGTATTCCTGTACTGTGGTGGTAACGAGTTCAAGTGAGACAGCTGTTTCTACATGGCGGACATATCCTAAACCCAAGGAGAGAAGCAAATTTGCCGAACAGAAGCTCTAAATTTTTAGAGAGTACAGAGTAATCTCCCATTGTTATTGCTGTAATAGATATGGAACCTTGATATTTTAGTATATGCCATGTAAATATAACTATAGTAAAGGAGTGATAAATATGTCTTTAAGTATTGATTAAATACTCCGTGTCTGATGAGTCAAACAAAATAAATAAAAAGATAAATTGAAACAATGAAGCAGTTTGATACTTTACCTCTACGTACAAATTTAACCACGACTCACACCTCTATCCCCATAATCTAAACTACTTGTGAGCTGCAAGAAAAAAATAGTCTAAATGTAAATTCTCTCTCAGTATTAGATTGACTTATCGGTGAATGACGAAAAGAAATAACGGACGGACGGACGGACAGAAGGGAAGCACTCATTGCCTATCCAAACTGTAATTTCGTGGAGAGGAAGGAGTAACAGAGGCCACAGTTAACACGACATACCATGACGGGTTGTTTGGGAGAAGGGGGGGGGGGTGATTTGTCTGTTATCGATCACCGATACATCCGCCGGCGCAAACCACGCGAGACCGCAGCCTAGTTCCGGGTCATTGTGGAAGTACCCGAGGGCCTTTCACTCGCTTGTCACGTGCACGATGATGTGCAGCGCCACCTACAGTGTCCTCTGCGTTGTAATCTACGCTGTGACTACAGCGTCATCTACTGTGGTTCCATAATCACTTCTTTCATTTACATTGTCGTCCTACGTCACCTCCATCGTGACAACAAATGTTAACTCACATCATCGTCTGCAATGTCCTCTATATATCGTCACATGCATCGTCATCGGCAAAGTCGGCAACATCGTCACCAACCGTGCTACATATGTCATCTACATCGTCAGCCACGAGCTTCTACCTGGCCATTCACCGTCTTTTTTTGTTGCTGTCTATATTGTCGTGGATGGTTTTCACCTACATTGTCATCAAGATTTTCTCTTACATCATATACATCGCATCTTTACTTTTATCCACAACGTCGCTTACACTCTCGTCTACATATTAATCCACACCGTCATCTAAAGCATCACTTGCAGCATCATTTACAATGTTGCCTGGCAGACCGGTGGCGCAATGGTTAGCGCCTATCACCAATACAAAAAAGGCTGGATGTCCTGGGTTCAGATCTCGTCTCGGGCATGTTTTTTTTTCTCTGCATGTGGCATCTGTTTACAGAGCTCGGTGCTTGGCCGTGATATAGTCATGGCTTTTTGTTGGCTGGAAACATTAAACAGTGTTTCCTACAACGCTCCCTCCAAAACTGTCATCAGCCTGTCAATCGTCATTTTACCGGCCTTGCGGGTCTATAGAAGAGAGACTGAGAGACTCTTTAGTGTAATGAAAACACTTTAGACTCTTGTCACACCGGCGGGACTCGGGCCACGAAATCAAGAAACGTGCTTAGCACAGAGTTCCACGATAAGGGGAAAACAAGAAAATCCTCCCAGGCTTTGGCTGTAAAGCGCTGGACAGTTCCTTGAGGACAGGGTACAAAAAGAAAGATGACCGTGAAGCAGAAATCCACGAACAGAGAATCTTCCTCGTTATTTAGATCGACGACCTGTCCATTGGAGACTGGAGGCGTGTCGAACAAAACTAGAACCAAATTTGATTTTATGTTGTTGCCTGCCTCAATGAAAGACCCTCAAATTAAAAAAAAAAAAGTTAACTTTTAAAAAATACACCTTGTTTGATCAGCAAGAGTTCGAAAGAGTACAGAGAACACTTCTTGACGCGCAAGCCGGGATGATTAAAGTCACCACAAGAATCCGAGATAGGGAAAAGCAAAGCTCTAGCTACTGAGCACGTATAAAATATAGATATACATCCGGGTCATGTCGATAAGTTCACGGCAAGAACTAAATCAGTGCTAACGGTGGAACTAAGGACATATATGATTAAGTCTAAAATAACCCATGCATGCCTTTGTGGTCAACGCAGAAATTGCATTTATAACAAACATCTTATTCATTCGCCTCCTTGTGGGTATTACAGCTAGCCCCTCATCTTTCTTCCTATTTTTTTTTCTATCGTTCTGGGGCCAGTTGCACAACACGTTTCTAAACCTTAAAACTGTTCTAAAGAAGCAAAATCTCTTCTTCGCCATTTTGATTCACTGCAGAAAAACATACAAAAAAATTGTACTGACAGGACGGAAAGTCAGACTTAAACAACTTTATCTTACTTAAAGCAGTTTTAGTTTTAAATATTCTAAAATTGTGGTGTGCACTTTAAACTGAATATCTAAATAGAGTTAAGGCCTAAAAGTGTTTAAAATTAGAAATGTGTTGTGCAACTGGCCCCTGGCTTTCCACCCGCCTGTAGATTTTTTTTAGCCTTCTTCATCACATTTAGTTAATGTTAATAACTACAGTTAATAGTTATTACCTACAAAAAAGCTTTCTAATTTTCGTTCGTGGCAACTCACGTAAAGATTTTATTTTCCTCAAACTTCTTTCAATCAATATTTCGAATATAATTCCAGTTAGAGCGATGAATATACTCAATTCTTCGAATGCATTTTCGATTAAGCTAGGTGTTCATGGAAAGAAGACTGCACCACAACCATCATTATATGCTGACAGGCACTCTCTTCACCTCCCACAAGGGCGGTTCAACAATCACACCATGCTTTTGTCCTTCACCGTGGGTAGGGGGGGGTGCTCAAAGCTTTTATTGTTTGCTGCGGCCTTGGGCTGAAGAGCAGATGCTGCACGTGACAACAGGTTTGAACAGAGTAACCGGAAAAAAGTTCCACCTGCAGAGACCTGTGCCTCGCGCATGGTTACGCAGGACTGGCACTGAGAGCATAAACTGTGAGTTGTTTAGTCTGGCGGAACACTGGTTTTTGTCAGCCTGGCCATCCCTCTGTGGTTTTGCCTCCCAATCTTGTCTCGCAGTAGTTTTTCGCCTCCCATTAAAATATCGATATACCTATAGTAAGGATAACGTATGACGATCTGCTGTTGTTTTTGTTGACGACGACGATGACGATGATGATGATGGCTCTTTTCTTCTTGCTCGATAGTGATTTTCGAAGCTTGTCGAAGCAGTACACATTGTGCTTGTTACTGTGTATTTTTCATCACTGGCTGCAGTTTTCCCACTAAAATAATTATAGCTTTCTCCGGTCCTACTTGTTCTAGAGTGTATGAAGAATGTCCTTGGCTGTTCCTCCTCACTGGCATCATCATCATCATCATCATCATCATCATCATCATCATCATCATCATCATCATCATCATCGTCGTCGTCGGTCCTGAGAACCGCTACACTCATATCAGCTGACGTAGTCTTACGAGGTCATCACGTCCAGAAACGCTGACACGTGACAAACAATACAGCGACGATCTTATTTGCATCCAGATCGCTGTTCGTTCAGCCATCTGTGGCCCCGCGATCATTTTGTTTCTGTCACGAAATAAAACACCAGGTGAGATAACGATTGCATCGATCCAAAGCACCTGTGTAATTTGATTGGCCAGGTTCTTTCCGTTTTTCATCTCAAGTCTACCTCGTTTGTCTTTGTCGTTACTCGCCAAACTCCATCAACTTGCAGCAAGATCATATTTCTACCTATCGTCTGCTGGATAGACACTCCCTTCTTCCCTTATGCGACAAAGGTGACTGTTTCGCTCCCTCTTTCCTTGGCCTTATAAAGTCCACCGATCAGACTGAAACCCCTACGAAATTGCGTGACTCCATCAAGTCCACCGGCACCCAAATAGTCCAGCGGAATTCTTTTCTTCACTTTCTTTACTGTATAATTTAGCCCTCCAGAATTTCTCTCTCTCGCTCCCTCTTTCCACACTCATACGAAAGATGCTTAATGATTTCAAAGCCGACAACAAATAACTGCAATTAGACCAAGCTAGATCATCTGTCATTCCATTAGACGAGAGGTACTTCTGTTCCTATCGCGAAAATCTTGTATGATGAGTTTTTTTAACTCGATACTTTTACCTGTGCATCCGTCAGTCAATCTGTCTATCTTGTGTTTTTCAGATATTTGTGCTAGCTCATTTCGAGGACGCACGTCCAGACATTTCAGCTTCGAGCTGATGTCAAGCAAAATAAAAACACATCTCGTGTCTATGCGTTTTAAAGGCATCGAGGCCTCACAGTACTGAACTCTTTTCATGCACCTGGCTCTGACCTTTTGATGTCACGACCGTTAAAGGCTATGTGGCGAATCGACTATGAAACTCGGTGCCGTACTACCATCTTTTAAAGTTTCTTTCTTTCTTTGCTTAGACATGGGTGCAATATAGATGAGAATTCTGTTGAGATCAAACGTCCTACACAGGTGAAACCTAGTTAAAACAAGACAGGTGACTAGATTATAAGTGTGACGTGTACACACCACGCCATGACTCAGCTTAACAATGTTATACTTCCGAGTTTATATAGAGCAGATTTTTCGAGTAACATAAGAATAACAGACCACATTTCTGCATCTTTTGGTCCAGACGTATTGCTGTGAGTTTGTGTGGCGCTGGTCAAAATAGTTGCCACAGCTGACAACCATCTTTTCAAAAATTTGGGATTGGTGGTGACTGTATCTTTTTTTATTGTTTTCACGTGTTCTTAACCGGATGAGATGCAAAGCATATTTATGATATGCAAGGTGGACACGTTTCTCTATATCAACGTATTTCCATGTCAAACTAGAGGGCAATTTTCATATATCAAAGCAACAATGCGAATACTTTGGATTGAGAAGCTCCAAGGTGAGGAAAGGAATTATGGAAAGAAACGGCAGGAATTTCTCAAAGAAGCTGACCTTACATATAGAGCACGACGGGAAGGACACACTTCCGGTCCTGCTTTGCCCCTTGAAGCACTCTACTCGGAACGTCCAGCTGCCAAAGAGGATTCGGGTAGCAAAGTGCTTGGGGTAGCAAAGTGCTGCTATTTCGTGAGTGACAATCGTTGGCTTCTAACCCGCAGTACGTGGGTCATCATTGTCAGGTGTACAGCGAGCTGCTTGTCTCCATTACCAGCCTTGCGTCTGATGGAAGAAGATGTTTCTTGACAGTACGCGCCATTGATCTGAGCAAATCGAAGATAATCATACACACATGGCAGTGTCAGTGCTTGCACAAATTCAGCGTTTTCATGCATTCACACACACACACACACACACACACACACACACACACACACACACACACACACATTTTTTCACCCTCAATCTTTGACATCCATATTAACATGCAATAACATGCACACATACACCAATATGCAGCTATACCTACAAAGATGCCAAACACACACACACACACACACACACACACACACACACACACACACACACACACACACACGTGTATGCACTAATAATAATACTACGAGGTCTTTTCCAAAGCTTTGTTCGAAGTGCTTCACAAATAACCAAGAATACAGACCTAATGCGGTCACAAACCGGACATGGTTGGGTGAAATGATTAATTTTGAAAAAAAAGTGAAAAAAGTTTCAATTTAAAGATCAAAGATGTGTGAGTGATGTAAGTAATTTGCTAACGCGTACTTTGTTGTAAATTAATGGGGTTTTTGCCTGAGTGGGGCTCGAAGAAGCTCATTGTCAGAAGAATGAGGGAGCAATCATACGAGAGTATAGATGTGAGGGAGCTCAGACAGAAACGAGGGCCGGTGCCGAAAACAGTGGAAGAGGTGAGTGCAGCTAGTTTATGGAGTACTCTGTCAGTAACGGTCAGCCAGTGAAGAGAACGAACTTATGATGGATATTTTTAGATTTAGACACTCTTTAGGTAAGATGAGTAGCATTGTTCTGAATTCTTTGAAGTCTATCAAGAATGTACTCGGGGATGCTAGTTAAAAGAGGACTACAATAGTAAATCCTTGACAGCACTAAAGCACAAACTAACTGATGGTGAGATAATTATAGATAGAACTAATCCTTTGAAGCTCAAGGTAAGCAACGGTGCAGACATAAGAAATAAGATGCTGGCAAATCAAACTCTGATCGTGAACGAGACCTAAATCGCGGACAGGTAGTGAAAGGAAAGAGTAAGAAATAAAAAGAAGGGATTGTTTATGAAAAAAATGAAAAAAGAAGGATGAATAAACATTTCTTGGGATAAGTGAGCGACGCTCAGTCTATCGTCGTTTAGTTGCAGTCTGTTGTGAGTCATCCACGTCTTTGCGTCCTCCGTGCATTGCAGTATCCGAGCCATCAGTCCATCAACTCCAGGAAGAAGAGTCGACTGTTACAACTGTAGGCCATCATACTAAGGTCATGTGTGACATGGCGTGGTGACTGGTATACTGAGGCAGCGAGGAAGAATACAACACACAAAGAGTTGGTCCCAAGATATATTCTTGCAAGACCACACACAGCAGGCCGGAATCATCCGAGTACACGTTATTCACATTAACACTCTGAGTCCAATCCAAAAGATAGGACCGAAACCAAGATAGCAAACCACATTGAATACACACTGATGGACAAATACATGTTCACATACATCTACATTCTTATTCACGCAAACATTTACATACCAGTAAGCATCTTCTTAGTCGCAAACCTACAGATACCAATAAACATTCTCAGTGACGTATACGTACCAATAAACATTTTCTTAACATAGACATACATTTACATATACCCCTACAGCAGCATCTAACCATACACACAGATGTAAACCACCGTCCACACGAAGCGTATAAGGTCTATCGTGATCATTATCATATATGTAGAATTTCAGTGTGATTTTAGTCCTAGATTTTTCTGCGGTCTTTTGGAAGAAGGTCTTTCAGCTACACTTCAATATTTATCAGAAGATCTCGACATTGTCACATATGATAATTTTGGGCTGCTAGAGGCACTGTCAGGGCTTAAAAACAAACCAAGCTATTGATCAGTGGTGGGGAACCTGTTTTCCTCCAAGGGCCATTTTGATATTTAAAATATCCTTCGCAGGCCGCAAAAAATTATCTATTTAAAAATGAGTCTGGTGTGTTTGGTCAAACTGTAGTTTGACGACAGTGTGTAAACACTTTTGCAATTGTAGAATCGCAGCCTGCCTGGCGCTATTGTCCTCTGAGTCATCACAAGTCGCCTTTTCGTAATTAAGTGAGCTAAGACCATGCTCTGCACAATGAAACGCATCGCGAAACAACTGTTTGGAGTCTGTAAAAGATATTTTTATAATTAAAACGTTCCTAGAGGAGACAAAGGAAATAGTAACAAAACCCTTTTTTCCTAATGCACAATTTTCTGTTTGTGATTGTGAAGTCAAACTTCATTTATGATACTAATCATGACTGTTTAGTACACACATACCTCCTGATGGAAGAGTTCATGGTGTCTACACACACAAACATGTTTGCACCTGCACAAATAAAGTCACAAACCCAAACTAGCCAAAGCTTTTTCGTTTGTTCATCCTTTGGAAATGCATGAAAGGATAATGCTGGATACTGGACACTGGACACTGGATAGGCCTGAACTGTAAATTATGGTACACAACAATGTCGACGATACTTTTTTTTATTGTCTGAACCGACATGGTCGAAGATCGTTATGCGTATCATCAGCCGACATCAAACCGAAAGTAGCCAATCCTTCACTTGGGTTAAAGGTCACATTCATGCCTTATTCTCCAAAATCGTCCACATAGGTCGCAGGTAGCTGACGAGAAGCATACTGTCTGTCCCGTCATGTACTCGTATGTGTCCTGTCTATCTCGTAATGGACATTCCTACTTCTCCCTCAAAATTTACATAATTATTATTATTATTTACTTAATATACATTTATGTTACGATGAATAAAAGCTTATAGACTTTACTGACATCTGCAATTGCCTTGGCGGACAGGATCAAACCATTTCCCCACCCTTTCTATAGATGGCGGCTAGCTGTAGCCACTGAGATACATGGACGGTAATCTTTGCTATTTCTGATATTACTTCGTGTTTTGCGAGTTATTTTGATAATAAACGTTTTATTACTATGGCGACGGAGAGCGAATCACTGAAATTAGCAGTTTTGTGGTGAATTATTTTTAACATGCCAGTGCAATAAACTACTTTTTATCACCCCGCTTTGAGCTCTGTCTATTCTTAATGTGTTGCTTTTGATCCTGTTGCCAGACATAAACACCATGCAATCTACCGACAATGTATCATTATTACCAACAGAGCTAACGTGACCAAAACCCATTAGGGACAACTACACCAGACTGAGGGGAGATGAGTGTCTGGAATTTCCACTACAGACTGTCTAGAGAGAGGAGCCGGTCTTTTTGACGAAGGTACTTGAACACTGCGCCATTCAAGACCCTTCTTCTTAAGTTCTTTAAGTCTTCAGTCTCTCAGATAACCTTCAGAAAATTGGCAAATAAATAAATAAATACATAAATTCGCAAATTTAAAAGAAGGACGACGGAACATATTTGATAGGAGGAACGTAGGGTTCACTATCACTTACCCTAGCCACCACCCAAGCATCGATCTGATAAACAGACTTACGTCAAGAAACATGGAAGGTCACGAGGTCACCGCCAGCACGTGCGACAGTAATGAGGTCATATCGAGCCTCGTGTTGAACCCTTTCACAGGCATTACGCGCGCTTTTACGCACACGTAGTTATTTTTCCGAAGTAAGTGGGTGAGACGGTCACTCGAGATGCCCGGAAATTTCATCTTGAATGCAGGAAGTCTCGGAGAAAATCGCCCCAGGCCATTAAGATTGTGTTCGCAGCATGGCGGCTTTCTACAGAGTGGTGCTGATGCAAGTGATACGGAACGTGTCCTAACACATCCAGAAAACTCCGAGCAGAGACTGCAGCTTCTGGGATTAGGCCGCGCGTGACTTCACCTCACTCGACGAATTCCTCGGTGCAATCACCGGAACGAAGCTCTAGATTAAAAAAAAAAAAAAGGGTTAAAGAAAAGCGCGTAAATATTGATCACCGAATGAAGAATCTGCGGGGGATATACGAGGTGTGGTAGAAAAGTAATGAGACTAGCAACACTGCAAGCGATCTGGTAACGCTGCGCTGTTGCTACATCGCTTGCAGGTGTATCAGTCCCTTCCCATAGTTCAGTGCGAGTTTCAACTACGTCATTTTTGTGACTGCTATTAGTGACGTTGTGTTGTGGTTGTGCGTCACGCAAACTGGACCAGCGCCATTTGGAGCAACGCTGTGCCATTACATTTTGTGTTAAGCTTGAAGAATCGGCAAGTCGGATTTTGAAAAATTAAAACAGGCCTATGGGGAACATTCTCTATCCCGAGCTAAAGTTTTTCGCTGGCACAAATCATTTTTGAAAGGCAGAGAACATGTTGGAGATGAACACCGTTCAGGGAGGCCTTCAACTTCGAAAACCGACGAAAACATCGAACGTGTGAACACTCTTGTGAGATCAGACCGTCGTTTAACAGTAAGAATGTTGAGTGAACAATTAAATTTGAACAGATTTACCGTTCATCAAATTTTGACTGAACATTTGCACAGAAAAAGGGTCATTCGCGTGAGACCAGACTTTTCAGACAAATGGATGCTCCATCATGACAACGCCCCATGTCACACTGCCCTCTCCGTCACGGATTTTTTTTTTTTACCTCAGAAGGCATTCCTGTGGTTCCCCAACCCTTCTATTCACCTGACCTTAGCCTCTGAGACGTTTTCCTTTTTTCTAAACTGAAAAATGTCCTCAAAGGATGTCATTTCGGGATTTTAGAAAACATCCAAAAGAGTGTAAGGGACATGCTGAAGACCATACCGGTTGAAGACTTCCAGCGCTGCTACCAAAAGTGGGAACAACGTCTCCATCGGTGTGTAGCTGCCCAAGGGAACTATTTTGAAGGGGACAACATTGATCTTTGAAAAAAATAAAAACTTTGGTAAATAAAAAAATCAGTCTCATTACTTTTCTATCACACCTCGTACAATGAAAAACCAATCTTCCCGGTGGGGTACAGAACCGAACAAGTTTACAAAAACGAGCTAAAAAATTAATTACAAAAAACGGGCTTTATTAATTGTAAAAATTGTAAAAAAGGGTTATCTGTTCACTGGCATTGACTGTAAAGTCGTAAACCCTACGTTTGTTTGTCTGTTTCACTCTCCCTGTCTCTCTTTCACTCTGTATGTATGTGTGTGTGTGTGTGTTTGTGTGTGTGTGTGTGTGTTTGTGTGTGTGTGTGTGTTTGTGTGTGTGTGTGCGTGTGTGTGTGTGTGTGTGTGTGTGTGTGTGTGCGTGCTCGCGCGCTTCCCTGTGTTTGGGGAAAAGATTTGTCTTTTCTTGCGTTAGTTTGTCTGCCTCGGGTCGTAAAATCGGAGCGGCCTCGCTGAAGGACTTTCCGAAGTCTCTATCTTCAGAAGAAAGAGGCTGCGGTTGGCCGGACCGAGAAGACCGGAATGAAATCACGCCGGTGGCAGCGGATGATTCCATTTTGCTCCCATGTGACGGAGACAAAATTGCAGGCATGGCCGGGCGGCGCAACAATTTTCCCTCATAATCCTCCGACTCTGGATCATTGTGACCGGGAATTCAATCCCCGTCCTCATCGCGAAATAACGTGTCTCCTTTGTTATCACCGAGGCTTAAAATCTAAAGCCAGCCCAAGAATGAGGAGTGTTCGGTAGCAAGCTATATCAAGTTATATACCACTCGTGCTTTATTCCTCCATCAAATAAAAAAAACTGTGTCTTCTACATGCCGGTTTGCTTTCGTTAACTTTACAATAGATTTTGGTTTTGGTGGACTGTTTTATTACGGTTTGCGTAGTACTTCGACGAGCGTGGAGATGTAAGCAAAGCGAAATTGATTACTAGATGTAGTGAAAGAATTCAAGTTGATTCTTCCCGAATAGTGTCCGCAGCCGCATATGAAATATTAATTTACAACTAGAGTACGTCTTGTCAAGGACAAATAGGAACGATCTTTATATTGCTTCTCTGTATAGTAAGATGAAACTGTTTCATTCGACGAGACAAAAAAGGCTACCTGGATTTCTCTATATTCACCTAGTTGCTTCAACATTTAGCAGTTTGGTATCAAAACAGCCTTCTGCTTTGTAGGCTAACATCAGTTCCCTCCATGATTTGTTCCTTGACTGGTTCCGGTCGTTGGTGGGAGCAAATACATAGACGCTTAGCTGACAAGACCCGCCACTCACGCATGTCTGGAGCGATAATAATAATAATGAAGATTTTTATAGTGCATATTCACACTCATGGAGAGCATGCTCTTAGCACTTAAAACGAGGATGAAACATGGACTAAATGGATAGAACACGAGGGACGGAAAAATAAACAGTACTGACGAAAAGCAGAAAACAAAGATAGAAAACACAAAAGGCACCAAGTAACAGGAACAGAGAATATAGTGATTCTGCAGAGAAAGATGGGTAGAAAAGTAGCAAGAGCGGAAGGGGGGAGGGTAAGAAGGACAAGCATTGTGCGGACTGTGTTAGGAGTAATGCTCAAGGAAGAGGTGTGTTTTCAGTGCAGATTTGAAGGATTCAATTGTAGGAAGGCGGCGGATATGGAAAGGGAGAGAGTTCCATTGTTTTGCTGCACAGTAACCAAAAATCCTGTGACCATATGTTGTTGTTCTGGTGACAGGAACAGTTAGGATACGGTCATCAGTCGAAGAGTGTAGGTGTCTGGCTGGGATGTAAGGGAAGAGAAGTTCAGAGAAATAATCAGGACAGGAGGCAGCAAAGAAATTAAAACACAGCACAGACAGTTTGTACTGATAGCCAACAGGTCCTGCACGGGACGACCAACCACTCTTTCTCCTTCGTAAACCACTTCTTCTTCTGATCACCTCTCTCCACGGCCCCTGAAGGACAATATTCAATACAGTGTCGTGCAGGGACAAGTGGCCGAACTAGACCAACCTACGCTGCTTGACTGTTGCTAGTAGTGATTCTAGTGTTCGTGCTTCGTAGAAGTTCAGTGGCTTTATATTCTCTATATGAGATCCGGAGCAGACTTCTCAGGAATTTGTTCTCGAATGTCTAAATTCGCCTCTCAATATTGGCAAGTCAGTAATTAAAAAAAACGAAAGAAAAGCCATCTATTATTAGTTTCAAGCCATCTGTCATTTTAACATCCGATAAGGTATCTGCATTTTATGCAGTTTTGTGTATTAAAAATTTAATATTTTAGCAAAAATTTGATTAAAAGCGATAAACTAGGGGCAGATGCTCATCGTGTTACAAGGTGTTTGACATACGATAGATGAAAACGTTCACAAAATATAAACAGTTATATTCTCACTGCTGTGCATTAATCATCCACACAGTTTTTAGTGATTTTACACTTGGACACTGGTCATAAAATATCTGGTTTGCAATGGGAAGTACTCACACAAATAACTTTTACGGTCTGCAAACCTCCAGGTTGT
The DNA here is from genome assembly GCA_004794655.1 of Marisa cornuarietis. Lineage (NCBI taxonomy): Eukaryota > Metazoa > Mollusca > Gastropoda > Architaenioglossa > Ampullariidae > Marisa > Marisa cornuarietis. The sequence goes on from SMMW01000597.1 coordinate 737,765, forward strand.
TTTCGAACCAGCTGGCGATGTTGTATCAGATGTTGTATTATTTCAACCAAAAACCATATTAATTCCGTCATGACCATATCTTCATAATACTTAAAAGTCGAGTCAACCAGACCCAGGCGAAATGAATGCCCGAGGAGTAACACCGATGTAATGTTAACATAACATCTCCATATTTATTTAATAAAAACCTCCAAACTAAAAATGAAGTTTAAAAAAAGGATTTAAATCGCGTTTATGTGACATTGTGAGATTTTAACCTAACGTCTGCAGATTCATTTAACACGAACCTCCAAACTAAAGAATAAAGACGATAAAGGTTTTTTTATTATTTAAAAAAAAGATTTAAAAGAAAATCGCTTTATGCGCCATTGTGTGATTAATTTTGTTCTCCGAATGTGTATTGCAAAGTGGCCAAGAGGTTTTACTGTATTCTCAAACCTGCCGCTTCCTGTCTTGCGCTCCAAATGCATCGAGACAGGAGCAGTGGAGTTCAAGAAAAAGAAGAAGAAGAAGAAGAAGAAGAAGATGATGATGATGATGATGATGATGATGATGATGATGATACGCATTTTTATTGGAACCGCTGATCCACCTTTATCTCTGTTTCTGTCACTATCCTTCACACACACACACACACACACACACACACACACACACACACACACACACACACACACACACACACACACACACACACACACGCACGCACGCACGCACGCACGCACGCGCTCGAATGTTTCTCAACCATAAGCGTGGACGCAAAGGAAGGATCGAAGAACAAACCGCTGAGCCGTTCTGAGCTTTTTATCCCATAATGTTCTTGAAGGTCCTTTTATCCCCTTCTCTGCTGCCTTCGACTGGACAAGTAGTGAGAGAGGATTTAGGCTGGTATAAAATGAATGGGAGCAGCACGGGTGCAGAATGAATTGAAAACAAAACTGCTGACACAGACACTTGTTTTCAAACAACGCAGTTTTTTGTCATTTATTTAATTGTTTTATTATATATATATAATTTATTAGATTATTATAATATTTCTAAGACAGCCAAATACGGACTCATTGCGCTGAACAAGATCCACGAAATAGTCACAAAGATGTAGAACAAAGAACAATGCGAAGACTCGCTGCGTTCCGGCAGTAAGGAGCGATCGCTGCAGATTTAACGGTAACGACTCCAGAGAGTTTGGGTTAGTGACACCAGGAGAATACTGAGAATATATTGAGAAATCTTGTGAATATTAAGAAATGCTATCATATGAAACTGCAAAAATGTGATCGTCACTTCAGTTTATTCACTGCAACTCAAGGTCGCTGGTGAAGCGAGTGAAGCACGGGGGGAGTGGAATCCAGCAGATAAATCCAAACAGTTCGCACTTCAAAATCTACAAAGCAGAAGAGTTTTTTTATTGGTGTTTTACGCCGAGCCAGCAACTAAGACTATATCACGGCAAGGCAGCCAGCCCTGTAAACAGATGCCACATGCAGAGAAAGAAGAGCGTGCCCGAGACGAGAACTGAACCCAGGACAGCCAACCTTCACTGTATTGGTGACAGGCGCTAACCGTTGCGCCACCGGACCGCCTACAAAGCAGAAGAGGAGAGAAAACGCAACAGAAGCACAAGTAAATAGGAAGGTCCAACACTTCCACCCAAATTAAAGCATGACCACAACACAGAAACAACCTCAAGGAGAACCGATCCCCTCAGCCTGTTAGGCGAAGGGGTAGAACTCTCATGTCCAAATCATATGTCAAACTGTAAATCTTTCAGGTATACTTCCTGCCTGAAAGACAATTGTTCTTGATATTTAATGAAACTATCAGTCCATAACCTAAACTTTATCCTTTTACCTAAACTTCAATCAGTCTCTCATCTCTTTGCTTCAATTGCTAGGCAGGCAAGATTTAAAAAAAATCAAACAAAAACCAGTAGTTGGGTAAGTTTATAAATATTGCCGATAACTTGAATGTTGAAAAGAATAGAATGATTTAATGCATTAGTGCTGACAGACTGCCAAGTACTCAAACTGCCAAGATGAAAAGGTTTCTGAAACTGCTGAAGATTGCAAATGTTCTTGGAGCACGAGAATCTGCTTGCAACAGAAATGTTTACTGATGCTGAATTGTCTCCCTTATACGAGACTGGACAGCGCAGCTTTTGCGTGGGCACAGAAAATGACCAGCGGCTGTTATTTTCTTTCTTAGTCCAGAGTTCTCTTTTAACCCGGGAGGTCAATGTAAGATCATTTATCAGACTTCGCTTCGATTGCTGCTTGCAGAAAATGAGGACCGACGTTGAGAGGACTGTCTGTGGGTTGAAACACAAGCTGAGCACAAAAACTTTGAAGATAAGTATTTATTGCGGGAAGGGGAAGAGGGTTTTCTTGGCCTCGAGAATTTCCCTGGAGATCCCCATGAGAATAGAGATTTGTCACCGTCTAGAGACTCCACAGAATTGGATGATATTTTGAAAGCACTTGTATGAGTGCACGCATACACTGGTTCGTTTGCTTTGAGCTTGCATTAGTATATATATATCTATATTCTCTGCTTAAGTAAATGGATATTTTTGCATAACCGCTGTTGCAATGTTCCTGCGTTTTACGAAAAACGCGAACATTGACCCCCAGGGAACCGGGCCTGTGGGTGATAGTTATGGTTTAATTCCTGCTTCCTACGTCGACATAATCTTGCAGGGGAGCAATAGGTACAATAATTAGACGCCAGTTGCTCTCAAGTTCCACTACACAGCTCACGAGCCCCTATACCTGCTCTTTCATGAACAAATATTACAGTGCTGTTGATTCCCGTCAAAACTTCCATTTGCTCTGAAATATTTAGCTCCCAGTTGTTACAGCTGTTGTCGTACTGCCAGTCTCTCTTGTGGATCCACGCTTGTGGTGAGGTGAGGAGCAGTACTTCAGTCGAAAGTCACGACTCGCCGATGATTTTCCCTCGAAGTGCCCGTCCGACTGTTTGTCGTCACTTCCGCTCGATCTTCCTACCACGCGAGGAAGCGACGACTACTCTCGCGGGGACACATATTCGAACACTGTCCTGGTCCAGGGACATACGTGTGATTTCTTCGCTCACACTGACATCGTGCCGAGAAGTTCTTGCAATTTTTCTCGTTTTCCTACTTCACTTTCCACATTTGCACAGATGCATACAACAAGGGATGCCATTGGTCAACTCACACGTCATTCAATCATCAAGTAGTCAAAACAGACAAGAGGAACACTACCCCTTTTGACCCTCAGTCCCACCTACAGATTGCGGGGTGGACATGTAACTAATTCCTCCCCCCCTCCACGAGTTAAACTTCTAGGTGTTGCTCTCTGCCTGGACGTCATTGACACCTCTGCTAACCAGCTGGTCGTGAGTGTCTTGCAGTAGCCACAAGGCTGTCTACCTAATAAAAAAGCTCTCTAAGATGGCATATACGCCTCCTTTTCTTGCATGTGGTTTCTGGGTTGTCTCCAAGCCACACGAGACCTTACATGTGAGCGCTGCTATGTTCCTTCTAGAGTTACCACATGACAACGGCAGAAATCAAAATTAAGTTCTTGGCTTAAATGTCATTTACAATGTGTCGATTCATCAACTGGGACAGAAATCCTAAATCATGTTTTCGATTAAAGCATCTTCAGACGCAAAACGATTACTAAAAATTAAAAAAATATATTATCAACAGTGCTTTTGTGAAATCGATTTTACGAGAGACAAAAGATGAGGAGAAAGGCCAGTGTTTGTTACGATGTCTGCTTCAGAAGTCTTAGGAATAAAAAGAGCTCTTATATGACTTAAGATGACTCATCAGCTCCTCCGTGCGCATGGTAATATTCCATATACTCGCTCATATCTGTGGCTTTGAAAGCTTACAGTTGCTTTCATCTTTTAGATTGTGGAGTTTTTGGGCAATATCACGATGTGCAAGGAGCTTACATCTATCCTATTCCTTGTAATCTTTCCCTGACATTTTCCATCCCAGATAGTAAAGTCTTCCTGTTATGTTGCTGCTTACTATCACAAATATTGCAACATGTTTTTCGCTTCTCTGGGCAATGAGGCGGTTTGGCGGCGCAGTGGTTAGCGCCTGTCACCACTACAGTGTAAATTGGATGTTCAGGGTTCGAATCTCGTCTCGAGTACGCAGTATTTTTTTCTGCATGTTGCAACTGTTTACAGAGCCGGCTGTTATGCCATGATATAGCCTCAGTTGTTGGCTCGGCGTAAAACACCAATTTCTCCCTTACTTTTCTGGGGATGTACGATATCTTCAGTTTTCATATCTAAGTTTTCTTCTGGAGGATTTATTGACACATTGAAGCATCCACATCTCTTTTTTTTAACTGAGGACAAAGACTTCGATCAAAATTGTGTATGGCTGGCTGGTTAATTCAATTGTAAAAGTATTTTCACTTACCGGCGTGTTCGCTTTATGCAGAAAATAGAAATTCAAGGGGAGAAAAACTACAGAATCAGGGGATGACCCTAAGGGCTACAGGCTGACAGTGTAAGCGTATAAACAAGAGTTCTCGCAGTCAGGCCTCAAGATCTGAGGTGGTGACAAGAGTTTTGCATTACTACACTAGTGGGGTGCCATAGGCTCATCGAAGTCAGACGATCTAGCAGACCATCTACGTTTCTCTGTATCTGACATGCTCATTTACTTCTTAAAATGTTTCAACTTTCGTTTTTGAAATCAGCACATGCAAAAAAAAAAAAATGCTACCGCTCTAAACTAAAGAAGAAAAACATTTGGAAAACAAAATGGTTTCTGGAGGAAGAAGAGGAAGGAGGCTTTGCAGAATGATGGTCCCCAGAGAGGTGCTCTTTATTTCCGTATGCTGGTGTCTGTGATGGGCCCCTTGCATGCTTCCTTGTCTTGTGTCTTCTCCGGTGTCGACTGCCTTCATGTCAGCGGCAATAATGTATACGTGGGTCTGTGACTGGCTCTTGGCACTGTGTGCATGATCTTGGTGAAGCATCACAAACACTGCCGTGAGGCACGACATCTATCTATCTATCTATCTATCTATCTATCTATCTATCTATCTATCTATCTATCTATCTATCTATCTATCTATCTATCTATCTATCTATCTATCTATCTATCTATCTATCTATCATTAGTCACTGATTGGCTTTAGCGATTCTAAAGAGATCACTACTAAATCGGCACTCTGTCAGTCTCTAGGAGGCGCTGGTTGACAGACCAGTCTGCTTTAGGCTGTCTTCCCATTTCTTCATCTGTCAAAAGAAATATGGGTTAAATTAATTTCTATGTTAATCTGTTATTCATATAAACAAATCTACATAATACGTAGTATTCTACTCGTCTCTGTGACTATAGAGATCTCCTCTCGTCTCCTCCCCCCCCCGTCCCCCGGAACTCTTCTAAAGAAAGATCATTATATTTTGGCGAAGTGTTTGAGCTCTTTGGCGAGGCTTAAGAGGAAATAAAGAAGATGAATGGTTGTTTTGGCCCCGCCTATAACCAGAAAGTGTCCAATTAAAGTATGATGGAGATCTTTTGTACGCTATCTCTGATTCACCCCGACCTCTGTTCCTAGTGAGAGCTGCCAAGAATAAGATAATGTGTGTCGATGGTGAGAGGAAACTTGTTCTTTATTGATCTGACACATTTATTGAAGTATATATCTACATGTTCGCGTGTGTATATATGTGTATAGATGTGTATATATGTCTGTATGGTTCTGAGTACTTACACAAACCAACATGTATGTCTTATGTACACACATACGTACATTACTATGTAGGTGTGATTTATCGAAATCATCGGCCATGATTCACATGCCTCAGGACAATATTGAAACCATTTTTGAAATCGTTTCTAAACACGTACATCTGTGTATGAGATACACGAAAGCAAACCCTGTCTTACACTTACACATTTTATTTTAGTCGTTGAGTTAAAATGCAGCGATTTTCAAACTGCTTGTTGTTTGCAGTCACTTGGTTGAACACTTGCTTCATGCAGAGGTGCTTTAAATTGTCTGTCCTGAGAAAGGAAGAGAGGAAGGACAGGTAATTGCTGGGCAGCAGACCATTACGAGCGTTGCAAGAGCAACGAGTCGCCGGGCTAATTTTTTCCGTGCTTCGCTTCTGACCAGAAAACTTGGGGGTGGGAGGGGGTGGGTGAGAAAGAGCGGGGGGATAGGGCTCTTTTGCAGCTTGCCCGGCAAGTGTGCGTGCGTGGTCGGCATAAGGGGAGACAAGCAAAGCTGACGGAGAACGTCTTCAATTTTGAGTTTTGGAGTACTCAAAAGCTGCTACAGAGATTCGTTCTGTGTCGACAAAAGAGAAGCCCGCGATGAAAGCTGTCTGTGTTTATCTATCTATCTATCTATCTATCTATCTATCTATCTATCTATCTATCTATCTATCTATCTATCTATCTATCTATCTATCTATCTATCTATCTATCTATCTATCAGGTTAGCTGGATGGCTAAACTCTCCCTCCCTCTGTATTTTCTTTAATCCTAAATTTCATTAATCATGATCAATCAGCTCGTTTTTTCTGCAGCAAGCTAGCTAGTCAGTATGTCATTCTGGTTTTTTTCCCCCTAATGTACTTTTATCAAGTTATGCCTTCTCAGACTGCCTGGCTAATCTATCTGTGTTTCTGCATTTTTGTCTTTTAAAGTGTTTTTCTTTTTTGTGGTATGTTTGTCTCTGCTCTTCTGCTTAAACGTCTGTCTTTTTACTATTTCTTATCGCTAGTTTATGCTTTTGTCTTTCTTTCCTGGATGTCTATTTCTCTCTCTCTCACTCAGTGAGACCCCTAATCTAAATCTGGTCAAGTCATTTCGAACATCAGCATTTGGTAAACGATATAAATGTTCACTGACTATGAAAGACGATTTAAAAGATCAACAGAATTCATAGTGTTATTTGAACATAATTTCTGATCGCCAATCGTGTTGATAACAATCCTGAAGCCTCTTTAAAAGCCGAAACAAAGAGGCCTTGGTCTCCAACCTCTTGGCTCTGCCAAACATGTCCAAAACCATAAATAAACAACAGAAAACATACAGAAGAGGCCCACGTCACTTTGTTCCGGCAATGGATTTGTAACAGCATATTGTACTCTTTACTAGGTAGACTATTTAAGGGCATGCTTAAAACACGTAACCAATACTTAGTTTTTACAAAGATATTGAGAAATAAGGGTACCTCGACGTCTTGCCGTAAACTAGTCTGTTTGGGGTTTGTATTTGTGCTCGTAGAAATCGTTTTAGAGTGAACAAATGGTATGTTTTAATGGGATTCAATTTTTTTGGAATAATGCCCCATACTTCAGAATCGTAAGTCATCATTGCCAATCAAATAATTTAAAAAATACATTTGTGGCGTAATCGCCGAAGGACCAAAGTACCCTAATTATTCCAACTAATCCCTTTTTTGCTTACTGGCAATTTCGTTCAAAGTCTAGGAGAAAGACAGACAAATAGATGTCAATTTATTTGTACATATTAACAACAGGTCAGACCTTGTCGTCATACAGCCATTTCTAATGAGCGATTAAGAAGCCCCCATTTCAAAATGCAACAATATTACATTTATCTAAGTGAACTACTAAACCTAAATTATTAGATGCATTTCTGAAGACATTTAGTTAATTATGAAGAGAGATTATCGCTACATTATCTGCAAAAAGTAAGGTAAACATTTCAATAACATCAGGGTGAAGTTGAACACCATGCTAGCCGTTGTTGATAATGTCAATGGCTAGCTCATTAATGATTATAGAAAAAAGAACAGGGCTACAAACTTCACTCTGTTTTAAAAATGACTGTGTCACGTCCTCTCCAAGCCTTACCTTAGCTTTTAAATGTTATACATTCCTTTTATAGCACGATACATTTTACCCTTTAGATTATTTTTCTTTAAGGTCCTCCAAAGATTTTCTCTAATGACTAAGTCAAACGCCTTTTCAAAATCAATAAATGCAACCTATAATTTCTTGCGATTAACAAACTTTTCCGGACGATTACAAACAATGTAACAATTTGGTCTATTCTACTATAATTTATGAAAAACCTTGCTCGGATTTTAAGACTCTTATCATTCTCCTCTATCCATTTATTCAATCTTCTGTTTAGTATATAACTATATATCACCGAGAAAATCACATGCCCTAAGAACATAATCAACCCCGCTGCTATGAATCATAACTGCCCATTATGTCATGATGTCGAAGAGTCAGAATTGCATTTAATTTTGTTTGCCCTGCATACACTGGTCTCCGAGAAAAATTCATACCCATTAAGAATCATAGATGGCCCTCTAGTGTCAAGCTAGCATTGTTATTTAGCAATACGAACGCTAAAATCCTGTTCAACCTATCGATATTCATTTTTAAGAAATTTTAAATTCGTACGGATGTTTCTTCAATAAGAGTATTGTATACTGGTTTGTAAGACAGTGTGTTAATGTATTTGTTGAAAGATTGTATCTGTAGTTACTGGTGTTTCCATAACTATTTCTTTGTCATGGTATTCATGACTTAAGAGCTTACATATTTACGTACCTGTGAAATCACGTACTCTTTTGAAAAAGACCGATTGCCTAATCAATAAATTTCTTTCTTTCTTTCTTTCTTTCTTTCTTTCTTTCTTTCTTTCTTTCTTTCTTTCTTTCTTTCTTTCACTCGATATAATAGTTCTCCATATATGGTGTTGAGATTTAGGATAATGGTGGATGGGTAGAGTCTTTTGTGTGTGTTTGGGGGGTGGGTGGAGAGAAAAAGAGTAGATATATTCACAAATGCTGTATTTTGAAGTGTATGTATATGTATGTGTAGCGTTTCTTTGTGCATGTGTGTAGAGAAGTTGAGAATAATTGGTCTTTAATAATATTATTTTTTTTTTACTGGATTGTATTACATCAGCGTTAAGGTGTTGTGTAGTTACTATGAGGGATGCTCACATCTTTGCTGGAGCTATGCTCTTGAAGCAATAAAACGTCAATTAATCAGTCATTTCTTTCGCTCTCTCTCTCTGACACACACACACACACACACACACACATGCGTTTGCGCGCACGCACGCAGCATAGTCAATCTGTCTTTATATCTCTCTCTTTCCCATTCTTGCCTTCTTTCTCTCCTCTTTCCCTGTTTTATTGGTATTGGTGTCTCTCACTCTTTCTTCCCTCTTCAATCTCTCTCACTAACTCTTTTAGCAAATCAATTTTATAAATGGAAAGGAAACATAGCACTCTTATTAAGTAATTTACTCAGATTTATTTGCCATTTGGGTTCAAATCCGGTCCACATCCCAGCCAGGCTTACCTCGGTACCTCGCAAGCACACAGCGTGAGCCTATTTCCAAACGCTTCATCGAACGAGGCCGTTCATATTAGCTAAGTCTAGAGTCTGGTCGGCACCAACACCGGAAGCCTATCACTTCTTGTTTGGGAAAGAATACTTATATAGGAGATCTTGGTGTCCTCGCTGGAGTTTTTCAAAAAAGCAGCTTATACATATTTACATGAAAGACAATCTCTTTTGACTTTAGAAATGTTGACCTAGAAAAACTGCGTTTGCTGAGAGAAATAGCCAGCCAGCTAACACACAGACAGACAGACAGACAGACAGACAGACAGAGTAGGCATACAGGCATACAACCAGACAGAAAAGCAGAAAGATAAGATATATAGACAGTGAAGAAGGTAAACACGCGGGAGAGAGAGAGAGAGAGGTAGACACAAATTGATTGACACAGATAGAAAGATAAAACTTTTAACTGAAGTGTCCGAGTTGCGCGTAATAAAATATTATCACTAATCACATGTGATACTGGCACAAAATGTGTGTCTACAAAAGTACAACAGTCGTCATCTTTTCCAAGAGTCTCGTCTGTGAATTCCACAGTGGTAACATTGTAAAATTCAAGCCTCACAATGATTTCATTGAAAAACAGATGAAGGCGCTGACAATAGGACTGAAGACATTACTTTCCCTGTCATCATATGCAACCATAGTCTTCCTCGCATACTTCAGCTGATCTAAGTCGCAGTCTATTCGTCAGACATGGAAAGCAATTTTCCGACGGTGAACAATTAACACACTTCAGTTATCTATTATCGTTACTTTCGTAATTAAATATTAACCCGGAAGGGGTGGTGGTGGAAGGAAGAAGTCGTCCTCTGACCTCTCAATCGATGTAGGATGAGGAGTTTGGGACTACTTTTTTCGGGACCGGCTGTGTCAGTCCTCTCTCCCTCCCTTCCTCCTTCCCCTACTTTATTTTCTGATGTAAGGAGTCGGAATCCTTTTGAGGTTCTAACGCCGGCCATCTAACCTCTCGTCTATCCACTTTCGCTATATTCACCGATTTTTTTAAAATCCAAATTGCCAGTCTTATCATCATTTGTTCCTTTCCTCTTCTCCAATTCCCCATTCGCCGTCATCACCACTTTGGAACAAAGCTGTGTTAACGGTATATTGCCTTTCTAGGAGAAAAAAAAATATGGCTCAAGGTAAAATCTGACTCAAATGTCTGATCGATATACCCACTAAAATAGTAAAACAAAAATGGGGGAGAAATCAGGCGTGTTGTTAGAAGACAAGATCCACCCATAAAGTAAACTTAATTAGAAACGACAGCGGACCTTCATAATTAGTCCCAGTCCACGACTACCTGAATCTTTATCCTTATTTTACCTGACATCCCCACACGTAGGTGTTCATATTTAGACAAAGAGAAGATACTTTCTGCTGTCTACTGGCTTTGCCCGAGGGGGTTACCCTCGTTTGCTTTTCTTTTCTTTTTTCTTCTCGAGTGAAATAAATAAAAAGTCAATATGACTGTTCGTGCGGGAACAAAATTCCGGTATGAGAGACCTGGTTGGTCGTCAGGGGAGCTGGATGGTGGAATGAAAGTAGACGGCAGCTGACAGGTTCCTCCACTGTTTTTTTTTTCTATTAAAGAGCTGAGGTTGAAAGAAGCGACATATAGAGGTTTTTTGTTGTTTTTTTTTTTACTCCATTACGTTTGCAGGTCAGTTCTTCTGCCATTAAAAATGGCTTCAAGTGAGTCTTGAGGGATGGTCTTAGAAAAGTCTTCATGGTGATTGATGGTCAAACTAGAGAAGCTTGCACCGTGTTTTAAAAGATAGTACTTTCACCTAATGGCTCTTAGGGAGTGAGAGATTAGATAAACTTCTTCATTTTTTTCTGTAATTAAAATGTAAAACAGAGGTCAAAGCCCCAAACTTTCAGTCACTTGGGAGAGAGGTGTTCGAAACAAGGGACCCGTTTCCATTATCTGGATCCAAGAACTGGGCTGTCCGATACCGCTCACCTTCCCCAAACCTACTATGGATTGCCTTGGAGAAAGACGCTGCGCCATACGGGTATCGAACCGCTGACTGTGTACGTCTCCAGGTTCAAAGTTCAGTGATCTAATCACACGACTTTGCGCTTCTTTTTTTGCGCTGGTTTGTGAGGAGGGGGCGGCGGAAGCATGGTATACGAGAGAGCTGATAGTGCTCTGTACATCGGCGCTGATTTGATGTTGAGAGGGAGGTTTCACCCACCTAAGTTTTGCTTCGTGTGTCAGCAAGCATCTAGAAAGTCTCGCCTTTGCAGAGCAGAATGGGAAATACGAGTGGGCTTGTATTCTGCACCACTGTTGGTCCCTTACCATCTCCAGCCTTTTGCTTTGTGACTAAACAAATTCAAAGCTAATTAAGGGTTTTCATTCAGGCCTAGATAACAGGTATCGGATTTTTCGGACCTTCAAAACAGAGCACAGAGAAGCCAGAGATAGCTATGTTTAGCTATGCCATGAGAAGTTATACATAGCTATTTATAGCTTCTCCGTGCTCTGTTATCTTGGTCCGAAAGAAAACAGTCAGATTTCCTTCTTTCAAGCTATGTATAGACGAAGCAGCAATGCCTTGCCAAGCAATTTTCCAAACCTCGTTATTTTTGTCCTAAAACTAATTAATGCGGAAACTTTGTCCGCCCACAGTTCCAGAGTGACAAGGTTCCAGAACAACCAGCGGGAAATGTCATCAGTCCCAGTGGCATCCATTCGTCTTTTGAGTAAAAATTAAGCATTTAAAATATTCATTTGGAACCCGTAATTGTGTTTGTGTGTGTTTTAAAGATGTGCAAACTCTTACTCGTCTTTTGTTACCTTTGCAGCTGATACATTTCTGCGCTAGCTAGTGAACGTCTATCACAATTCTTTCGCTATCAGAGTGTGTTGTTATTTGTGTCTTGTTCATTGTTCAACATTTTGCTTTGGGAGTCTAATGTAGCTCTCAGGCAATAAATCTTCTTACACAAAATTGTCTCAATATACTCTGTAATATTACGCACGTACACTTACCTTGCATACGCACGACGCATATCACACACACATAACACAACGCTTGACGAGCCCCCGCAGATGACGATGAGGATGAAGAGGTTATGGGAGACGAAGATCTCGACGTTTTTCTTTTCCCATCCGTCCATGGAACTGTTTTTTTTTTTTACGTCATCCCCTTTTTGGAAGTGACGACGAACAAATGACGCACACAAGACGTCAAACACAAGACACCATTCACACACACACACACACACACACACACACACACACACACACACACACACACACACACACACACACACACACACACACACACGAAACAATACAAGACCTACTCCTAACTCACTACACTCTCCAACATGAACGTAAACTGTCTTAAAATTATCACTTCTTTAGATTAAGCCAGTGTGAACACAAGATTTAGTAGTCCCAGCGTTATTAGTAAACATGTTAGTTTTCAGTCGTTGAAAAATACAGGCCTGGTGTAAGGACCATCGTTGCAAAGTAAAACCCTTGGGTATTGTGGTTTCAGACGCCATTTTATTTACATGTTTAAAGTTTGCTGTCCTTTGTTATATTTCGTAATTCAGCACACAAACGCGAAAGCTCGCAATGGCAAATTTGTAGAGAACAACAGCATCAAGTATCACAGGGTTTTTGACCTGACCTGGCCCGGAAGTGATCAGTCTGGAAGAGTGTTGTCACACCTTGTCCCCTATGATGAAAACCATATTATGCAGACTTAAGTGGTCGCTTGCAGACTGCTCTCAGCCATGCGTAGGAGACTTTGCCTCGGGGTCAGGATGGGGTGGCGGACGGTCCGGCTAAACTGGACTCGACACGTGTGGGCGACAGGTTTTGAGTGGACCCAGTCTAGCTCGACATGACTGGTACTTCGTCTTACCTTCGCCCCACCCGTCTCTCTCTCTCTCTTCATGTGCCTAAAGATATAAGGCCATAAACCTTTTGACATACCTCCTGACTCCCTGTAAATATGTTATTGATTATTGCATTGATACCTATTCCCCCTCTACTCTTTTTTGATGTCATGATTTCTTACTACTTTAGTAATTTAGTCATACCTTATTATTATATTAATTTAGCAATTTAGTCTATTCTTTCCCAGAATAAGGCGAAAGCTGTATGTGACAGCATATGTTTTTCTTATTCTACCAGTTTCTTAAAGAAAAAAATTCATTGTCATTCTCTCTCTTGCAAACAAATATCCCCAAAACTGCAAACAAACTGCTTAAAAAAACTTAGGATCAGAAATTTTGTCATAAAAGAAAGCAAAATCTTTCTGCTAGCTGTCATCAGCATCGTTGCCATCTCCTTCTTCTAACCTACCCCTTGGCAGTCATTCAGTCATTGGTCCCTTGACTGTTCCGGTCACTGCAAGAACACTGGGAGATTCCTATGACGGCTCAGTCCTAACGACAGTGTCGTGCTGGGTCACATGACTAAACCAGACCAGCTTACACCCTTTCTGATGATGATGATGATGATGATGATGATGATGATGATGATGATGATGATGATGACGACGACGATGATGTCGATTTATATTGCGCAGGTATCCATTCAAAAGAATGCTCATTGCGCAGCAAAAACAGAAGAGAAGAAAAAAATAGAACAACAGGAAAGTAAAAAAATAATAAAAACAGAAATGGTGCTAGGCTGTTTAAGTCTGTCTGAAATAAACAAATGAGTCTTCAGTCTTTTCCGAAACATGGTTGCTGAGGTGATGGTGGAGAGCGACGATGACTTGCCAGGTGACTTTCCTCCCTTCAGACTACTACCACTCTTCGACCTTTTCTCGCAAGTCTGGTAGGTCTGTAGGTTCACTGGTTCTAGTCAGTTGTTTTGATGATGATGGTAACGACAACAATCAATAAACAAATGTAATCTGTTGACCGTGCAGAGAAAGTGTCTTCTACGACCCCCTTTATCCCCAGATAAAGAACATAACATATTTCGCTTTCTCATTCCTTTTTTTGCGTGTTATGTGCATGCAGACAGCTTTACGTAAAGAAAAAAAAGGAGGTAAGATTCAGCCTGTTCCTTTATGCACATGGAGGCTGAGAAAACAGATTAGGAAGGTTAAAGGTTGCGAGCATTTGAAAAGCTGATGCCAGAATGCAAATTCGGCAACTTGTTCACGGCATAAAATCAGATTAAGATGAGAAACTCTCAGTTGCTGCCTGCTGCCGAACCATCTCAGGGAAACAGCCAGGCAATGCGTCCTTCTCATGGGAAGAGTCTCCGTAGGAGTGAATGAAACGCTGGAGAAATGAAGCCTTGCCTCTCGCAGAGTCTATAGATGAGATATCAGAGACGATAAGCGTTGCCCAGTGGGGAGAATAGAATACTCGCTAATGGGAAGACTATCAGAAAACTGAGCTTTGTGTTTCGTGAGAATGTTTCGCCTGTGAGCGGAGTGCATTGTGATGAGCGGTGGACAGCGTGAGAACTGTGTATTTATGGAGCTCTCTCGTGCTCACCACATCCAGACGTGTGGCAACCTCTATAAGGGACAGTCAACGATAACAACTCTCTCCCCTGGGCGTGAAAAAACTTCTCGTTTCCCCAGCTGCATTTATATAATTGTTTTTCTGTCGTGACGAGTTTTATCTGTCAATACAAGCATTCACCATTCAAGTGTTTCACCGGGAAATGAATAATAAATGATTATGAATTAACGAGCTCTTTTACATTTAGCCTTGATGTACCAGTGTGTGTGTGTGTGTGTGTGTGTGTGTTGCGAGATGAGATGGCAGGTATATAATTATATGAGTGTACATGCATATCTCTGTATGTCAAGCTTTGTCTAAAACATCAAAGAGCATTGTTTGCCTTCTATGCACACTCTTTACGTTAGCTGCTATCAATAGGCGAAAGAATTAAGTTTTCGGATTTTTGAGTCTTGCACCGGGAACATTTCTGCCATTGTTTTCATGTGCAGAAGCACTGACGCACGCACACAAAGAGTGAGAATGCTTCATATTTTGTTCCCAGACGTTCCAACGGGCTCCCTTCTTCGGCATCGCTTTTCACATCCATTCTGCTGCTACTGGCCAGCAATCAGCATCACCCCATCCCTACTTCTCAACAACGCAGGCACATTTTTTTCGCGCGTGCTTACCACTTCCTATGCACTGGTCTGTCTGTCTGTCTGTCTGTCTGTCTGTCTGTCTGTCTGTCTGCAATGAAGCCTTCGATATTGCTGGTCGAGACGATCTTAAAGTTCTTTCCCCCCCCCCCAGCTGTACCACGTGACCTTGTCTCTTGTGACAGAAAATGAAAGTCTTTGTGACGACCCGCATAGGAGAACTAAACCCTGTCACGGGTTGGCTTCCTCTCGCAATGAAAGCATGTTTGTCTTGCTTGGCGGTCTGCAAAAAGGTGATGGTGAAGACAGGTTGAAGCTGATGAGGCCTGCAATTGTTCAGAAACCGAAGACAGGCTGCACAAGTATTCGTAATTGATTTCCACACAGAAAGGTGGCGATACTGTTTTCACAAAATGAGCGCTTAGTTTTGAGTACTCTTAAAAAAAAGAGTTAAAAACGCTTATGCAACAGCCTCATGTATTTTATAAAATAAAAAACTGAGCACTGTTCACTTTAACCACTACTCGGCTTGACCCCGAAAGGTCGATACCATAGCTATCTTACGGTATTACAGTCTTCTATCGTGTTTGTCTTTATCACGATTAGACTTCCACCTTCATTCTTTTCAGGAATTTACAATGGCGTATCATCCCCTTTTGCTGACTTGTATGAACATAATTTAGGGGGCTATAGTACAATCGATTTCCTCCCCGGTTTTATGACATGAAAGCCTATTTGTGGAGGTAGGGGTCGTCGTGCAGTTTTCTGGAAAAGTCTTAAGTCTCCTCGAGGCTGTAAAGATCCTTCGTTGAAGCACAACTGTATTTTTGTGACGAGAATTCGCAATGTGATACCGAAGACCAGAACATGATTTTTTCTATAGAACTAGGACACCAGTCACTTTGTTTGCAATCAAATTCATTCGGTTTTTGGCACCAGTCGAATGCCATAATACTTATTCTGGTCATTAATTTTACTTAAGCCATTTTCAAAGACTGTTTGTGTAAAGTCTCGAGTACAGGCTACCACTTGGAGTATTCGTATATTACTTTTTTTCTAAAAAAAATACCAAGGGTTCTTGCGCAGTTTGAGCCAGCTAATACCTGAGATTGCAGGAGACTTTTATCCTGAGCACCATTATTTACCTGAAGCTATTAACTCGGTCTAACTACAGAGAATATTCCCTAATCTTTTCTGTGCTTCCTGTGGGCACTGGAAGAGGTGGGCGACTGGAAATTCAAAGGAAGAGAAATGTCAGCTGGTAATCCGGGATGTCAGAGACATACAACCTGATCCAGGGGAGTCAGCAGATAAGGCAGAATGCGTCCCTAAGATCAAAATACTTCCGAGGTAGGGAGAAATAGTCTTGAGTAATTAACTAGTAAACCCGCCCTATGGTCTATGGAGTCGCGTACTGGGAACACGTGGGTCGACTTTGGACATTCATAACATCTTGCCGATCAAAGCTCTTATCCCTGATAAGCAAATTTGGTACTAATTTATATATATATATATATATACACGATAACTCCGTGATTGCAAGTCTGAGTAAAGGAGACATTAATTTTTGACAAATAATTTGTGACGTATAGCGCAGAATCCCAGCAATCGGCGAGTTCTTCGCGATTTAAATTAGTTATTTCCGTTAAAAAACTTAACTAAGCACCACATTAAGTGTTCTCAATGATGTTTTTATCCAGTTCTAGTAAAGTACGGCACTGTTCTCAACATACAAGGGAAAAAACAGTGTTTTGTGTTGATACGATTGACTGTTGTTGTTGATCTCGTATCCCTCCATCCCCCCCGTGATCACATTTCATCTATCGAATTCTTATGGAAATATCTGAAATCAGTTTAAAAATACATTTGAATCGTCGAGTACTGCATTTTTGTCTGGACTATTTTTCATCCTTTTCTCTTCATTTGGTATTAAATTATGCAACTGACTTTAGTACAAAGTCTATAAAGGTTACAGTTCATGAGTAGATTTCAAGGCTGAGCCATCAGCTGAAACATTTTTCCGTGTCTGGGAAATGTTCACTTCATTCGTCCTTTCTTGACTCTCTCCGAGTACCTAGAACAGGATCTGCACAAAGCCCAGGTTTATTCTACTAGCATGCCTGTCTCTTGAAATCAATGAAGGTATTGCTGCTTGGCACGTCGGCCGCCAAAGTTCTGGCGAAGAAAGTTTTTGAGCTGCGAAGATTTCTCCCTCAGACTCCTCAAAGTCGCGATATGATTAGCTATGTCTTCACTAAAACACAAAAAGGACGGTGCATCTATTGATTACCTATGAGGTGACATGATGAAGTGCCTACTTCAACCCAGAGGGCGGGGGGGGGGGGTTAAGCAGTGGATGCTTAAACTGTTGTGATGTGGATGAACAGCATTCACGTTGCTTTATTATTATTATTGCAACAACAATAAACCTTACCGCTTGTTCTCTTATTCCTCGTCGTCTTCTATGTTTGTCTTTTGTTACTTGTCTGCAAGGCTGTCTCTCATATTATGTTTCATTATGTTTCTTCTTGTCTCAAGCACTGAGAGCATGTTTCTTCGTGAGCGCGATTATGTTGATAAAGAACAAATAATAATACAGCACCATATGCCCACCCTATAACCCTATGAACAAGCTCATAGTGCTTTACAAAGAATGACATGCACGCGTGCACACACACACACACACACACACACACACACACACACACACACACACACACACACACACACACACACACACACATGTACGCATGCAACGAATCATGTTGTCTGGAGGACCGTATATACGACGACGAAAGATGAGTAGCAAGTAGTTCTCTCAGCTTGCCCGATTCATTTAGAAATCTGTCATCCACGCTGCAAATGCTCATATCCACACCACTGTTCCAGTCATACAACAGATCATATGGGTGTGAATCACCTTTTTTTAGCTGCTCATAGGATAGTCTGCAGAAACCAATTCGGAGAACCATAATGAGTTTACAAGCAGTGAAGGGAAACAGTGCAAATCCACCGATATATTATGTTCAGCTTTTAATCATCCATCATGCGTTGCAGATTCATGTGAATATGGCTTTGGTCTGGTGCTTTAAGGATTGTCCAAACATTGCTATAATCTGCAGAAAATAATATGACGGAAGACAGATTTCTATTTCTTTCTTGCAAGAGCATCAACTCAATGTAACTGATAACAATAGTCAAGCGTGGCAAATACACCAATGTAGCATTTTTTTACAAAGATGTTTAGGAGTTAAAATTCTCCAGGTCGCTGCTTAAACTCACACTCATCATTAATCTGTGATAAAAGCAGCTGATGTAATACTCAGAACAGCTTTGTCCGTTGGTCAGACCATCCGTAGAGCGCCAGGATCTACATGACAACGAAGTAGAGAAGCACTGTATCGATTGTGTGACATTCTCACCAGAGAACTGTAAAAAGAAACCGTTATGGGTGGAGAGAAGAGATGTATCGATTGGTGTCTGCCTCCAACAGAATGCAGCTTCATCTTTAAAAGACTAGGAGAATGGAACACTGCCCTGAAATCACCGGGCTGAGCGTAGAACATGTGCTTCCAATTACTGGGCTGAGAAAGCAATGCTTTCTTCTAATCATTGGGCTGAGAGAACTACACTTTCTTCTGATCATAGGGCTGATGATGTAACACGTTTTAATTACTGGGTTGAGAGTGCTACACTTTCTTCTAATCACTGCGCTGAGAAAGCAACACTTTTTTCTAATCTTTAGATGAGAAAACAACACAATCACGTGTTTTTCAAAATATGATCGAATAAATCCCATCCAATTGAAAAATAAAAGTTTGTAAACATCATCATGCAGAAAAAATTCATGCCTGTGACTTTACAAACTTCAGCCGATTCCCATAATTTACATATGATCACAGGTCTGGTTGTAGGCTGCAGCTTGACATCATACATCCTAGATGTCAATGTTGCTGACCTTTCTTTGTACAAGATGATGCTTGTGGGTCTGTGTATTGGGAAAGGAGGGGTATTGAAAGAAATTTAAAAAAAAACTGCTTTGAGCTCAGCCCAGTAATTTTACAAACGTTTAGAAGACCTTTATCAATAAACCTACATCCCCGCTGAGCTTTTGCGGCTAATGATGTGCGTCAGCTCCACAAAACTAGTCTCGGTTACCCGTTTCCTGCTCCTTATTTTCTGTTCTTCCTTATTTTGTAAATTTTCGTATCAAGTCACCATAGACTGGGAGGAGTTCTTCTGGTAATAAAGGCCAGGGTAATGGTGCAAGCTCTAAACTCCTCCTTTCAACGTCCGTTCCGCAGTAAAGTTCTAGATCGTCCACGTGATTCTGTAACCTGTGACCCCTGGGCATAAATATTGTTTGTGATGTTGTGAGAGGTTACGATGAGCTGTGTTTACAGCAGTCCTCATTTGTAGTCCGGTTTGCATGTGTGTGTGTGTGTGTGTGTGTGTGTGTGTGTGTGTGTGTGTGTGTGTGTGTACATTTTCATGTAAGTGTGTATACGTGTGGACGCCTTCATTAATGGTGGTAGCGTTCTATAAATAACATCATTATTTATTACAACCATGTTTGTTTCTTTGGAAACTAAGAGGCACTTTTAAAAAAAATATGCTAATATGCTGTCGTGTTAAATAATCTACCAACCTTATTCACATTCCTGAGCCATATACGCAGACGACCTGGTCCTCTGGTGCACAGAAGAACACCTGACAACTGCCAACTACCGACTCCAAGAGACACTAAATGTCCTACAGGATTGGACGAAGAGATGGCTTGTCAAAATCAACCCCAAAAAGACCACCTACACTATCTTTAGTCTGTCCACTAGGGAACAGAAAGCCACTCTGAAGTTCGATGGACAGATCCTCCCACTGGAGGACAACCCTACTTACCTTGGGGTGACCTTCGACAAGAGACTTACGTGGAAACCTCAGACCAAGAAGGTTGAAGCCAGAGCCAAGGAGCGACTTGCACTTATGAAGAAGTTGGCTGGCACGAACTGGGGCGCGGATGACAAAATCCTCAAGAAGCTGTACACCGGAAGGGTTAGACCAGTCCTAGAGTATGGCATGACAGCATGGGGCACGGCAGCAAAATCCAACTTTGAAAAGATCAGCAAGGTTCAGAACCAAGCAACCAGACTCATCACTGGAGCCATGAAATCTACGCCCATACAGGAACTGGAAACAATCACAGGGTTGGAACCACTCGAGGACCGACGTGATACAAAGATACTCGTCCAAGCCGCCAAGTTCAAGAGACTTCCAAATCACCCCATGAGAATCAGGCTGGCTCAGCCGACGAAGGGAAGGCTGAAAAGGGGAAGTTTCATCCATCAGACGAGGATCCTTGAACGAAAACACCAAGATATCTTGGAACAAGACCCCAGAGAGATCCCCCTATACCGGACAAACCCAGCATGGAATGAATCTGCTTTCCCCCTGATCCACTGCAACATCCATGGTGTCGGCAAGAAAGATTCCCAAGACGACACTGCGAAAAAGTCCTGTACTCTGGAGTATATCCACAGCAACTTCCCACAAGACCAGTGGACTCATGTGTACACTGATTGATCAGCGGAACAAGCTGTGAAGAAGGGTGGTGCCGGAATCTTCATTCGGTATCCAGGAGGAAAAGAAGACCGCCTCTCCCTCACAACCGGCCTCTATTCCACCAACTTCAAAGCGGAAGTAATGGCCATTCAGACCGGTGCCACCCACATTGAGAACAGCCCAGACACCTCCAACAACATCGTCTTCTTTACAGATGCACTATCTGTTCTACAGGCCTTACAGACTGCCAGAGACAAGGAATTGAACGCCCTGACCACTGCTCTCTCCTCCTTAAGCAAAAACCACACAGTCGTCTTACAGTGGATCCCCTCCCACTGCGGTGTATTTGGCAACGAAGCCGCAGACACTCTTGCCAAGGAAGGATCCACAAAAGAGCAGCAAGACAAGTCCACCACCTTCAATGAAGTCAAAACCATCATCAAGGCCAAACAGCATAACAAATGGCTACAGCAGCACCCACGTTTCAACCAGAACGACCCATACTACCTGCTCACAAGGGCCGAACAGGTCATTATTTTCAGACTGAGGACAGGCCACAACCGTCTCAATCACCACCTATACACCAAACTCCGGATCGGCCAGACGGACAGATGCCCGTGCCAGACAGACAGCCAGACAACAAAACATCTACTGCAAGAATGCCCCATGCACGAAGACACCGCATCTGGACTGATGAGACGCCGGTATCAAGGAAGCTACACGGCAGTCTGGGGGACCTGCGGCGCACAGCATCATTTGTACAAGAGGCAGGCGTATCCATTTGAGTGACCGACAACAACAACAACATTCACATTCCCAAAACTTTCTCTCTGTTGCCTGCACTCCTATTGACTTTCCCATCATACATAGCGTGCAGACATGCGCAGGACAGAGCAGGAAGAAGAGGCGCGCCCTCTGTGATCGAAAAGTCTGGCCGCGGGGGAAATTCTTTCTTTTTCTACCTCATTATCATGTAAACATAGCTATCTACTGATGATTTGATCTACGGACAAGACTATTTTTGAGTATTATTCGATCTGCTGTTGTCACAGATAATAATGTTGTCGATGTCGATGTGAACTACGACTGTAGAACCGCAACTCCTAAACTTCTGTCTATGAAAAGATTTGCACCGCAGTTTTTGCCCCTTTTGACTACTGTAATCAGTTGAATATAGTAATCAGTTGATTACTGGAATCAGTTTATGTGGTACTCTTGCAAGAAAGCAATGGAAGTATATGTCGTTCGTGATTTCATTTTCTGCGGAAGGTTATACTAGTGTTTGGACAATTTATAACACATCAGACCAAACAATATACATAAGGAAGTAGATCTGCAACACATAAAGGATGGGGACATGTTGAACGTGTCCAAGTATTATATCGATGGATTACACTGCCTCCCTTCTTACAGCCTGTAAACTTACGAATTGTCAATGAAGCAATCCGTAGACCACCCTCTGAGCTAAACGAAAAAAAAGTGATTCAAACCTTTATTATTCTTTATATGATTGGAACGGTGGTATGGATATCAGCATTTACTGGCTGCATGTCATGGGTCATACCATATGATATTCCAAAGATAATATTTAATAACAATAATAATAAAAAGTGTGATTTCTATAGCATATAATAACGTTCACGGAGGAACACGTGCTCAGCGCTTGAGACAAGTAATAGAGGTAGAGTAAGAAGGACGGAAGGAGAAACAACTGTGCAGACAAGCAATAGAAGACAAATATCGAAGACACAAAGAGAAATCAGCGAACAGACATTGAATGTGGAGAGTGCCATTAATCTGCAGAGAAAGACGAGCAGGCGGACTAGTCAATCGACTATAATTATAATCAAGGCTATTGACAGCTATGTTGATTGGTGGTGTAAGGCGTAATGCGCTTGGAACAGATGCAATGTATTATGTTGTGTGCTCGTGTGTGTGTGTGTGTGTGTATATATATATATATATGAGAGAGATAGAAAGGTGGACATTTGTTTATGTGTGTGTGTGTGTATATATATATATATATAAAATTCGCATTGTTTTGTCCATATTATCAAGGTGTATAAATCTACACAACCATTTCTCGTCACCCACGCAGAATTTGACATTTTGTTTAGAATGATGTTATTCAATGATTATTATTTTTACTCTTTGTAAAGCGCTGTGAGGCTGCCTATAGGGCTGGGATAGAGCTATATATGCGTTATCATCATTACTATTAATTTTTCTTCTGTGTATATGAGAAGAGGGGGCGGCTGATGGCAAAAGTGGTGAGAGGGACACACGAGAGGTATGTAGGCGGGGGGTGGGTGTGGGTGGGAGATTGGTGTTTTATGCAGAGTCAGCAACTAAGACTATATCACGGCAAGGCAACCAGCCCTGTAAACAGATGTCACATCACTCACACTCAGAGAAAGAACAGCGTGCCCGAGACGAGAACTGAAACCAGGACAGCCAAACCTCACTGTAATGGTGACAGGCGCTAAGTGTTGCTCCACCGGGCCGCCAAAGATATGTAGAGGGCGGTTAGGGAAAACTCAGGAGCAGGAAAACGATGCTTTCCAACTGAAACTTTTATCATGATCATCACTGAAAATCGCACTTAAAAAACCTGTTGCAAAATTCTTTTTCAGAAATACTTTTGTCGCAACCAATTATTCTCTCTATAAGCCTGTGTGGTATGATGTGTTTTACTAGGAAAACTTAGCTGCGCTCTTTTTTTCTAAATGCAAATATGCTGTCGTGTTTAATGATCTGCCAACCTTACTCACATTCCCAAAACATACTTGCCAACTTGTTGCCTGCACTCCTGTTTACTTTATCATCATACTTGGCTGCAGACATGCGCAGTACAGGGCAGGAAGAAGAGACCTGTCCTAGTGTAACCGAAATGTCTGGCCGCGGGTGAAATTCTACTTTTGCAAGCACGTGAGACATAAAAGATGGTGCATGCCAAGCAATACAAAAATCTGTATTGGTTATTCACGCAGGCTCTTGCACTCCGCGCCAAGGTTTCTTTGACTATCTCAAAAAAGCGAGCTGTACAAACAGACATCGTTGGCAAATGTCACCCAGGTTCATGCTCAACTCTGTATAGCCTCTTTAATTTGTTCCTGGATGGTTGAATATGATTCCAACAAGTCTTAGTTTGAAGAGAGCTCATGCTGCGCAGTCTCAGGAGTGCAAAATACATATGGATGCCACTTTATTTGAAACCACTTACAGTGCACCCTAAATGCACATCATCATACAATTTGCAAGGATGCCACTAGGTTTCTCACAAAAAATCTGAGTCTTTACTGGAAATCAATTAGCGGACGAAGGAGATAGCTACTGTCAGAAGCTTGATAGCTTTTTAGACTCGTGAGCTCGATGTTAAGGGAGGAACAATTTTATAATTAGAGATGCTGTTAAGTTTTACTTTCTCATATAACACTGCTTTGAATTTACATGTATTTACTTTTATTTATCTGTGTACATTTATTCAAGCTTTATATGGGTGAACCGTCAATTGTGTGTAGTAAAACATTCTCCATACTCTTCAAGGGGTGAATGAATAAAATGTCAATGTCTGAAGTGAAGCTTCAAAACAGTAACAGCGTAGTTTTGGGTCGTCAAGAACAAGAACAAGAACAAGAACAAGAACAAGACAAAAACAATTAAATGCTTCGTGGGATGTTTTCTAACAGGTAAAGGTAAGAAAATAAGCTAGTTTTAAAAAACGGAGCTGATGATTGTACGAACAGTGAAGTAAGTGATTCAACGTGCCAAGAACATGTCAGCGTGTTATTTGGAAGACAGGCCCCAACCTCACATGTTGCTCGGGTAGGTTTGTAGAGCCATCTCCTCATCATGATGATCATCAATATCATCATCATAATAATCATTACGAGCAGTAACACTACCACACCACCAAACCTCCACCGTTTACTCGAGACTTCTTAAAAGATTGGGATTTCTGTAGTGTTCACAGAGAATTTGCCAACAAAAATTTGATTTTATCTAAGTGTGAAGTACAAATCAATTACGAATGAACAGAAACCATTGAGATCGTCAGTAACGAATGAGGGAGAGAGGTGAAAAATTAAAAAATATCGTTTTCACACTACAGGATTCAGAGTTGGACTTCTCCGATTGCCGCTCAATAATCGGTTCAATTCTCATCCTCACTGAGGATGCGATTTTATTGCGATTTGAGTTAACAGAGTGACGGCGCTTGAAAGGGATGAGAAAGGGGCTCAAGGGCCAGACAGTAAAGATACAGACAGGCTGAGAAAGATGGAGGGTGGGGAGAAAAAGAGAACGAGAGAAAGTTAAAAATAAATCAGAAGGAGGAAAGAGAGAGGAAAAAGGTAAAGAAAGACCGACGAGGACAGAAAAGCAGATAGATAGATAGAAACGACAGAGGAACATGGCAATAAGCCTTGAAATGGTTGCATGGGCTAACCCTTTGTCTGCTGTCATGATAGAGCGAGATGAAATTAATCAACAAAGAACTGAAATGACTCAAAGCTAGAGCACACAAAACTTGCTAACCCTACTACATACATACCTAGTGTGTAACCTTATTACGTACCTATTGTGTGTAAACCTATTACATACCTAATGTGTAATCCTATTACATACATAGTTCTAACCCTATTACATATCTAGTGTGTAACCCTACTACATACCTAGTGTGTAACCTTATTACATACATAGTTCTAACCCTATTACATATCTAGTATGTAACCCTTTTAACACCTGGGGTGTAACCCTATTACGTACCTAGTGGGTAACACTATAAGTTACCTAGTGCGTAACCATATTGCATACCTAATGTGTAACCCTATTACATAGCTAATGTGTAACCCTATTACATGTCTAGTGCTAACCCTACTACATACCTAGCGTATAACCCTATTAATACCTGGTGTGTATCCCTATAACACATCTAGTGGTAACCCTATTACGTCCTAGTGTGTAACCCTATTAATACCTAGTGTGTAACCTTATTAATACCTGGTGTGTAACCCTATTACGTACCTAATGTGTAACCCTATTACATATCTATTGCTAATCCTACTACAAACCTAGTGTGTAACCCTATTAATACCTAGTGTGTAACCTTATTAATACCTAGTGTGTAACCCTATTACATACCTAATGTGTAACCCTATTACATATCTAGTGCTAATCCTACTACAAACCAAGTGTGTAACCCTATTAATACCTGGTGTGTAACCCTATTACGTACCTAATGTGTAACCCTATTACATATCTATTGCTAATCCTACTACAAACCTAGTGTGTAACCCTATTAATACCTAGTGTGTAACCTTATTAATACCTAGTGTGTAACCCTATTACATACCTAATGTGTAACCCTATTACATATCTAGTGCTAATCCTACTACAAACCAAGTGTGTAACCCTATTAATACCTGGTGTGTAACCCTATTACGTACCTAATGTGTAACCCTATTACATATCTATTGCTAATCCTACTACAAACCTAGTGTGTAACCCTATTAATACCTAGTGTGTAACACTATTACATACCAAATGTGTAACCCTATTATATACCTAATGTGTAGCCCCTATTACATATCTAGTGCTAGCCCTGTTACGTACAAGTGAGTAAATGTATAGTATATCCACCGCAGGTTCTTATGTAACAGCCATACTGTACTGCTATTCAGTGGGCAGCACAAGAGTACTGCGTTCCATTCAGGATTCCCAACATCTGGGAATACCTAGAGCAACGCCACTCGCTGCTTTCGAGGTGCAGGGCTACAAACGCCATGAAGATGAAGATATCAGAGGTGCAGGCTGTGCAGCAGTGAGCTGTAAGTAGTTCACTGTGTCTAAAGACGGCATTATGGGGAAGCACTCCATCCATTTCATCCTTGTGCCTCCACTCCTGCATGCCTTCCTTCCCAGATAAATCATCCATCAGGTGAATAGGCATGGAGAGTTCTCCAGTCTTGGTACCAGCGACACATCTGTCCTGGAGTTAGTTGCACAATATACTTTCTCAGTCGTAAAACTGTTCTGAAAAAGCAAACTTAGGAACGTATCTAAAAAAGTCGCTCCCACACACAAAACAAACGCGTACAAAAAAATGGCTGACGGGAATGAACATTCTGATCTTGGTTAAAAATAACTTTAGTTTAAAATACATTCTAAAATTATGCTGTGCGCTGTTTTTATATATAACTGATTATCTAAAGTCATTTAAGGCCTAAAAGTGTTTAAAATGTGTTGCGCAACTGGCCCCAGGCTGAACTCAAGCATTCACCGCCAGGCAACGCCCCACTCCTCCTCCTCCCTGTAATTCCCGCTCAACCAGCTAGCTCTTAATCTAGAAGGGCTTTAGTTCCTATTGACCTAAGTACAATCAGAGCCCTTTTCCACCGAAAGCCCTCATTTCCCCGACACATAAGTCATCTCAAACCAACTCCGCGCACAGCAGCAGGAAATCCAGAACCAGAGAGAGAAAGAGAGAGAGAGAGAGCAGGGGGTGGGGATTGTGGGGAACTGCTTTTACTTCTCCACCTCCCACTGCTACGTTCTCAAAGACTACTTCTGAAAATATCGATGATAGGGCCAGGGAACCCGAGAAGCCTCTTCTGTCGCATCGAGCAAGAGAAACGGCAGGCAAGAAGGTTTTTTTGTGATCAAAACCTGCTAGGACTTCTAATGAAATTATTTCATCCATTGCGCGATCAGTTACAACTGCTGAACATAGCCTGCACAAAAATGTTACCAATCAGCCTGAAGTTGACAGCTTTCTGAACAACAGGTTGTGAACTTATACTCGTTCACTCACTCTTGTGCAGGTGTTGACTGTAATACAATATTGCAGTAAATAAAGCTTTAACAAAAACTTTCACGAGGAGACGCAACTTTCTGAATATTGTAGACCTGAAACATTAGTGGACACGTGACACTGGCAAGTGAGGTGCTCGGAAAGTCAGCAAAACTGGGTTAATAACCTTTGTTATCTAACTCCAGAAATCAATATTATTTCTACAGCTGATAAAGAGACAAACAAATCTGAATATGTCTACAGTTGCCTCGCTAGTAACTTCAGGAGACAAGCCTGTCTGGTAACAGAAGGAACATGAGGGTATATTGCTTTTTTTAAAGACACAGTTTTTATTGATCATCATCTTTTCTTGGTTTGTCCTTTTTGCGAAAGGACCGATTAGTCTAACAAACATGACAGTAAAGAGAAACAGAAGTTATTGTCAATGGTGTAGGTATTGGTAAATGGTGTTGGTCTACCTTTGTGTGTGGTGTGTTTGCGTGTGTTAGGATGCGATATATATATATATTGTGTGTGTGCATGTGTGCGTGCGTGCGTTTGTGTATTGTATATATATATATATATGTGTGTGTGTGTGTGTGTCAAGTGGGTGTGGGGAGGCAGGCCTGAGCCAATCGTCTAACAAGCACTCCGACTGTATAAGCAAATGCAATAAGAAACTGCTTTTCTGTGAAATGCTTTTTCTGTCTGGTGAGGGTTGGATCCCAGAACCAATAAAATGTCTGCATTCTAGCCACAAGACTTGTGATATTCTGCACAAAGAGCCGGCAGCAATGGATCAGTCTTAGATAGTTCCCCTTTCAACCACAGGCTTAATTAATAAAGTGGGAAGCAATGTAAGACTGTAATGTGTTTAAGCCCATCACCATCACTTTTAATAACAACCCACTAGGGATTTTTTTCATGGCCTTCCCTATATCTCGTTAACTTTGCTATGTTAATGTCTTTACTATGTTTAATAATCATGTAGCCCCCGAGTGGTTTTCTTTTACTACCTAGCAATTCTTGAGAACTCGGTAATAGCAGGACCTTCGATCTTGCCTGAGGGATCAAGCAGCCCCATCCTTGTGGGTTAGGTTTGAAACATAAGGAACAGCCTCTCAGAGTGTCAGCGGATCAGAACCCGCTTTGTATTGACTCACTCGGTAAAAGTAAAAAAAAACTAGTAGCTATACTTCAAAGTAGATTAGTCTGGTCATCTAAGTCCTGCTATGGTGACAGAAGTCAGATTTTACTGTTTACTTACTTTGGTTTCTGTTTTTCTTTTCTGTTCTTTTTCCTGCAGCGCGCATGGTTCAGAAATACTGTTGAGATGCTCACCGCTGTACACCGTTCGCAATCTCTTCAAGTAGCCTCTGGATTCAGAAAAGACTGGTTAAGCAGATGACCTGGATGTGAGAATTGTAGTATGAATGTCGTAATTTCCGCACATAACATTCCAGACGTTTGTGCCCGAGTGTCAAGTTCCTTCTTCAAGTCGATGAAGCTATGGAAGAGATTTCGCTGATGTTGTCGTTGCTTCTTCTGTCAGGATGCGGCAGTTGAAGGCTCCGGATCGTTACTCCTTTCAGTAAGCCTTCACAAAGACAATCTCACAAACAAGAAACTTTGTCTTCAAGCATTGACTTTATAAGACGGTTGACTTACTGTCCCTTCTCGTGGTTCCGATTCGATCGTGGAGTCAGTAATAGGTAATCTTCACTTTGAACCTAGCCGATATTACAAACATGGAGTCCTCAATTTTTGTTCAAACCAAAACTGTCAGAAAACGAGCTTTAAGACTATTTCATTCTTTTTCAAATTTTACCTGACTATATATAGATATATATCCTCGCTTTCTGATTATTCTACAGTTTGTACCTTAGTCTAATATTTATTACATTAGAGGTCTAAAATTTTAAACACTAATTTCTTTCTCCTCCACGATGCTGCTTGTTTGGAGGAAAGATTTCCACCAGCCTCTAGTGACTGTTACTACTGAGTTCCTCTAAGTCGCCTTTTACGATGGACAGCAAATATTTCTTTAAATATGGCCTGAGTCCATTTGGGAAAAAAACTTTTGAATGACTTTGACCTCCCTACTCCTCTATTACCCCGTTTCTATTATTATCCCGCGTTGATATATTCAAACATTTTTGATAGCTTCTTCATCGTAGACTAAATTAGTTTATTTTTCCACAGTCCTTTACCCCGTGAAGCCTCTTATGGTGCTTAAGAATGAGACGAAAATCCGATCTGCTAACACTTTAACAAACGATCCTGCCAACAACGAAATTCAGTTTAAAAATTTCAAGTTTCCAATTTTCCAACGATGGGCCGAAGATCTGAGGGGGAAAATATCCTGAATGGGCTGTGAGATGATCTTTAATGGCTCGTCTGTGTCAGTAGGGCCCCCGGTAGTGTAGTGGTTAAAACACTCGCTTGTCACCACTGCAGTGAGCGGCTCAGGGTTCAGATCTCGTCTCGGGACACTCTCTGTATGTGACACCTGTTCGCAGGGCTGGGCGGCGGGGGTTTTCTCCGGGTACTCCGGTTTCCTCCCCCCTCCCTTTCCCCCCGTAGTGCGAAATCACCGCAAGGTGGAAGCACTTTCCAACTAAATAAACAACAACAACAGTAGGGACATCATAATTTTCAACTCCATAACTGGTGTCAATGATGAATGTGTTTCCAGCCTTGTTGGTGGCGATCTCGCAGGCGTCTGTGTGGCAATTGGAATTTTATTTACGATTTGCGTCGACAGGGGCGAGAAGCGAGCAGGCAACACTTTGGTGGGACCCTCGGATTCCGTTAGCTTTTTATTTCTTAGGTCGTATTTCGATCCACAATCGTGATTTGCTTTGTTTAGATTTTGTATCGGATCAGAAGTTAATCTGTGCGTCCCTTCTCTCCTGCTTTTTATCTCTCTTTTCACTCTCTCCGTCTCTCTGCAAGTGTGTGTGAGCTTTTATTTGCTTTTCTCTTTTGCTTATTAACATCAATTCGTTTATTCACCCTTTGACTGGTTCTAGATGGTCATCGGGGAGAACAAATGGATAGTTGTAGTGGCTGACAAAGATCTTCCCCTGAGGCCTGTCTTAAACGGAATTGAGCAGGTTCTATATGGCTTGGCCATTCTGGATATGTTAACCAGTCTCGGCCTCAACCATTTTCTAAAGAATACCGAAAGATGGTCTTACGCGGAGTGGTGTGCAGGGTCACATGACCAGACCAACTTGCGCCACTTTATTGAGGACAGGGGGAGTTTGTTTATTGCCCACCAGCTTGGAGACTGCTCCGCACATATTCGTTGCACTTATGTTCGAGGCAGGAAATTCAGAACAAATACAGGAACGTAGTCTCCAATTTTTGAATTCTTTTCTCTCTTTATCAGCAAAGTCCTTGTCTGGCATCCAAACAGCAAGATGGGAACACTTTGAGCGACTTGTACGTTCGGTACTTGTTAGAAAACCTGAAGGTTTTGTTCATCCTGACCATTTCTGCTGTCGCTGTTGCTGATGCGGATTTCCGCCATTCAGCTGCCATCTTTACCATCATTAACATACGAGAATGAGTTCCAAAACCTTACCGGTTGGAATATTTACATAGCAGGTTGGTACACAATCGCTCTATGTTAACAATAATGCTTGTAACCTCTCTTGTTTTGATACAAAAAAAACCTGAGAGCTTCATCAACAGAATTGTCAATGTCTGGTTCTTTTGGGAGGTCTGTTAGCACCGTGGTACCACACTTACTTGTCGCCACCAGTGAGGCTTACAAGGTCTAGGGTTGAGATCTGGTCTTGGGGCATCTGTTGGTGAGTGAATTAGGCTTCTCTTTGTACAAACGTGACGTCACGATTTGGAACTGTTACTGTGCATGGTGATGTTTGTAGGCGTGTACCTGAGAACAGATTTATTAAATGTGTAATAGCTTGTACTGAGCTTTACCTAGTCGTTAGAAAAAAATCAGAAAAAATTGCATCGCACAAGTCCTGTAAATTGTCCTGACACTACGCTATACCTTCGATAATATCAGTTGTTTGTATCCTCCTTTACGCGAACATAATGGCTGAATCCATTTTTTTCTAAAAAGCCTCAAAGATCAAAGGTGTCTCACTCAGAAAGACAAAGAATAAAAAGGCAGGTAATAAGACCTGTTTTTCATCTTCCAGCTTTCCACATAAAGGCGATGTAAACAGAAATATTTTTCAAACTTGAAAAACCGATGCAAATTTTGTGTAGGACCTGGTTTGTAAGCAGACAAACAGATGGAAAATAAGAATATGCTATTTTTGTGATGTCCTCTTGCCTCTAATCCGATGTTTGTTATTCTTCTTTCTCCTTCTGATTATTTTTTTGTTTTTTTTCCTTGTTTTTTTGTACTTACTCTTGTTCTTCCTGTTTCTATTTTGTGTTGTTGTTATTGCTGTTCTCTTTCTAAGTGTTCTTCAGTGCAGTTCATCCACTAAATGTACAAGCATTCTTTATTGCCCAGTTATATACGAAATAAACATATCGTAACATACATCTATAAAATAATACACATATTATAATAAAACAGAATAAATGTCAACAACTACTAAGTTAACAAAGGTCATCATTATTGGCGGCACTTCGGCCTTTTATCCAGACATGACACTGTTACATTCCTTCCATGAAATTAGTCGTTATTGGGTCAATATCCTTTGAAGCCTAAAATTGTAGATTGAATGCTGTCCTAAGAGTCCTCACTCAAGCACGTACCTTTCTCCTCGCAAAAATCTCACGAACAATTAACTGCCCCGAGGCCGGACAGAGAGGGAGCGGTGCTCTGTCAAGAGTTCGAGACGTAAAACCTATTTTGCGTGGCATTAAAGAAATGTCTCTCCTGGCAGATTAAGCAGAGCTGGGAAAACACAGGAAACTGTTCCAGAAAATAATGAAGCTGTGGCACTGATAAAGCTTTTTTGAAAATGAAGGAACGCAGGCTGAACACCAGTCATCAACAGAGAATAACAGGTTTGTCAAGTTGCGCGGGGAGGGGTCAGACTAGTGCATTACAGACAATTCCTCGAGACGGTTGTTCATCAAAGCAAGTGGTACGACACCGGTTCACTGTCCTGCAGTTCTGTAACCTTTAGGGCGTTGGACAACGATGACTAAGACCGCACATTTTAGGAGCCAGTTTTTTTTTGTTTTTTTTTTTTTGAGGGCGGTGTTCAGATTCTCTCTCTGGCTTCCGTACCTTCCCCAACCCTATAGGAAGTTAGGTACACATTCCACAGACCTTTACTTGCAGCTTCAAAAATCTGTAACCAGACATTAGGGGAAGCGGATGGCCGAGTGGTTAGAGCGCTGGCGTCCGAACCGAGAGCGCGCTGGTTCAATACCCGATAAGCGCAGCAAACTTCCCCCCCCCCAGTCGACCCATCTGACGGGAATGGGTACCTGACTCCATAGTGGGTTGGGGAAGGTAAGGCAGCGAGGGAGAGGAGATAGGCACCACCCTCATGTAAAAGCTGGCCCCGAGAAAAGTGGGGTCTCTAACACCTCACTCCCCCACGACCTGAAAAGGTTATGGGATGACCTTTACCCTTTTTACCAGACATTTACTGCCCCCTAGTGAAGTGACGTATTTACACCTTATGTTCATCCTGTTGACATCCTGACAACTTTATCTCGTTTCATCCTCAAGGAAATCAGCAGTCGCAAATTAAATATTGTCTTCAAAACATCAGTTATTTTTAAAAGTATGTTTGCAGAAAAACAATTAATTACAGCAAACTGACTGCATACAAAATAAGAAAAAAAAACTAGTCATGGGTATTTTACTGGGTATTGAGAAGTATCAAAAAAGGCTTACAAAGAAGTAGGCTATTAACAAAATTTTTTTTAAAAGTACGGTAAATCGCAAAGAAACAAATGAAAGGCTCGCTTCAATGCAAACTAAAAGCAATGACATGATGAAGAAGTCAAGATTTCATAGGATTACACAATTTATTTATATCCCATCTAAAGACTTCCTTCCCTGGCTTCAGAAGCTCACATTTGTTGCTTTCTGAATTCCCGACTTAAGACAAGAAAGTCAATGAGAATGTAATAACAGTTTGGTTATGATAGATAATGACGACGATGACGACGACGACGATGATGATGATGATGATGATGGTTGAAGTGATTGTGCCGGTTATTACTAACGAATGGAGAAACTCATTAAAAGTTATTAAAAATTGCATGCTTGATTCTGCGCGCGCGAATGCACGCACTCACACACACACGCAACACGTTCGAGTTACCAAGTTACAAGCGGTATATGTTACAAAGGATTTTAAAATGGCGAGACAACAAAAGAAGGAAAAAAAAAGAAGAAAAAACGGCCACGTGAGTCAGACGAACATCTGGCATTGAAATAATGGGAATACATCAGATGAGACGCGTTACACATCACGTTGTCAGACTGTGTGGCGAAGAATAACCGTCACTGAAGTTCGCTTTACTGGCTTTGTGGGGGGGGGGAGGGGACTGGCTCTCTGTATTTGTGGTTTTCTACTGTGACCGGTTGTGGGTTTTTTCCTGTTATTTGATACATGCTTCTTCGTCATTGTACTGAATGTTTTGCTTATCTGTGGCCTTTTGGTTTCTGTTTACAGCCTTCTATTGTTCTGTCGACTGCCAGCCTCCTTTATCTTCTACTATGGTGGTTTCTTTGTGTAGTTCACAGTCGACGCAGAGTGCTCTATAGTCTCTGCTTCATGTAGACTCTACCAATCTGCAAATAACAGGACTGTCCTGAGTATTAATTGATCTCCTTTTATCGCACATTAATACTGACCTGGTATATCTAAGCTACTAGCTGCCTGAATATCTTAATTTGTCGAAAGAGGTGACCGGACACTTAATCTCCAGACACTTAATCCCCTAGACATTTAATCCCCAGACACTTAATCCTCAAAAATGCCCCCAATGTAATAAATGTTGAAGTTAAGTATTATTTTAATTGTCAAACAATAATTTGAATGTGAATTAAATTTTTCATTCACTTCATAATTAAATTTTTCATTCACATCATAATTTCTTGAGTTGAAATTTCATTTTGAGGATTAAGTGTCTGGGGATTAAGTGTCGGGGATTAAGTGTCTGGGATTCGTCGAAAGATGCTAAATTAATTTGCCAGTGATTTGGTCCTCTTGTGAACAAGAAATAGAAATCTGTCTTTCGTGATATCGGTATTGTGTTTCCACAATTGATAAAGTACAAGATCAAAACGATATACGTAAACAGTTTGATATGCAACACATGATAGATGATGATAAATGGAACTGTTTCCTCTCAAATGGTTTGAGAGCTCGTTTCGGTTTTTCACAAACACATTCCACAGACTACCACCTGTGTAATTCGTTCTATCACTGCAACAATAGTATCAATAAAAGCTTTTGAAGATTCGATTACAGTTTTTTCTCATGAAAGGGCAATAAATTTGCCTATAGAGCTGGGATATGGCGCTCTTTTTGTAAACTTTATTATCATTATTATGATCATTATTATCATTATTCATTCAGCAAGCGATGAGTATCCTTTATTGCTGTACAGAACGGATAGTCCGACCGCAGTTAGACCGCAAATAGCAGGGAAATAGAAGTCTCACTCAGCGAGGTTTAAAGAGAGCAGATAATCATTTTCTGTAAAACAAAATACAAAAAAATAGTTCGTCTTTCGCCGTCTTTCCTTACGTAGGCTTATTGTCTCTTCGTCTTTTTACCTGTCTCTGATTCTTTCTCTAACGTAAACATACCCACTTCCACACGCACACACTACTACGGAACTAAGTCGCGTGTAAAAAATTACTTCGAAAAATAACTTTCTTACAGCTAAAGGTAGGTTTCCGTTGAAGCCAGCCATTAAATTAACGACAATATTTTTTTTTACCTCGAAGGCGGATTTCTTTTCCTCCTAAAAGGACTCAAACTTCTTCTGAACTCAAGAAATCCATACTCTCACAAGCAAATGTTTGAGAACTCATTTAATACTGGCAGCTTGAAAGGCCAGAAAAGAGGTGAACCTTTGACCTGAAAGCTTCAGAAAAATTGTTCTGAAGTACATAATGAAAGCCAAAACATTGATGCGTCAACATGCATCAGAAAGGGTTAAAGCGCCGATGCCCTCGCCGCCTGGCACTAGTAACGCACAGAACACCACTGTGACGTTTGCAGTTAACAATTTTAATCCACGACAGATAATTCACATCTTTGGGTGGGCAGGGCAAGTGTGAGTTGGGAGGGAACGGAGGATGAGAAGCTTTAATAAGGATGCCGCCAGCAGTGGCGAGGTCCTGCAACACTGCCTACGCAGCTACGCGCATGTGCTGGTGATTGGCAGCTTGGCGACAGACGAGTGACATCACGTGGTCCTTGACCAGACGGTGGCCTGTATCGACCATCTTCTCGGACATTTCCCTGCTCATCACTTCCGAGTTCTTGGGAGTCTCACCAAGCGTCAAAGGTTTCGTGTTCTGGAGAGCGGTAGATGTCAAAGGGTCTGGGTTTTGGAATGTGGTAGATTGCATAGGTTGCGGACTTGTCTAAAATGTGGGAGCTGCGTGCTATTATTTTCTTATTGACTAATTTGGAAAACAGCGGAAGTCACGTGGCTTCTCTCTTTACAGTCATATGTAAGCATGATTTGAATAACGTGTATCAGCTAACATTTGCTACCCGATAACCAGCATAATCAAGCAATAATCGTTTCTCTATTATTTTATAACTGTATTGAAAGATTTTTTCCCTCCCGTTCCTCCTTCTGAGTGTCAATGTTCGTGAAAGCTACAAAACCGCTG
This sequence comes from Marisa cornuarietis, assembly GCA_004794655.1. Taxonomy (NCBI): domain Eukaryota; kingdom Metazoa; phylum Mollusca; class Gastropoda; order Architaenioglossa; family Ampullariidae; genus Marisa; species Marisa cornuarietis. The sequence continues at coordinate 774,387 of SMMW01000597.1, forward strand.
TCTACTACGACCCATCAAATAAACAGTTCAGCAGTTTGTTTTCTCTCTCTCTCTCTGCTTTACCATCCATAACGCTCTATGGAGGCAGGTCTCCATTCCCAACGGTTGGGTCAACTGGGGAAAGATAGCTGCGTATCATGGGTATCGAACCCGCGCGACTTTAGGCTCGGGCTAACTACTCGGCTATCCGCTTCTCCTCCATTTAATTTCCAGATGAGGTGGAACCGCGGTGAAGATGTTGTGAAGGAACTCAAACCTGGGGAACTGACGTGAAGGGCCAGTGACTGTCTCATGCCACAAAAATGTTAACAGAAGGAAGCCGATGAAAAACTTTTAGAAGCATTAAGAGTTGGACACGATGTGTGCCGGACTTCTCAGGCGCTTGTTTTCTGTTCATTTTATTTTATTTTATTTTATTTTATCAGTGTAGCTGCTATCCTGAAGCTTACCTCATCATTAACAGGGGTTCGTATAACACATTTTTATTTCGCCATGTTTTTCATTCATTTGACTCGGAATTATACTCTTGAACACTAGACTAAAGTGGAGCTCATAGGGCCTCGAGCTTAACCGAAGATCCTAATCCAAATTCATGGTCAGTATGCTAAAATGTAGGTGTGTATGATAATCGTCAGAGACTATTTCATTATTTTATCATAAAGTATACATTGACCATGATCATTATTATAAAGCGTACATTAGCCATTGTCGCTATCACCAAGCTCAGATTTAAGGGATTATTATATCAATATAAAGTGTGTCCGTCACCACGCTCGAAACCCATCCATGTTTTTAAACAGCTTCCCTGCAAATGCAATTCATCTCAAGGACGAGTGCATCTTCCAAGATGCTTAAAACTGATTTACGAGACTTAAATCTTGCATTCAGGCGGTAATTTTAAGTAACGATCTTCTTATCGCATCCTGCAGTCGGCTGGGGAAGACGGGGGGTCCCGAGTGTTCATCCCTGTCGACCCCCATCCCTCCTTTCATCCCATCAGCGACCGTTAGTGCAAGAACTTGTCATTTTGAATGACCTCCCGTTCTGAGTGTCTCCCTGGCACCCTGGGCAAGCTGAAAAGGTCTTAATCGGGATTACCGGAGCCAGGTTGCTTAACCGTGATTTGTAGATGTGTGTGTGAGTCCTCAGTTGGTAGGTTTTCGTGTCTTACTGTTTCTGTTATAGTGCTTAGTTGTCTTCGAAGTAGTGGCTACTCCTGTAGTCAGGAAAAAAGATGAAGCGAGAAAAAGGCAAGGAAAAGGTAAAAGGGCATGGAACAAACCAATTTTCTCATCTCAGATGGATTTTTTTTAATCAGAACTGACAGGTCCCATCACTCTCGATTCTCCACGGGGTTAATCTCTCTATATTCAATAGTCGTTCTCTCTTTTTTGAAACATTTAGTTGACGGCCATGATTTTTATGGTCAATCAGAAACAAAAGGACAAAATGAATAAATTAGAACAGCTTTGGTGAAATCTACTTTAGAGCCTTATCTAAGTGTTCCAACTGACCATCAGAAACAGAATGAAACAGTTACAGACAATGGCTGGCAGCTTTACTTTGTAACGGTCACAACAGCATCACTGTTAACCTTTCTGTGTGCCACGACACTGTTATCGATTCGCTTCTAAAGTTTATTTCTCCTGTCACGCAAAATCCTCCCGCCGACAAGAATGTCTCCTCCAGTTCCGTGTCTCCGAGTTAGAACTGTTGCCGCTAGGGATGGCGATACGCCTCATATACAGCGGATGATCATTGTGTCCCAGACCCCCAATCTCCGGGCAGAATTTTGTCAGTGCCCTGGGAATTTAGAGAGGACCAGGAGACAGGACGGTTGATGTCGAGTCTGATTCCTGTCCTGCATGAACCTTTTCGTAATCGGATACGTATGCTAATCTGTGACTGTTTTGCAAAGTATTTCATGGTATTAAATGATAGTATAGAAACTAATCACGTGTTCTACAATATATTAGACAGCGTGTGGGTAAGAAGACTCTCCTGGTCACAAAGCCCACAGGCTCAATACTTGCGTTTTTTGTGCTTCAGGGAATCTCGTCTGGGATTTTACATGTACTAAGTGTTCTTTAGGTCAGTCGTGCCCACGCACGACCATATTTCTACTGGATCGCCGACATTCATTACTTAATGTAACAAGTTCAGTTCGCTGTGGTAAAGCTTCCAAATTTCTAAGCAAAGGCATATGTTTCAGTCAAAAGGTCTTAAAAAACTGTCTTGGTACATTTCTGGATTCCATTAACGTTGTGCATTACGCCTACATTGTAAGTCTCACCAACCACTCGACTCGACACTATAAATAGGTATCAGGACTGGACGAGAGGCCATTACGCTCTCCATCCTGATGTAGATCTGCGTTTCCAAGGCTTTCTAAATAAAGGCTTTTCGATTTGCTGACTATGCCTGGTCCTTGCTGGCATCTCCTCATCTTTTCTGGGAGGAAGTGGATAGCCGAGTGGTTAGAGCGCTGGCGTCCAAACAATACCCGACTAGTGCAGCAAACTTCCCCCAGTCGACCCAGCTAGCGGGAATGGGTACCCGTTTAAATAGTGGGTTGGGGAGGGTAAGGCAGCTAGGGAGAAGAGATGGGCACCACCCTGACATTCTGCTGGCCCCGAGAAAAGTGAGGTCTCTAACACCTCAACGACTTGAAAAGGTTAGGGGATGACCTTTACCTTTACCTTTACCATCTTTTTGTAAAGAATTGCTCCTCGCCAAGCAGATGTCAAGTACATGTAGCCCCTTTTTTTATCCTACCTGCCTTTTTTCGAAACAAAGTCTTATTCACACTGTTTCGTTTATAATTCTATCCAGGGACATAAATTAGGGGCAATGGCTCAATGTTAATTAAGACGAATTAAGACAGAATACTGCGTAGTAATGGCTTCAAAGGCAGACCATGGCTCAAGTTTGAGCTTAGTGTATCCTGTAATACCCATCTTGATACTAACAAGAGTTTGAAAAATGCCTTGTCTTGCAAATGCTTATCTAAGATTACATGCTATTACAGGATGCTCATCTTATGCTGCGAGGACAGACACTTTTTGTTCACATGTCTGCAGAGAAGAGAATCTTCTGGGGCCAGTTGCATGACACATTTCTAATTTTAAAAACTTTTAGGCTTTAACTCTTTTTAAAAAGCACAACACATTTTAAGAACTTTTTTTAAAAAACAAGAAAACGCTTTTTAAACCAGATTTTCGTTTCCGTCAGAATATTTTTTGTGCAGCGCGTCTAAATGGCATATGAGCGATTTTTGAAGAATAAACAGTTTCTAGATTTACCTCTTTAAAACAGTTTTAAGGTGTAGAAACATGTTGTGCAACTAGCCCCTGACCTTTGAAATCTACTGTTTATCATCTCGTTTAGGGTCCTGAATAGATAGCCTTTAGCACTCTGAAGTTAAGAAACAACAACGTTTCGTGTTTATCACTGTAAGCCAGAAAGAATAACAAATTTTGTTGTTCTTTGAAGATGGAACAGGTAGGCGTGGCCCAGCTAAAAAGAGATTAGAAACTGAGCTTGACTTTATAAAAGGGAAGCATGGAGGACTTGTGAGTATTACGACGATGTAAAACCCCCGTATATACCCCACAAGGTTATTAAGCGGTAACATGAAATAAAAAGGTAGTTTACAATTAGAATTAATCTGCGAAGGAAAAGCTCCTAGCCTGTAGATGAAGGTGTCACAAGGATCCACAAAGGGACATGCCTGTAGATTATTAAGATGCTGCAAGGATCCACAATGCACGCTGTGGCAGCGAAGGCCTGGTCCTTCCATCTTCACATCAGAGCTCGACTCTGGAAAAAAAGTAATTCGCAACGAGAACCCTCCAGATCGACCACATACTTGCCGTAAACTGAATTTGCACTTGGATAAAATCCTCTCAGTATCAGTCCCTGTAGTTCTGAATAAGACATTTGTCAAGGCCCAGCGGCGGGACTAAGGCCAAGCAAACTACGCTGTGGCCACAAAGCTGAAATAATGTCATCGACACCAGCGCCATCCTCCGAGATTTATTTCCTCTCCTGGGGGAAAAATATTGCTAACAGGCATATCACGTGCCGCTAACTGGCCCATTATGCTTCGGAAAAATCTCGTCAGTCTCGTTATCTCACACAGAATCTCGCAAGTCGAACGTAGGCAGCGAGTAGAAGACAAGCGAGAAGTTGAAAAAGAGCCAATCATGAGCAGACCTGTGAGAGTTTTAGCAAACCACCTGCTGGTTAAAACAAACATAAGCTTTGACTGACGAACTTGGCCTAGTCATTAATAGAAAAATAACGACCCAAAGAATTAAGCAAAATAATAAAAAATAATGATGTTGGTGAGTCCACTTTATTCTTGTGTCAGTTAAGACCATTTCTACATAATGATCCTATTTGTGACAGTCATACAGGCATTTAGTCAGACTTGGGGGAAATATAGCGAGAAATTTCGGTGTTACAGAGTCAGAACCAGAGACTGATTCCGAAATAACATTTGGCCTAGAGAGACTTGCACGTGTGAAAATGTGTGATGGTGCATGATGCACGTTAATGAATGTCCCCAGAGGTGTGCACAATAGATATTCTTATTAGAGATATTCTTGCAGAGGCAACCGTAATGTGCAGATCGTGATTTTTTGTCTACTTTCAGTATATTTCGCCGTGAAGTGTGTGCCAATCTCTCTCTTTCTCTCTCACTCACTCACACGCACGCACGCGCAAGCGCGCAACGTGAGGCAACAATTTTCTCTGTATTATGAGGAGTTTGTCCATTTATCATTATAGTACATAAAGTCTCTTGTGCAGATACACAGACATGTGAGTTTATTATTATTTTTAACTAGTTATTCATTAAAAGCAATTACAATTATTAAATAAGATTTACAGAACTTTGTCCACTTAGAATGTCATTTTGAATTAAATCGCTCAAATATTATTCAATAAAGCCGGAATCATACAATTTTTCATAAACATATTTCGACTGCTTCTATCTTAACCACGTACATACTCATGCCTTGAGTTTCTGAAGTTAGTTTCACGACAAATTTCTATAATTTTAAACAGTTTTAGGCCTTAAATATACTTAGTTAAAGGTACAGTGACAGACTGATTCTCATTCCAAATCGTCCTTGACTCGATCGGTCTTAAAGCTGAAACACACACAATTGACGACGAATTATGATGTGATCGTCATTCGAGATATGTTTGATACAATAATAGCAAGTGGATAGTGGATTTGATGTGGACTTTCGCCCGCAACCTTGCGATCTCTTTAATACTAATTCAATCAAGATTGGTTTGTGGAAAACCAGACTCGCTGAAACAATGTGTTCGATTTATTTCATCATCGATTCTTTCGCTTTGATGCATATCTTTTATTCAAACACATGGCTCTAAGGGTGAGTGCTCACTATGAAAGCCGACTATGGTGTAGATATGATAACCCGTACCCTAATCTTAACCTCACCTTATACCAAGCCCAAAAGCTATCTTTTGCATATATGTTGAAAAATAAACACATTATGCTACATATAAATCAATTGTAGTCAACTTCCTTTGCCCCTGCGCATGGGTGCACCATCCTGGAATTGGCTCCTGCCAAGCACTTTAACATTTTATCACCCTAGACAGAAATTTCTCGCCTCCTTCGTGGACAGTAAAAGTAAAACCTTTAATCCTTGCATACCTCGACTCTTAAACAAGCATCGGACGATCGAGAACCGAACACGGACGAACACACATGACGCCGCTTTTCAAGGTTCGGCAAGCTCAGAAGTAGCGAGGCAAGAGGACAAGGCGGGATGGAAAACCTGTTCTGAGACAACGGGGCTCCTTCATGCATGAGATTGGTACTCGAGCAATTTTTATGGAAGCGAAAGACTTCAGAATCGCGGTGGCGCATAGGAACCTTTCAAGATTCTTATTCCTCCAGGAGTCTGGCTTCTCAGAGGCAACGGCATCAGAAGCTGACCTGAGTTTTTTGTTCTTTGACGACGACGATGATGATGATGATTGTTTTTTTGTTTGTTTGTTTACTGAGCACCAGGTGTCTTTTGTTTATAAGAGCACCACTTCGTTCTTTAATGTAGACAGAGGACACCAAAATCATATTTTCTGACAGGTTTGCCTAGTTCATAAAATTATGGCTCTCGCTACACATTTATGACCGTTCTGCTCACAAGTGCTTGCGGCTTTCTACAAAATTAATCCCAATACTCGCCACAAGTTTTAAAAACTGTCAACAAAATGATAGCAGTCTTAACAACAATTGTTAACTACTGTCTACAAACGACTGCAAACCTTGTTCAATAAATTAATAAATAAGCGCCTGGGATTATAACTCCAGATATAATACTCCACTCTCTGTGCTCTTTCTTTTTACTTTATCTTTCTATTCTCCTTCCTTGTTCCTCCAATTGTGTCAGGAGAGAAAGGGCTCCGTCAATTTTATTATTCACCATCCTTCAAGATGAAGACCACGTATTAAGATTCTATTTTAGCCACACCCCAGCTGCCAAAGTCTCGCACTGACTCTTCAGGAGAATTGAATTAGCACAGGAGACTTACCTTAATGAAGAAACTTCCAAGGAGGACCTAAAGACATCTTTGTGAGATTTAAAAAAATCGTAAAATAGATTTTCTACAACAAACCACGTAGATGGTGTAGCAAAAAAGATTTAATTAATTAACCCTGACTGCCTGTTTGTCTCTCAGGTGCCTCAACTAGTTCTGGTATCAACTCTCCTGGTCTTTATCGTAGTCGGGAACTGCTGTGTGCTAGCAGCCATCCAGCTGTCTGACAACGGACGCAAGACGCGCATGAATTTTTTCATCATGCACCTTGCCATAGCAGGTAGGTGATGAGAGTGTGCACTGTCAGTTGTTTTATTGTTTACTTTGGTCGAGTGTTGGTTATTTCTGCAGGAGTGCAAAGACTATTGCGAGTCACTTGCTCAATAGATCCATTGCACTGTCTTTGTCTAATCGCAACTTCTCCACTTGTCTCTCTTCTTCCATTCTTCACATGTGTGTGTGTGTGTGTGTGTGTGTGTGTGTGTGCGTGCGTGCGTGCGTGCGTGCGTGCGTTTGTATGTGTGTGTGATTTCATTTGTGCCTTATTGTGAGTATGCGTATACGTTGAAGTGCGTTTGTGCTGGTGATAAATTCATTGAAAAGGAAGGGAAAAGCATTAAGACATGTTCCTTGTGCACTGTCACGTGGTGAAGTGAATTGTTATCTCTTAAGAAGGAATAGAGAGAGAGAGAGCAGTTTGAAAGAAAGAGGGAAGAAAGAAAAAGGGAAAAGAAAGATTGATCCGTTTAGTCTGGGGCCATTACCCTACAGAAGGGAAGAAGCTTCACAACATAATACAAAATGAACTTCAGAGAGGGAGAAAGAGAAAGAAGGAGGGAGAGATGAAAAGAAATTTGTGATTACTTTTGGCCCTTCTCCCGAATATGTAAACCAAGCCACAGTACTATGTTCGCAAGCACCAGTGAGTGGAGGCTGATGACTGTGGGAACGGACTGTCCACGGCGCTCTTCTCGTCTTGAAGACTGGAGCAGCACAAAACAAACATCCCCGGCCCTCTCTGATCATGTGCTTTGTCACTGATTGAGGCAGCACCACGTGATGCAGTCTACAAAGATCGGAAGGTGTGCTTGGCGTTGAAGGACTAGAAAGTACAGCCACTGCCTGTCGACTCGACTCCTCCAAGCCGTTTCCTTGCAGGTGAAGAGGTCAGGTTTGCAGAGGCAACGTCTGCTGTGTACGGTTTGCGAGGGCGTGATGACACCATTTTTGTATGCCCAGGGTGATCAATCGGGGTGACAACTACCCTGCCAACCGCCCATACAAATAAACATTTTCCAGTCGTCCAGTCGTAATTAAAACGAGACAGTGACACGACACCCTGACGGGTGGAGAGCTTTAGACTGTTTGCTGTCTGAATCGGAGTTTGCTTGAAACCCTCTTCAGAAAGGCCTTTGGATATCAAGAATTTGTTAAAGACCTGTCGATTGAGTCTCTGACCTTTTCCTGTGCTAGCGCGAAATTGATATTGACTGGAACACTTCCCTGCCACAGCTTCTTTCCTCTCCCCTGTCGTTTATTAATGACTTCGTGTGCTTCGATGCTGGCTAGCCGACTGAGGTTTCGGAACACATCTACTTTCCTTGGCTTAGAGCAGCCCGGAAACAATTTTTTTTAATTTTTGCACTGATTTGAGAGAGTGATGAATGCGTATACCCGTCATTTCCCGTTGCTAGGACAGCCGAAGTGCCACACAGCAAACTTTCCTTTCCAGAAACATGGCAGTTATCCCCCTTGCCGCACCGCAACTATAGAAAAAGGGGAGATAAAAAGTTAGTTACGTTGAAAGTAAGTATTTAGTATCTTTTAATTAGTCTCGCTTCTTGGGCGGGGAAATTAATTGAGAAAAATGTGTTTTTGGATGAATTTTTTTCACGTCTAAAAGTGCGCAATATTGAAAGCTGCCTTTTGTTTTTCATTAGTCAGGAAACTGTTCATATCCAGTTGAGAGGCTGACAATAAAAAACTGTGATAAAAGTAGTTTTGTTAATCGTTTTACCTTAAAATCCAAATAACTTTATCGACCGACATCCACGACTCGCCTGTGTCTTTATATTTCTCTCCCCTTTCTCTCCCCTTGCCCTTTCTCTCCAAGGCTGGTTCGGCATTGTTTAAAACAATAGCTGGTCCTTCTGCATTTTTAATAAAGGACAAAAGGAACCATTGATTTTTAAACCGAGATTTCCAAATGCGAAAGAGCAGCTTTTTAAGAGAAAATTTCCCAGATGCTGCATTCCATTTGTTGCATGCCTTTTGGCGGTATCGTTGGAATAAAAAACTCAGGTCTATATGCATACATGTATGAAAGAAAACACGTTTTCAACTAAAAATGGACATCGTGTATGTAGGATATTGAGATGGACCGACTGACTGAAAAAACATTTTGGGAGAGTATTCAGGATTTGGTCTGAAAATGACAAGTTTGAAAGCATCATGATGGAAGCGAAAGTATATTATGAGTACAGCCAACCGCCCTTCAGCACACGCTACCAGGTTGTAGATAATCCAGGTGTAGTTCGTCTTCGGAAAGCTGCATCAGTCCAACTAAAGTGTGAAGCACAGAGAGTAGAAGACATGTTATCTGAAGCCTACTTGTCTTAAGAAGACGCACATTATGCTTTCCATAACCTGTCAGCGTTGCCCTAACACAAAGTGCTTGTGTTTCTTAATCATCCATGTTTGCGGGATGCACTTGGTCCATGTAGACCAGACGGGTCGCATGCTGAGCATTAGGTTGCCAGTGTCCTCTGGGAGGGAAACGAGAATTCAAGCAGCTTCTTTTCGCCGGTCAGTCAGCGAGTGCCTCGGACGCTTCTGCTGGCAACGAGAGTTTTCATCCACATAAAGAAGCCTCTATCACACAAATATTCCTGAGTTGACAACACATTGCAAGACGGGATAGATAGATCGAACACTACTCATGGGGGGGGGGGCTAGCGAAAGAGATAAGAAAGAAAGAGAAAGGAAAGAGGAGAAAAAAGAGAAAGAAAGAAAGGGAGAGGGGGCAAGCATCCCTGCAGTCTATCGTTCACATTTTTTTATGCGTGTTTCCGGAAAACTCCTGTCATCGAATTCCTTCCCAAAGTATTGACCTTCTACGTCTCTCTCTCTCATATACATTCGCTACAGACAGAATAATGGATATTTCTCACGGAAATGTCTTTTAAAGCCGGACTACTTCCTGTAGTGTAAAATCTCTCCATTCACATTAACACCACGACACACCAGGGTACTTTTGCTCTAAGTGACTGAGTATGGTGTGGATAATGAGCGGCAACTCTCACTCTTTCATTTTCAAAGCGCTTGGGGGCGGACATAGATGAAGCTCGGTGCATGGAATGTGAAAGCCTTTACTGCTTCACCTTAAAATATACGCCTACCATCATGTACTTACAAGTTTGAATCGATCTTTTAAAAGTTTTTCTTCAGGCTGGAGATGGAGAAAAGAGCATAAAACTCGGGTATTTTAGTAGCCAATGATAAATACGATTTTGCTGGGCTTCATTAATGTATGCACCTGAAAGGAGACTCATCATTAGTGCTAGCTTCGGCTCACACGGAAAATTTAATAACAATGATGAACAGCTGGCGTGTCACCTATGAAGAGATTAAAAACATAATAAACAATAAAAAAAAACTCAAAACAGCACTATATATGTATATATTCGCTAAAAGAGCAAAATCTCTTAAACATTTTTTTAATTTTAAAAGAAAACGGTAAAGGCTAAAATGCAGTTTCTCGTCTTGATCAAGCAAGAAGAAAATTAATTAAGCACACAATCATTAGTACAATTTCGTAGCATGAGAACATTAAAAACGCAATACCATAGCATTAGAAGTGCAAGCTTATAGGTGCAAAACACATCAAACAAAATGATCACGTAAACGTTTTGAATATGTTTGTCTCGTTGCATTAGATTTTCTTTGTTTCAGGCTACTAGTAACTTCCAGTAGTACCTGCGAGTTTTATAGGCAGACGGGACCCTGACAGTAACCTTAAAAAAGTGTGCTTGGAGAACTGTGAAGTCAAAGATACAATTTTTTTCTCATTTTGAGGTCTGTAAGTTGTAATGCGTAATTATTGACGGACAAGAGCTCTCTTGTGGCAATAGTTTGATCAGATCTTTGAGTTTTTCAGCTTTCCTCTGTTAAGGCCAGTCATAAATGGTCAAAGATGGAAAAATGTTTGACAAATATTGGCAAACATTTTACATGGTAAAAAACCATTGCGAATATTGGTCAAACATGTGTCCAGTTAAGAACGACCTTTACAAAACATATGGTTAGAAGAGAGAGGGACGACTGGCCACTCCGCTTTCAGTTTTTGTTGCCTTCCTTTTCCCCCAAGTCCAGACGTCACCTCTGTGTTTTTTAATCGTATACAGTGGCTCAAACGTTTATATTAATTTTTATGCATTGTCTTGACACTTCAAAGGGACTTCTTTCTCCTCCTTGGACTCCTCAAGAAATACATGTTTTCCTCCCGTCTCAAATATTGGACAAAATCATATGGCGCGTGCGTCATCGTTGCTTTGTCTTCTGCTCTGAGCTTGATTTGCAGTTGGTCTGACTTTTATTTTTTTTACAGAGTAGCATTTGCTCGGTGATTTTTCAAACAAAACAAAAGAAAAAGCAAAACAACAAAAAAGACATTTTTTTGCTCGTCCACTTCACGACTGAGCTTTTTTTTTCACGGAGCCTATGATTTCGCCAAATTGCTTTCCGTGTCTAAATGTCACGAGCATCGCCACCTTTATGCAGACAACGACACTAGAAAAACTGTCTTCTCGACAGATGTCACGTGGGTCGATACCTGCTCCTCCGTCTATCAGCATCCGGGAAACCGAGATGGCAAAGTTATTGCAACGTCTTGCGCACGCACGCACACACACACACACACCACACACCATCTTTCTTTCTTTTTATGTAAATTTAATATAATCTAACTCTTGTCCGAGGTGTAGAAACATTTAATATCTGCACTCCAAACTGCACGAAGCAGCACCAGTTGTACAGAATCACCTTTCAGAACCAGGCTCACTTGTTTGGCTTTGAGTTTCTTCATATAATTTAAAGTGTGCTTTCTGACCTTCTCCGCTACTTTGATATTTCCTTAAAAGGAAATGCAAAGAAACGTTAGAGACGTTTGCTTGCTGCTCAAATTTCATCAAAAGACAATATCAAGACATTCCTGACGGCTGTTTTGGAATGAAATGTTATTGCACTGTATGTGACGTGTGCAAACCTAATTTGTGTGTTGTAATTTAAAAGCCAGGAGTGGTAATGGTTGGATTAGAGATAAAATAACACCACGGGGCACGTTTATCACCACGTGACGAGAGCACCAGGTATTTTTTGTTTTGTTTTGCGCCTAGTCGTCATGTTGCAGGTGTGGGCGCCTTCCCACGTGTGTGGGCGAGCAAGAAAGTAACAGAGTCTAAGGTATGTGCCAGTAAATGTTCAGGGGACATACAAGTAAGTATAGGCCCTGCGTTCATAACAACATCAACGTCAGCAAAACTTTGCTGACTGCCAAACAGACTTACTCGGCAATTCATTTTAAATAAATCCGTATCTCATATAATAGATACATATGCATAAGCTTTACATATAAAGTGGTGAGTGCATTGGTGGATGTATGAGGATGTTTTTAATCATCGAATTTGTAGAGCACATTTCCCCGTGTGGAGGTGAGTTCAAATCGCTGAATTAACTGTTATTTATAGGGAGCTATTTCTTTGGTCTCATATCTCAACTTTTTTCTACACAGCCTGGAAAATAGCTTTTATGATGCTTTTTTGGTAGTTTGGTTGGCTAGAGATGATTTGAGGAAAAACATGATGAACGTGTGTTGGACCGATGAGGAAACCGCAGTACTCGGAGTCAAACCAGGATATATTTAGTGTCAGATTAAAAAAGAAATGCCTATGCCCCGACACGGGATCTGAACCCGAGACGTTTCCATCTTATCTGCAGGGGGAGTGGGTGGGAAGCCAGCATGTAACTGCTACCCAATCACACTGCTTCCACTTTACTTTGATGTGTATTTGATGTTTTATTTTACAAAGCAGCTGCTAATTCTTTGCACATCACGATACTGGCTTAGCGTGACTGCCCAGCACGAGTCAGAGCACACGAACTCTGGGGGTCAGCACGTGATCTGGACATGTGAGTCGTATCCCATGAAGATGACCCTTTCCTGACTCCACCAGGTCTCTCGTTTTTAAAGGGGCTTAGCATCATCATACTCCTTTTGATACTTGGCTTAAATGGATTAGTGAATTATCTCCTCGGAGTTTTTCTTTTTGCATCATGCCTTGAGTGACTATTCAAAACTTTCTGTTGACGTCTGTGTCACATCATGAGTACATAGCTTTGCCTGACACATTAATAACATTTTTAGAGTAAAGATGTGTGATTGTTGTGTTCGTCTTGTTAAATTAAGACCTTTTTCCCAAAGCGTAACCAGGATCTTGATATGTAAGTTCGTCATTATTCATACAGGTTGGCAAGGAGCAGTCCTAAGGAGCAACTTTGTTCCAGTATATTTAATCCCAGGCAGGAAAAATGACGAAGGGTTGACACATCAGTTATTATGGGGTGAAGAAACCACACTTCTGCAAAATGAAGTACAATACAGAAAAACTAACCAAGTTGTAACTCTATGATAATTTAACTCTGTGGCCAGTTAAGTACACCCTTATAGAAGCCTACTTTTATCTTACATATTATTATCACTTAGCAGCTCAACTTTAAAACTACAGTCCTTTTCTTTTCATTTTGTTTATTATGTTTTCCGTCCCATGCCTTATCTGCAGCTAACGTGGTTTTCTCAATCCTGTGGCCTTTTCCAATCGGATAAAGAGGGTGAAAATACAGAATGTATCCTCCCTCTCTTGAGACAAAAATACTGAATGTATCCTTCCTTCTTGAGACAAAAATACTGAATGTATCCTTCCTCTCTTGAGACAAATAAACTGAATGTATCCTTCCTCTCTTGAGACAAAAATGCTGAATGTATCATTCCTTCTTAAGACAAAAATACTGAATGTATCCTTCCTCTCTTGAGACAAATATACTGAATGTATCCTTCCTCTCTTGAGACAAAAATGCTGAATGTATCATTCCTTCTTGAGACAAAAATACTGAATGTATCCTTCCTCTCTTGAGACAAATATACTGAATGTATCCTTCCTCTCTTGAGACAAAAATGCTGAATGTATCATTCCTTCTTGAGACAAAAATACTAAATGTATCCTTCCTCTCTTGAGACAAATATACTGAATGTATCCTTCCTCTCTTGAGACAAAAATGCTGAATGTATCCTTCCTCTCTTGAGACAAAAATACTGAATGTATCATTCCTTCTTCAGACAAATATACTGAATGTATCCTTCCTCTCTTGAGACAAATATACTGAATGTATCCTTCCTCTCTTGAGACAAAAATACTGAATGTGTCCTTCCTGTCTTGAGACAAAAATACTGAATGTATCCTTCCTCTCTTGAGACAAAAATACTGAATGTATCCTTCCTCTCTCGAGACAAATCACCTCAAGACTCTTTGCTGTCATTTCTCATATTTTCGTTCTAAGCTCTTCAGAGTTTAATGTTAAAATCTTGTAACATTACACTTTACTCTTACTCCCTCGGTTCTTGCGAACGCAGTCTGCCACAGCTCTCCACCCCGTGCATTTTATTTTTAGCTTCCAGATTATCAGACCTGACAGGGTTTCTTCGCAGAGCAAACCCGGCGCTGAGAACGGCTTTTTGTGTGAGATTTAAAAACATCGTTTGGAAAGAAAATCCATCTCCTGTTTAATGAAGTTACACGATTGTTCTTGTATTACCAAGAATGCTTTCATAGCAATTTCTTAAGTCAACTGTGAGTGATCTGATCATTAATGTCGCAGTTAATTCGAATAGATAATGAGTATCTAAATGTTTTTCAGAATCAAGTTAAATACATTTATTTAAATAAACTTAATAAAATGGATGGAAGATACGTTTTATGGGTGCACTAATAAAAAGTCCTTCTAATAGTCCTTCAGCAAGTTTTATCCGCATTTCCACGTACCTACTTCAGGAGAAATATCAGCCAGCTTTTACGACAGAGAATTGTAATTGTAATTTGAATTGTAAATTTAACTCCGCTCCTCCAAAGAGTTTCACTGGTTTATTTCAGTCAGCTTTTCCCTAAGAATTTGTTACGTTTTGTAATTCATCCAGTTCTTCCCAATTTTTTTTTTTTGGTGATTTATACATTTGAATGTTGAACTGTGACCATCCGCTATCCTGTTGACTTTTCAGGATGTGTGCTCGCGTATATGTTGAAGGGCATATGTGTGCCTGTGTGTGTGTGTGTGCGTGCGTGTGTGTGCGTGTGTGTGTGTGTGTGTGTGTGTGTGTGTCCGTCTAGAGATGAGCGGCCCGATGGATGGAACGGTTGGCGCCTGTCACCAATACAGTGAAGGTTGGCTGTCCTGGGTTCAGTTCTCTTCTGGGGCACGCTGCTCTTTCTCTGCATGTGGCATCTGTTTACATGGCTGGCTGCCTTGCCATGATATAGCCTTAGTTGCTGGCTCGGAGGAAAACACCAATTTCCAAAGTGTGGATATATATATATATATATGTGAGTGTAGGGGGGTGGGGGTGGGTGGGGGGAATCCATGCATGTGTGTGTGTATAAATACACGCCTTAATCTCGTAATTACTTTTGTGACTATTTCTCTGGCTTGTGAGATGTGCTAGTTTGTTATTGAATGAACGATGAATATTCTTCCGTTCCCCTTGCTCTAGATTTTATTGTTCCCTATCAATATTTGTTATTCTCTGACGCTTCCACCGTCAAAAGGCAATGCAGTAAAATCAGAATGAAACGGATTCGTGCGTGAGCGCGTGTGGGCAGCCGCGCGCGCTTTAACATTTCGGAAGGTGCTTCCACCTTTTGAGTCTGGCAGAAATTACTTCTTCTGTTGTTCCCTTTTTCTTACTCCATTGTCGCCTCTAATGTTTAGTCGCTCTTTAAAAAGTGTCATAACAGCACCATAAAAGCATTATAACCGCGCTGTGATGTTGTGCCATTATTCCCTTCCTAATTCACAAATTGTCACAAAGTGTTGCTATTTTATTCAGCAGTACGTAGTGCCTTTTTCGTGGTCACTAAAGATTTGACATAATGTTTCTCCTAAAAATTATCCTTGGTTTCTAAAAGCGAATAGTGCATTTTTCTACTCAACCTAAATGCGCTTTACATAAAATGGGAAATAACTTGTAACACTTACGGATGCTGACCAAATACGTTAGTAAACAAACGGACAGACACATATCAACAGCCACAAACACAAGACAAAAAAATCTGCACACGAAGTATACGTGCCGGGTCAAAAAAATACAGAAAACTCGTAATCTTCTCTAATGCATTTTTGGTAGCTCACCCACTGTCTTGACATAACTGATCATGATCTGCTCATAAAAAGTTAGAACTTTACAAGCTTAGCACAAATGCTTCATCCAATTCCTTAAATCCTTCCCCTCTAACAGAACTCAGAGGATCGCAGTTAAAAACCAAAAGTCGGATCCCGCTGAAGTAAAATGTGGTGTCCCACAAGGCTCAGTCTTAGATCCTCTTCTGTTCTCTGTCTATATAAAAGACCTTCCCCTTCGTATCTCCCAATCAAGCGAACTGTTTGCAGACGACACAACAATACACGCATGTCACAAACAAACTGAGCCACTGGCGGCTCTCCTACAACAAACTGCTGATGAACTTCAGCTCTGGACGGAACTGAACCACATGACATTCAACCCTCTCAAAACAGCAGTTATGTTTATAACAACACGACAGAAGAGATAAAACCTCGCCACCCAATTTTCTAAAATCCATCTAAATACCCAACAAGTATAAGAAGTCCAAAGTCGTAAAATTCTAGGTGTTACTAATGACAACAATTTGTCTTGGTCCCAACATATCCTAGCCTTAAGCAAAACTATAGCACAGAAACCTTTCTCCTCTCAAGAATTAAACATTTTTAAATCCTCACTCACGGAAACTGTTCTACACACCCGATATTCAGTCGACCGTTGATACGCTTTCATCCTATGGGACTTACGGTGCTACGATAAGGACTCAAATTAGCCTTCAAAGAAGGCCTATCAGATCGGTGTTACTCAAACCAAAAATACAGCCTCATGATTTGATGATTTGAAAACTGAGTTTTATGTTAACAGCTATAATATAAACGTTTTGTCCGAAATCTCTTTCACTTTGGCTTTGCAACTACTGCAGCAAATAGAAATAAACTTTTAGTTATAAGCAATTGCTTTTTTTCAGTGGAAGAACATTGTTTTATGATTTAGAATGTTTTGTTTGTAAATGTTTTTTTCGATTTATGACAGAAATTAAACATTCACAAAATTGTACAAATTCTTCAACCATATTATTTCATGGAATAGGGCAGGGGTGGGCAAAGTTTTCTTTTTGCTGGCCGATCTCAAATTTCTAGGCGATGCTGCGGTAAAATACCAAAAACCCAGGGCAGGTGACTACACAACAAACCTAGTGATAATGGAATTGTCAACAAATGAGTATATAATGGAGTTCACTTACCGAATTTATTGTGTAAGGTGAAGCTGTTTGAATTCCCTCACAATAAAACTTAAAAACCAGTCTTTCCTTTGAAGGCAGCCGCCTCCGATGTTCTTTAACGACTCCACGTCAGCTGTGGGGTGTTATTTGTACTTTGTCTGTGTTAGAATGTTAAGGACTGTCCATTTCTAACGCTGTGGCATTTGATAAATTAAATTTCAATTAAATTAACCAAGGTTGAATAAAAAATGAAAACAGGTGCACATTTTGTCAGATGGGTCGGTCTAAAGACGTCCACGGGCTTTACTTTGCCATCCCCTGGAATAGGTAATGGATGGCTGTTTACTCGCAGAGGCCCCGAACAATCTGTCTTGAGTTCCCTTTCAATGACTCAAAGACTAGTGTCCACATAAATGTTTCTGATTCCCACTCACCACCTTATAAGCATAAGGCAAAAACAATTTTTGTCTAGAATTTATACGTTCTAGAACATGTTGTCCACGACGACACCTGAAGTCTCTGACTGAAGTTGCCATGGATACATACGCATTTTACATGAACGCAGCAGTAACACATGGATGCCATTGTTCTTCTTTAGTTCTTCTGCTGTTCACTAGTGTTTCCACTGACGGGTGTTTATTCAGCAGTGAAAGAAATTGAACTCATATTTCAGCCTCTAGCCCACAAGGCTGAGACAACCCAGTTTCCTCTTTGCATCGATTCGTTATTTTTCAAGCTCAACATTGTTTTAACCAGTGGGTTGCGAAATCTGATCTCGGAACCTCTGGGATTGACATACTGGAACAGTTAACGAATGCCTTGTACTGTGTCACGCATTTGTTAAATTTAGAGGGACTAGAAGGAGCCACGGGTAGACCAGAAAATTTAAATAAAGACCTTGTCAGTGAACCGTAGGTTTTAATGTTCACATACCCATGTATTGTTGTAACATTTAAAAAAATTTAAAACAATTTATTCCACCCAGGCTCCTTAGTTAATTGGACTTTTTCGTAAAAGACTTTTAAAACGAGAGCTTTCTTTTGTATAGTCTTCGGTCGAAAAATTAAAAAAAATATTGCCCTGTATACCAGCTGTACCAGTGCACAACAGTATATTACTTGCCTAGCATATAAATTTGTCTGCTCCTTCATCTTTTTTACCTGATCCTTACTAATAAAAAGGATAAGAAATCAGTGGCCTTACAATCTTACTAGTTTGGAAGGTTTAGTGAGCCCTGCAAACCTGGCGTGGGGAGGAAATCCAGCTTCATCGGAAAACCAAGAAGCCTTTACATCATTCGTGGTCAAAATCGCCTTTTTCTAAAGCACGAATTTCCTCCGGCAAGTTTTTTTTTCGACCTGACTTGTTGTCTCGGAAGCATGATGTTCAGGATGACTGTCGATGTCATTATCGTCATCCGAATCGGCGTCGTTTGCTTCAGCCATGAGCTGGTCATCTAATTGCATTTCGTCAATTAATTCATCATCTCCTCCATATAAAATTGTGCTATCGTCTTTGTCGATACATTCGTCTTCGTCACTGTCATCGTCTTGCACCTCTAACTCCATTTCATCGTGGGAATCGCCAAGGAACAAGTCGCACTCCTCTCTAGCCACGTATCGTCTCGCCATTTCTCCAGTGGAAAAGAAAGGGTTGCATGGGCAAATGCAGGAACTTCCCGTCTCTAAATTCCTACATGGCCTTCTGAATCCAATGCACTTAGAGTATATGCGTGTCGGCGATGGCCTGACAGGACGTTGTATCGCCAGAACGATGACTAGACAAAGCATGTCTTCCCCTTCTCTCGCTCCGTCCCCACCTTTTGTCTCTTCACCTCCTCTTTTCTTTCTTTCTTTTACAGACACGCACCAACCATCATTCACACGCACGCACGCACGCACGCACGCACGCACTCGCGCACTTATCTATATCAGAAATTTTTTGTCTTCCCTTTCTTCCCCTTCCAACACGCCTGTCTAATGCAGCGTTTCTAATGTTTCAGACCTGTTGGTAGGAGTGATCTGTGTACTGACTGACCTCCTGTCCAAGATCACTGTCGAGTGGTATGCTGGGAACGTCATGTGTAAAATCATCCAGTACCTTCAGGCAAGCACCTTGTCTAGTGTTAGAACGGACCTAGACCCTCTTATACCTTCTACAGCGCAACAAATATTGCCGCATTTGTTCCTGAGCTATGAAAAGCAGGCATAATAGCAGGTTTAGGGAATGGGTTGCTATGGGATACAGAGCCGAGATTTTGAGGCTAAAATTTCCCTCTTGAGTAGTCCCCCTTTTATGACCTTCTTTTTGTAATAAGGTGGACATTTTTCGTTCACGGCTGCGGTAAAAAAAATAGTCAGCATGCCCTCAACTGTCTGTGCAGTTTGTATTAACAGTGCTAATACTGCCCTTGATTCAATTTTCTCATTGCATGGCTGAGTTTCGCACGTGAGAATCTGCCACGTCCAAGCCAAACTTTAAAAAGTTATCTTTAATTTCGTTTGTCTTTGTTTTTCTGTTCCTTTTTTTAAATGAAAGATCCTAGGGCTATCGCTAGCCTTTCCAGGTATATCAGAAAACATAGCAACAATGTCTGGTTGTGTATAGCAGGTAATGTTTATCATGTTTATCTAGCTACAGACAGAAGTAGAAGCGAAGATGGGATTAAAGAAGATTAATTCAGTTTGTATGCTGAGCTTTCGGTTAGTATCTTTTGGTATAAGAATGTTTGTTAATGTGATGTCCCACAAGCTTTACGAAATGGTTTTTAAAAGTATTTTTTCAAAGCAGCGTGTAGCCCAACAAAACGAAAATCGGTTTTATAATTTATTTCAAGAATTGTTTGAGATTTTTTACATGTCACACGAGCGTACGTGAATTTAGGAAATTTCAAAAATCTAGAAAACAATACTCTCGAGAAACGTAACAGTTAAAAAACAAAAACAGAGAGTCTGTGAAAAACACGAAAAAATAAAGATTTCGAGAAACATATTTGTGAAGTATGTTGTGTATATTTGGAAATATTTTGTAAAAAACCCTGTTGGTAAAACAATGTGTGGCGTAAACCTTCATCCAGCTCCTGGCAGGTTGTTGAGAATTTTATCTCTTCATTCTGCATCACTAATGATAGAAAGAAAAATAGTCAAACAAGATGTTTACTATGTACCTTAAATACACGTGACGTCTTTATTTATAAATATATTCTTGTCAAGGATGTAGTTTTTTAAAATTCTGTTGTCATTTTACAGGCTGCCGTGACCTACGTCTCCACCTACGTCCTTGTCTCTCTTAGCCTCGATCGCTATGACGCCGTGGCTCGACCAATGAACTTCTCCAGAAGCCGTAAGTCATCAATTCAGCCTGGCCAGTGACCATGTCTAGAAGCTGTAAGTAACTATTTGAATCTTGCCAATGGACGTGGCCAGAAACTGCAAATCGCTACTTCAATCTGACCAATGAATACTTTAGAAACCGCGTCACTATTTCAATCTGACCAATTAACTCAGAAGACGTACTCCAGAACCCGGAAGTTCCGACCACTCTACCTCTTTCTTTGCTTACTTTATACTTTGCTGTCCAGTCGATGTCTGCTAAGGGCAGATCACGCAGAGGTAATTCTCCGCTCGTGACGGACTGATTGTCCGGTTCTATCCAATCATGCCGTATGTGGAAGTCTCGAGGGCCTCCGTTTGCAAACTGGACGTGATAATCTGTGTCACTGGGGTAAGCTGCGATCTCTCTCTCTCCAATTTCTACACGAAGATTTTGATGAAGCAGTTTGCTGGTAGAGGGGCAACGTCGGACTCCCATACACTATTTCTCTATTCCTATCTGTTTGGCATCCTTTCGTTCTTTTTATCTGCGTCTGTCTGTCTTTATTTTCTTGCTAGATTTAGTTTAATTGACTTTTTTAGAACAAAGAAAGATTTCTTTTTTTAAGGAAAAGGTAAATGTTTTCAATTTCGCACTTTCTCCCAAAAATATCAGATCTTGAAAATGATCTGACAGCTCCACAGCCTTCATTTCTTGGGAATCTAGCATCTGGAGATGATGTAAATGATTTAGACACACAAGCAAATCGCGTTCAGGTTGGTCATCTATGCCTTTATTGGAGTTCATTGAATTCGTGAACAGTGTTCACAGAATTGTGCAACAATGGATTCATTCTTTGGTGCAAATGTTAGCGCTCTTCCCTGTGTAAATATTCAGCAACGTCTTCGTGGTGTAAATACACAGCCGTTCAAGCTTAAATACACACGCTTATCCTTCCCTCCGGATCCAAGAAAGCAAACACATCTGTTCAGTATTCACACACACACACACACACACACACACACACACACACACACACACACACACACACACACACACACAGAGTTTTGGCATGACCCTCGCTTCTTCGTGAGTTTCACAACTATGCAAGTCCTCGACCTTTAAAATGACCTCACTTTTAGCACATGGCCATTCCGAGATCCTTTTCGTGCTAGATCATCCGTGCGACATGCAAAGACGAAGCACAAGGAAAATTTAATTTGCTGCAAATAATTTGAAACTACTCGATCCACTCGCACACTAGCTGGGCCGCTCCCCACCACTGCGCTACGCAAATCTAATAATCACAGCAAGTAATTGCACCATGAGGTACAGCCACCTGCAGCTCACAGCATCGGACCATCTGACCAGCTGTGGTCCACCATCGGGTCAGCGTCCACTAGCCTTTGCGCCGACTGCTGTTTGAGTGATTTCATAAGACCATTCCAAACCGGTCCTAGATGAGCCTTTTCCCTACCATTTAGAACCTGGAATTCCATCTGCTATCAAAGATATTTTTTTCATGTTATGACTGCTGTGGCGTGGAACCATCCCCCCTCAACCTTTTATGAAAGGATAAAGGTTCATTGGGGGTACCATTGGCGACTCTCACAGAATAATTGCATCCAGCGACCAGACTTTCCGGCTCTTTTGCGGCTGTTGCTAAATCTGCTGGGTCATGAAAAAATGATCTAATTTTGCCCCTGTGCCATCTTTTACTTTGCCTGTCTTATTATGCACGTGTGGCCATAAATAAACTGTGCCCTAAAGGAAAGTGAGGGTATCATAGCCTAGATTCCGAAAAGGCCATGAACTGTAATTGGTCGAACTTCTGGGGGAAGACTCAAAGTCCCTGTCCAAGCTAAGACCACATTATTTATCATTACGTACACTGACAAATGTGGTATAAATAATTTTCGTGCTCTTAAAGGAAGGGCGTACATAGCACAAAACAATATAACAGTTCATCAGT
Source organism: Marisa cornuarietis (assembly GCA_004794655.1). Classification (NCBI taxonomy): domain Eukaryota; kingdom Metazoa; phylum Mollusca; class Gastropoda; order Architaenioglossa; family Ampullariidae; genus Marisa; species Marisa cornuarietis. The sequence goes on from SMMW01000597.1 coordinate 796,854, forward strand.
CACACCTACACACGCATATCCACTCAAGGACGCTCACACTCACATGCAGATACAAAACTTGCACACCTTTCTCCTACACACTCAAACATCCGCCTTACACACATACCCGTACGCTCAAAACTAACAACTTTGTTTCATAAGAGAACTCTTCAGTATAGGAGAGTAATTTTCTCCTGCTTTCCTAGTGGCTGATGAGAATGCCGATGTTTAGCCTTCAGGCTTATAACTTGAAAATTTGGCATAATTTTGTACTCATATTTTGGGAATTATTATTTTAAAATAAACTTAACCCGATCATAAAGAATCGGCTTGTCCTTTAACAAAGCCTATCAGGATATACTGAGCTTTAACGCTTTTGTGCTCCAGTAGATTCGATATTTCTGATGGCTGTTGTAGCTGCTTGGCTCCCTGTATGCGTGTTACTCTTGTTACACGGTTACACCCAGGGATTGTCGGCTTCAAACGTAACCTCGCCAACATGTGCGGACGATTATCACTTTCGTACCAGTGTAGCCCTGTCCTTAGCAGCGCGTGCATCATTCTAACACGATCATGTACCTGCATCACATATACATCTTACATGTAGTAGTGCTCACTCGTGCTAACCTTCTGCGACGTTTGTTTATTTTTACCACGAGGTTCTCCCACGCGTGCACATACTGTCTCTTACTGTGTCTTTTTATTGTCGTCATTAAAAATGCGGTCCTTCAAATAGATTAATTAGTAAGTAATGGTGGATAATGCGAACGGGTTTGAATGCGAAGATTGCAAGCTCGCTTTCTCTGAGGTATGCGCATTTTGTTTTTTATTTATTATTTTCTTGTTATGGAGAGCTTATGTGTGTGTGTGAGAGAGAGAGAGAGAGAAGAGAGAGAGAGAGAAGTGTGCATAAGACACCGTTCGCGGTTTATCTAAGGCTTGGGTGCAAGTTTGGGTAGAATGACTGAGCAGAGAAAAAGCTCGATTGAGGCCAAGGATTGGTATCGGGACCCCCCTGCACTGGTCACGCATGCGTAGAATAGGACAATGGCAAAGGTTTTCGCGAGCTCTCGTTGCGATCATGGAAAAGCGCAGCCCAGCACTGAGGCGCCATGTGGTTTGTCGTGGCAGAGTACCAGGCCCGCGTCCTCATCTGGTTGTCCTGGGTTTCGGCCTTGCTCTTCGCCCTGCCAGCTCTCTTTCTCTACAGCCTGGAGCAACAGGAGGACAAGCATCAGTGCTGGATCGACTTTCCAAAATTCTGGCACTGGAAGGTAAGGTTGGAGGATGGCAGTGAAGAAAAAGAGTGAACAGGTCAGTGGCTTTGGCAGTGAGGTGAGGGAGGGCTCACTGCACATCTACACTGTACATCTACTGCATATACAGGAGGTAGCTGGATGGCTTCTACGTAGCAGTCAGCTGACCGTTTAGATTTCATGAACATTTCGTCTGACTGCCATCCACTCTGTTGTGCACCTGCCTCTGTCATCTTCACAATAGCGTTAAGCTAAGGCCAGCTTCACACAGTCCGACTCAGTTGAATGCAACAACTTTGGAAAAACGAGTCATCCCAATGGTCAGCATCTAAGGCTGACTGCAGATGCACGCAGTTCTCTCCATGGCAATGAGGGTTTGGGAAAAACTCCACACTTTACACGTCGATATAGCAAAGTCCTGTTCGACGTATTTGAGCTTATAAACTCTGAGAAAAAAAAATGAAGGGAGCGAATGAATGCACTTAAGTGACCAGGGAAGCAAGTGAGAGAGAGTGAGAGAGAGAAAGAGGGTGGGTGGGGGACTTAAAAGAAGAGGAGATGATTTAAAATAATAAACAAACTTTACTTCTTCAGGAAAAATGTTAAAGTGTCACTGAGAGAGATTTTCGCATCAGGAAGAAGGAAAATCCCAATGAATGGCATGTCGTGTCTTCTGCTGCCTTGTTAACCCGTTTGTTATCTTCTAACTGTGAAAGAATTATCTTATTTATATGTTTCCAGTTGTTCCTGACTCTCGTTGCCGTGGTAACGTTTGTGTTGCCTGCAATTATCATCGCTTCCTGTTACATCGCAATCATCCTCGTCATCTGGACTAAGGGGCATAACTCTCGAGATTCGTCGTCGGAGCAGGCGGCACTCAACGGAAGACAAAGTAGGAAAAACAGTTAACTTCTTACTTAAATATTTATTAACCGCAATATTCATTACTCTTTGTAATGTACACATCCAAACTCGCGTACTTTGCTACCGGATATTGAATTAACGGATGGGTTTTGTAGGCTAAAATTTACAGGTTAGGTTTATATCGCCTATATCTACCGATATCTGCGATAAACGTAAACCATTCAGGTTGCTCTTTAATGCGTTTTGATTACTACCCATTTCTTAACAAACTCATGTACAACGAAACTGATTAAAAGTCTATTAGAATAGACTTAACAGAGTATTTGGAAACACGACAAACGGCAAAAATTTGTTCTTGTCTGTATTTCGTTCACCTGCATGTCACTGTTGGGCAGGCTCTGTGGGGTCAAATGAGCGGCAGTGGACAACTCTGGGAGGTCAGCGCCATGACACGGCAAGAGGCATCATACCTCAAGCCAAAATTCGGACCGTGAAGATGACCCTCATCATTGTGATAGGTGTGTCGCAGTTTAAAGAACTCCTCGCATGTTTGATTAGTTTCAGCTGACTAAATCAAGCTCATTTACAAGATACTTATTCCACAAATCTATGCAATTAACTTTTCCCTCATCCCACCCTACCCCTCGTTTACGAGAAACAGATCTAGCAAACCAATATTCCATGTTGTGCACAAATACATGAATTCAGGTTGAAACATGTATGTATTATAACAACCAAGCTCAGTTAGAATGGGTATTATTATAACAAACAAGCCCAGTAAAAATTATATTTTTTCCATTTTCTTTGTTATACTTTGTTAATATTATTTTGCCACACGTCGCAGACTTTCGGATTATTGCAACGGTTTACTTGAAAGTTCTATTATTATTATAAATTCTGTTCAGTTTTCATCCTTTGTTGGAGTCCCTTCTTCCTGTACAACCTTCTGGAGCTGTATGGGGCCATTCCGCAGAACGATCGCATGTCGACTTTCATTCAGAGCGCAGCGCCCCTCAACTCTGCGGCGAACCCCATTATCTACGGAATCTTCAGCACTCGCATCTGCCGCAATCTCAGGTAGATGACCAGACTATCCTCTCCCTTCGGTCAGTCGTCCTTTCCACTGCAGATCTGTTGAGACTTTAAAAAAAATATACACAATATGATTTGAACTTTTTCCTTTCTTGTATTAACTATTAATTTTATTAATTTTTCTAATTTCATTCTTTTCTTTTTTTTCTTTCTGTACTTAGTTTAAAATGGTGGCGATGTGTGTGTGTGTGTGTGCTGCTCGCACGTAGACGATTATATTGATTGCTTGAGGGAAAGAGGGAGAGAAGAAAGAACAGTTGTATGTCCTCATGCGCATTGTGTCGACTATGAGGCCGGAAAACTTTGGTCTAAGTACACCCCTCCTGCTTCATACCACCCCTCCCCCTCCCATTGTTGCGTGCGCAGGTGGTTATGCTCATCCGGGTTTTGGGAAGCTGTAAGCTGTGTTGTAACCTTCAGATTACGGATAACACGTCAGCTTTTTGCTTTAATGCGCGTGGTGTGGCCGAAAACCTCGATACCGAATCGCCTAGCTTCGTGCCAGGAGATGAAAGATGTGTAGTAAGGGAGCAAGGGGAAGCGGCTCGGGAAACCGAGCTCAGATGACAGCGACAGCCCACATTTGTCGTATACTTATCTCCTGAACAACTTTTGAAACGAGAAGAAAGAAAGAAAAAAAAAAACGAAAAGAAAGAGGGCAACGAGGAAAAAAATAAAAAAGAAAGAAAAACTGCAATGTCAGGTGAGGAACAATTCCCTTTCACTGCTTCACCTTCGCGCATGCGCCGAACAGTAAGTCACGCGCCTTCGTACGCGTTGTTACGAGAGAGGTGATCGAGTACACAGACGTCTGTGGGCGTGAGTAGATTCCTGTCTCCGCACAAAGCTTTGTGATCTTTCTGCACACAGCCTACAGACTTGCATCTGTAGATCGAGTGCCTATCGCAGACACTTATGGCCGCCATGGCAGATCGCTCACGACTTCCGGTGCAGGCAATAAGCCTTGGCCCCTGACCCTAACAATGTTATCTAACCCTAAACTAACCCTAATCTAACCAGTGGCGTAGGAAGATGCTCGGCTTTTGAAGGATGGGGGCAAACTGCACGTTAACAGTGGTGGACATTCACATTAATAATGTCCCTTCGCTTAACCGGCTGGAGAGGACTAGCTCTCTGTATTTGTTGTTGTCTTCGATGACTTGCTGTGAGCTTCGTGCTTATTATTGGACACATGCTTCTTCGTCTTCTGTTTCAATGATTTGCTTGTCTGCGGCCTTTTTGGTTCCACCTTCGGCCTTCTGCGTCCCCATCGAAAGCCAGCCTGTTCCTAACGGTTTCTTGCGCCATTCGTCGCATGATTTTGTTGACTAGAGATCTTTACAGTCATGTTTTATCCACTTTGATCACTGCAAATTTGACAATTTCTCATCTCCGAATCACTTCGCTACATTTTGCTTCTAGATCAACGTGCACCAGCAGCGTGGATTGAAACCTTCTGTTGTCACATCGAAAGCCAGCCTCTTTGTAATGATTTCTTCGCGCCACTCGTCGCAGGATTTTGTCGACTAGCGATCTCCACAGCCATATTATCTTCTCCACTTCCATCACTGCACATTTGACAATTCCTCATCTCCCAACCGCTTTGCTACATTTTGGATTCTTGATCAACGTGTATCAGCAGTGTGGACTGAAACCATCTGATGTCTTGTGATCTTTTGTGCGGCCTTTGTGTTGAGGCGACGCCTCTGTCAGCAATCTGTGTGCACGTGGGACACGGGTAGCCAGTTGTCTGCTTGTCTTCGTCGTCGTCATGTGGACATGCATGCGTGCTCTGGGCGTCTTGAGTTGCACTCACTGTGACTGTGTCTGCTGACATTCGTCGAATGGTTTAGCTCACAGCTGTAGACTCCGCCACACCATGCCTCTCAATGTTATCCTTTAGATGTTATGTTCATGCTCGTGTGCAGTAACTTTTTTTCTACCTTGTATTTTTGTTTGTTGCAATGTCTCTGTATAATTGTTAATAAGTTTGGTCTTTGTTTGAATGTGGTTTTTGTGTCAATCTGTTTTAAAGTTTTTTTTGTTTTTTTGAAGAGCGCATTGAGTCGAATCTGGAGTTGAAAATTGCGCTTTATAAATCTGCTTTAATAATAATAATAATAATTCTTGTCCCCTCAGTAACTTTTTTGAGGGGGTGGCAGCCCCCTTGCCCCTCTTGTTCTTACGCTACTGTAACTTCTCGGTTCCCCATAATGACAGGTACAAACATTCACACTCACTGACATCCAGGATTTTGTAGTGTAACCGGACTGAAGTCACCAGAAAATGATCGGCTTCTTCGATCGGGCTAACACTGCGGCCCTAGCGCAATCAGTCCGTTCCTCTTTAGTGTTACAAGGAAGAGGACGGAAGTTCGCAAAGAGAATTTCCTGCTAAAATTCTAGCTCTCGTTCGTCGGGTGCGTTATCTAATGTGATACCTCGCGTTGTGTTCTTTTTGCCCTCTACTACACACCCGCACTTAGCCGACCTTGGAAACCACAAAAGACCCTGTTTTTTCCCAAATAAAAGTGTGTTTTCTCCGGTACATTGTTCAACTCCACGGATCTTCATGTGTGCATTGGTGTGTCACAACTACGGACGACACAATTTCTCTTTCGTTCTAATGACACACATTCATCTCTTTCACACGACGAGGACATACGTACAACACGCTAGCATTCATGTGGACTGATACACTCACACAGGTAACTAAGTTCAAAGTCATACGCTTTATTTACACATACAACTATTATTTCTACCCTAACACACCTATACCTAGCCTACTAAAACCTAGAACCTAACTCTCAGGGGAAGGAAGGAAGATAGTGGGTTAAGTGACATGAGCCGCCTTCTAGCGCGACCCCAGCACCTTGCGGCAAAATGGTACTTCTCCGGTACTCGGGGTGCTTTTGCTGCTTTTCCAAGCAGGACCAGTCGCTTTTTAGTAACAGGTGCAAGAACTGAATTTTGGCTACTGAAAAGTTTGGGTACTACATCACCCGCTGTGTTGTCGTCTGCGATACTCCGCTCGCGCGACAAGTGGTGGAGCAGAAAAGGGTGGAGGGTGGAGGGAACAAAGCACTGTCAGCGGTACATGCTGTCCTAAACTAGCGCTCTCGCTACAGTAGCAAATCAGTCGATCAATCAGCCAGTTTCGACTTACTGATCTCCAAATTATTTTATCAGAAAGTTTACTAAACACGTTTCCCCAGGAATAAGAGACAGCCACAATTGTATTTTGTGATTGTCTGGAAAATGTACGTTTAAAATTGAGATATTAGTAGTGAAATTCCATTTATCTGACTATTCACTCACTTGCCACTAATCTGTATTGCCTGTTTTGTGTTTTACATCAGAATGTGTAACTGACTTTAAAGAAATATGGGGATAAATAAAGTGGTATGGTATTGTATTGTACTGACTTTAAAGAAACTACGATTGTGTCGTTTGCCTTTTGGACTAATGCATTTCATTGACAAAGTATTACAAAATGAAAAGGTAAGAGTGCAGAAGAGCCATTTATCCACCAGCAATATTTCCTTGCAGCTGTGTCCGTGTTTCAGACGGCTGCCAGCGGTGGCCTACCTGCTGGATGCCATGTGTAGGTGCAGGCACGCAGCCCGGAAAGACTACTCTGCTGGCAACACCCGAGGTACTACAGCTTCGCTCACAGACCAGACCCTCTCCACGCTCGATCCTCACCATAAACGCATCCACAGCGAGGCTCTCGCCGCGTCGCCTGGCTCCCTGGCCACTCGCCGTCCCTCAGGCCTCCCAGTCGTGCGCCGCCAACTGACGGAGAAAGAGCAGCAACTCCTGAAGCGCGTCACTGCAGGCCGGCAGCAGTTATGTCCCTTGATTACCGTGGAGGAGCCTTCGCATGTCGACGGCCTTCTGTCCGATAAGAAGAACATCACGAGGGGACAGGGCGCAAAAATAGAACCAGATGATATCAGTCAGATACACACTATGATAATCGAAAGCGATGACGTCACTGAAGGCCTGTAATTTGATTAGACACCGTCTCCCCCCCCCCACCAAGGTCATGTTTGAAGTGTTTACTAGGAACTTAACGAGAAAATGTTTATGAGCTGTGTGACTTTAAAAAAAAGTTCCATGATTCTAACTCCCTGAAAAATACATAAATAAACGCTTTCTGTTAAGCCGCCTTTTATAAAGAAGTCTAAAGTAGCCTTTGCTTTGGTGACAACTCTATGGTCGGTTGAAACACAGTTCCACTATCGTTTATCTGAAAACACTTGCAGCTAACTACGTGAAGCATTTCGAAGAGAGCTATATGTGTATTTCACAACTGTTGACCTTGCCATGGCTCTTCAAACTTTATATCGTTCTTTTCATCCTCGTCTCAATCAACCCTTTACCTGAGTTATCGATCTGTAAGCACTTATTCTGGCGTCAGATTCTAATTAACATATGTGTGCCATATTAATTCACTGGAATAAGCAGAAGTAAAACTCAGTATCCAAAGAGAAAATTTCTCCCGCTGTTGTGTCATTCTCTGCTGCAAGGCTGCCCGCCCGTGCATAAAATCTTGAGGACGCCGGATGAAGATTTGAACTCACGACCTGTCTTGGTGACCGCTGTGTGACATCATGTCGGTGATAATTTTGAACACGAATGGTCAAGACTGAGGAAAGATCGGACTGCACAGACGAAAACAGTTATACACATTCTGGAACGTGATTAAAGTAATCGTCATATCTGATTGTCTTAAGCAGCTCCTTTTTGAAAGAAAATTAAGTTGCGAGTGAGAATATCGGACTTGCTTCACTGAGCTGTCTCAAACTCGGGGTGGGGGCCGGGTCTTCGACATGTCAGGCGGGAGTTGGGTTTTTGGCCACGGACGCGCAGTTGAGCAAAACGAAACCGTACAATTTCAGCTATCTTACTAAGAAACTTTTTGAGCTAGTCCATACTAGTTCGCTGTCTCTTTTTCTCGATTCATTTTATAACATTATGCTATGTTGAAGTGGAGAAGTCAAAATGAGCACGATACTCGTGTTTTGAAGTGTTTACCTGCTTGTTATTTAATCTTTTGCTTAAGTACAAGAAACGTAGTTGATCTGCTTTTGTTCTTTGGCTGAAAGAGTTGACGTGCTCTGTTGACAACGTACCAGTTGATCAAGATGTTCTGTTGACCAGGACAGTTGGTTACATCTGAGATTATTTAGCCGGTCACCTCGACGATAGGTCTCATTCAACTAGTCGAAGCGTTTAAGGTTGCTTTTGTACATATAGTCACCGTGTTCATCAGTATTTCCAAAGACAAGATGGATATGTTTTAAATGGCTAAGACGTGTCTTAGTACTGCATGTAGACTATTATTTTGTTATACTGGTCGAACGATTGAAACATTGAAACGTTCTGCTACATGCATGTTAGCAACTTTGCTTTTAACTTGCTTCTAAGTGTTTTCTGTAACAGTGTTTGTTGACAAAATTCCCCAGTGCTAATTGCAGCATTATTTTATTTATTCATTTTATTTATTTTGTCTGGAAATGTTGATTTAATATAACCGTGTTTTTCACGTCAGTGTATTGCTAAATTTATTATTATCGACGATCACATGACCCAAGAACAGAACATTTAGGAAAACTTGGTGGGAAAGCACGAAAAGAAAAAAATGAAGTTAACGGCTCCCTTTACTATGTACAGAGTGATGAGAAATGGTAACTTCTACAACTCGCTTCCAGCATTGAATTTTCCTAGAGAATGATTTCGGTGTGTCCATATTCCGAATGTAAATTTGGCAGAGAAAATGTACATTTACATACAGATTCAGCGCAGATGCAGTGGCTGTCAAAAGAGATACAAAAAGGTGACTGTGCTGCCTTCCTTTTCATCGGTGCAGCTCTCGAGCAAGCGTCACCCTCTGATTCCAAAGGGATTGTCATAGGGAAAACTAAATATTCAGGGGAGATTACTAAGAGTGCCTGCTGGATACGTGCGGCCGTCTGATCTCCCCTGGCTTCAGCCGTGGATCACAAAACAGTGGTTTCTGTGTACTGTGTCTTGCAAGTTCGTGGTGTATTCCTTGGGTGTCGTTGACACTCTGCTGCACCACACGGGATCACACGACTTAAACCGCATGACTTAAGAAGACTTGTGACTAAAAAAACAAACAAAAAAACACACGCACAGAGGACTGTGTGACTTACAACAGATTGAACTGTGTAACTGTTAAACACTTAGTAAATTGTTAAGATTAATTAAAAACGTTTGGTGAATTTGTGCAGCTTGTGTAAAAAATCCAAACAAACCCGTGATTCTGTAAGTTAAGAATCTCGCCTTACATTTCTTCTCTAATGTGATCATGTCTAACAGCTTGCTGTAAAGTTGATGTTCATCGTACTTTATTCATTAAAAGGACGAATGTCAAGTTCTTTTGCATGCGTGCAGCTTATGGGGAGGGGGGATAGGGGCATATCACACCCGCCCATTTTCCCCTGAAAGTGATACCAACCATCACTGATATCAAGATCGTCTTTTTTTCTTTAAGATTGAAAAAGAAAAAAAAGCGATGTTGTCAGTGATTCATCTCGAGATCCTGGTAATATCTCGCTGAGGATGAGATTTTATGTTTTCCTGCAAATGCGTTTCTTTATGGAGGTATCAACCCACTCCCTGATTTTTTTCCCGTAAAATGAAAAATTTCTGATCTCATGATCATTTAAACGCTGTGTGTGACGCAATCGACATTGGCCTTAATGTTTTCTACTTTTCTTCATCTTTTAAGCTCTGGTCCTGATTATCCAGTGTAAAGCTGCTTTAAGACTTAGTTTTTCGCAGGCCCAATAGTTTTTCCAAGGTGCAATAGTTGAACAGACTTATATCTCTGGCTTATAGGCGCACTCTGTCAATCTGACATTAAATTGTCAGGGTTATCGATGATCTTGTGGTTGGGAGACGCCGTGCTCATCAAACAAGCAGACATCCTCCAGTCACGTGCCTTACATCTGTCAAAGATAGAAGAGGGGGGAGAGAAGTGGTGAAAACACACACACACACACAAAGAGAGTGTCACATGCCTGACGTTAAAAAAGCGTGGCGGTAAGCAAAAGAAAGCAAAGAATTAACGGTTCTTTTTCTTTCATCTGCCGTTTTTAAAGTGTATAATCTTAAAGGCACAATTTAAATAATCATTTCTAGGTTTATTTGATAAAGATGCACCAGAGCCTACTAGGTGGATTCAGAAGGATTATTGCTTGACAGAACATTTCTTTGACCTTTGTTTCGTGTAGTTAGTCGTCAGTGTTTTTGTGTATCTGGAGAAGAAGCATTGATGCACGCTCATCTATAGATGTGCACTGTGAAGATGAAAAACAAGAAGACAAGCATTGGTACACACATGTACAACGGTAAATAAAGTTGCTGTAATTTTAGTGATGACTAGCCAGTGGAAGTATAGGTATCTAGAAATTGGGGGATAAAATGCTTTTGCAGGCTTCGGTCCACATATGTTTCTATTCACATGGGAAGACGAGTGTTACAGGTTGATGTAATGTTGAAGTGAGTATATTTCGAGAAACTATTTCGGGATAATGTCACACAACAGAGTGTAACATGCTACTGTTAAAGGTCGACAAACAACGGAAAAGTAATTATACAACTGTTACAGCTGACTAAATGTAAAGGTGAGCGTTTCACTCAAACTAAAAACGAGAATCAGCTTTAGCGATTGCTGCTTCAAAGCCATCTTAGACCTCCTTGAAACCTTCGTGAAAGTGAAAAATAAAATATTAACAAGAAATGAAGACGGCACCGCTCTAATGTAAGGATTAAAGGGAAAATTAAAACCACCGTGCAACCAAACCGCGCTTTTGTCTTGCACTCATATACTGTAATACAGGAAACAGATTTTCTCCGCAAGTATTATATGTCCCTGAAATGAGGAAGTTATTGGGTTTCAGAGTTCCACCCACACTCCAACACAACAGACATCATTATTTAGCTTTTGAAAATCTGAGTATTCATAGACAAACACCCACACACACCTCCCTCTCTCACAGATCGACACGTGCACGATTTCTCACTGTACTTAAGAACTCATATTTGTCGCGAGGATTGGTGCCTGGATCGATTGTCCTCGCCTACGATCGGAAAAACAAGACAATAAATTTAAGAAAACGCGCAGTAGAGGAGGAGCCAGAACAGTCTACCATATCGGTGGCCTATTTCCGAGCTAGCTTCTGAATTCGATTTTTACAGCCTTCTTGAAGCAATTATTCAGTATTGTCCTCTACATTCACAATCTTCCTATACATTTTGATGAACTACCTATTCAGTATTTTCTACTACATTCAGTATTATCTTCTACATGTTTTGCTTAACATATTTTCTTCTACCTCCAACCCCTCCACGACTAAGCATCTAGATGCTGTGAGGATTATGAGGCGCTTTTGGGGACAGCGTTCGACAGCTGACACCAAGATGACTTTCATGCGGCAGCAGCTACAACCGATTCTCGTCTTTAGTTTGAGTGTAAAGCTCACCTTTACAGTACGTCAGTATGTAGCAGTCGTATGATTACCTTCATACTGTTCGTCGGTCTGTAACAGTCACGTGTTACACTCTGTCCTGCGACGTTATCCCGAAATGTTTTTTCGAAATATGCTGAACATTACACCAGGCTGTAACAGAGACATGTAACACTCCTTCCCATACGAACATAATACATCCGCATATAATAGTCGATGGCGTGTCCATCGAGCCCCCACAGATTAACCCGAGTATAATTTTACTTTCAAATGCCTGTATTTGATTACGATACAACCCCCGAAATCTGAGGTAGCATCCTTCCGTTCGCGCGACACAAACGTTGATTCTCTAACCCAGGGATGGGGACCTTTTTTTCTCCAATAGTCATTTTGATATTTATAACATCATTTGCAAGCCATATAAAATTTGTCATTTAAAAATTAGCCTGGTATATATTTGGTCAAAGTGTGGTTTCGCCAGAGGATGTTAACAATCCCAGCTCTCCTGTTCTCTGAGTTACCAAAATCCGCCCTTTCGTAACTAGACGCGCGAAAAATATTCTCTGCTTCTATGAAAAGTAGAGCAAAACAACTGTTTGGGGTCTTAAAATATATGTTTATAGTTTGAAAGTTCCTACAGGAAGTATATACTAACAAAACTACTTTTCCTAATGCAATGCAATTTCCTGTTTGTGGTTGTGCAGTGATAATAATAATAATAATGACTATTTGGTACACACATACCTCCTCCTGATGGAGGAGACTATGGCATTTACAAAGGTTCTCCACACATGCTTCACCCTCAGACATGCTTGCACCTGCACAAATAAACTCATAAAACCAAACGAATTTTCACCAAAGCTTTTTCAATTGCTCGTCCTTTTTTGAATGGATTATGTTGGACACTTGTAGATCTTAACTACACACTGAGATACACAGCAACGTCGACGATCTTTTTTTTTTTAATTGTAGGAGCCAACATGGTCGAAGAACTACGCGTATCAACACCCAACATTAAACCGGAAGTGGTCTACCCTCGGCTTGGGGTGAAGGTCACATGCATGCATAATTCTCTGACTGTCCCGTCTTATGAGTTATGTCTCTGTAATGGACCTTCCTTGCTTGCCCCTCAAAATTTACGTTATTATTATTATTCACTTAATATACATTGATGTTGATATGAAAAAAAAGATTTACTGCAATTTGTGGTTACCTTGATAGGCCGTATGTTCCCCACACCTGCTCTAACCCATTTACAGAAGGCGTGCAGACCATGACATTTGGGAGACAGTATGGTGGCCATTCGACCTCTACCCTCTACAAAAATAATGAAATAACTCAGTACACTCCTAGAGTGCTACACTGGAATCGGTGATGCACACACCCAAAGCACATGATTGTTTCGCTGAAATCGAAGAACTTACTATAGTACTAGACAGTAGACACCTAGCTGCTTGTCTCACAACAGGCCCAGTAGCTCTACCTGGCAAAACTTCTCCCGCGGATTCTCCAAAGTCGCCATATGATGGGTCACCACGTCACTGCAACGGACGGAGTGTCTAGCGGTTAATACTCTATTATTATTCTCAATACATTTGTGTCACTCGCAGTACGTCACAGCCTGTAGCAGAGAGTAACGGAAGTCTAGCAACCGTCACAGGATGATCAGACCGTGAAGGTGATGAGGTCACGTGCCAGTGGCGTGTCCCAGTGACGAACAGACTAAACATTATTCCTACACAAGACCGTCGCCACTTAAGGTCAAGAGTGGCAGCGTGAGCAAGAATAAAAGATTTCACCAGAGTCAAACATTTTTTTCTACTTCTGTGACAGTCGCGGTCGTGTATAACCGTTTGTTATGTCAGCAACATTCTATTCGTTTACGACCATTTAAGTACCTTCACTCCATAACCCCTCCCCCCCAAAAAAAAAATACAAAGAAGACAATAACAGTTGTAAGTATGCAAATACATTTAATTAAAATGATTTGATAATGTCTGGCACAATCAACTTTTCACATATAAATGTAAACAAAAAGCTGCAAAGAAACACGTTTATAAAATCATTTGCTTTGGTGCAGCTAAGCAGACTATATGCGTGAGCTTCTTCAATTACAAACCAGAAATGGAAACCGAGAACTCAGAATTACCCTGCCAAAGCTTGGTTAATGTCCATCAGAGGAACCACTACGACTACGGACAAGATTTTGTTCAGAGTTGCACTTCGTCCCTCCCTCCGCCCCTTTCCTTGCTTTTAGAGGAGGGAGGAGTGCGCCTGCACTGAGCAGCAAAACTCTCACCCCCACCCCGGTTCTCGTCTTTATAAAAGTGGAAAGCAAACACTCCAGAGTATATATCTAGGTCGTAACATAATGCTACCTTTAGCTCTTTATGAAAAGCCGCTGATGTCACAACCAGGCTTTTTTTTCAATATCCTCGTGTATCTACAACTTGTCTACAATCTACTGAATAGGATCACTTAACTCAGGGCCTCTTTTTTTTCCCCTCACTTCTTTCCAGGGACAGGGTGTCACCTCAGCTACGGTCTCTGGCGAATACTCGTGATTAAGTCTACAAGAACTGTGCACTTGAAGTGTGCAAGCTAGAAACACAAACACCGATATCCCGTGATTTATATGCCTCTGGACTCGCCATTTTGACAGCTAACAACTGTCACACTTTATAGAGTATTCTATCACTCTCTCTCTCTCTCTCACACACACACATTCTACTTCGTAATTCATGCATGTACAGCACACACACACAAACCACCCTCTTCTTATTATTCTCAATACATTTGTGTAGTTAGAAATCGAACTATTGCTTTTCTTTCCCTTTCTCACATTTTTCTTGTCCCAAACATAAATGCTTCAAAAAAAACAAAAAAAAGTAAACTCTCAGTACAGACAAACATTTCACATAATAAATTCATTGCAATACATGAAAAATGCTTTCTAAAATGTGCCACACAAAATGTACACTAAAGACAATTACTTAACATTTTGAGACATTGGCCTAGTTTTATTTGCATACAAAAATAGGGCACTAGTACAAATGAAACTGCATGAAGTAATGAATCTAAGCACTATGAAAGTGCCTGACTAAAATCCGAGATTTTCATTGCATTGAAAGACTATTTTTCAAGCCATCAAAGTCACAGAAAAAAGTACAGCTGGGGTGGTCTTTTTTCCCTGCAATTATTCATGGTAAAGTGAGCTGAATATAGAGAACAGGTTTACAGTGAACATGAAGTGTGCATCTGACAAGATCCGACAGATGTGGAATGTGGAATCATTAAACATTTAAGACTAGAAGCTTAAAGCTAAGCCTATGCACAGACAGCACTATCTTGCAGTGCCATAAAGTTTCTTAGCTGGCCTCTTGGAGCTTTCTTATCCACAACTCACAAAATTTGCATAAAATTGAAACTTAAAGGGTGGGGTACACTTTATGTCTATTTCTGTACATTCTAATTTTTCTCCTGATAAGCATCGAGCTTGAAAGATGAGACTGCTTAATGTGAAAACCTGACATCTGGCAACAAAGAAATTAGAAACAAGCACAACCTGTCTTTTTTCTTGTAAGAATATTGCAAACATACTGTTACCAACCATTAGGAGTGGGGGCAGAGCAATTTTCTGATGCAATTATGCAAGGCTATAGAGCAATGATGCTGACAAATGAACAGGCACAATGGGCTCATCAAACATATCTATTTTCATGCCTTCTTTCCCTTTTAGTTTTTTTTAATAGCAATTTCTCAACATATTGCACTTTGTAAGCCGAGAGTAAATCATGATTCTGCCATATACTGGGCATTCAACACTGGCCAGGACAATCTTTGGTTCTAAGTGAAGATCCCAATCCTAGTTATTGGTGGAAGGGTTAGTTAACTCTCAAGTGGTTTACCACCCCCTCCCACTCTGAGATGGAAAAAGCCTAACCCTTTCCTACCACCACCTTTTACCTTCCCTGACAAATCACGTTCCATGTGGGTAGGTGAGTTATTCCAGTTACAGCTTTGAGCTAGCTTTGAACTGACGACCGTCTCTGAGCACTATGCATTAACCATTAGAAAATTAAAACCTTTCCAGACTGGGACTTTTCCCCTCTAAAAGTATGGTACACTTATAATTCTAGAAAACAAAACAACAAAAATGTAATGAAATGACTTCAATGCCTTCTAAAGTAACTGGTCAGGTGACAGAAGCATGCACGTCCCAAGTTTTTAGTAAAAAAAAAAAAGTGCATGAAGCACAAGTGCCTTGTTTGAATTTTTTCCTATGACTGTTAATGACTATTATTTTAGTGGCTTCCACTAATCACATGAAACGTGGCTCAACACATTTAAAAGAGAACCAACAAATAACAAATGAAACCAGTGCTGTCAAGATTTCATGGTTTCATTCCTCATCTGCTGCTGTGCAATAAAAACAGCGATGAAACAAGGCCATAGTCAGAAGCACATAAAAGGATTGTTCTAATTAAGCATTTTAACAATATCAACAAGTCTTCAAGCCAAAAATACTAAGAAATAAGAACAAAAAACTTTCTTTAAGCAACTTCCATTTCAAAACCCACTGATGTAACTTGACCCCCTCTCACCTTGTTCTGCAAATAAAAAAACAAAACAAAACAAAAACCCCTGTCAGGATGACTTGAAAAAAATCTCTAAGATTTACATAAGACTTGCTGACAAAATGCTTAAATGATACTTATTCTCATTTACCCCCATAGTTTACCAATAACCATGGATACTGAAAGTAGTAAGGTGGGCAATAAGATGCCTATTTTTGTTTTATAAAACATGTTTAACATGGTCTTTAATAATCAAAATATTACTAATACTTATTCCATTCCTCCTCCTTGGCAATCCTGAGATGCACTAAATCTGGAAAAACAGACTTTTAAAAAGTTCTAAGAAACAAATACATGGTCAATACTGAGATTACAAAATGATGAGAAACTATGTCTTCGCATTTGGTACAAAATGAATCTCTTGATTCTACACAAGAATTGTTTCTCTGCAAAATTCTGACAGTTTTTGCCACGTGCAATCTTGGCAGCATCATATTCCTTCATTCAATAAAGTTAATGTTTTAAGAAGAATCCACACATCACAACCATAATTATTAAACAAAAATGTCTGTACTCTGTCCATTCATCCATCTGCCAACCCCCTCCCACATCATACCCACATGGAGATAATAACGTTACGTACGTTTCAAATAAAAGCTGGTTTTCTAACAGCGTTATGATTTTAAGTACTGCCCTATTTTTTCAATCTGGCTCTAGTAATTGATTACAGATGAGGTGTAGCTTCTGATCACTGCTAGCTGAAGCAATACAGATCACAATTACAGTCAGATCTCCAGATTCGGTGTTACATGGGTAGGCAATGACCACAAAGATTGTCTTTTTCTGGAAATAAAATGACAATGCTGCTGAGAGCGTTACAAAGATTTTGACACTTGGTCATATATGGTCAGGAGAGAAGCTTGGCATAGCAAGTAGCATCTTCCATGTTTTGCATAGTGATCATTTACTCCACTAAACATTTTGTATGCCACTTACATCAATCTGCAAGCATGGAAGAAAGAATGTGGGTATGATGAATGAGACTTCAATTTGATATCAATACAGCTATATTAAAAAAATCCTACAAAAACAAAAATTTACCCCACATTCCCGAGGCTGCTGTTAAAAGGTGTATTCTTCAACTTTTTTTCTATTCATAATGTCAATTTTTAAAGATGTCAGTGTTCAAATGATTATTTTTTCCACGTCTATAAAGTGTAATATACATATAAGTATCCAACATGTACAATTGTACTTGGGGTTAAAAATTCCAACAATTCCATCTTGTCGGAAGAATGAAGTTTTACTATAATTGTTACTGAATGCCATCTTGCGGACTTAACTTCTGTACTGGCTACAGATGTTTATAAAAAGTATGTTCTACATATTTCGGCCTGGTCATGCTGCTAAAAATTGTTTAGAAGATTTGCATGAAGAAATTAATTTCTAGCTGTGCATTGATGCTGTATCATCACCAAGGGTGCAACTTTATCTGGGACTTCACTTTGCCCCAACAAAACTGGTTTCTCCTGGTAAGTCACATACCATCCACAGCCTACTAAATAATTTTAAGTTAAATGTAGATAATCTATGAGAAATCATCACTTTACAACAAATGCATTTCGTTTTTCCCATTAAGTCCTAAGATATTCAATCACAATCAGATTACTTGATTGAGGAAATCTGTTTTGAAAGCTTAAATGTTTCAGATAATACTTTTGTAAACTTTTGATTTTTTTGTCAAATGTTGGTGGGATCAAAAGCTGAATTGATCATTCAAATGTGTACTTTATAATTTGACACTTTACAGTTCAAGGTTTCTTGTTCTGCCATGGAGTGAATAAGATTTTTCAAGTACGTTAAAAAGACAAAGGCAAAAAAAAAAGACAAAACTGTAAGAAACAAACATCATATTCAAAAAGAAAAAACAAAAGCTGCCATGCTTCCACAACAGAATCAGTCAAATTAAACAACACTCCTAGTAAATCAGAAGGAATAGTACCAAGACTGCACTCACGTTATTTCCAGTATGCTAACATTCACAGGATCTGAACTGAAGCAAAAGCATCCGAGGTATCCCAATATCTTAGAAAGCCTTTTGCAAAGTTTTGCTGCTTTGTTCACACTGAAGTCTGTCAAAACACACTGTGTCAAAAAGCTATATACATTCCATGAATTCACTTTCTTATTAAAACCACATTGCACATGCCAATCCTTTTGCCAGCATGTCTTGAGTGCAAACCATGACTGCACTCTTGTTAGAGTTACTGTACCATTGTCCCCAAAGTTTGATCCAAGATGAGCAACTTAAAACCAGTTTTTAAGATTATTGTAGAAAAAAATATGTTCCAAGATTTTGGTATTGGAGCCACTTAAGAAACTGGATTCTTTTACTCCCACTGATGCAAACTTGTGCAGTAGTGCATGTGTCGCAGCTTCATGCTAGCCCCTTCCAGTAGGACTGCTTCGACACGTGCCAGTGAGCCAGGCTAATGTGCACAATGGAGTATATCCAGCATGCTGAAGGGGAGGTAAATTAAATAAAGCTGTGCCATTCAGTGTAACTGCACCATCTGCTTCACCATCAAGTGGAAAGGCACAAAACATTTCTTTCTTGCATGCCACAAAAATGGGGCAGTGGAGAGGACCAATCACAGTGGTGACCACAGAGGTGAGTCTATCAGCTTTCTTCCTTTGGTATATCTTCTAAAATCACTTGCTGCTTTCCATCAACAACACCCTGCAGGATCTGTTCATGGGAAACAAACACCAGATTTTAGCGAAGACCAATTCTTAGTTTTCTCTCTTTTTTTAAATTATACTATTTGAGTCTCTGAGCAATGATACAAGAAATGCATCAAATAATATATGATGCCGTGTGATGGAATAAAATAAACCGCAGTACTTAAAGAAAACAAATCAGAATATTTTCCCACCTTGAAGTATATGTTTCTATTTTTAGCAATAATAACCTTAAGTCAGATTTTAAAAGCTTTTATTTTAAAGTAGCAATATATGTTTTTGCAAAACACACACATAGCAAATTCAGTCATTGCAAGCAATGCTTCAGGTAGGAAAAAATATCCCCCCCCAATAGTGTCCAGTGTGGGCTGCAGTATGTTAACTGCAAAATTTGAACAAGGTTTTACAGATTTGTCTCACCATTATCAAGTTATCCAGGCCTCCCAAGTAGCCATCTTCATGGTTACCTATCCTCCATGGTGACCTATGGTCCAGCTTGAGCCCGTTGTCTACAGGAATGGTCTTAGCAAAGTCGATCATCCACGCACTGGTCTTGTCATTGTCATACATTATGAGCAGAGAGCTGCCAATTATCTGGGAGAATGATGAAGCACAAGTTAAATAAAATTATGCATGAGCTTTGATAAGGTTGTTCTCAAAGTTACTTATTAAATTCACCTTTGCCGTATGTCTAAATGTTAACTGTCAACAAATTACCTGACTTAATCATGAGTTGTTGACATATCTGATAAGCAGTTCTTCTAAATTAAATATCAACTGTCGATCACTAGAGGATACTACATCTGTAAAGGACTAGATGATGAAATGATAGATCCAATAGACAGTATTTATGGCATCTACCTATCCACATGATGCTGATATCAAAGAACTACTTCAAAATGAATTCATTTACCTCATGGTCCTTGAAAAATTTTGAATTTTCAAACTTTTCCCGGATTTCTTTGAGTCGTGTTAATAAAAAAACAACCTTCTCTCTTCGGCCCTTGAAGAACTTCATTACAGCCTGTGCAACCTGAAAGTTGATAGCCTCAATTTTTACTCTTGTAAGCATCAAAGTGTAATTAAGCATGACATCAAGTACACCGACTTTCGTTTCTGCCTTTTGGACTCTATTATACTCCAGAGAAAGTCCAAGAGGAAAGGAAATTCTACTTGTATCCATGCTAAAATCTTGCTAGACAGCAATATAGCATCAACTTAAAGAATATTTCTTTTATTTTTTTTTATCATGGAAGCAGTTTTAAAAAAGTGAAAAAGTATCAGAATGATGAGTTCTATTACACTTGCCATTCTTTAGTGGGGTATACATTTTTTGTTTAGTGATTGGGTAAAGCTCAGTGCAAAATGGTATTTTTACAAATCTAGGTGGATATTACCTTTCCATTTACATGATCACCATGCACAGAAGAAGTCAGCAACACAGATTTCAGGATGGATATGTCTGGATACATTTACACTGTGAAAGCCTCAGCCAATGGGAGAACTGAGAGTGCATAATGAGACATATCATGACACCATAATTTTTGACACTCATCTCTGGTGATGTTTGTAGGTGGTGTATATCTTGAGAAATAAAAGGTATTGACCTAGATTAGGGGAAACAGTGTCTTGCACTGAGCTTTACAACATCACCAAAAACATTTACACGTCATGTCCTTTAAAAATTTCTGTGACCAGCCATGACCACAGGCACTCACCATACCATGCAAAAGCATGTTGCAACAATTTACCTGATCTCTTGTCTTTGTCTTCTTGAGGTTAGTGTTTGGTGGTTCACCAGACATCTAGGTAGAGAAAAAGAGATACATAATCAACCAAACATTTTACAATGACAATAAATCAAATCCTTGATTAAATAATCAAGAGTGATGTCCCTTACCAGCTGAAAGGGGCTAGGTCTAAATATTTGTCTAGTTTATTAGGATTATTATTATCTGCCAAAACACATTAACCTTTGCATTGCTGTTTGATAGAACTATAGTTAATTTAAGTATTCTACTTTGCAACATCTGGATTCTGCATGACATTTTTACATTGTAATCTATTCCCATATATATTTTTGCAATGTCACAAACCATTCCTCAACACAGATAACAGGTGATAGTCATATATCCTGGTACAACAATAACAGATCTGTCAATATAGTGATATAGTTTAATGTCCATTACCAGTCTTGTACGGCTTACATAAGCAGTAGTAACAAGTGGTTTGTGCATAAAAGTTGACATGAAGTATTTGCAATACTTACCCTGATAGCTTCTATTCTGAAACCTAAGTCGGCCGTTGAACTTTCCTGTTCCCGAAACTGTTAGCAAAAAAAAAGCAGCAATATCTTTTTATCTACCAATAGCAGAGCTGCAAACATTTAATTACATTACAGAGTAGCAGCTTTCAACGTACACAATTCACCAGCTATGCATTTATACTTATGAACCTCTCAACAGTTTTCAAACAGATAACTTTCAATGAAAATGTAAGGCTAGATGGTGATGCACGATTAAGCAAATCTACTACACTAACCAGTCATGCAACTGTATTTAGCATTTAATTTGATGTGATTCATTTCAACATTTGTGCCAACATCTAATCTACCTGCATATAGCGAAGTTTTGTGATGGCCTCCTGTTGCCTCTCTTCCTCTGTTGGGGCATTGGGGTCAATGGTGACCATTTTCTCATACAGGTCTTTCCGCAAAACAGGGTTCTTGACTTCCAGTTCCAAGAATGTTCTTTTCCCCATCTTGATGTCCATGATGTTTGGGTCAGAGAAGTGCTGCAGGAGATCTTCCATTTCAATAAAATCTGTACCATGTCAAGAAGTAATCTTTATGGCATGAGCATGTCTGCATTTTTTAAAATGAACATATATAATTATTGTGCTAAGAAAATATATACTGTTATTAAGACTGTCGACTATGACAGCAACAACAATGCTGGAAGACTTGGACTTTGCTGATGACATTGCCCTGTTGTCACACCGCCACCAAGACATGCAGGAGAAAACAAATGCCTTCTCAGAAAGAGCTGGAAACCTTGGCTTGAAGGTCAGAGCAAAGAAAAAGAAAAGTATGAGAGTGAACGCCAGAGTCCAAGAAAACATCAAACTAAATGGAGAAGAGACTGAGGAAGTTGACAGTTTTACCTTTCTTGGGTCCAAGATGTCAAACACCGGGGATGCGGAGGTGAAGATTCGAGCCCGACTGGCGAAAGCCAGCCAGGCCTTCGCCTCACTCAGGAACACATGGAAGGCAAAAAACATCAGTCAGTTACATCGGTAACAGGCTTGATGTCTTCCAAAACAGATGCCTCAGGCGCATACGTAACATCTTTTGGCCAAACACCATCACCAATGAAGAACTCCACCAAAGAACTGAAACCGAGTCCATCACCACGCAGATTCAACAAAAGTGTTGGCGATGGATTGGACATATGCTCTGCCAGCAGACAGCAGACCTCTCCAGAATCGCCCTACGATGGACTCCAGACGGCCGAAGAAAACGAGGCCGCCCAAAGGAAACTTGGAGAAGAACAGTGGAAATGGGAGTGGAAAGGAAAGGGCTGGACATGGGGTCGCCTGGAGCGGGTTTCAGCCGATCGACATCAGTGGTGGGCTCTGGTTGAGGCCTTATGTGCAACTTGCACGAAGAGGATTGATTGATTAAGACTGTCATGTTTTTCAAAACATAAATAAAGCTTATTATTTGTGAAAGGATACACTCTCCATTGTACTCCACTTCCCGATGGAATTTTGGCACCATGTCTCGCAGTGGCTCCTCCATAAGAGCCTGGTAGGTTTTTGTCTCATAGTTCTCTTTCTCCATTCTTTTCTTCCAAATAGTATTAGGCCCTGCTGGTGCAAATGACCCTGAAATATTCAACAAGATCAACAATTAGGTCCTGACAGAGTTCACACACAAGCTGGATTTCAAAATAATTCAGAGTAAATGGATGTTTATACATGTTCTTATTTTTAGATAGATTGATATGAAGAAACTTTGGGGGGCATTCAGAAAATCCTCAGCCCTGTCTTTCTAGAGCTTTCCTGGTGTTTACATTCCAATGAAGAGCACCATCATTCCTCAGTTTAAAAAATGACAAGAGACTGCCAGCCTTCCTGCACCACCTCTCACCATATCTTTCCTCCCTCAAAATGCAGCTGTTCACTTTCAACCTGACAATGGCCACCCTTCAGCAGTCTGAATAAATGGTTTTTGGGGGGTGGGGGTGTGTGAATACAATTATGTTCTCAAATTCTTTTTTCCATAAAATGCTCAAGACTTTCTGAAAGTCCATTGTTCACCCTCACACAAGCAAGCTCAAAATTATGTACCATTCATACACTTCTTGGTACATGGTTAATAATGCTGGGCTGGAAACAGCTCAACTAGTGATAACTTACCTGGATGTCCAGCCAGCTGTATCCAGGCATTTTTGCGATTTTTAAGCAATGCATCACTGGCTGGTGCGGTGAGGTCCAATGCGGTCTATAAGGAAAGAAACAAGAAAGAAAGCACATTAAAAAGCATTTTTAAGAAGAAGTATACATCTTTTCTTTCATTTTTATGAAGATAATCAAGCAAGATTTTTCATCTCTCATCACCATAAATGAGGACAATAGAATTTGTCAAATGATCAAATGACCTTTCAATAATCATCTGGTCACTCTGAAAAAAGATGCTGACTAAAGTAGCATGGGAGCAACTCAAGATAATGGGGACTGCCCAGTCTTATGAGGAACAATAGTGTGTACAAAGGAAGTTTGACAAAATAAACATATTATTATGAACAGCCAATGACGAAACCTAAATAAACGACGACTAGTGGCAACATCATTAAAGTTCCTCACAAATCCCACAAGAGAAGTACTGATGATGATAATGATGGTAGTGATGATTTGCATTATCCTTGTGTCAGTTATTGTTATTTATATTTTAGTGTTGAACATCTGAACAATGTCACATTATTTTCTGAATGAGTTGGTTTTCTTTCTATAAAGTATCTGTGAAATAGATTAGGTGCTAAGCAGACAATTCTAAAATATACACAATACCAAATGCCAAATCAGACTTCAGCTGTTAAGGGTAAATATCTGCCTGAGACGCGGGAAAGGTATAGAAACTTCATAGATGAGATGCTCCTTTCCTCTCTCTCTCTCTCACACACACACACACACACACAAAACAGCTGTGTGCACCCACGCAATTATGTAGTGTTTGTGGAGAAAGAGATGGCTGAGAAAGAGGTATAAAAGCAAGACAGACAAAAAGGAGAGAATATTAATGAAAGTGGTGTATTAAAAGAGGAATTTACAGAAATCAGTGTATGCGTGACCTTGTCCAGCATTCTTAGTTTTCAGGTGACATATAAAGAATACCAGAAGAAAATAGAAACATGCAAAAGAGTAAGTAGGTGCAAGAATTATTGACAAGATATAAAAACACTAGAAATAAAATATCAGCAAATCCAGACCTTAAATGCACCAAGGAATGCCAGGTAGCACCTGCTGAACACCTCCATAAAAAAGTCTTTGCGTTCCACCCACAAAATACCCAGCGAATGCAGAGTTGCCTTGACAACAGTGTGTATGCCCAGTGAGATGACCGGTGTATGCATCATCTCTCGTCTTCAATCTTTAAACCTCACTCTTCCAGCACTGGTAGCGATTCAAGAAGAAAGGGCTGGTGGTTGGATGGGGAGAGGGAGGGTAGAAGGCACAATAAACTGTGTCACCGCCAGTCACTACTCAACCTAGCTATGGAAATATGTGGAACGAATCGACGGTGACATATCTTCTTGGGCCCACTTGCTCTAGTCGATGAAAGAATGCAATTCGAGCTCAAGCCCACGAAGAACACGTTTCAAGAACACAAATTTCACAATTTCCCCGTCAATGTTTTGCAGCCCTCCTGTCGCGGTAAAGGTATATTGAATAATCCAGGTAACGCCAGGAGAACACAAGTTGGCAGATACAGATCAAATAACGATAGCAGCGGGTTTACTCCAGGAATCCTCCTCGTGAAGTTTAGCAACTCCCCAGCCGACGATCACCGCAGCTGCCGTTACACTTCTCTGGCTGGACGACGGCAGAGATGACAGACAAGGGTCACGCGTGAGCTCAGCGGACTATTTCTGCTCGGGAAACATGCGGAGCTATAAACAGAAACAGGGCACGACGTCGGACAGCTGGCCCAGGTGAGCAAACGTTGTCTCGCTGACTCGCCCTTTCCAGCCGTGACAGTTGGACAGGGGAGAGTGGGGTTGAAGACTGCCGCACCCAAAGTGGGACCCCAAGATGAATTATCTTTCAAAATCTTCCGTTCCTTGATGCTTGATCTTTTCACGAATTGTAGGGCAAGCACCCGGCAGCTAGTTCAGAATGAAGAGAAACTGGTGGGCCGTGACGACACTGTAACAGGAAGGGAACGCAGGAAAATCCCGTCTACACACGCGCCAACTTTACAGGATCTCGGATCAGAGAGATTTATTCCTCAGGACTCGGTTGTTGACAACATAACCGTACGTGTACCTCCTACTGGTCTTTCAATTTTGTTTTTGTGTTGTAGTCTTTTTTTTAAACCTAGACCAGGGACAGGCTGTCACTTGTTCCCTCCATTTCGCCCTCTCGTCGTCAGCTGTTCCTTAATAAGTGAACACATGGCGCGATTTAAGAGAACGTCGCTGCGCAGTCACTCCCGGAAAAAAAGCAGACAACAACTGACGACACGTATACCAACAGGCCAAACCTCCTTCTCCTGCTCACAAGCCAGCAACAGGGCGATCGCCACCCCGTGCTTACATCATCGATACCACGTGTGTCTGCATACCTCTCACTTGATTATTCACCGTCCATGACTCGGTACAAATACACGCCTTCAGCTCCTGCCTTGGACTTCTCACCTTCTCAGCTGCCAGAGTAGGAAAAGTGCCCCTCAGCTCTGTAGTTTTCGCAATCAAGTTTGTTAGTCATCAACCGGCAGGGTCGCTATGCTGCATACAATGCCTACTAGACCGTGCCACTGCTTTTGCGGCTGGTGTAAGTAAAGGGGTCACGACAACTGCTTCGCCGTTACTAACAACCAAAAGGGGGGGGGGGCCGTGGAGTAGCAAACCTAGGGGCTGAGCGGCTGTGTGTTGCGGAAGGTACATCAGACGTGACACCGAGGACTGCGGTAGAGATTCATGGTGGTATTTCCATTGAAAGCTGGTAGTGCGAGTAGTCGGGTCACGACAGGCCGGAAACAAGACTCTTGAGCCGCACGCTGGGAGAATGAGTGAGATAGATAGTATGAGTGTGTGTGTGTGTGTGTGTGCGCGCACGCACGTGCAGGCGCACAAGAAAGATAAGAGCGTTTTCCCCCTCCTCCACCACTTCGCATCCCAAGTCAAAACTGAACTGAATCTGAGACACTATTCCTGAATTCTTTCCCAGAGTCGATCAGACATGCGAGACGCAGTCTTGACAGAAACTTGTGGAAATTCCCGCCTAGCCGTTCAAGCCCAACATCAACACAGCGATACAAGCAGTTGCCCGCAATGACGTGCGCCTCATCAAAAGATCCTTTATTCTTCTGACGTCGTTCCCTTGTCAGCAGGACAAGCCCAAGAAGAAATTAACAAAGACGATGAACACTGACTGCGAATACCGCGCCTTTGCCCTGTGAGGCCCGTGTGTCCACATCAACTGTTCCCGCTACATGGTGTACTCGTGGTGTGACCCTATGGTGACAGTTGTTGATGTTAGGTGCATGGGGAACGACAGACGTCGCAGGGTACAGGCAAGTAAGCAAAGATCCTCAGAAAAATCATTTCCCAAACACAAAACTTCTCAAAATAGAAACGAATATTAGGTGATCATAATAATAACTTGGAGCACAAACTTACCGACTGAAGATCTTTCCACATACGTATGGTTTCACCGTTTAATTAAAATCCATCAGATCATCCGTTTCTCTCTCTCACACATACAATCTACTGATCAATGCGTTTCTTCGCTCTTTCCCTTCTCTATCAGACTCGCCAGATCCGACAAATCCCCCTCATCCCACTTTCAATCCCTACCCCACGTCCCACCATTAGAAGCGGGTGGGAAGTGAGAACTATGCGCATTCACAAAGTAATGGTCATCAGTAAATTACGCGTTTACAATCTTTCCCACCCACATTGCTACCCCGGTTCCCCTTTCCACCTAACCTGACAGTAAACTCAAGTTTATTAAAGGAGTGGCTAAACTCGCTTTCTCTGACGAAGAACGGCATGGGAGAAGAAAAGCCCGCTGACCTCTATTTCTCGGCTGACCTGAGATGAAATGCACGCCACACGCGACTTGCTTTTCAAACTGCTGCCAAGTCTGTTATCTGTGTACAAAAGCCAACAGACAGTAATGCGGCAATATAACAAGCTTGTTCGAGGATAACTAGTGGCAAGTGGTTCGTTCTCTCTCCCCCCCCCCAACCTCTCTATGCAAGAAAATGTGTCAGGTCTAGTCAGTAAAATGCGCTGAAATGTTCCAACGAGTGCTTTTCTGGGGAAGGGGGAGGGGAGACGTGGGGGGAAGGGGGAGGGGAGACGTGGGGGGGGGGGAACGCATCGCCTTTTCTGTCTGAACCAGTGTGCAGTTTGGTACAGAAATACTCACATGCTTTCGCCTAAGACATCGCCATCCTTTCCCAACAGCCAGAGAACTCATCGAACAGTCTCTTCGAGCACAACAAATGAACATGCCCCTACAAGCTGCATTTGTATCTGACTGTAGGAACTTTAGTTACTTCACAATATCCTGTGACATTTTACCGGGGTGAGGTCAGCTCAGCGAACCTGTAACAGTGTTCATAATCGACTTGCAGACACGTCATCATCGAACAACAAGCAGACGATAAGACCCAAAGCACTTGCACTGTCCATCCCATTTCCTTCCGATGTAAACACGTTCTGTCGTAAACTACCGCTGTTGTCTTTTATAAGCAGCCTCAAAGTTTCTCGAGGAACAGGTCGATTATTTTTGCCATCCTAATCTACCCTATGCAAATTAGATCCCAAAGCAAAAAAAAAAAAAAAAAATGCGGTAAATCAGTTTTCACGCCGAATTAATTTTCGTGGGTGGGTGGGAGGACAGAATTCAGGTAAAAGCTTCAACGATGCGTAACAAAAGTACGGAGGTTTTCATCACAAAGCCTCGCATACGATGGCATGATGCTACACGACCGACAAGGCGAACAAGTCAAAGCCATGGCTGACTGCACAGAGTTTCGTTTTTCAGCACGCACACGTCTGTGAATTCAAAAGATTTGTCACGGTTTGCTCGCCTATGAAAGTCGTTTGACTTCGGCTCATCACGTGTCGCGTCTTCTCTCTGTGACTGAAGGGGGGAACGACCTGAAAACTTCCTATATAAAACATCGTGTTTGATATCAAATATACAAATATAGAATTTCCCAGACCCCTCCCAACCTCATCCCGTTTGACGACTTCACAACCTTTGTCAGCTACTGTTATCTTTGGCGTTCCTCTTCGATATTTACATCCTCTGAGTGCTTCGATTTCGTCAGCCGAGCCAACACGTGAGCGTTTTCGTGACATTAGAAAGATAAACTATCTCCGATCACCGATAAAGCTAGCTAGCAAGTTCCCGCTCCTCGTAATCTGATATCACGTTTAACCTCCCCCCCCCAAAAAAAAAAAATTAAAAAACGCTCAACCACGATGAGATTGAGCGTCGTGTCCTGTGCGCAGACTACCGGGCCCAGGATAACGCAAGGTTCACCTAGCAGACTACCGAGGGCAGGATAACGCAAGGTTCACCTGGCTGAGCTGGCTGGGTGTCCCATGCCGAGGTGGCCAGAACTTGTTGACAATGAGAGGGAGGAGGCGCACGCTGTCTTGGGAAGTGTCGTGGATGGATGTCCGTCGTCCCGCCAGCAGGTTCCTGTTCTCCATCAACAGGTCGACTTCCGGGATTACTGTTCGCTCGTTCTCGTGATGCGATCTGCCCTCTGACAATGACGGCTGGCAGGGAGTGACCATGGCGCCGACGAGGGATGAGAAAGGAAGGTGATGAACGCACTTCTTCCCGGAACTAGCGGTGGATCAAAGGGAAAAGAAACAGCTCGCGCCAGCAAACAAAGGTGTCGCCCATTGTTAGCGCAGCAGTTACACTCCTTGGTTCGTGGTCTAACGATCCTATCATTTGTAACGGGGATACCCCTTTCGGCGACGATGAGGGCCAAGTCGTTTCAGCTTTTTCTTTCACGTTTCATGTCGACCTTTACCCCGACACCAACGTTCGGAGCGGTCAAAGCTGCAGCGTGTGGACTGTCCAGCAGACACAATCTGACGAACGATTCCCCTTCTCAGCCTTCACGTTCCGCGGGTGGACTGGTTTGTATTCCAGCTTGATAATTAGGACTCTTAGTCCCCCGGGGCCATCTGACTATCGAGAGCCTTCGAAAGGCACATCTCGTTTTCTCACGTCAAAAGTTAACGAAGGCACTAGTGAGTTCTGCTGTATCGAAGCCAGCCGTTACGAATGACAATAAAACAGCAAGTAAACCTTCACTAGTCCTCTCCAGTGTCCTGTGTTTTGGTGTCGGTGCTCACCTAATCGCTGCCAGCAACAACAGGGTCGCGTAGGACTGTTAACCGGAATTTGTCTGTTGATGGATTTATTTCTGTGACGCACAAGTCCCTACTCAACAGATCACGATATCCACGCGCCGTCTGCTCGCCAGGTCCTCTAGCTCAAACTGGGTAAGCTGTGGGTACAAGATAAGCTGGTCCTTGGTGCTCGACCTCTCGACGAGAGCCTCTCTTATCCCACCCGATATCCTTCTTACCCCAACCCGATACCGTTCAACAGGTGTGGTGACCGTCCTGGGGCCACCGCAAAGGGGGGGGGGGATATGTCGCACGAATTGTTCGTCTGGTATGATCTTGCTGACCATAGTGGCTTTCTGAGTGTAAACGCTGTCTAGCGACCGTCGGAGAATTTTTCTAGATGCAATGAAACGAACGGATCACACGCACACGCACGTACACACACATACCCCCCTCTCACTCTCTCTCTCTCTCTCACACAAACAATTCGTTTTCGCCTATGACGTTGAAATCAAGAACTGTGAAACAGGTAGGGGTGATGTCGAAAATAGCGAAGCATGGGGCGGTGGTTTGGAGAGGAGAGAGACATGCAACGACAAACGGGAGGCGAGTGGAAGGGGGGGGGAGGCGTTTTACGCCGAGCCAACAGCTTTACGCTTTATCACAAGGCAGCCGGCCCTCTAAACGACAGACATGAGCAACTATGCAAACTAAGAAGCTGAAAATATGTCTAGCCGCGCGCACAGAGTTAAAATTAAGCTGTTCCACCCTACCCTCTGGGAGCATTAGGAATGCGATATACATGACGGTACATACGCCGACACCTGCGTGTTTGACGTCATTCCCGTCAAATCAAAAGAACACGCGAGGGCCTAGGAGGGCAAATACAAGAGCCGCTCGCGCCGCCAGTACCTTGTACCACCACCCGCCGTCAGGTCGTCAGAGACAGGCTGTGTGTGCGTGCGTGCGTGTGTTCGCTCACCCGCGCTTGCCTGCATCTGCACTATCGATGAAGCAAACCGGCGGATTCCACCTTCGGAAGAACATTCCATCGGGTAATTCTGAGATCAAGCGAGCGTTTGTGATTGTAATCTTGAGTGCAAGCAAGAGTTTGTTAATCGTAATTTGTATTGGCGAGCGTTTGTAACTGTAATCATGAGTGCGAGCGAGCGTTTGTTAATTGTAATTTGTAATAACGAGCGTTTGTAACTGTAATCATGAGTGCCAGCGAGCGTTTGTTAGAGTTCGTGCATGTGCGCACGCGTGAGTGAGTGTGTGAGAGAACTACTTCATCAACAAATGCATTTTCATTTTTTAAAAAATGTAAGGCTGCTGCAAGGTGCAAGTGAAGGTATAAAGCGCTATCATGCTTGTGAGTAAACTCCTTAAAATCACGAAAAGGTCAGAAACCTTCAAGATAACAATGGGGCGTCCCGTTCGTGTATAAAACACGCCGCTCTGTTGTCACAGCACAAAACAATTTACTTCCAATAGCTGCCATACAAAGTTTGGCGACAACATGAAACATGCATAAAGAAACTGTTTCTCTTTCACACACACGCACAAATACATAATTATATGAACAAGCTGTTTCTGAAAGAGAGACGAGAAAATGTATGGACAACTCTGATAAAACCCTGATCAGGACAGGTTGACGCAGACCGACCAGATGTATGTTGTGAGTATGCACAAGACTTAACCCTTCAGCTCCTAACTACTGCGACTGTCGGCTGACAGGCATTCACTGAGCTGTATGTGATACGGCGATCGAGGTTTCCACGGAAACATTTTATTATTTATTTATTACAAGCATAGGGACAAGCATGAGAAAGAGGTTACGATCTTAACGACATTCTTGACAATGGACCCTAGACTGGCGTAGCACAAAACACTAACATGGCAAGCTTAACAGTGATGGATTGAGAAGGGTCGCTACTGGGGACAGGTACATGGTGGTGCTGCTGACGAAAGGAGGAAGATCGCGCTAACGCACAGCGCAAGGCCATTTGTCACTAGAAGGTGAACACGAAGGGTGAGCACTGCTCACGCCATTAGAAAACTCACATCGTGAAGAGCATGGACTTGTCCTCAGCTGCTGCAGCTCGTGGTCAGAGTAGGCAGCATCATCTACCTAACGAAGTGCTCCATCAGCGTGGTGCAACACATTTAAGGAGTCAAGGTCCTGGTGCACAGCCGCACTATAAAACCTACCTAAGGCTCGGCGTTAGCTTGCTGTAGTAACAGCGGGACACCCTGCTCATGTTTTCGGTGACAGAAAGAGGTCAAAGTGATTGACATAAAAAATGCACATGGATACGTTGATGCTGTCAAGGCTACAGCCAATGGAAGAGCCTACCATATATGTTTGCTAGGAAACCCGTGGCGTCACGACCTCTTTCAGCGCACGACGTTTATATAAGAAAGGATGGGAGGCAGTGTATTCAGATTTTGTACAAAGCTTAACGAAAGCTTTTTCCAGAAAAGAAGTTTTCACTTATACCAGACCTTTTAGCAAACCTGCCTAAACAGTCAAAGGGGGCCGCGGCCAACGTGCAAGATCAGCACTGGTGTAGACTCGTTTCAATTCGACCGACTACAGTTACCGTTCCGGTTCTGGACCACAGCAAGCAGCCTTAAAATATGGCTTATAGTTACGAATTTGCAAAGTCTGTCGCTAGCAACAGAAGTGGGATTTTGTACACTCTGTCCACTATTTCTACGTCTCGGCGGCGCTTCGCTGCTCTTCGAAAATAAAGTTCAACGCCCTGCTGTTGCCGAATACCCAATATGAAGGAGCGCAGGCGGGAAACTGATCCTGATGATAACGATGGTAGGATGCGATAGAAATAGTCACTATTACCAGGGCTCCTTCCCCCCCCCCCATCCCATTTTCGGCCGTTTTGTCAGCGGCGACACTATAAGGCAAGTGTATGTATGGCATGTAAAGCATGCGCGCGCTTGTATATTACTTTAAACAAAACGTTCCAAAATATGATCCCAAGATGAAAGATAAATCAGTCGGTGTATTCTAGGATAATGAAAACATAACTGGTGACGAAGAGGTCTTTCTCTAGGTCACAGACATCTCTTTAGGCCACAGAGCACTTATAACAATACGGCCTTAAACGAGGGTAGATTTGTGGCATGCGAGGCTGGATCGCAGCATGACCAAGGTAACGGATGCCTTAATAATAATAATAATATAACGCAATATCTCGGCCAATATACAAGCTCGCTGCGCTCAACAGGATCCACGAAATAGTTACAAAGATGTAGAACGAAGAACAATGCGAAGTCTCGCTGCTTCCTGCAGTATGGGGCGATCACTGCAGATTTAACGGGGACGACTCCAGAAAACAAGGACTGGTGACATGAGGAGAAGATTGAGAATATATTGAGAAACCTTGAGAATACGAAGAAATGGTATCATATTAAACAGCAAAAATGGCGGTCGTCGCTCCAGATTTATTCATTACCGAAGCGAGTGAAGTACGCCTGATTGGAAATCCAGCCAACACGTCCAATCACTCCGCACTTCAAAAAAACGTTAATACAACCCAGACGCAAAATAGACTGTGGAGAAAACGCGGCAGAAGCACGTGCAAACATGAAGGTCCAACACTTTTATCCAAATCGAACATGACCACAAAGAGGAAACAAAATCAAAGATAGCCGATCCCCTCAGTCTGTAAGGCGAAGAGACACAACTCTCAGACCTCGACACAGGTAACCACAAAGCACGTCAGAAGGATCAACTACTTAAAATGTTTTATTCTTTACTGGCCATTGCTTGCGCATTGCTGATATTTTCTTGCTTCCTGTTCGGGTGCAGAACACGTTTTGTTGCTAGCAATCTGGGGAAAGGAACGCGCAACCAAGTTTGGGAGGGGGAGGCCGGATAACAGAAAACAACAGATTTGTGCGTTGGGGGATGGACACGTGCGTGGGTACGTGTTTTTATGACCCTGGTCGTTATGCGCAAAAGGTATCGCATGCATGCACCCTAAACTCCCATGTGCGCAAATTGGCGAGAATGGCAAACGCCATGCACAGCGGGAAAGCTACAACAAATGTCAACAAGACCCCCCTGTGGCAACTTGAGTGCCCCCGCATCTTTCCAATAAAATTATGTACTGGCACTTACATCGCACGTGACTCTTCATCGTCATATGATTACTGACTAATTAAGCGGGGTACATCGAGAAAGGGGAGAAGTGGCGTAGAAGTGGTACGCTGAAAGATTCCACCCGTAGTACTGCATAAACTTGAAGCAACAATCATGTCTGCCCCACCATAAACACTTCTCTTGGCTTACTACAATGATATCTGCACAAGGTAGTTATTTCCCCAAATCTGAGTCAGTTAACCCTCTTTCTTCTACAAACACCACAATGATAGAAAGAAGTCGAACACACTGGGATTGGCAATACATCAGCAACCACCTCAGCCACTTCTCTAGGTCGTCAGCCCGGAAGGAACAAAGAGAATGGAGATAATTTAGGTTGGAGAAGGGTGAGACAAGCAAGACGGCTTTATACTTGACCTGGATAATTTTCCGATGCACTGGATCCTACCAACTCTGAACACGCTGAATCAAGCTTGTCCAAGCCTTTCACTTCACTCGTCGCTTTAAAAAAAATCACTACAATAAAGTATCCTGTAAATTAATAAGTAAAAAAGTTCAAACGCAGACAGCAAAAATAACTGATTTTGACCTAAACGTCGGCTGTGCTGTGTATATGTTCATTATCTTTTCCTTCACACAAATATGCCAGTAGAGCCCAATGCAAGTTGAAAGGTACAGGCTACGTAATTTCAGCGTGTAGAATAGTTTAACGAGGGCTCATAAAATCATTACCTGATCTATTCAGAATGATAATACTGCCTTTAAAGTCCGTTTTGAGGGAATTCGACAAAGAGCGCAGTATCTCAAAGCCTTAAGTATAAAAATTAACAATAATAACAATAACAACTAAACAAAACCTTGGCATTTCCGAATGCAGGTGAGTCGCAAACTAGGACAAAGGTTTCCGGAGAGCTGCACCGAAAACCACGCAGTTAATTGTCTTCTATATTTAGACTCGAATGATGATGAATGGCACGAAGCCACTCAAAATGTCTCTTTGTCAGGCCTGTTTATAACCAAAGAGAGGGAGACATATGCCCCGTGAACACTATCGTTGTTAACAGCTCTCAACGTTACAAATTCTAACTGCGTTATCTGCGGTTCGACCAGGACGGAAACTCTGTGTGTGTGTGTGTGAGAGAGAGAGAGAGAGAGAAAAAAAAGAGACAGTGAGATCACCTTATCTTCCACCCCCCGACATTTATCTAACAGGGCAGAGTTCAAAGGCTGTTAGTTAACCCGAACTCGCATGTGCGCGACCGGCCGATGGTGGAAGTGCAGTGTACGTCAGAGCTGCTAATTAGGAGATACTGCCAGACAAAGACAGCGCAAACAGTCTTCCTCACTTAGGACCTTTACAGCGTATACAGCTGATTAGGCCAAACACAAGGCTATACAATATTATATACATCAACTCAACGAGCAGGCCCTACATGCAGCTCATTATGGCTAGTTCTCTGTTCGTCTTACCTCACTGTCATTCTTCATTACATATTTATATACAGATAGGACAAGTAAACCACGTGTGTGCATCAAAGAGAGAGAGAGAGAGTCCAACTATAATGCACTCATTCTCCTATTAGACTGTAATGATAGCTGTATTTTTTGTTGTTGTTACAATGAAGATTATGTTTGAAGTAAAATTTACGAAAGAGAGAGAGAGAGAGAGAGACGGGGGAGTGGCTGGAGATATGCATACATTCCTTCCTTTTACACACACACACACACACACACACACACACACACACACACACATCGCCCCTATCATCATGCATACACAAACGCACATTTACACAGTCTTTTAGAGCACACAGAAGTTCCTCCTGAAGTTCTGACAGGTTAGCCCCACCCCTTTCTAAGTAACTTTTTTTTTTGTCTGCTGTCACGCGTGACCTTCCCTGCTGCCAACCTTCGCCCTCCATCAATCCCAGTACACGACTAGATTTCTTTTATACTTCTCACGGATGGCAATCGCAGAACTGTTCACATTTTCCTGCTAAGAAAATTATTTATTTTCCCCATATAAAAGCTGTCTATTTTCTTCAAAGCTCTCGCGCTATTCACGTGCACCGTCAAAACATCGCAGCGATGCGTTAAAAATAGCAGGTGTTTCTGTCATTAATCTGTCGCGGAGGGAGAATTTAAGGTTTGCATTAAAGCTTCGCCTAACTTGAATAAAAGTTAAATAAAACGTGCTAAAGAACTAGTCCAATCCCCCTGTAATAAAACCCCGATTTAACTTGGTCGAGTTAGCAGGTGCAGGTTTTGCTACAATACCAGAAAGGAGAGTGTTCTACCTGCCTGTGTGCATGTGTGCGTGCGTGCGTGTGTGGAATGGGGAAGATTCTGTGTTATTTCCACTCCAGAGAGAATCATTTCAGGAGTGGAAGTTACACAGAATCTTTGTTGCAGACACATGGGGCCAGTTGCACAACACATTTCTAATTTTAAACACTTTTAGGCCTTGACTCTATTAAAGTGCACACCACAATTTTAGAATTTTAAAATTTAAACTGCTTTAAGTAAGGTAAAGTTGTTTAAGTCTGACTTTCCGTCCTGTCAGTACAATGTTTTGTATGTTTTTCTGCAATGCATCAAAATGGCTAAGAAGAGATTTTGCTTCTTTAGAACAGTTTTAAGATTTAGAAACGTGTTGTGCAACTGGCCCCTGGACTTGTGACTGACCTCACACAGTTCGAGGTTAGCTAAAGGGTTTTAGTAAGACGTCGTTGTGACTGGCATTAAGGTAGGTACCTGCTCCCCTATTCTTCCCTTAATGTTCGCTCCCCTCTGGGGCCCTAGTTATGAAGCAAGAGTAAGACGTTTCCCCAGGGTAAAATGGGGAACAAGGAAATGCTGCCTGTTATTCAAAGTTTCAAAGCGATGTCTAGACCCTGCTGGAACTATTACCTCTGGCCACATTTGCCACCGCTTTATAACTGCGGCTCCAGGGGCAAAACAATACCGCTTTATAATTTTGGAAACAAGACACTTGTCCTTGAGTTCCACAAGTTGCCCCAAGGCAGACTTACTCTCGCTTCGTAACTACCGCCTGTAGGCTCACATTCATGGACATCGGCAGTTTACACGTGGTTAAAATTGCCCTATTTGGGTAGAGAACCAGGTAGTTAGATTACCCCGACAAGTAAACTCTCCTGATTCATGAACCACTAAGAAGTGAAGCTACCTAACTGACCATAATAACGAGAATGAACGATCGCTGGTGGGCAGCGAGGAAAAACTTTATAGATGGCGCTATGTGTTCTTTTAAGTCTGTTACAGGAAAGGAAAAGCGCTTCTGCTTTCATAATGACTAGGAGTATGGCAGAAATCATTTACTGGATTTGTGCCAGGAGGACAAAATTATGTCGGTATATTCTTGGAGATTAGATTTATGCGTGGAAATGACTGTGTCAAGTCGAAGTAATGGGTCTAGACAGTGAGTTTCAACGTTTATCTTATTTGTTTAACATTATAAAGCTAAAATTAATCTCTCTTTTTCTAGTCATCTGGTCTTCCTTTTTACATTTGAATACAGATTTGAGAGACACGAAGTTCTGAAAGTCTTGATTCGGCAATTGCAGCATCGGTCGGTCTGCTTTCAGTGTGTCAGTTCGTGTACATCTCGAAAAAAATTTATTCGTATTTTTATTTTTGAAGCCGTACGAAAAGAAAAGTCAGGAATCAAATCAAACAACGACAAACATAATGATTTAATTTGCACAAATCATCGAGATTAAAAGAATATATACAGCGAGAAATTAAATAAGAATAGCAACAAAAAAAAAAGCAGGCGGCCGCATGTTTACGTCCCTCATATAGCATACGGAAATCTTTTAATTGATTTGTAGCTGTAAGGTTACTTCTCCCATTCTTTAAATTTTAATTCTGATATCTCCAAATTAGGGAGATAGAAATATAGAACAGTGACAAAAGCCAAACGATAATAACACTAGTTGGCAGCACTTGAAATATTAAATGGACCTGGGATATTGGTCTATCTCTTTGTATACAGTAAGCGTCCACAGTTTCTTGTCCTCTTAGTGACTCGCCACCACCTACATCTCCCCTTGGTTTCCCGCAAAGTACTGTTTATTAACCCTAGTAACCCCGCCCCTTGCTGCGCTCAACGGAGTTACGTAGACCCCGGGGGGGGGGGTCGACCCTAGACAAACATGGCTTCTTGTCAAGCAAGCCTCTTGTCTTTGCCATACAACTTTGACAATAATGTTATTCATATAAGACAGCACAATGATTGGAATGCTTGGTAAGTGGGGTATTCTGACAAGTCGATAAAAGATATTAAATTAAACAGCTTATTATTAATAATAAAGTATACTTCTATAGTGCAGAATCCTAGCACGCCACTGACTAAACGCGCACTATACTATTTACATGCAGCAATAAAGGGTGTTGCTGCCCAATCGTTCTTGGGTCAGACAGTATGGCGTAAAACTTACAACTAAAAATAAATAAAAAATAAATAAACAAAAAAACAACAAAACAAACAAAAAGCTTATTGGTAACGAGTGTCGACTGCAAAGTTTCGTTATTTGTGGTGTCTGTCCAATCTATTTGTTAGGTTTCGAAAATTTAAGCGTTCCCTTCGGTTGAACTAAATGAATCACCCCCTCCGCCACATTTACCTTAGGTGACAGAAAGTTATCTATTGGTAAAAAGATTTGGGCAGGTCTACCCCTAGTGCATGACTACAGGGTTAAAACCGCTATCCACGGTTAGTCAGTTTACGTAGTTCGGATAAGGTAGCAGACTAGGTAAACGTGCTTCACGACTGAGCCCCGAAGAACAATCTCTCGGGGTTGGGTAGGGGAGGTCTAGGCGTTGTGATGGACAACATGCAACACGTGAACCTCTTGGCAGGTTATATACCGACTTTTGCTCTTGTTTGCCCTTTGAGGAGTCTGCTTCTCCCCCTACCCCACGGCAGCCATGTAAACAGATGCCACATGCACAGAAAGAACAGCGAGCCCGAGAGGAGAACTGAACCCAGTACAGCCAACCCTCACTGTACTGGTGACAGGCGCTAACCGTTGCGCCACCGGACCGCCCACTACTCCGCAGCAACAAGGAAGTTAGATCCCCGTGACAATGACCAACTTTATTAATCCCAGTGGGCAATTATACAAGGAAGAGTGCTTATACCGAAAAACAAAAACGAAAACAAAACAGAAAAACCCCAAACAAAACAGAAACAAAACAAAAAAAGACAAGTGCTAGTTACAAGATAAAGGACAAGATAAGATCATGTGTTCTTCTCAAATTATGTTCAGCTTTTAACTCCATGTGTGAGTGTGCGTGCGCGCGTGTGCGATAACATTTCAGTAAACATTACTTATCTGCTGCCAAATCTTCACAAGCGTCTTTAAGACATTAACTTTCAAATTTTATTCTCTTGAACAAAATCTAAAGGTAACTTCTTTATGTCTCGGAGGTGCGTCTCCGTCGGCGTCTTCATCTGTCAAGTGTCTGTTCAGTCTGGAGAACGTGACAAAGATTTCACCTGCCACACGAAACCCGCTGATGGCCGTGTCGCCGGCTATCCCGTTATTATCGCAGGTAGTGAGCGACTGTTGTTGGCACGTGTTCTTTCCGCACCTACGCCTCTTGCCTGCACCACGTCAGCCCCTGAAGGATCGTGTTCACATCGATACTAAGTACCTGCAGGTCGCGCCTGAAAGCGCTCAGTGGAAAATCTGACCTTTCGCTGAGGCATTTGCCTCCCCTACTGCCACCATCGCCGGTCTGGAGGAGCTGTTAGCGGGATCAATCGTCTACCCGCTGACAAATACAAGTCCTCTCACAAGCCCTGGCTGCTCTAGCAAACATCCCCATGATCCTTTCTGCACGCTCTTGCATCCAGTCGCGCAACCGTCTCTCCGACCGACGGTCGTTAGCGTGCCGACAAACGGGGCATGCGCGACATGACGTGGACATTGGAACTTCCGGTGCACTGTCTGCGCTGGCTGAAGATGTAACGGGGAGAAGCGCTCTGCACTCCCAAGCACTGTTGTCGTGGCCGCTGATGAAGCTACACAACAGTCCTGACACAAGACGTCTGATAAGGGTAGGCAAGTGCTGCTGAGTGTCGTGACCGACACACATGCAAAAGGGAGTACAGAGACGCCTGCATGATCTGGTACTATAACGGCAGCACTTGCAGACACTGTAAACATTAGAGGATATTATTCTAGTCCACAGTTTGTCTACTTCAGGTTAACAGCACCTCTGACGGGTCTAGATGACAAGTTAAAAGAAAAACCGCCGCGAAGAAACGAATTTCTAACATTAAGTTAATAAAGGACGTAGAATTACTTCAAACGCTGTCCTAAATAACACATCAAGTAGTTAAGTTACCCCCCGCTACCTACGGGTCTGAAGGAAGTCCAAAGTTAAAAAAGAAAAAATGTTCCTCACGGTTTTTCTCCTTGGCTAGAAACATTCTATTGTAACCTGATGCCTGAGTCATTCTAACCGAGGAAAAAGCTTGCTTGCACTGAACACATCCAATACAAACATTTCAAAAATACCATATCATCATCGACAATACTATGATGTCTATAAGGGCATTGGATAACTAGGAAAAAGGTCGTGTGCTAAAAGATACAATAAAAGATTCACTGCAGACATTTAGAATTTTTTGTCCAGAGAATGCACACGAACGTAAAACGGTCATTATACAGTCAATATTTGCCTGTACCCTAAGTCCATGTCATACAACCACACCTACGTGACAACTTTTACACTTTTAAACCCTGTTGACAACATGAAAACAAAAAGTCCGGCGTTTCTGGTGTCTGCATTTACCAAAAAAAACTTTCCAAACATATCCTACAGTCGTGCAGTCTATTCTCGCGTCCACGTACTTGCAAGTACTTAAAAGTGTAGGTTCAAACATCTTTCACAAAAAACTAGAAAAGACGACGACCCAGCAAACACTCCCTAATGCAAACAGGGACATTTTAGTCAACAGAGAGACTGGTATAGCCGAAGCTACAAATGTCCTATAGCGCACTTTACACTTTTATCTTCTACTGTATGTATGGGATCAAACATAACAAACGCATTCTTAGGACTTAAGTAGATATCTGCCTTCAGAAACAAAACGATAGGCCAATAAAACGTCTTTTAAAAAGGTTTTACAAAACTTTTCTTACACGTTTCAAATACGATAGAATGACAACAACCCGCAAACGTAACAGCTGCTTCAAAAGACCATGTGTTAATAGCGGAAACGAACATCAACCTACACCAACCTAAAAAGCGATTCGGTACTGCAGTGGTAAAGACATTCACCTGAAAGGATCGTAAGTTATGGGTTCAGAGATCTAGGCATAGAGATGTAACACATGTTCACCTGTACAGAGTTTTCTCTATCTTTTTCTCAAACACCCAGTACTCCCTCTAACGATTCTCCTTTATTACCTCTCTCCATGTAGTGCGAAATGCTAGCCACGTGGAAGAAAATCACGAAAGCAGCGGAAAGAAAGGGGAAGAAGATTAAAGGAGTTGTTTCCTCATTCATAGAATAGAAGAGATTTTCTGATTATCAAACTGCCAGGATTTAACAAAATTTGATCATATTTTTAGGAGGGGTGGGGGGGTAGGCGCTGATAAAATTACCGACCATTTACAGAATATATCAATGTGTGTTAATATTATCGTGTACTTGGTACCTGATGTAAAAATGTTTTATTACCATGATAATTTACATAGTGTAAAACTATGTCACTGATATTTATTAACAACTAATGAAAATCCCTGCCAGTTTTCATAGGTTTGGTTTATTACCAATATTTGACATAATGAAGTCTCCAATTTAAACTCTTTAAAGTTTTTAGATACAACCACCTCATTGACCTCCCTTCCCCCACCCCCACTGCAACATTTTTTTTTAACTTGGAAAAGGAGCGTTTATATCTTACACGTTTGTATGCCCTGGAAATTCCCCCACCCCGACCCCCAAAAACAAAACAAAAAACCCCGCTTTAAAGTTTTGTTCGCGATAGGAAACACTTTAGAAGGGTAAAAGAGACTCGCTTTTGAAGAACACTAAATGAATAAATATAAGAGGCAGTTGTCAGTGTGTCTGCTTATGTGCAATTAAGAGAATGAGAACTGGGGGAAGAGGAAACACGGAAGAATTGATCTTTTACAGCTAGCCAACAACTGAAGCTATACCATGTCACAGCAGCTAGTCAACAACTGAGGCTATACCACGTCACAGCACCTAGTCAACAACTGAGGCTATACCACATCACAGCAGCTAGTTAACAACTAAGACTATATCATGTCACAGCAGCTAGTCAACAACTGAGGCTATACCACGTCACAGCAGCAAGTCAACAAGTGAGGCTATACCACATCACAGCAGCTAGTTAACAACTAAGGCTATATCATGTCACAGCAGGTAGTCAACAACTGAGGCTATACCACGTCACAGCAGCAAGTCAACAAGTGAGGCTATACCACATCACAGCAGCTAGTTAACAACTAAGGCTATATCATGTCACAGCAGGTAGTCAACAACTGAGGCTATACCACGTCACAGCAGCAAGTCAACAAGTGAGGCTATACCACATCACAGCAGCTAGTTAACAACTAAGGCTATATCATGTCACAGCAGGTAGTCAACAACTGAGGCTATATCACGTCACAGCAGCTAGTCAAAAACTGAGGCTACACCACATCACAGCAGCTAGTTAACAACTAAGTCTATACCATGTCACAGCAGGTAGTCAACAACCGAGGGTATATTCCGACACAGCAGCTAGTCAACAACTAAGTCCAGACCACGACACAGCAGCCAACATTGTAAGCGGGAGAGAGAGAGAGGCAAAGGAGGAAGAGGAGGCAGAGACTGACATACACACACAGGTGGATAATAGGAAAGAGCACAATCTCAAAATTTACAAGGCAGTCAAGCAGAAGAAGCAAGATGTTAAAGGTCAGCGTGGGGCTGTGTGCGGGGGCAGGGAGGTACGAGCCCAAGTTTCACTCACTCACCACGGCCAGAAGGTTGGCGATAGCCATGCTGACGCCATGGTGGCAGTGCGGCACGCGCAGGTTGTTCTGGATGTTGGACAGGAAGGAGTTGGAGCACTGGCGGCACAGCGCGGGGTTCCAGGGGTCCTGCTGCGTGATCTTGACGAAGCTCTTCTCGTCCACGCTGGGCGGCTCCTCGACCGGCTGTTCGGCCGCAACCTTGACGCAGAAGGTGCAGCGCTCGTACTTCTTCCAGGCCGGGAACAGGCCCTTCCGCTGCACCAGCTTCTTCTCGCGCACCTCCATCTCCAAGGGGTCGAGACTGTCTACAGACAGGCTCAGCACGTTGCCCTGCTTGAACCTGCGCTTGAAGATGTGGGCCCTCGGCGTGCTCTCGTGGGAGGCGTAGCTTTCGTTGACGGTCTTGTGGTCGCCGTCTGGCATCGCCGCCTCGGTGTTGTTGCTGGCGACGGTGGCAGCAGAGGGAGCCTCAACGGGGTGAACGGCGGCTTCGGTGTCACTTTGCGCTGTCTTGCAGCGGAGTTTTTTGCTGACCGATCGCTTGTTCCTGCCAGACTGTCGTCGGAAAGAGATGGTTTCCACGGGTGCACCGTCTGGTACATACGGCGCGCTCTGAACGCAGCCCATCCTGAATGGTCCACACACGCTCTCAGTCTCGATGACGAAGCCTTCTCCAGAACTGGAGAAGATCGCAGACGTCGGAAATTAAGCCCTTGATGTCTCCCTCCAAACCAGGTAAGAGTTACTCCAACATCTGCTTAACTTCCCAGCACAGATAACTGATAGGTCATATTAATACGTCTCAACAACTTCCTAACTGCGTCGCCAGTGACGTTTGAAACGAGAACGCACTCACAAAACGCGTACTTCGCGTACAATCTGAAGAAGTCACTATTATCTCACACACTGCTGAGGTGACGTTAAAAGAGTGTTATCAAGTCTGTCCGTCGCACCTGCTCCTTAAGTGTCGAAGCATGTTTTCAACACAGGGGTGAAAATCAGCTATCTCGAAAACACCCCATTCGATGGCAAGCCACAGATGAAAGTACTAGAACAACCACAGGTCGCTGCCTTCGCGAGAAAAATATTTGCAAGCGAGGCTGCCCTGAGTTTTGCCCTGCATCGATCCCTCGACAGTCGAGCACACATCCTTCACATAACTAGAACGATGAGGAGTCCAAGGCAGTCTGCAAAAGGCTGCAGGTGTATATCGAATGCGCAAATCCCACAATAGCACACGCGCACACACACGCACACAAAACAACTATTCTTGTGACCTTCGGCCTCTCAACCTTTCCTATACTTTTTTCCCAAATGTCTCGTGTGCAGAGGAAGTTCGATGCAGCTGAACAGTTGGAATGGGGGAGGTGGGAGGCCTGGTGAGCGCGTAACTTAACAGTTATGATCTGGCAAGCCCTGTCCGCCCTGGAACAAACAGAACGAACACTAAGTGGAGTGACAGCTTTCATCGGCCCTGCCCTTCGCCCCTAGCTACTTAGTGGCATGGACACCAGAAATAACCTCAGCATAGAATAAATGGGACCAAAATGGATCGCCAACCGTTAGACAACCGTCTCCTTTCATCCATCTCCTATCCCTTTAACCCCATGTTGTCCTAAACTGTTCTTTCTTGGCCAAGTTGGGATGCCATACTGCACGCTGATGTCAAAGGAGGTAGAGAAAAGTGTTTCACAATTCGGCGACCGCACATTACAGCAGGTGACAACCAAAAACTTCCAACGATTTCTGTTGTCTGAAAAGCACTTAAAAAAGAGTTGGAAATTTGTTTGTTTGTTTTTTTTTAACTTTCCTAACTACAAGAGACGAACACTTCTGAACGGGTTGAGTTACCCTGGCTGCAAATGGAGTCGCAAATACGTTTATCTGCAGACGTGAAGTGAAAAATAGAGAAGGGGAAAAGATTATCATACAAAATAAAGTCAATTTGATTTTGTATTAAACATGCAAAATACTAAGGAACTAT
The DNA here is from genome assembly GCA_004794655.1 of Marisa cornuarietis. Taxonomy (NCBI): domain Eukaryota; kingdom Metazoa; phylum Mollusca; class Gastropoda; order Architaenioglossa; family Ampullariidae; genus Marisa; species Marisa cornuarietis. Next base: position 841,608 of record SMMW01000597.1, read on the forward strand.
GTTAAGGATAATTAATGACTAAAGCTATGCATGCTAAAACTAATATATATATATATATATATCTCACGAGCCTATTCACGACATTATTTGCACTGCAATGCAATTTGAGAGAAATCGTTGAAGTCAGTTTCACAGGCAGTAACACATTCATCACGAGAACATCTCTAAATGCCGGTAACGTGACAAGATTATTCTAGGCGTCTCCTGACAGTTCTGTCCCATTTTTAGTACAGTATGCAGCAAAACCTTTTGTAACAAAACACTTTCAGCAAGATTACAAACAAAAATAAACACTTTGGAAAGACACCGACTTCGAACAAACCTGGGATTTACTTTACAACAGAACCGAAACCGGTTTGATGAAGTCCTCGCCTTCCTTGACCTGGTCAGGAATATATATATATATATTAGAAGGGGCGGTGAGCAGACTGAAGTGAAAAAAAAAACGTTCCGACGATGAAAGAGGTATCAGAGCAACTTTTTTTTTCGTGGTTTGCACTTGGTGTTCGTCTTTGTGATACTCCCCGCCTCCCTGGTGGTCACTGGAGATCACGGAAATCAGGAGAGCTTTACAGTAACCGGGTGCCACACTTCCTTCACTGCCGGCAGTTCCTCCTCGGTAGCGCTGTGGTAGCGCTGTGCACGTCCCGTGTGCTCTCAGGCAGCTGACGAAGAACTTGCTCAACACACGACTACACCAACAAGCAGGCTGCTGATTGAGGGGTACACAGCGGAACCACCCGGGCAGCGCAGGCTGCTAAAAACACCACCGAACACAAGCCAAGTCTGACGAGCGGAGCTGACGAGAGTCCCGCACCAGCACCAGCCTGCGTCGCTGTGCAGTCACATCTCGGCGGCTTAGCAAAATCAATCACAAACTGTGCGGTCGCGTGCGGCCATAGAGGCGTTGGTTCTTTACCCCTGGATCAAAGGATTGCAGCCACCGCAGGGGGTGCAACTATTCAGTTTCGGTAGAATCGTTCGACACCCTTACAAATCGCTGTCAATGCCCGTCCACAGCGGCAACCAAGCAAATCTTACTTTTTCCCCGGATAATTACTCTCGAAGGAGATTTGCCAAACACTATGTAGATGGGGAAATGGAACAAAGGGGTTAACGATTTACATTTTAACAGAACTGACGTCCCCTTTGAGCAAAAAACAACTTCTACTATAATAATTATAAATAATCTTTGCTTCAGACGAAGCACACACACATAGAGAGAGAAAAACCACAAATGAACAAATGAATAAAGGTTATGACGACCTAACCTCTTTGGCATTATCAACGCTGATTGCTAGACAGAGAGAAAGAGAGAGAGAGTGCGTGTGTGTGTGAACGACGACAGTGCAGTCTCAAGTGCTGTTTCCCCATCCCCAAAAGCTCATAACATCAAGCCACAACCAAACTCAACACAAATAAAAATCAGTTTTACGAAATAAATGTGCGACTAAGCAGATCGAAAACGGTAGTCGACCGCTAGTATGGTCACCTGCAAAGAAACTTTTGTCCTGTTTTTTCCCCTACGACACGAGAAGCTGTGTTTGGAACGACACTCTGAAAACGTCTGGACCAACAACCTCCCCTCCACCACCAGCCTCAGCAGGTGTCACACCTGTATTGTTCGGCTGAGTCGCACACGTGGATAGATCAGTCTCGACATTTGCGGGTCTCGAAAGCTAAATCGAAAAGTCACGCTTACGTACTTGTCTCCCCTCTCGTATAGCTGCATCACCAAGTGGGATGCGCTCTGGATCGTTAAGGCGTGTCGCGAGTGGGGCCACCTCTCATGTCACTGCCATCTACAGCTGTCCAGCCATCACGTGCTCATCACGAGCTAACTGGAAACTCCACAATCTTTCTGTGTGTGTGTGTGTGTGTGCGCGTGCTCATTTACTGATAAACGATCGTCCAAGCCCCACCCCCTTTTTTGGCTAACTTCGGGTACTTTTGCACCGGAACGCAATAAATGTTTGTTGTTTTTTTTTAAATCCAGAGTGATGGAGAAGACGTGGGTTGGTGGGTAGGGAAGACGACTTGCAGAACTTGATACACTTATCAAACAGCATCTCTGCACGCAAGAGCTTTGCACGACTGCCCTTTCCGTGAACCGAGCCTTTCCGAGCCTTTTGCTCCGCTCGACAAGCGCAGTGCAAGCTCTGCCGTCCACGCCCTGGGAACGAAGGATCTAACACGCGGGAGGCAACACTGCTCTTCACCTTTTCTGCAATCTCGCTGCCATTAAGAGCATGTCAATATTCAACTCCGCTGAAACCGAGAGGAAGGTAGATGAGGTTGGGGTGGGAGTGGGGGGCGAGAGAGAGAAAAATCGTTTCCAAGGACAAACCTGTTGCGCTTGAATGTCTGTCTGACTGGAAAATTCACGGTGGCTTTTGCCAAGGAGCACGCTGCAATATGACGATGTGGATAAGAGAAGTCTACAAAAATCTATACCATGGAAGGAGAGGCATCCAGCACTTGCACGGTTAAGTGTGGGTCAGAACAGCTGATGTTCGCAGCTGTCGCTGACAGTGTTGTTGCTGCCCGCATTATCAGCATGCTGACCATGTTTAGAACATTACATAATAATCTCCCAGCCCAGAAAAATTTTGAAACGTACAAAGACTAAATGTAAAGCCTGTGATATTGGAGACGATTTTCACTATATTCTAGTATGTTATTACTTCAAGAATGAAAGAAAATGACGAATTCCTAAATTTTATTTTAAACACTCGAATGCAGTTAAATTAAATAGTCTCTTCTGCAACACTAAAATGAAAATACCGAAAAAAATTATCGAATTTACTAATATTGTGTTAGCTTTGGCGAATGATGTCAATAGTAACTCATGGTAATGCAGTACAAAAGTTACTAATATCTTTGCCATGCTTTCATTTTTCTTTCTCTGCATGTGGCATGTTTACAGGGCTGGCTGCTTGCCGTGGTATAGCCTTAGTTGCTCGCTCGGCGTATAACACCAAATACCACCCCTCTCCCGTTTATAAACCTACCGAGGCGGAAAGACGACTAATCAAGGTTTTGCTTTAACGCTTTACTCCATTTCCGGCCACAAACAAACGCAACTACAATTTCTTCTTTGGCACTGCTCTTTTTTTTCTCATAAACTCTGTGTCTACAAATTTAAACCTGGCAAGTGCTTGATGGTACTCGAATATCAAGTGTCTTCGAGTGTTTAGCCTTCACCTGAGGCAACCTCTGGGACTGCAGACATGCCAGAAGACTAAGGTGTGAAAACGAGTCACGTGTCCAAAACCGATTCATCTCTTCTATGTCCGTCACCGCTGAAACAAGTTAAAGAAAGGTTAAAGTTTTCTTCCCAGGTGACTTGGCTCAACTCATTAAGCTACTTCCATAACAAACCCATTACTGTTAGCGAGACTAGAGTCTTCAAACACCTACATCCCCAAACTGTACTCAGAAAATGGTTACCTCCTTGACGCCATGTGTGTGTGTGTGTGTTTAACAGGTGACTTGTGGAAATCTCGTCTAATTCGGCGAAATCCGCGTCGCTGAAAGTCACCTTGTACAAAGTAATCATACACCATAGTCGACGAAGTACCTTTTACATTAAAATCATGTCACATCCATCAAAGTAACTTTTATCCTAATCTTCCATCCTAATCTTCCCCGTCGCTACGCTCACCAACTGCCACTCTAGAATGGCAGCCAACTCTCTACAATGGGCATGTTTTCCCCTCACAGTCTAAGCCTATAGGCCCCCGCGGATTTCGCTCATCCTCTGGATTTAACCACTCACGGTTTATTGTGTCTGTACTTTTCCACTTCTCTTTTCCTTGCAAGAAGCATTTATCTGCTGACCCCCGAAAACAAAGGTCAAGGAGGCCTTATTGTGCACAGTCACAGTCAAACATTTCCATCAGTGACGTTCAAGTCGACTCCTTCATGTCTAAGAAATCTATCCCTCTCAAGTTCACTATTGTTCTTTAACGCATCTCAACAACACCCTGTAAAACCCAGTCTCTCAGAAAACGAGCTCGACTTTAATTTACTCACGGCGTCATGTTGCTGTTTGTTGTTTACATGACTTCAAAGCAATCAAGGCGTCATTTAGCTGCTCTTTGGTTGGTTTTTGTTTATAAATTCTTGGTTTCTCGGTGTGTGTGTGTGTGTCCACGAACGCGCGCGCGTCTGTGCGTGGTTCTGATTTAGTGCAGGTATTCAAAATGATGTTCGTGATATTTAAGATATGTCAGGAAGAAAAGCTTACATAGCTGCACCTCCCAGTGAGGTCTTTCCTACCCAAACGTTTTATCAAACTAAAAGTTCCTGCCATTGTTCTTGTGGAGGTTATAGAAAACGTCTTGGCTGAACTTGTTTTGGGAAAAAAAACATCAAACAGAACGCGCGTTGTTACTCTTAAACCACGTCACGCGCTTTATCTTTATGCATAAATATTTGACCGTGTTTTTACTCTTAAAATAGCCACTGTGAGTGTGACCGCTATTTGGGTTACAACACGAGATACTCTTTCTACGTGGACAGCCTGCTGCATCCTGACTATATCAACCTGTGGCGCCATGTCGGTAATAACCTGTTCCTTTAGCTCAGCTGTTTTCTATGCAAAATGTCTGTGTATATATTTATCCATGTGTGTGGGTCTATATCCACATCCAGTAAGGCCCAGCACCTCAGTAGTCAGGCATTTCGTGCATGTTTCTCGTGCACTGTAAAGTAACAAGGTACGGGAAACCATCAAAAGAAAGTAGCGAATACAGAGGAGTGCTACCCTCCCCCCGCCCTACTGCAACTGACCTATAAAGTGTACAAGTGTAAATTTCGACCCCGTTAGATACTGACATTTCAAGCTCCACAGAATGACATTCGTAGCTGGTTCAGTTCGAAGTGCGTCCACCGAGATGTCGCGTAATGAAGGGGAAAGGAACGATGGTGAGGGGAGGAAACCAGAGTACCCACAGAACCCCTTTCCTCGATGGCCAGCCTTGCCAACAGAAGTCACAAACAATGTTCGGAGCCGAGATCTGAACCAGAATGCAGTGATGACAAGCTAATAAATTACCAAACCAACGAGAATGTCGTGGTTGTGATAAAAAAAAAAAAGTGTGCTTCGGATATTTTCCTTCTCTCGTCCTCCGTGGCTTTCACGATCTCCAGCAAGTCGTTCTAGTCCGACCTTTGACGGCAGTTTCTGGAGGAAATAAAAAAACACCTGTCGTTCTGTCTCAATTTGATGCTGACGCATTCCCCGTCCCTCCACACTACTCCGTGACACCTGTCACAGAACGCACAGACCGACTTCCTCTCTAGGCGGGTGCCGGGTAAAGAAGGCGGGATCCGGGTATCGACCACATTCAACAGGTACTACAGGAGCATCGCGCAGCGTCTTGAGGCCGCTACACCCGACAATAGTTCTCTGTGACGAAAGATCAATGGCCGACCCAAAAAACATCAAGACTAAAACACGACCGCATCGGAACAGCAGCTACCATGGCAGTGACTGTGTTTTTATATATTCTCCCTTCGATAAAAACATTAATATTTGAAACTAATATTTCGGTAATACTTCAAAGAAGTCACTGATACCGTTGAGGGTGTATGTTGTCCATGTCTCATTCTTGTCACACACGCTAAGAGCACACTCTTTACGAGCGTGAGTATTCGTTATACAAATCATGCGTTTGTTATAATTATTAAAACCCTTTTCACCAGTACCAGAGTACAGCATCTGGTGATAGAAGCAACTTCCACATAAAGATCCTGGAGCAAAGGGACTGGCATTCGATTATTTTTAACATTAGCATTAATTTTGTAAAATTATTTAAAGAATCAGCAGCAGCTATTTAATTAAGACACGTGTGACTGGGAAGACGATACGCTGAGTGGTGATGAAAAGCGATACCTGTGCTACCTCATGCGGTGTCTGACTACAGCTCACTACAGGAATGTTCCTGGTTGTGCACAAATGACTGTTCAAGCTCAGCAAGGCACTAAATATGGACGGCAAGCGCAACAGGGAATTCATGCTCCTTTTTTTTTACACTAGCGTGCTCCTTACCAGTTCTTATTATATATATATATCTATATTGAGATCACTTTGAACATTTTTCCACCGACATGGTACACAAACAAGCACTCTGTTCTACACTGTTGCCACCGCCATTGTGTGAAAACTGTAGGATTTTTTTACACACACACACACACACACACACACACACACACACACACATTTTAGTTACACATTCATCCGAAGGGAAGAGGGAAAGTTTAAAACAAAACAAAACTGAATACTACAAACAAAGATCAGCGAAACATTCATCGAGCAAGAAAGAACTCGTCTGGACGTTCGCTAAATTACACTACTGATGGGAAAGTATTTTTCAATGATTGATTTCTGTTCAATAATATTCCTAAATCTTAGCAAACACGTCTTATATCAAGTGATACAGGCATTTGAACATCAGAATTCTCACATGTGCGTTGAAATAAAAATCAGAGCCTCCTTTCCTGCGTTGCTACTTCAGTAGCCTCGTTGTCATGACATCTCTTTGATATACGGTTCAAGCTTTATCACTGTCTGCATCTAGTCCGTGTCTATTACCTCTCTAAAAACTCTTCATCTGTTTAAAGTACAACTGCTTTGATGCTTCCTTCAGATGTTGAAACATTGCAGAGTACCATTTCTGGGCGGCGAATTGGCTTTCAACTTGATCCTTGAATATCTTCGCAACATTTGGGTCTTGCAGCTTTTCTCAAAGTCAAATTTAAGTACTCAAATTTAATGTTCTAGGCTATTGTTGGTAAGCATCTGGGCCGGTCTTGGAGTCATCGAATACGATTAGAATGTTCTTCTTTGCTGCTTAGGATACTTTCCAGTTGATCGTAGAACTCTTCCACTTCGTCGTCTGCGTGGCAGCTGGAGCGTACTTTGGACAATGGTGACTGTGAGGCCCGACAGAGAAAGAGATGCGAATGGAGATCACCTGCCAGAAAAGGTTATACTCTATGTACCTCATTTCTCTAGGTGCAAAGAAGCCCACGCTATGCTGGTATCTAATTCTTCCCCCCCCCCTTACTAGGTACTCGAGCCTGTGAGCTTCGTCCGTTGCTGTCTCCCTAAATCCTGGCCATCTGATCTCTGCCAGTCCACAATATTAGTATCGTTCTACCTCAACTAAGTGTTCTTTCAGCTACAGATACTTGGGTTCATTTCACGTTTGACCCAGTTAACCAATATGACAGCATAGTGCTTCAGCTCAGTACAAAAAGGCTAACTAAACTAGTCCGTGGCCATAAAGAGTTTTATACTGAGCTACTTGAGCTAGGCCATGACCAAGAACCAAAACAGGGGTCCTTGCAGAGCGATGAATTTTGTTATTATAGCATGACGGACAGCAGAACTCTGCCCTATACACATCATAACTAACGCCTCCACTCCTCCTGCACATTGCTTAAACCATCTCACAATGCTCACCTTTGACATTTATTATCTGTAACAGTAGTCAGCAGATAAGTCAGAGGCATGCACAAGCTTTACACTTCAATCTTCTCCTACTTAACAAGCAAACTAGCTTTGATCGTCCGTTTTCTGAATCATGCCTTACAAAACTTTCGCATAAATATTTGCCTTCAAAGTACACCGAACCAGAACAAGGCTTTAAAATCAAAGTCCTCGTTACAAAAATAAAAAAGAAGTGGTTATTGCGACCGGTAGAGACTAGAAAGAATCACCATCAAACACTTGCTCACAACACCAGAACAATTATTTATTCACTAACAAAGTTTTAACGACCACGCCCCGATCGATGATAAAATTCAGCCTCTTTCGCACTGAATCATTATCACAACATCGCGGACAGCTCGTAACTGGGAGGTCATTGTCACACGCCTCTTTTATTGCATTGCGCGTGTCCGACCTCAAGAAATAGCCATCCTTGCTAACGCCACAGATTATTTGCAACATTGTATTTCTTCTCCATTCAGCGCTGAAAAAAAATCTGCATCAGAATTTACTACCAATTCCTCGCCACGCTGTTGTCAGTTTGATCCCCAGGTTTTTTTTTTACACTCGTCATTGTTTAGTCATTCAGTTTATTTTTGTCATTCATCGCCTGAAGTACTGAGCCAAATGGCAAACACTTCCCCCCTCCCCACTCTCTAGAACGTTTCTTTGTCGACGCGAAATTAGTTTTATTGTGAGCTTAGTAGTCGGGGTGGTCGGCCGGTGGCGCAATGGTGAGCGCCTGTCACCAATACAGTGAAGGTTGACTGTCTTAGGTTCAGCTCTCGTCTCGGGCACGCTGTTCTTTCTCTGCATGTAGCATCTGTTTACATGGCTGACTGCCTTGCCGTGATATAGCCCTAGTTGCTGGCACGGTGCAAAACACCCATCCCCCCTCCCCCTTTTAGTGCATCACTCGCGGGTTGTAACAGTTTTCGACTGGTGTGCATGAGGCTCGTATAACCTTTTAATTCACAAATATTCAAATACATTTTATGCGGCGATCGAGCACTACGGCCACGCTTCGTTACAAAACAGAAGAGATGTAAAACTTCTCTAAGTCCACGATTGCAAATCAAATATTTTTTAATTCTTTCATTGATTGAAGAAAAAAAAAAGAAAATCAGTACAGCCATACTTTCCATCTGTAAATTATATGAGGTTAACTAACCCTTATTTAAAGTTGTATGATTTTTAAGACCCCGATAAAAAATCTTAATAACAGTTTTATCGACCAGTCGCAGATGAAAGAACATATCAATGCACATATGTTAGTATTAACCTGATCCTCGTTCTCGATATAATACAGTTTCTTTGTGATATTTAATGAATGTAAAACTGTATTACTGTCATTTAAAAAAAGTAATGACTAAATATCGACTTTGGTATTGTTAGTTCTTTACAAAAGCTCACAACCTTACCTCCTCGATGTTTTCAGACCATAGACGCCAGATCGTTTACAACAGGCACATTTTCTCTTACGTGACTACATCTCTACATATATACGCGATGAGAAACACTGATGTAGTGCTAACTAGAATAAGGAGGTTGTCCATGTGTTGCTACCACTGCTCCCTGTTGTTGCCATACGTATTTCACTGACATCTGTTCCACGTGTTTTATTGTACTCTACATCTACACATTGCCTGCAGGGGATAACAGGATTAGGAACGAAATGAAACCAAAGAGCGAAAAATACCTACTGTAGGTCCACAAACCCCATTTCCATTTCACTCCCATCTCCATATTCTCCGCCCTCGTTTGTTTGTTATTTTTTTTCTCTCTTTCTCGCATCCTGTTGAGATGGAAAAAGAACAAACATTCCCCATTCAAAGGGCTCTCAAGCCGACCGAGTCACGTGTTTTGTTTTCTGTGCCGAGCTTAGCGTGGCGTTTTCTTCAACGTCTAGCTCTGGGGAACCAAGCCCTCCACTGCGCAGTTTATCAAGGAGCGCCTGTTTGCTCACAAAGAGGCAGGTGACTTACGAGTCCCTGACACGCCCGTCAGACCAGAGACCATCTGAACGTTTTCACATACCCCCTGTCATCGCCGTCAGACCGGAGACTATCTGAACGTTCTCACATACCCCCTGTCATCGCCGTCAGACCGGAGACTATCTGAACGTTCTCACATACCCCCTGTCATCGCCGTCAGACCGGAGACTATCTGAACGTTTTCACATACCCCCTGTCATCGCCGTCAGACCGGAGACTATCTGAACGTTCTCACATACCCCCTGTCATCGCCGTCAGACCGGAGACTATCTGAACGTTCTCACATGCCCTCTGTCATGCGTGTCAGACTGGAAACTATCTGCGAGTTCTTCACATGACCCTGACATCGCTATTAGCCTGCCGAAGGCTAGTCGTCAAAGTTCCAGACTGGAACGTGGCGAGATTAATAAACGATGTCGCTTGTAGAACAGGTCCACAAAAACTCTCGATGCAGAAAAAGTCACACAGCGGTGCTAAACGTCCAGTAAGTGATGGAGGTCTGCTGGCTAGACCACATCTGGCTATCCAAACCTTATGATCCCCAGTGAACTGTCTTCTCTATTCCCAACAAAACCAGGCCCACCTCCTAAATTTTCTTCCCCCTCAACCCCAACAGTTGCATCGACCAGTATGCAAAGCCTGACACTGAGCAATGCTACACTTTAAGATCCACTGCTGACTCACGCCTTTTGCACAACCAAATGATATCCGATCCCCCCCCCCCACCCACACATATGCACTGACGAGGCATGAAAACCACGGGGAAATAATCTTTAAGGAAATCACTCAATCTACATACCCTCTGTCAATGTACTCAGATGTGTCTTCTCAAAATTCCCACCTGTAAAAATTGTAGTCCCTGAGCTACCTGCGATCACTGATATGAAACTATGCTAATGGACACACCCCAGAGGACGCTGCTTGGGCGGTCATATTGGAGCTTTAGGTGATTCTCAACTTCGATGCTAAACTACCGACGTTGAGTGCTTTCTATTTTTATTTCTTAAACTGTTTTAGTTCTTTCGTTTTAAAAGATGCAGGTATTAGTCTGTTAACGTTCCATGCTAGTTTATAGGCATTATGAGTTGTAAGAAGGCTTCAGAAAGTTCTATTACAGCGCGCGTCCAGGTTCTACACAATGTCCTTCAGATCAGTGCCTGCAATGCATCTGGTATAACACATATTGCTACAATAATCCATAAATAATTCAAGCAGACTTGATGTGCAAGAAACTACTATACTCTTCACCCTCCAGTAAAGTAAACAAAACAAAATAAGAAAACACGAAAACTTCTTGCGCTGGGTCCATCTTCAATTAGCAGTCTTATAAATGATAAAACAAAAAATGTGTACACTAAATTTCAGCACTTTCTTCATTCCTTGAAATTACAGCTAGGAATACATTTTATTTGCTAAGCTATGCACCGGATCTTCAACACTGGATCTTCACCATTCATCCTATCCCCTTAACAAAGCGGGGAGAAATTCCCAATGCACAATGCACTTGCCAGTGTATAAGATTAAATGCACTTCATACACGGAGGTCGATTACCTCCAGGGATGCTGTGCTTCCAGTCTGCAGACATGGAACCAGATGAACGAGCGAGAGACAAGACTTGTAACAGCAACACTTCAAACTACAACCCCATCGGCCTAGTACAAGTGTCAACGTTCACTCCGGTGTTAACCCATCTTACATTACTAGTCAATGTACACACAGGAGGCAATAAGCAAGGAGTACTAGCTGCTGTGCAATCAGGCAGCGATGTACCAACTACATACTTCTCTACGACGCTACATATATCTCTACGACGACAAAGTGAATGTGGGTCACAGAACCAGAACGGGAACCTGATCAGCCAGATACTCGCCTTGCAAACAAGTTCGAAACCTGGAGTAACACAGAGGGTCTAGAATAAACAGTGGCTTCGCTCGCGCTGACCGAAAAGTCCGCTCTCTGGGCCAATGAGTCACGCACGGTACACACAGTCCACTGTGTCGTCGTTACCTGCTGCTACTCAAGGTCAGTAGGCCAACCGCCATCGTATTGACCCGATGGCTAAATTTTCTGTCAACTGCCTTCTGGGGGTGTGGCCCTGACCCGCAATGACCTGACCACGGTGTAGCAGCGGTGCCACTTGTACCCAATGCGCAATGGTTGAGCTGTCGACTAACGGCCGTATTCATTAAGCGTGGGTAAGTCGTTACCTAGGGTAAAATAGGGACATCAAGGACAAATTTTTTGTCTCTGTAGTAGGACGCAATGACCAGTTCCGTGGATACTGCTTTATTTTACTGAACGCCGAAAAATCCTTGCTACCGCTTTATAACTACTGTCAGAGTGATACTGCAACATCCAGGGAATCTGGATGGAAACAAAACGCTTAACCTTTGATTTTTCCACGGGACAACAAATTACCCTCGCCGCATGCATACTGCCCCAGCATCTCTATTCTACCACCATGTCCTCCTTTAGAGTTCTCCTGCGACGAACGTCCTCAGCACTCTGTACTATAACCCGACACCGAATATAGCCGCAAACTGATTTAATGTTTTGCACTATAATCAAGCCCCCTACCCTTCTGCCCAGTATTCCAGTGATCACTCATCGCGCGGCTCAGCAATAAAACAGACTCCTGGTGCTTAATTTCTGATGGTTCACAACAACAGGCAGTACACTTTTAGTGCCTTTTCAGGGGGTGGGATAGAAGCATTGTTTGCTTGCTTGTTAAAAGGTCCTGTTTTGAGTCATTCGAGCACACAGAATACAACTGTATACGTTGTTCCCCTGTTGTAACCGTCAAGGTAGGTCACATAAGTGGTCCCGCCGTGGACCACGTTGCCACCGCTATCTGCCAGACATCTACACTTGCTACTGCTTGTCGACATGTCAAGCAAACACAGACAGCACACACATTTATTCAGAAAGCTGACGCCGAAATATGTACTGCGATATGTTCTAAATTATTACGATTCAAAAATCATTTGCGTGGCAAGATAACACAGTTCGTGCAAGGAACACAGACGAGTACGCTCGAGCACGTGTATAATAAGCCCCACTAACGGTGAAACTGGGACCGTGAACCCGTTCTGGCGGCTTCAATCAGCTTTGGGAAGAGAAAGAGTATAGGAGTAACCGGAGACTTTGGGACTGTCGTATATCTCACGCGTTGGTGCCGCTGTTGCCAATAAATTTTCTAAATTCGGCAGCGTTAAGTTTCAGATTAATTTTTAAGACCATCATATCGTATATCAAACTGAAGGGCATGTTCTCTAGTGTTAGATCGTTCCACAACATGTTTTAAAATGTGCTTTAACGATCCCAACGTTGCTGTCCAAACGCCCCGACAGACAGCTCACCTAACGGACAACGCGGTTAAAACCAGAGACCTCGATCAGTTGTCAATTCACCTTCAACTCAACCAATAACTCGCGGCAGTAACTGCATCCTTGATAAGTACATTTGCGTCTTGTATTGGGCATGATAGTGGATTTGTATTATGGTTAGGGTTAGGGGAAAGTTTAGTCTAAGTTTTGATTAAGGGCTTAAACCAAATTAAGGAAAGGGGCCAAGATCCAGCTTTTTTATGGCACCTAACCCTTTAGCACGCCGGGGAAGGAATGGCAACGACGAAGAGAAGAGGGGTTTTGATTTTTAAAAAAATAAATAAATAACTAAAGCTGGTCCGAGAAAATACGACTTTCCACGGACTGAAAGGTTAAGGGACTTACCAGGTGAGTTTACCCCTGTTTTTGAAGAGGTCACCGTACTTATTTTGTGTCAAACATGTTTCTATCGTCTTATTTAAATTAAAATCTGAACTGTGAAAACGTGTATTATTTTTTTAATAATAAGACGATCTTCACAGGCTGTGAGCTCGCCATTAAGATCGATAGTCGGACCAGGTTGATCGTTACAACTGTCGTTGATTGAGCGAAGCCTGACAATAGATTGTTTTGCTGATTTCCGATAGTAATTTAATTTGTAGACTTTTAGTTGAGGTTCGTAGATTACTCATTGGAATAAATAACGTGGCTTTTGGGTTTGTTTGTTTGTTGTTTTTGTTTGTTTACTGAGTTGTTAAGTGCAAAGAAAACCGTACTCTTTGGCTTGTACAACCTGGGGTGTTAAAGTAATATCTCGTATGGTTCTACGTTGTGTAGCGTCCAAAGTTCTTTGTTGACCGACGCAAGAAGTCGGCCATCAAGTTTTTCCTGCACCAGCGGACCTCGAAGGAGAAAGCCCGAAGGAGGGGGGAGGGAAGGAGGGGTGAATGTTGACGAGACGAGGCTAAGTCAGTGTGTCAGGAAACAGAAACCACTTTGACAACGTACTCGCGACCGAAAAGAAAAAGAAAGCAAGCTATCTGGCACTTGAGGGTACGGACACATTCAAATCAACCAGGAGGGGAAGGGACTTCACATCCGTGGCCAGAGAGGAACGCCAACACCACTTGTGACACTCTACTGTGGGCTAGCAATACTTCACTGGCAGTTTGGCTCTAAGGCAGCAAACAAGGGCTGGTAACGGCCCCCAGTCTCCGCTTTTCACAAGTCTGTGCAGCTTCATGCTCAACTCTGACCTCTCCCCCAGAAGAAAAAAAATTAAAATGTTGATTGTAACCTACACAGATGTGTTTGTCTACAAGGCAAGGCAAACCGTGAACAATGATCTGATTACTTATTGCCTCCATAATTCATTTGTCAATTCTTCTCTTTCTGGAAACAGCCCTTCTAACCGTTAGATAAGACCCTTATCATTGTCTATAAAAGTTTGTTGAATAAATTCTAATAAGTAACATTCAGGTTGTATGGGAATTTAGGGGTATTTTAATGCGATAAATCCCTTTACAGAAACTGTCAAGAAACTGAAATTTCCTGCGCTCATGCAAAAAAGAAAAAAAAAACTATTCCCAAAACAAATATGCTCGCCATACCAATCAAACAGTAACGAATTCAAAATGTCCCATGCAATCATACGATTAGTAAAAAATTTAAATTTATGAAATACATTTAAATAAATACATAATCGTGGTTAGTTACAAAAGTCAGGTATGTGAACTTTCTGTGCGCTTTGCCTGCGAGGATGCACATGAGCACGACCTACACACTTACGTACCAACCCAGATGACCATCAGCCACTGGTCATGGCCACGGATCGAACCCCCTCCCCCCGCCCTCCGTTCTGTGCAGAGGCGAAAACTGTGGTTTGTAAGCAGGAATTATTATTATAAATCCCTCCAACAGTAGGCCTTGCTAAACAAAATCACTTACGTCGACTATAGCACGCCACATTCCATCGCACCAAGCCGCTCCTCCGGGTCTTCATGTATGTCACAACAGGCGCATGCAGGCCTCTCGAGAAACCTTGTCCACACGGACGCACAACGGGTAGTCATAACGACAAGACTGTGCAATCCAAGACATAACTGTCCCCTTGGTGAGGTGGTATAGAAGAGTTCAAATGTTTACTGAATGTAACAGTGAGGGGATCGACCGTTGCTATTTTCGGACGCAAGACTAACAATTGTTACTATCACTGCGCCGTTGGTTGGAAGGGAGAATGCCGGCTCTCCCCACATTGCGTATTAGCTTTAGGGGACTACAGGGGCCCACGTCAAGCAGCCTTGTCCCTTTTCTAATCCCTAAGTACTGTGAACTGCGCAAGACGATCAATAATCTGCTAGACACATTCTTTCCGTACGTTCGCCGCCATTTTCCACAACCAACCGCGTCGCTCGAGTGCTATTCATCAAAAGAATACCCCCCACAACACCCACCGACCTCTCTCTTGATTTGCAACTGGATGGTAGACGAAGAAATGCCTAAGCTCTTCTTATGTGGTTCTGTTGGCTACTTTAGTACAGATTACACAGGAAGCGCTAAAGCTTGCAAGGCGACACTGTAAGACGGGCATCAAGTTTCAAAAGAACCTAGCCTTACAAGTACTACTGGCTCACGACTGCGCGTGCCTTGCCAACTGCTCACACTCACACACACAAATGGTACAGAACCCTCGGACCCAGCACTTAAACTATTTTTTAAAAGAGGATGAAAGGTCCAGGGGTGGGGGGAATTAAGGGCGATCGTGTTTGAGTTTCAAAGTTGACAAAAGTGAGTTGTCAAGCCGTTGACTTCCGACGGTAAGTGTGGGCTTTCATTGTCGTTCCCGTGCGTGCCCCGGGAATGTTGGGGTTAACGAGAGCGGAGTGGCATTCGATGGGGCCAGTCGTTGTTCGTCGTCGACCGCTTAGTCGTTGACGATTCCATTTCTTCCTCCTTAACCAGTGCACTTAACCGCGCGATCCTTCGCGGTCTAAACCTGGTTCTAGAGGACAGTTCTATAGATCAAGCTTTTACTGTCATGGCATCAATTCAGAAGCAGCTACATCATCATAAAAAACTGTATGCTGCTTTCATTGACGTTCCTCAAGCGTTTGATATGGTTTCAAGAAACAAACTATGGAATGTGTTAGAAAAAAATGATTTAAAAGGACAAATGTTTTTAGCAATGTACAAAATAATGCAAAGGCTACAGTGTGACCTGGTGCAAAGTTGTATAACTGTACTGAATGCACCCATGGTTTTAAACAAGGTGAGATTTGTAGCCCTGTACTATTCCCCTTCTTTATAAACAAACAAGGGGCATAAATGAGTATTGGAAACATGGTATACACCGAGCCCCAGATATTATTGAGGTATTTGTTTTATTTTTTGCTGATGATGTTGCCCTTGTATCAGATACAATCAATTAACTGCAGAATCAGTTTAATATTCTTTACCAGTGCTCAGAGTCTTTAAATCTTGCTGTTAACCTAAATAAGTCAAATGTGTTGATTTTTCAAAATGGTGGTTTTATCTCTCATAGGGAAAATAGTACTTTGGCAATTCCTCTTTAAAAATTGTGAAAAAAAAATATATATAGGTATGGTTTTGTCCACAAGGTGTATTTTTACATTAGAAGTTGTAGATGAAAAAGCAAAGAGAGGAGTTATTGGTATTCTTATTCTGTTATGGTACATTGGTGATGCTTCATCCAATACTTTTATATGGCTCTGAAATATGGTGTCTTTGTACCATTAATGATACGACTGAGAACACCTTTGTAATGAAAAGATTTTTAGGAGTCACAACAAGCAACACCTGACTTGCTGACATATGGGGGAATGTGGTAGATTCCCTTTGTTAATACATCAGTGCAGTGTATTGGATATTGGCCCTGTCTGCTAAGAATGCCTCAAGCTATACTTCAGAAGAAAGCCTATGTAATGTTATCACTACTACATGAACAAAACATGAAAACATGGCTACACTTTATTATGATATTTTTGTATAAATAATGTTCGGCATGGTGTGGGAATGTCAAGGTACTGGAGATGATACATTTTTTTTTTACAACTCCTGAAACTGAGATTGGAAGACTGTTACCAGCAGTAGGGGAAATGTTAATGTAAGTTGGTTACATGATGTACTATGATTAATGTTTTGATAAATATTAGTGTTTGTACCTTTGTTTACATGACTGTATGGTGTTGAATGACATAATGCATTTCTTTGCTTGTAGCTGTGCATTTTTGTGCTTATATATAATTGTATTGACTATTGGCTTGATACACATCTGTGTATATGTGCATATGCATAACTGTAATGGTTCGATGCATGTTTGTATTTATACCATGTGCATTATACATAGACAAATGGAAGTCTAGTGGCGACCTTGCTTAAATACATGCATTATAAATTATGTATTATCATTTTGTACCTCCTATGAAATTGGGCCAGTAGCCTGAATCATTAAAATATCGTCTCTCTCTCAGTCACACACACAGCGAGAAAGGGGAGGGCAGAGAGAAAGGCGAGGATCCTCCGTTGTGTGCACGAAGAACCACACCCATCCCTTGCCATGCAAGGTCTACTTGTCTGCCTTCAATCCGACAACAGCAGCTGCTTTTGCCCATTTTTGTTTTAGATCGCGTTGCTGTCACGCGCACTTTCGAAACGAGGAACCGAGCTCGGCGAGAAGCGAAATCAATGGCATCAGCACGTGCGTGGACGTGCTTACCAGAGGAATACAGACAGAACACACAGAAAAAAGTCTCTCCATCGCAGACTGCTCTGTTCAAACAAGCGAACCACCTCTTCATTTGTTCCACTGACATTTTCCACCATACTGTGTTGCTCGCTTCCCAGTCCAGCAGACCTGCGCTGCCGAGAGCCTGCTACCGTCAGCTCCATTCCGACAAAACAAAACGAATATTGGCGTGACAATACTGTGTTGCTGTCACACAGAAAGCTGTCACGTTTGTCGGTGCAGATTTTCAAATGTAACAATATAGAGCAATGGTTGACAAAACGGGAAACAAAGTATAACTACTGCTTTAAATTACGAACTAAGTCGGGGATCTCGACGGTGGGTGTGAGCACACACCTGGACCTTTGTGGTATCCACCGTAGCTTGAGGACCACGCCCCTAGCTCGCACATCCAGCAGATTATAACACACGCACACACACCAGTCCCAACAGATTATAGCACACACATACACACAGGGTCCATCAAGGATGAGGTCTCTCGCCTGACGCTAGCCTTGCATGATACACTGGCGCTGAGGAGCGCCTATCGCCAGCCTGTCTCACGTGCACAGTCTACGGCCCTGACCCTGGCCTACTGTCGAACGACATACCAGCCTTCTGGCGACAGAAGAGACATAAATAAAGTCTACGTCTTTTGACACATCTGCACCGAATTTCTTTTGCTGTCTTCTCGATAATCCGCTTCATGGGGTGGGCTAATTTTAGTTGTCAGTAAATGGATGCACATTAGGACTGTCAACTTCGTGAATTAACAGGCAATTGAAGTTTGGAAAAGAAGGTCCAGCGACCACATAGGTCTGTGAACACACTCGATTGAGATAGGGGTCTTGAGAAAGGCGGTCAGCTGGCTGAAAGACGCTGCGCACTGTGAACAGGGACACAACGGATATCTCTCAAAATCAGCTCTTCTGGAAGCAGAAAAGCGCGATAATTTTCGGAGATGCGGCATTGATAGGAATACTAGATTTGCGGCAAGCTGCTCATCTACTGTATGTGCTGTGTTTAGTGACATCTGTGCAATGTTTAACACAACTTTGTCACCATTTCTAATCATCAGTTAAAACAAAATTATTTACTGGTGTTTTAGTTTTCGTTGATGTGGCCGTTTAGGAGAAAACTTGTCTAATAACTCAAAGCCCTTTAGATGTATGTATAATGCCGAATGGCTGGATAATTAATTTCACATATTTAGGTGGGGGATTTGGTTTTTCCTTTTTTGAGGGATAGAATAATTCTTAGCTGGTAATTTACTTATGCAAAATATCAGTAAATAAGTATAGTAGACAATTATAAGTACAGATGCTACTTCCTTGCAAAATATATATGTCAACTGAGTCTGTTTTCAATACACTTTAAATCAGATATATAGACGCCACCTTACTTACGAACATTTGGACATACAAAGATGCCGTGAAGTTAAAAATATTTCTTGCAATACTTCCATGAGTCCAAATTTTGAATTGCATGCCTAATTCTGCCTTGCAACAACCCAAGCCGAACAGCGCCTCCAACATCTACACACCAACAGCCCCTACCCAACAGTGTCAATCTGGTAATATACTAGGTGGTGGTGTCATGATCTGAGCTGGTACTTGAGATGACCTGGATATTCTCAAAGTGCGCAAGCCCCAATAGCCCCAAACAACCTGCTATCCTCTTCTCATATATCAACTCAAATTTAAAGTAGCAATTTGAAATGTAATAAAAGTTTTGTTGTTACAGTATTTTTATTAAAATGGCAAAATAACAACTTACTAACAATTCACGCTACACATATTTTTGGGAACATAACTGGTTTGTTTATAGGGTGGCATCTGTATACTGTTCAGTTTAGAAACTAAAGATGAATAAGTTTTTTATGCTCAATAAAAATTAAGCTTAAAATACACAAAACTACAATAAAATGAATACACAATACAATATGACAACAACAGCAGATTGAATCCTTAAAGGACAAAAAGAGTACTCAGCAAACATTTCTGGAAACAGAGCACAAAGTATCACAAAAACATATTTCGGTTGTATTTTATGACGAAAACTCTTCAGTATGGGAGAGCAATTTTCTCCTGCTTTCCTAGTGGCAAGTGAGAATGCTGATGTTTGAAGGCTTATATCTCGCAAATTAAGCATACTTGTTTAATCATGTTTCGAGAATTATTATTTTTAAATGAATTTAGCCCAATCATAAAGAAAAATTGTTGCACTTGGCTTGTCCTTTAAATGTGAAGCCAGTACATTTCAGTATGTGAAAAAAATAGTTATTTTTTACCGTTGGACCTGTAAATAAGATAAATGCACACTATGTTAATGTGATAATGTCATTAATTTTATTAAACACACAACAATGAGCTGCTTAAAGTGGATAACATGCCTCTGCACTTTGTTATCTCCTTATGTGTGGCTTTGGCAGAGGTGACAGCTTGCACCAGAAGTGCTCTTACTGTTACAATTCTTCACTAACAGCATCACTTAAGAGACTTATACCCTACCTTTTAATATACACACACACACCAACTACCCCTCCCCCCAACCATTCCATCAGTCACAGTTAATTTTACCCTGCCCCAACCACCCTCCCTCCAACAGCCCTCTTTTGGTTGTTTGGGAAAGGGGAGATTACCTATTATTGTCACAGTAAAGCCTCTTTATTAATCCCTGATTATGACCCCCTGTTACGACCCAAAATTTTTCAAGGCCCTATTTCGTTGTATAAATGTCATCTCTATTATGACTAACTCTCCAACCTGATTTACAACCGAAAGTTTATGCTCTATTATGACCTTTTGCAAAAGTTGCATCTTGGAAAAAATAACTACATTTTAAAATATACTGTTTCTGGCAGGCCACTTACTCTATATTATGATTTTCTGCAGAAATGACTGTTTGTTCTACAAGTCACCTGTCATTTTGACCCAAACCACATCATTCCAGCCATAGCTACCATATCGTCCCAATGCCAAAACCAAATTTATCCAGACTCAAAAGACGAATCAATCTCTAATGACATGTTAGCTATTAATGTTAAATATCAACAAAGCCATGCATTGTTCAAACAAGTTCAGCTACTATTGTGATAAACACAAATAGGTGTTTTGTTATACACATTCTGAGAATAAATCATACAATGGGGCATAACATAATTTTTTTTGGGTGGGTGGGGATGGCTATTGTTGAAAAAAGCATTTGTCGTCATTATTCTCGAAGTTTCCATTAAAAGTATATGCAAAGATTCAGTTAATAAGAAACAGGTGTTACTCCTTGGGAAGTCATTTAGCCTGGCCTGTTGGGATGATGTGGTCTTACGTGGGATGATATTATCATGGCGGGGTTGATTCAACTTAGGCGGAAGGTCAATAAATCCAAGGCGATATGATTTTTGGTTGCCTCCCCTCCAACCCCTCAATCACTGTTGTCTCTTTATTAGCGCACTACAGTCGATTATGCTTCATTAAATTGTGACAAACTGTTTGTGCTTTATAGTGACTTTTAAACAAAAACTCATGTTCAAAAGTATATATAGTGCATTTTAAGAGAGTGTCTTTGTCTGCCACAGTACATACGTACTGATTGATTGCTCTTACTTGGAGTTAGTTCCCCTATTAACCTTCAGTACAGCCTAACAATGGCAGAATATGCATGATCAAGTGAAAATGAAAAACAAAAAAAGCATTATGATATGGCCTTTAAGAGCATTATATCAACATTTAAATAAGTGAACTTGAATTTATAGGTGTTTGAAGTCATTGTTCATGGAATGAAAGACTGGTTGATCCCCCTACTATGACCCGATTTTGGTGGATTTTAGCGAGTCTTAATAGGGAGGTTCTATTGTATCATGCTTGTAACGGGCCCCCGGTAGTGTAGTGGTTAAAACACTCGCTTGTCACCACTGCAGTGAGTGGCTCAGGGTTCAGATCTCGTCTCGGGACACTCTCTGTATGTGACACCTGTTCGCAGGGCTGGGCGGCGGGGGTTTTCTCCGGGTACTCCGGTTTCCTCCCCCTCCCTTTCCCCCCATAGTGCGAAATCACCGCAAGGTGGAAGCACTTTCCATCTAAATAAACAACAACAACAACAACAACATCATGCTTGTACCTTTAACACTTTATCTAACCTTGCTTTGCCTTGAAAACTGATTGAAGAAAAAGAGTGAAAAATGTTCCAAGTGTCAAACTCATTCCACACTGAGTTCCAAAGAAGTCTACAGGTTAGTGCCAAATACTCACCCTTTTGCCAGATCGAGGAGGAAAACCATCTAAAAGTTTGTTGTCACGGTCGCAAACCAGGCTTGACTGATAACCACTGTTGGACTTGACCAGCAGCTGGCCAAGGCTTAATGAACTGGCATGGGACGCCATTATTCCTGAAGTTGAAGATGATGTAATCCAGATTGCTCACAAATTGCTGCTGGCGTGGTGATTGTTTAGTCTGGCCCTGCCCTCTATGCCATGGCCTCCTAAGACAACATGAAAATCAGGGATAATCTGTGACCAACAGTGCTGGTACTCTGACAGCTAAAATCAATACCTAAGTGAACAAGCAAATGACTAGGCTTTAGTGGCTACGCTATAGAACAATTGCAGAACATTTGTTCTTTTGCTTTGAGATAAACAGGGTCATTGAAATGCCTGATAGCTTACAGTCAGCAGACTCTCTACAGCAAGTATCCCTTGCAACATATTAGAGACTCAAATTTCTAACAATTAAGTTACCTTATTTGTGCAACTGTTTGTCAAGTTTTCTCTCTCTCTTATATATGTATATATATAAAAGTCACTGTACAGGAATACATACGTGCTTACATGTAAATTAATGAAAACAATATACAGGAAAGTAATTTGACACTGAAAAGACCACTTGCAGATTATGTGGTAGCAACAGCAGCAGAAATAATAAACACAGACACTCCTAGCATTATTCTCCATAGTTTCATAACACAGGTCGTATGATTGTGATTAGTTACACATGATCATTTCAAGTTGTTTAAATAAAGAATGTGTTCATTTAACATAAAATTTGACAAAATTTATAAACAGCCTCATATATTTCTTCTCTAGCTTTGATTCCATTTCTTTATATTTTATGAGCAATTGTTAAATAATATAATGCCCTTTTTTTGGAGTTTCATGTTTTTGTCCTATCAGTGTTAAAAATAGTGTGCTTGATTTATTTTAAGTGTCTTATCTCTTGAATGTTCATAAGGTTGAAAGGTTATCTTAAGTGACGTCAATGGTTTCAATAAGCTACATGTCCTAAGCATTTGCAATCCTGTAGGCCAGTATCATCAAGGACACCCTTTACTAACCCCTCCACATCCTAGATAAAATATGTATAGCACATTTGTAAGCTGATATTTCAAAAGCAATTTAAACCTAAATAAGTTATTTATATATATATCCAGATATTTGCAGAACAAAGCATGTATAAAAAAATCTCAACAAGACCTCTAATCATAAAATACCATTTAATAATAATAATGACTTGTATAGCGCATTTCTCCACACAAAATAGAGCTCAGTGCGCTTTAACATGATGCACTGAAGCTGACAATATTTGTCAATTATGTTTAAAGTCTGAGCCATAGCCCATAACTGGCATGACTGTCCACAGCGATAGACCAAGCTACAGTAATGTGGGAGAATAGTCTCATGTTGTAACTGCTTGGTTAATACAACTTCTTTCTGTATATAAGAGAACTCCTGATATAAGTTTTCTAGATCAATACATTTAATAGCCACTTGCAGTCATGAACTAGATGCATTCTGGATGTATCTTTGTGACCTTTGCCTATTCTTGTATAAAGCTGATAGACACAGGCCACACTGTCAGTCTGCACAAGGACCACTTCTGATGACAATGACTCACTGATGTTGAAAGAGACCTTCACCATGTGTTCTGCCAGTGGTGGGAGATAATGTCCTAAGGCTTACTTGCTGGTGGAGAATCAGACAGCTGAGATTCGGAACAAGCACAATGCTTTGTTACTCCTTTATCTGACAAAACTTTTGTCGGTCTTTAGCCTCTTGTCACTCTTGAATCCATCAACTTTGCCAGCTACTTGTTTTAGCATGTTGCCTGCACGGGGCACGTGCTGGCTCTCAACGGCCCTGAGTTCAGATTTACAGCCATTGTTTAATCTGTAGGAACGCAGAATACAGCAATAGAGACTCAAGTCGGTGGAGATGAAATCGCCAGAAGACTGCTAATATTGATGCAATCACAAAGCAGAGAAAAACTGCATGAAAATTTTCAAGCCAAGGACTGACTGTGCAATCTTCTAAAGAAACCGTTACAGCATTAGGCAGAAAAGACCAGCAGTCAACGGGAAATCCGAAAGTCGCAGAAAAAAACAAAGGTCAAACAGTCCTGCACAGCAACAACGCATTGAAAAAAGCACCAGCCTACACAATGTGCACCAAAACTACAACAAACTGATAAAAAAACAAAAATTGCGGACAGCCGCCTCCCTTAAGCCTGCTAGGCGAGGGGATGCTACTCCAGTGCATTTAAGGAATTTGTTGTACTATATTAATTAAGGTTTAAGGCCTGCCATTTTAAAATGTTCAAATAAAAGTAAATAATTTTTATTAGTTGTGCACATTGTGGATAGGCAGAAAAACAATAATCTGAAAGATGAGAAATATAATCTGTTTCTAAAATCAAGAGAAAATAATCCTAATAGGGAAATGGAGTAAGAATAAAAAAAAACTGAACAAATTTTAACATTTACAAAAATTATTCTTTGGGCATAAATGAAAAATCGTTCTTTAGCTTCCATCCACTATTGCAGACTTACTATTTTCGTGAAGGGCAGTTATATGCATTCCAATTCGTGATGCATCGAAAATTATGCACTCAACCATTCTAGATTAACTAAATATATGTGTAATGTGCTATATTAACTTTAAAATGGCCAGTTATGAGACTGCTACATTTGAGTAATTAGTGGATTTCCATGTCACATAGATATTTTAAAAAATGACGTAGACTTTGACTAAATGGTAATAACAAAACTGGATAAAGGAAGAATATTACCTCTTTAGAGATGTTGTACCAAACAAGTCCTAATGTCACATCATAAAGATGAAAAAAGTTGTACACTGTGATTTCTACAGAGGGGAAGCGGATGGCTGAGTGGTTAGAGCGCTGGCATCCGAACTGAGAACGCGCTGGTTCTATTCCCGATAAGCACAGCATACTTCCCCTAGTCGACCCAGCTGACGGGAATGGGTACCTGACTTCATAGAGGGTTGGGGAAGGTAAGGCAGCGAGGGAGAAGAGATTGGCACCACCCTCATTTAAAAGTTGGCCCCAACACCTCACTCCCCAACGACCTGAAAAGGTTATGGGATGACCCTTACGCTTACCCTTACAGTGGAAAAAATGTAGGCCAGGATGTCACTTTTCTGAATCATGCATATTTAATGATCATCTTGCACACAATAAAGTTTTTTTTCTGGATGCAGCCATTATTATTCTCTTATATACTTTCTCAAACATACAGTAAGGCAAATAACTTAGGGAAAATGCAAAACATAGCACATGATTGAGATTTTTTTTCCTTAAGTAGAAATGTGTTTCAAATAACTTCAAAAACAAACATGTGAAATGGCTCTAAAAAATGTAAATAATCTGGCAATGGAGCTTTGGTTGGAAGTTTCATCATATAATTTTTTTTTTCAAATAAACCATTTTGTAATAACTATGTGAAATCTTATATTTAATCATTACTAGTTATCAAAAGCTAGTTATACAGAATTACATGCATAGAAAAAAAGCATTAATATTTAACACAGCAGGCATCAAGATGGTAATAATAATAATAATAATGAGGATTTGTATAGCACCTATCCAAAAATTTGCTCAGAGTGCTTTACATAAATCATACATAGACCAAAACGTCAACAATCATGTACCATATTCACATATAACAGACTTGCACACTCATATACCAAGTACATTATAGACACGTTATGCATGCTCATGTCAGGACAGGGTCACAGTGAAGTTGTCATTCTAAAAAGATGTGTCTTAAGTTTGGACTTAAAGGTGGTTAAAGAATCAGAGAGTCAAAGGCTGATGGTATAATTCGTTCAAGTTGATGGGGCTGTCCATACATCTTTGTCTTAGTTTGTGGGATTCACAGAAGCTTTGTGTCCGAAGAAGAGCGAAGAAGTCTTGTGGGTGTATAGATGGGAGCGAGTTCAGAGAGATACCAAGGACCAGTGCCAGAAATGGCAGTGTAAGTCAGAGTAGAAAGTTTGTGAGCTATACGCTCCATGACTGGCATGGTGTTAATGTGTTCACACAAGTGTGTACTTTAAAAAAAAAAAACTGATTGATGAAACTCACAGCATCAAGTCAACTACCAGATATACTTCAGTTTGATGTTCAATAAACATAATGACCATGATAAAAAAAAGTTTGTTTTTCTGAAAAGCCAGAGTGAACGAGTCAGCAAGGCAGCTTCTTCAAAACAATCAGGTCTGAAATAGAACTTTCTCGATTGCTTAAGATAGTACATTTTCAACTGGTTTTTTATTAATATATTTGTATAAAATTAGATTATCTTTTAAAGGTATTTTGATATCTAGAAGGTATGGTATTCTGTATGTCTTCAGTGGTATTAGATGAATCAGTATTAGCGGCATGTTTATGAATCTAAAGCCCTCCGCAGGAAAAACAATGACTTCTTAAGTTCCCTATTAACAAAATTTTGAAAAAAGTAATAAGAACAATAGCGACAAGGAAATATATAAGACCACAGTTTTAGACAAACGTTATACAAGTACAAATTGCACGAGCTCACTTCTTAACTTCAGAGAGCAGACATGACCTTTCTGACCCGGAAGTTTGTAGAGAAACCAGAAAGCACATATTACGACAGTAAAAGATAACAGATAAACGATAAACAAAGTTAACAGAAAAGATCTTGACACTATTATTTGTTATATATGTTAATGATGGAACTAATAAAGTAGCTTATCTTGATCACAGACATTTTACGGCAAAAATAAGAAAACGCGGGAAAGTTAGTCTTTCGACGTTGTCAGATACAAAAAATGACAGCAAAAGTGGATAAATACGATCCTGGTAGTCTTCCCGATCTGTTGCCTTTATATTACAAGAAACTGTTTCCTTATGGACTTTACTTCAGATGGTTGAATTATGGTGGAGGTAGGTAAGGTTTATTACATCTTCCCTTGACTAAACGTTACTGTAGTACCGATCTTGGTGTAGTGTAAATAAATTGAGTAAATTGCTAAAACATTGCTTCGGTACTTTAAGATGCAGTAGAATTCAGTGTGTCGCGCTATTTTGTGGATTCCCTGTGTGAATTTTTTTCTGTTCTTTGTGATCAGTTCCAAAAACCTACTTCAGCAACAGAGAGTTTTCTTTCACCCTGAAAGATGACGTCTACATACGGTATCAATCCTTCACAGATCAGCAGGATATGGAAAAGGAGATTCAGAAAATATGCCCTTATAAGATTGACATCGGAGCAGTATTTACACACCGGGTAAGCCCTCCAGTCTGTTGCAGGCTTAGTTCAGAATTATGTTTCCCTTTCCATAATTTCGAGGCTTTATAAATTAGTCATCCAACTCACATTCATACCCTTCAAATGTTTTGCAAATATTAACAGCTGTTTTCATTTATGTTCAGTAATTTGCATTTTTAGACATAGATCTACATGTTTTCATTTCCAGCCAAAAGATCACAAGACCATTAATGCAGCAGCTTTCATTGCTCAGGAGAAAGAGTTAGTCTTCGACATCGACATGACAGATTATGATGATGTCAGGAGTTGTTGCTCGTGAGTTATTACATTTATATGACTTATTAACGTTATGCATGAGTTGTGATTCCTCTACCAGATGCTCCATTTTGTGCACAATTTCCTTGGAGAATAGGTGTTTAAAAGTCTGCAAAAAGTGTACCATGGGAAAAAAGGTTGGGGATACGAAGCAGACAAATTAAGCTCATGTAGTTTGCTGTTCAGTTCTTAGCATTTAGAAAACTATAGAAGCCTTATACATCCAGTACTTCAGTCAACACATTATGTATGTCTTCTTTGTATGTATAGTATCACTCAGTGGCATATGTGCACTCTGTTGCTAATGTCAACTTAGGACCTGAATGAACGTTCTTGCTCCGAGTGTTGACAAGTTTCACAGCTTAATGCATTGGCTCCATGTAAGCAGTTAAAAGTTCACAGATGAGACTTACTAATAGTGTTATTAACATATTGCAATTTTTTTTCACTTTTCAACTTAAAAATGTTAACAGGCTGTTTTAATACTCAAAATTTTGACAGATTATTTAAAATCAAATGCAGTCAGTGAATTATTTTTCATTTCCAGTAGTGTTTAATAATAATAATAATAAATGCAGCATTTTTATAGCGCGTACTCACACCCCTAAGGAGTATGCTCTTAGTGCTTAAGAACAAAAATGAGACATGGGCAACATATGAGGGACTAAGAACAAACAAATAACATATGAATGATGGGAGGATGAAAAGTACTGACGATAAAGACAAATACCAAAAAAAAAAAAAACCTCTGCAAAGAGGATTCAAATAACAAGGACTGAAAGTATTATGATCTGCAAAAGGAAGACAAGCAGGGAAGTAGCAACAATCGGTAAAAGGAGGAAGGGTGTGAAAAAGGACTAGCATGTTTCAGCAGAAAAAGTTCGTTTGTTCTTCTTTTTGAGACTGAGGAGAGATCTATAAGGTGATGGTGAAGCTATAGTGGTATAGTTTGTTCATTCTTTAGTTTGTATTTATGATTTATCATTAATTAAAAAATGGAGACTAAATTTTAGGGGTGTCATATTTAGTGGTGCAGATATCTGTGACAAGTGCTGGCCTTTGATGTCCATGGCTGTGAAAATTCTAAACAGGGCATTAAAAGGTAAGTGTGTGTATGTGGTATTTTTTTTTTCAAGGATATATTGGGTTGTCGGAAAAGTCATGATATGATTTTCCAATAGATGGCGCTAGCTCATTTTTGAAAGTACCAGTGTCATTCGCATCTAGACAGAGGCAGTTCTAGCTTCATTCTAAATGTCTGAATGTCCTTTGCACTAAAAGTTAGAAAAGGTAATTCTTCTGATTCGTGACAAACTTCATAAAATGGTTTTACTTATATGTGAATTAATATTTTTGATATGATGCTGATCGGGAATAAAACTTATTCTTGCAGATGATTTTGGATTTGAGCACATTTTGTGGGTATACTCAGGGCGCCGTGGTATTCACTGCTGGGTGTGCGATGAGGTGACCAGGAAGCTTTCACAAGCTGGCCGAACTGCTATTGCAGAATATCTGACGGTTGTCAAGGTTTGCTTTTGCATAAAGTTTTGTTCTGTATATCTCTTAAATGGTCAGCACTACGAGTTAAAAGAAGGGAATACTTGCCTTTATAAATTAAGGCAACAAATCAACTCAATTCACAAAGCATCTTTACCCAGTCTGTCAGTCTATTCAGGCTAAGTAAATTTGCTACCTATGGATAGCAGCTAAAAACTACTATTCGTGCTTTCAAGGTTTAAAATTGTATTAACAGCTGGAAATTTATTTGAGGAGGGTCCAGTAACTTTTTTCTTTGTCCTTGGACATCACGATTAATTTAGTTAGGTAAAAAGTGAACAATCTTTTCAAGACCTGTCAGATAAACTGGACAAGGATAGTGGTACTGAGCTGTCTTGTACATCCCCTTTTTAATAAATTATGTGAGTAGCAGATGCCATTTATTAAAAAAATAAAATGAAATATTGCAATCGACATGGTGCTCTTCATTTTCTTTCCCCTTTTGTCATGTTATCGAATGAAAATAAGTTAATATTTTTTTGTTGTTTAATAATTGATGAAGGAACAACATTTGCTCAGAATAAACTTAACTTCTTGCCTGCTTTTGTTTTTAATTTTATGCTGATGTTGAACAGATTTTTTTATCTTTAATTTTATGCACAAAGGTTTTGCAACAAACATTTGCACTTTTATTTTATCAGAGCCTGGATACTTTTTTTTCGTTCCAGGGTGGAGAAAATCAGGTTCGAAAAGTTCATCTTGATCAGTACATCCATCCATCAATAAAGTAAGAGGATGAAACTTTAATAGTTTGATTAGTATTCTGGGGCATGCATGTCTTCACATATTCTGTGTGTATATTTAGGTGTGTGTGTGCAGCTGTGAATAAATAAACACCTCCTGCATCCTCTTGATCTTTTAGGTGTGAGACTGATATGAATTTATTGTAAATAATTTTTAAAAAGCAATAGTTTTTAATTGTCAGACTCAAACCAAAAATTTATTTTATTTCAGAGCAGCTATAGAGATAATCAGCAATACCTTCCAAGACTATGCTGTTGATAAGCAAGATTTCTTGGGAGATAAGCAGAAATGGACAAAAGTATTGTCCTTGATTCCTTCACAAGGTGGAGTCCATTTTCTAAAGTAGC
Organism: Marisa cornuarietis; assembly: GCA_004794655.1. NCBI lineage: Eukaryota > Metazoa > Mollusca > Gastropoda > Architaenioglossa > Ampullariidae > Marisa > Marisa cornuarietis. Next base: position 871,660 of record SMMW01000597.1, read on the forward strand.
ATTTTATAAATGTTTGTGTCTGGAGATGTTTTACTGCTGTGGTTGTGTGTGTGTGCATGTGTGTGTATGTGTGAAAGAGAAAAAAAACTTGTTGAACTGTATGGTGACTGCAGCATAAAAAGAGGTGAATGTATGCCATGACTGCTAAATTAACATTTGTCCATTTCAGACATACAAAAAGAAGTAGCTGAAGAAATAGAATTGTTACCTGACAGCGCATCCAGATGGAAAAAAGTTAAGAAATTCATTGAATTAAGCATTAAGGTACAGATATATTGCCATCTATATTTGTATTCATATGTGAATTGGTGGGGGGGGTGATGTGTTTATGTTTTTAAAGTCTTTAATCCTTTCGTTACAGCGCAGGCGAATTCGCCCAGGAGCGCGGACAAAGCTTGGCCCCATACCGGGGAAATTCGCCCGCGGCTTTTTTCTAATTTTTTTAAGTTTTAAAATGCATTGTTTCTATCGATTGATCTTTTTATGACGTAGTTTTTACGTTTGACAGTAATTTTCTGCATTCTCCCACAGTACCTGTCTTTCTGTTTGGGAAATGGCTTGCGAATTCCCGGTATTCAAATTTCGACCGGCAGCTTTGAAAATTTACATTTATTAACCTACAGTAAAGACAACAATCTGTAATACACCGTTTTAAAGAGCATTTTTAAAACATTCACTTGGTGTAAATTTTAAGATACATAGGTTTTGTCTTCGAGTACTAAAATCAAATGAACTGTACGCGATTTAGAACTCTTAAATGTCAGTTTCAGAAATTAACAAAAAAATTATTTACACAACATATACAGACATAAAGTACCAAATAAACATGTTTTATTAGAATATACATTAGAATTTAAATATTACTTACTATTTTCTTCTCCTTTGCGGTTATTGAAGTACAAATCCATGTCAAATTGAGTGAACTGGGAACATACTTCAATGATTAAAAATGGCGCTTGACCAATGTTTACACTTTTTTTTTTTTTTTTAACAATACGAAATTTTTTGATTGGCTGAACCCGTTAAGGGGAGGGAATCATGGTGGACTTTTTCCTAACGGTTTCAGTAGTTTCCTCCCTTATGTTATTTTCATTTTCTGAAAGCGGCTATTGGTTCACTGGTGGCATTTTTGTATGGGCTTATTATCATGGCATTTTCTGTTGGGAATACTATAGAAGTGTGTTTTCAAGCAAGCACAAGAAAAGGCTGTTCCTTTTCTTTACATTCTGGTCTGTCATTATCAATTTGAATTGTTCTTCTACCTCTTTTAGTTAAATTTTTATGATTTTTTGATAAAGGGGAAAATTCATGCGTACCAGGGGTCTGACTGCCTCTAAGCCTAGCGTAAGCGAAGGATTAAGTATTATGATTACAAAAAAAAATCATGAGTCATTCTAAATTATGCAAATATTAATTTTCCTTTCAATGCTGAAGTCCTGATGAGAGGAGGTGGGAAAGAGCTTTTGATGCTGGATGTGATTTTTTTCCCTGGATTTTCCTATTTGAAAATCATTGATTCAACTGCTTTCTCCTTGTAGATGTGACTAAAGATTTATTGACTGTTACTTCATTTGTTTTTCTTCAAGAGTGGATTTACAGACTCATGGCAAGCTGACAAGGAAATAATGCTGCAATACTGCTATCCACGACTGGATGTCAATGTCAGCAAAGGCATCAACCATCTCTTAAAGAGTCCTTTTTGTGTTCACCCCAAGACAGGTGAGTGTACTTGTAGACTTGCTATGTGAGCTATTTTAGTTTTGTTTGTTTGCTTTCTTTATTGTTTAGTCTGTAAACATGAGTGCAACTTTTGTGTTTGGCAACATAAATCATAATATTAAGGAGTTACAGGAACACATATGCAAGAGAAAAATAAGAAATCACCCTTTGTTGTGAAAGATTTGCATCAACTTTTAAAGTGAATGTATAAGCAAACCAGTCGTAGCTGAATGAAACTGCATTGAGTTTCACATTGTTATGTCATAGACCTAAGTCTGCCAGTTTCTGCTCAATGAAGTATTAATAGGCAAAACTGGAAAACATCTACCAAGTTTTAGACATTTTGCAATTCATTGCAAGTCACATCATGTGATCCCCTAGACAATATCTGCTTATGACAGAGTACAATAATGTAATACCTGGATGCATAGATTGTTGATAAACCAGGACACTTGATAAATAACGCACTGCAATCACTGACCATTACCTCCCTTTTTTGCTTTTTGTTTTCTGGATTTGCACCCATGTGAAAAGATTATATTTGGACATTTTGTGTTTTTTGTACAATTCTTGGACTTGTACTTTTGTTTACTTTAATAACTTTTACATTTTATTTATTTATGATTTGGTGATGGGTTTTGTCTGCTATCATATAATATCCTTACAAAATTAAAATTTTACTCTATTTTTGTTGCTTCATAAAACTTAACTGTGTTTACAGGACAAAATTTGGTGAATTTTCTAGTTTGAAAAGTTGGATATATTTTGTAGGAAACTGGTTGTATGGAGCAAGTTTACTAACCTAGGTATCATACTTAAAAATATGTTTGTATCTTTTGCAAATTGTTTTAGAACCCAGATTTTCCTTTTTCTAGCAAAACAAAGAATTCTGTGCATGTGTGTGGGTGTTTTGAAAGAAAGAATCTTGAGTGATTATGCTTTTGTTGTCATGTTAGAAATAAAACATATATATTTGCATAAATGCACATATTTTATTTGCACACACCTCTTCTTTACTAATGGTTTTGCTTCTTTGTTTCTGACATAAAGGTCGAGTTTGTGTTCCATTCGATCCAGATGATGTAGACAGATTTTCCCCAGCAGAAGTACCAACTGTAAGGTCTGTGTTTTAAAAATATTTTTTAATCTGTCTTTTTGTTTCTTTCTTTAAATGGCTATAAAACAATGTGCCTTCAGATTTCTTGCAACAGTATGTTGGAACCAAGTTTTTATTTTGTTCAACACTGCCAGCCCATATTTAATTTTGTAAATGCACTTTTGGTAGCATGTAATTTTTTTCCCCGGTCTTCTTAATTTTGTTTTACTTAATTAAATAACTTTTTTTATTATTAAGTTATTTTTGTTGCCCCCATTTTTAGTGTTCATTATTTTGTCAGCTGTGCTTTCCAAAGAAAATTGAAGTACAGTAGCGCCTTTTGAAAGCAGAAAGAATAAAGTCCAGCTTCCTCTTAGACACTATGCACCATGCAACTTTAAATGACTTCTTCAGTGGAGGAATTATAGGAGTACTAATGCATTCTGATTTTTGTTCTTCTGTTTGCTCTGTAGTCAGTTGCTGGATGAGCTGAACAAAGTTGAAGCTGTAGACTTAGGGGGTGTCAGCAAGCACACGAAAGGTAAACACCATACTCTTGGATTTGTGTACTTGTAGCCCAATATCATTGCTACTTAGGTGATAATCTTTGTCAATCAAATATGCTATGCAGTGTTGACAGAAAGTTAGCCAGAAAAAGGGAAGAAACTCAGTCTGTACAAAGACCTTTTGCTATGACTTAATTCCCTTAGACCAAGTGTTCCAACACCCCTTCCTCCCTACTTTCCCAGTCACTCAAGTTTATTACAAGACAAACTGAGAACCATCCTTATATGACTTAATATCAAGGGATCACCAGACAGCACTCCACTGAACCCATGTGCAGCACCAAAATTAGGTGGAGCTTCAAATTCATGACTTCGCAAACCTTGGTCTTATCTTATCTGATATAAAAAGACTTAAAACATCTCTATCACTCTGTTCATTCATTAAGGCAGTTCATTAATACAGCTCCACATCCCACTCCCCTCTGTTCAGTCTCAGCTCCACTCCCTTCTGCTCAATGGGGTCATCCCAATACCTCTGTTCAACCACATAATGAAACAAAGTCAGCTTAGGAGAAACAACTAGCGATCCAAGAATTTCCAGAATTTATCACCACTTTCCTCACACGTCATATCTGACTATTCTTATTCTGGAAACACTCATGTATCATCCACCCAAGCTGATATATTAAAAAGAACATTTGAATAGAAACATCAGGTGACTTCCCCAGTACAAAAGTGATCACATTCATTTCAATAGCCCCATGCTGGCTGAATGCATCCTCTGCTGATATCAAAGTTGAGCCAAAACATTTTATGCTTTAAGAAATGCTCTTCATAATTTGGTGGAAGTTTTTCCTTTAAGCATTTTTTTTCCTATTTGTATTGCAACTTGCTACTTTTTGTTAATTGTATGAAAACATCATGCTTTGAAGTTAAGTAAAAATCCTTTTCTTCACTTGACAAGAATCAGGAGGTAGCAAGGGATGATTAGAAAGTAGCACTGCTGGCATATAAACTTTTAATACCAGATATATATATATATTCTTATAAATGTCCTGCTGTGACATCTTTAACAGGAACATCTTTTTTGTGGCTTAAATAATAGTATTTTATATTATGTGCATTCAGCTGATGCATTTTTTTAAAAGATGTTTAAAACCCTGATTACAATCAGCTACATAATACTTGATTTTTATATAAATAATCTAATAGTGTGAAACAGAACTAAGGAGTTGAAATAAAAAAAATGTACTGATACCAGACATACACCGTTCTCTTCTTCCCACCTATTCTCTAGCTCTTATCATTTGAAATACATTTCTTTAAGAATTCCTTTTCATTATTTCATTTAATCATATTTCTAGATTACAAGCGCACGTCAATGGCTGCCAGCATTGAAGTTTTTGAGCAGTTTATCAAGAAGCTTGAAAAGTCTTGGCGTGGAAAACTGATAGAAGAAAGTGGTAAGTCACCTGGTCCTTTCATCATAAACAGCATTTGTCTTCTTAAGAACATTTGTTAGAGGTCATGTTGAATGTTATGTATAATCATTTATTTTGAAGAAAATAAGATATTACCTTATTTATTCTAATATTTTTCTCCTTTTTTTATACAGATAAGAAGATGGAATTTTAGAACCAAAGACTATGGAGGAGAGAACTGTACAATATTCTTTTTATTGTCATGATAATCTGAAAGTGAGTGTGTGTGCATGCATGTGTTTGTGCGTGTGTGTATGTGCACATATGTGGGAGAGGAAGAAGGGTTTCAACAGGGCCTTTGACGACATGATTGTGTGTGAACCTAGTACAAAACCTGCCTTTGATTTCTTTCTTTTTTAAAGCATAAAGCAAGAGGATGTGAAATTCTTCATGGTTCTGAATTTCTTCTTTGTCATCTCAATTGATATTTGAATGTATGCAACTTGAAAGTGGGGTACCGCAATGCTCAGTTTTGGAGTTACTGTTTCAAGATAAACAAACAGTCACTCAAAATAAGCAAACAGAACAATGTGCTTGACGTAGCCTTAAAAATACCTCTGAGCTGTCTTGCATGTCAGCAGGACTGTGGAATTAAAACATAGCATATGAACTTGGTAAACGGCGGGGCAGGGGAGAATCCGCAGACTGGACCATAGTTACAAAATGAAACACAACAGTTATCCCCTCGCCTCCCACCCCTGGTTCAATATCTACAGCTCTAGCATGCCCTGTGTAATCATAGCTGTAGACCGTAAGCAACACGGGGACCTCTAGATTACCACCTGACCTAGTGCAGCGCCTGTTTCCATTGACACGACCTCGCAACATTTCCTGTCTTGGGGTAAAGTTACCTCGCCGTCGTGGCTCCTGAATCCCTTGTGGTATAGTGCGCTGCCTAGAGGAGGATTAGAGTTAAGGAAAGGTGCCGCATTGTGAGGAATGGCCACATGCCGTGCCTTAGACACGATGAACCATTTAGAGTTAACTACTCCAGGTACGTCTTTGGTTATGCCTTTTGGTTCTGCCAATAGCCTATGCTGCTGTTTATTATTAATAGCCAAGTTACCCAGGCGATGTCCCGTTTTCTGACAGGCTTTCAGCGCACACTGTATTCGCTCGGAGCAGATCATGGTGAGAACGCCCGCTAGCAGTTTGCAGTGAAGGCGAGGGGATAAAATTTGCGGTGGTGCCGTTCGCCATGCGTCTCGCACGCTCCTATTTACTTCCTCCCTTGATCTCAATCTTTTGCTTTCTCTCTTCCGGTACCTTGTCAAATTTAGCAGAGGTACGTCGTAATTATACTCAGTTTATTATTTTCTCCTTTCATTTGAAGCCACCCATAACATCTTAGAATGTGGACAATCTGGAGCAATACACATCAGCCTTAGTTCACAGACCTCTCCGTAATCAGTATTCAAAATTTGGTGAGGATCGGACAAATGGTGTGTATTTGCATTTGGCTGAAGCGCCGACACACATCACACTGCTTTGTTCATAAGAAATGAGATTTAAAAAAATGAAAAATAAGTTCATTTCAGGAAACGCACGCACGACTTTTTTTGGCTTATAAAAGTTATTAAAGTACTTTTGAACAGCCAGTAAGACACCTCGCTAAACTTATGTCAAAATATGTATAAATTATGTCAGATACCAATAGAATTTTTTTTGCATGTGATATCTGTGTTTGATGCTACTTCTATGTGTGTTAAAAATAAAAGAGTATTAGAGAAACTGCTCTTTCTCACATAGCTGTTTATATGCAAAGTTTTCGTCTGGTTGTGAAGTTTTAACTTTTCTCGAGTTTCACCACAAGCTTGCATTGTTACTAGTGCAGTTTTTGGATTTAAAGGACAAACCGAGCGCAACATTTTTTCTTTATGATTGGTTAAGTTCGTTTTAAAATAATAATTCCCAAAATATGAGTACATAATTATGCTTAATTTTAAAGATATAAACCTTCAATCATTGGCATTCTCACCTGCAACTAGAAAAGCGGGACAAAAATTACCCTCTTATACTGAAGAGTTCTCTTACGTGCCTGAAGTATTTGTAGAGCGTGCATGTCTTCAAGTCAAATTATGAAACACCGCTCAGGTTGTTTTCAAGAAGGGATTTCTTTTGCCCAGAAAATGATTTTGGAATATAGCCCTACAGATCTGAACTTTATTTAAAAGCTTTGACTGAAGTTGTAAAAATAATTAAATGGTCCAAACTGAATTCATTCAACAGACAGGTAAGTAAGTCTTCTCCAGATCAAATTTTAATGGGCAACAGTCACAGAAATTGCAGTCTATGTTGTATTATTACTGATTGTTACTAAGTGGGCATATTTGAGTTAATTTTCCCATGTGTATTATTGTTAATAAAATATAAACACATTTTAAAAGTGGTTGTGTTAGATAAACTCCTGTTAATTTATTTTTATTTGATGGTTTTAAGCATTGCATTCTTATGTTATAGTTAAATGATGATAAACGTATAATGAGCTTAAACAGGAACATGTGCGAGTATCAGTAAGTAAATAGAAAATTTTGCATGCAGCTAAATGAGGAAGAAATAAGTTTTTACATCGATAAACATGTTTCAAACTATCATTATATTTTTAATTGTAAAAAAATCCTTATCAGGAGTCAGTTGTAACTATTGTTGCCCATTAAATGTTGATCTGATTGACTTACCAGTCTGATGAATGAATTCGGTTTGGACAATTTAATTACTTTTACAACTTCAGTCGAAGTTTCTAAATAAAGTTCCAATCTGTAGGGCTGTATTCCAAATTCAGCTGTTTCAATTTTTGGGCAAAAATATCGCTTCTTGAACAGGACAACCTGAGCGATTTTTTTTTTTTTTTCATTTGACTTCAAGACATCCACACTCGCTGTTACAAATACTTTGATCGCGTAAGAGAACCTCCAGTACAGGAGAGTACTTCCCCCCCTCCCCCGCCTTCCTAGTTGCAGGTGAGAATGCCGATGTTTGAAGGCTTATATCTTTTAAAATTAAGCATAATTTTGCACTCATATTTTGGGAATTATTAAAAAGAACTTAACCGGATCATAAAGAAATAATGTTGAAATCTGCTTGACCTTTAATTCACTGGATAAGTGTCTCTCATTCGTTGCCTCTTTGGTCTATCATAGGAGTGACCAATCGTAACAAACCCTAAAAACGAAGGGCTTTCGCTTACGTTTTCTGTCAAAATGGCTGATATTCCTGACAGAAGAAATTTTATGTGAGTAAATAAGCTTTTCTGTCTTCATAACTTTGTTAAGGAAGATTGATTGCAAAATAAACAGTATTTTCTGTAAAATGTATTGTTTGTTCATAGAAAACGCATTTAGATTTTTTGACAATTTATTAAAATTTAAAAACATCGTCACAACAGATGCTATCGACTTATTTTATCACTAACAATTTAGAAAAACCATTGATTTTTGGGAAACAATTGTACAGATTGTTCTGTTACGAAAACAAAATATCTACTTTAAGAATTTATTTAAGGTATGCAAACAATAAACCGGAAACACGAGGCCTGTCTAAAGGAAAGCCGAGACTTACACCGGACATGAACCTGAGTCGCTTATCCAGTAATGAAGGTCCGTGTTTCAACCTGAGGTTTGGTGGTGCTATTGAAAATAAGAAAAAGAATTAAACACCACTAGACATTTCTTAACAGCTGTGTATAGCGAAACTGATTAAAAGTCTGTCCGTAGAGGGGTCTTTGCTTTGCCTGTTTTCTTTTTTTAATCTCACTTTTATTTTGTCTCACGAGAACACACACACACAGATTTTTATGTATATACAGTATATATTTATTTATATAAGCACCTCCCTTTACGATTCTGATATTTAGTGGCCTGTTAGGGCTATTAGATTTCTTGTTCACCAGGCTTATAGCCGCCTTGAAAAACATACCAACAGTCACCTACTTTCTGTTGAGAGAAAACAGAAAGAATAGCATACATTTTAACGCTTTATTATTTTTGTTTTCACTGTACAAAAGTATAGATAGACATGAACAGTTTCAGCAAGCTTGGCTTGGCAACACCACGCTTTTCATTGAATACAAATGATAAGTAACAACAAAACAGTGTGAATAAAGGAGATATTGATGCAGTAGCAGTCGCAGCAGAGATGTAAGGTCTGCTTGTTCGTATCAGAAAGGGTGTGAGACGACCATCACTTCCTGCTGACAACGTCACTTCTGAATCAAAGGGGATGACGGGGGGTGGGCAGGTGCACAAAGCGTAGCTAGGGGTTGCTGGTGATTGGCGGTCAGATAAATCAGTCTCATTTTGTGAGCAGTTTAGCTGCAGCCATCCAGCAGCACCTAAGCCATGAGATGGGGACCAGGCACCCTGCTTGTTTAGATTTTGGCAAGTTACAAGAAGCAATTTCACAAGACACATTTGTGAAATAATTCATCGTTATCGCTTTGGCAAAAGAATTTGGAGGAGGTGGTCGGAGAAGGACAACAACCGTTTTTCTCTTTCAAGCAAATGTCTAAAAGGACTTTAACTTAGTTTAAACTTAAAATATTTTGACGTTCTTTTTTTAAATCCGAACTTTAACTTTCAGTTTTGATTATTTTGTCGTCTTTTTTTTTAATCGGCGCCCATCCTATATGCTTTGCTTCGAGTTAATTTATCTCGTGTCGATCGTGTTTTGTGTTCCCTCCCTTCTAGAGTTGTTCAAAAGAGAATACTCGTTTTGCTGACGCATTTAGACCCGACCAAAAAACTGTCAAATGATCCATCAAGCCGCACGCCTCACTTTCATGTCAGTTCCATAATTAACGCTCGTCGTTACTCCTGCTTTGAAGAGCGTTCGCCGTCTCTGTGTGGCTAATTAGAGAGTTTGAGATTCAGTGCTCGTGGGACGCGTGCGGGAACGGCAACCTGTAGCGTCACGGGAATTTGCGCCCTACATCATCACATCCACAAAAGCCAACCAATCGCTTTCTCAAAACGGATAGGCTTAGAGGCTCGCAGTTCTCGTTGCCGCACACGTCTCCCTACGCGTCGTGGATCTCAAACTCTCTATAATGACGGTTCGCGACACCCGCTTTGTGCTTCCCAACGCCAGCTGCTCGCAGCTTCTTTAAGTGTTACAGTCTATCGGCGACTGGCGTTCGTTCAAACCCGCTTCTAGCTGTTCAGGCTTATGTTGACTTTTCCCACGGAAATTTGTCTCGAGACGAGCGAGTACTCTGTAGAGGTCTCTGTTACAGCAATCAAAACTAGATAAACAGAATTGGAAGCGGTGGCAGGATTTGTTAACACTGCAATAGTGACGGATCATTAAAAGTGGACGATTTCATTGCTTGGTTTAGCATGTTGTAGGAGGATTTGTGAGAATCACGAGCCATCCCCCCCCCCCACACTTTTCCCCCTGTGACGTCATGAGAAGAAATAGTGTGTTCGGGTGGGAAGTACTGGCAGCAATACCCATGAATAAAACAGATGACTCATCAAATCACGAAACCGAGAATAAACTGTTATGTACAGCCATTGTGTTGCGTGTAGATAACATTTCGTACAGTTGCTTTAATATCGGATTTTAAATATCTTCCTCGGAGTTTTTATATTGTATTTAAATATCTGAAAAGATGTGTTAAAAACCGGTCTATTTCCTTCAAACTTGAGGATTAAATGGTTTTATGAGATCTGTATTCTGGGTCTTTTTTTATGAAAAGTCAAGTGCTTGACATGAAAACGTGCCTTATTTCTTTCGTTGCATGTTTATGCCGCAAGAGCACGAATATCTAAATAAATCATGAATCTTCTTCAGCTGGTTGCCTTGTAACACATAATAAACAATGATAATAGTAATAATAATAAGTTCCAAGTGGAAAAATACTTCACGAATCTGGGGTGATCGTGAGGGCTGACTTAATTTAAACAACTTTTAATCCCCCCCTCTAGTTTTATCAACAGTTAACTGTTTGCTTTATTCCTTTGTGACCTATGTTTAAGAAGAAATTTCTTTAGGTATACATACATATCTTGCGCCTAATTTCAAGGCAGTTAACGTCAAATCAAGAGGAAAACGGGTTCGAGAAAAACTAACAAAACAAACAAGCAAAAACAACCAACAAAAACAACTTGTCTTTGTCCAGGCTAATCACCCCAGTCTCGGCCAGATGACGTAGTCACGTGACTGGCTGGACGGGCTACCACATAAGCTTGAAATAATTCAGTTAGAAAAATAATATTAAAAAAAACAGGGGCCTTGCGGATAGGGTCTATAGGCAAAGCCAACATTTGGTGACGTGGAAAACGAAAATAAATGGTGTGACATCGTAATGACACTGAACCATGTAATACGTACACCTGCCACAAACGTTATTGTGCGACGTATAAGTACAAGACCGGATTCATGTCACAAGACGTCCTATTTATACAAAGTGCGTACGTACTGATCAAGGTATGGAGATTAATAATAATAATAATTAAAAAAAGAGTCCGAAAGGGTGGGAAAATTAACAGCTTCCACTTTGGCCGACAATATAAATATATACACTATCTACATGCAGGATAAATAATGTAAATAAATACTCTTTGAATAGTTTCCCTATGGAATGAATCGGCTGGCTGTCCTCTCTCTCTCTCGTTCTCTCTCTTTGCAAACCAGTCAAAGCGCTAGTGGACTCCACAAAACAGCGCCCAAGTTCTATGAGCTAAATCCAGCCATTATGGCATTTGGTGGAACAGCATAAATTTCAGTAAAATCCCTAGAAAACGTAATGAGACAGAAGTCAGAGTAAAATCAACTGGCAGATTAGTCGCAACATAATCATGACTAGATTGTGTTTTTAAGCCATAAACACAGTATTATAACGGGTACTGATCAAAAGAGAATACTTTGCTGTGGATCATTTCCACAGTTATTTGCGGTTTGGTGTGTCCGTGCTTCGCCTTGGCCCTATATTTCTTCAACACATTCCCACCCCTTGAGGGAGGGGCGGTTTTGGTGGTGCAACGGTTAGCGCCTGTCACCAATACAGTGAGGTTTGGCTGTCCTGGGTTCAGCTCTCGTCTCCGGCACGCTATTCTTTCTCTGCATATGGCATCTGGTTACAGGCCTGGCTACCTTGCCGTGATATAGCCTTAGTTGCTTAAAACACCAATTCCCTTCACTCCCACCCCTACAGAACTATCATGTCGCTATGCATAACAAATGACTGACACATTGGGTCATATTGCGTAGCTCCTACCCTTTGCGAACGGCTGCGTGATTTGACAAACAGGAACCTAGATTGACTTTGCTTTAAATGAACTCCCGGCACTTGACGTCGCTCCGAACGATAAAAAATTCATCGGAACCTAAATAATGGAACTCAAAGAGAATTCCATTCCATTCTCAGCCCAAGTTCGCTTCCTCTCTTTGATTCTGAACATCCCCCCCCTCTCTGCGCATCATAGGTGTTGCTGCGAAGCGGTTCGTCTTCTTCAAATGCTCGCAACGAATTCTGTTGCAGGAACGTGTTGCCATGTACAGTTGTGTCAACGACAAAGGAAGGAAACGATAGGCATTGTAATAATGCACACTGGCAGTGCCTGACATTGGAGGTGATGGTATACAAGCAGAAGGAAGAGAAGATGATAAACGCAATGACGATTATGATAATAATGATGATGGTGGTGGTGGTGGTGATGATGATGAAGATGGCGGCGACAACGATAATGTTGTGTCTTTGTCATCAAAGACAATGGGATTCACAGGGAAGGAGGAACCGTTTCCATTATCTAAGTGTCAGTTCAAAACTGATTCCACCCGACGCTTATTCTAATGATATGACATCTCATTTAAAGACAGAGTACAGAGTTGTCTGCCATCGTGTTCCTTCAGAGTCAGCTGCACCTTCGGTTGTCTTCACTTCGCTATATGTGCAGGCTGCTCCAGAAGATCACATCAAACATTTTTAGCACTTTTGGGGAAAAAAAATACTGTCAACAGGCCCAAAAAAGAATCTATCAACACGGCGTAAGATTGTTGTATCTGTAACTGACACCAATTACTAACAAACGGGTACAAACGTATCAAAATAAACAATGCTTTTTTCAGGCAAAATTGTGTGTAGGGAGAAACATTGCAAAAACTGCAAACCGTGTGGTGTCAGGGAAACAACAGACAATTTGTATCTCCAAGGCAGGAAGAGTGTTTGTTTTCCAGAAACTTGTACGGACCAGTTCAACTCACAGAAGAGAAAAGTTGTGCGGAAACATTCTTGGCACTGCTTTGCACAAGCGCTCAACAAATACCAAAAAAGGAAAGAAGCAGACAAAAAGCTTTTTTTTCCAGTTCTGCTTGATAGAAAGCGTAGAGGGGACCAAAATCTTTATAAAAAGTAGACTTGGTGGTTTGGGCTATCTCCTCTTGGATTCTGTCAAGAAGAAAAGGCAGAAGAAGTACAACCACGTCTCGACAGTAACTTGATTGGCTGGAGGTATAGTCAGTGAGGTACTATTTGTACATCAAAAAGGTATATGTTGAAACGTGTGCATTAACACTCATTTTTATCAAACGTATGAAAATCACAGATTTCTTCAGTTTCATCATTTCAGTGAATTGCTCGTTAAAGTATACGTTACAACATCCAAAATAAAAAAAAATTAAAAGGAAATGGACAGAAATTAAAGCAAAGTAAAGTTTGAAATAAGAGTTATTACTTTTTTTTAATATAAAAAATGCTTTTTCTAGACAGCCTAAAGAAATCTATTTCAATATTCTTGAAGTCGTGCTGTCCACAAACAGGTGTGATAGTCGAAATAAATGAAACATAGGCAGTTTGAGATGATGTTACGACAACTTGGGACTAGACAATATAAACTTGAGACATAAAAATAATTATATCTTGATCAAAAGGATAGGCAAAGCTAACACTTCGACACTCAAGGAAAAAAAAAAAAATTCCTTGGGTATGTTGTTTTTCGGGGAGTCCAGCTTTATCCGCAGTCTATGCTCTGCGCCATTTCGGTCAGTCGCACTCTTTTGAAAGGCGAAACCTAGCGATAGGTTAAATGAGTCAGTGACTAAAGAACCGCTGCAAGAAGGACAACACTGAGAAGACACGGCCATGGCTTGCAGCTGACGCGCGCTTTTAAGTTTGTCTGCTTCCGCTGGCAAGAGGCAATCAGTTTATCACCAGCCATTTTATTTTATTTTTTTAATGTTGGGCCAGCTGCTGAGGCTCTGTGGGCAGTGTTCACGTAGAAAGCACCAATATGCGCCTGTCCTCATCTTAAAGCTTTCAGAACTTGCTGTCTAGTTGTGGCAACTGAATCCATCCTCGCTCGTGTTCATCAGACTCAACGTGAAACCGTTGATAAAGGGAAACAACTCCTTGAAATGTTTATGCAGGATAAGGGTTAGAAAGCGAGAGTCCCCCAGGCGATTTCGTCTCTGTTTACACGTTGTGTCGATGAACACCCTCGTCTGAATAATTCAAGGCCTTCAGTCAGGTAGGCCAAGGGCAGGCAGCAAGACTCAGAACGGCAGCTGACTGGAGAGATAGAGGTTTTCTATGATAGGAGGGGCGCGTATAATGTTCTCCAGTTTGAAGAAGTACATCCGCTGCAGCCCTTCACGACTCAAGGACCGCAGCTCTGCCGTCTTCCCCAGGATGCGCGAGAAGAAGTTGGACTTCTTCTGCGCCTCGTGGTTGTACGTGCAGTGGTCGCGCAGGCAGTCGATAATCTTCATCTGGAGCTCCTCCATCTTGTGCTGTTCTTTGAGGCCATGTCGCACTGCATCACGGGAACGAAAAAAAAGCAATAATATACCAAAGTTTCTTTCGGTTATAGTAAAGTGTACCCGCAACCAAAAGTAACGGCAACAAGGAAGAAATAATTCAGCAGAGGACTACTTTTGTTTAATTTAAAACCCGGTTTAAAGTCAGATATTGACGTAAATAAAAATCAACAGGTTCTCCCTAAAGTTTCAACTTTGCTTTTTGACATAATCAATTTAATTGAAAAGCTTCCATATTATTAATATAATTCAAATTACAAAGACTATTAAAGCAGAGAGAGAGAGAGCGCTAACACTCTACTCACACGTGACAAGAGCCAGAGCTGCCATGCACGAGACTGATGATATGTCGAGCGTCATTCGATGAAGGCTGATCCCGAACTCCATGATGGAACCGATCCAGTCGCCAAACATCCGCATACACTGCAGGCGATGATACACCTGCCCGTTGTCGAAGATGATCTTGTCGTCACAGGGCTGGACTCTGCGAGACGCAGACAACATCGTTACAAAAACTGACATGATGCAGGGTGGTCTTGAGGTTCGACTCTTGAGGTAAAGGGCTACTCTCCGAGGCACACCAAAAAGCAGTTTCTTTGCAATAACAATTAATTAGCTGCAACATGGACTTTTAAGACATAGGGCTGAACTCTGGGAGGTACACTCAATTTCTTTACACAACTTTGACAGGCTACAGAATGGACTCAAAAACAAAAAGGTAGAAACAAAAGAAAAACAGGAGCAGATATCTGCATTTAGATAGAAGAAAGGATATTCTGTACTGACCTATAGGCAAGCCGTAGGACGAAAAGTTCCAAGGAAGCGGATTGGAAGAGCAAGTCCTGATCCTCTTTACACAGATCAGTGAAGCCAGGCACCTTCTCCGCCCAGCCCCGGAGGATCTCGATCGACTGAATGAGGAGGTCGTAAAACTCACGTACCCTCGCCTCCTGGGGGGTGGGACTCTCCTCCCCGCCGTTCACCTGGTACTGCACGGGAGGAAGAGAAAGTGAAACTGGTGCTCGAGGGAGGAGGGGAGATCGAGTTCTGGAAGAGTTACCGTGGCTTCCTATTTGCACTTTTCTTTTTTCATGAAGGTATTTTTTTTATTAATGTATATGTTTCAGATAACTGGTAACACGCTGCCTTGCAAGTCTCCTTACATCCATCCATACGGGCGCACCTACGCGCGCATGCAAACATAAAGACAGGTGGATGATCATATTAACCTTTACGCGCGCTAGTTACTATAATGGTATATTTTAATGAATATTTTAGCATTGTTTTGCATTCACCTTGCTGTAGTCCAGGTTAGGAATATCGGGCGAGGTGTCCACATGCGCCCTGACCAGGGCTGTGATCAGGCTGACTGGTGGGGAAGGGGGTGACTCTTGGGGGCTCTTGGGTTTGGAAGGGAGCCGACCTCTTCTGCCCTTTAACCCATCGGTCCGCACGACTAGAACATAACAGAGAATAACACTTTTGTCAGGTCATATTTATCTAGTTATCTATCTATCTATCCATTCATCCAACTAGTGTTCTATCTTTGAATCTGTACACACGCACAAACACAGTTGTATCCTTATATTGTAGTGGGGTAGAAACCAGGGTGGCAGCCGCCCCCTTAAAAACAGATACTGTGGAGGCAAGAATGTGAACATCCCCCCTTCCCCTACAAGCTTAGCATCTTCTTACACCACTGTACAGTATAGTTTATGAGTGAGGACGCAAACAAGAGAGTGAATAGAAGTATAGGGGATTTCGGATAGAAGCCTTGTTATCTGTAAATTTTCACCTTCGGTAAAGATTGTTTTCCAATAGAGCCTGGATGCATTCCACCGAGCAAAATAAAACAATACACGACACGTCTTGCCGACTTTAGTTTGCCTCCCTTGTTGTTCTTACCCGAGGGCCTTTGCCTTCTGGCTGCTTCGCTGTGCAGTCCGACCTGTGCGCAACTACAGCATCCCCACCCTTTAACCACCACACCCAGCTGTCTCCCACCCAGCCCCCCTTCACCCCCCAACCCCTAACTCATCCTTATCCCACCCTTCCCCTCCGGGTCTTGGGGCAGTGGTGGTGATGGTGGGGGGGGGGATGCTCCATACGTGACGCCGAGTGGCTGAGGGCAGACAGACTAGATATCCACGGAATGTCTTTGCTCCAACGCGAGCAAAGACAAGTTGCACATACTCTCGCGCCCCCTAGCTCGGCGATTCAAGGGGAGAGAATGCAGAATATAATTCCATCACGACACGCAATATGGCGGGTTGCTGAAGGTCCTAGGCCCACCCTGGTACGGACTTTCCTGCCTGGGGCCGCGGTGTTTTTTTCGGTGATTGAAGAATTTTTTTCTGCAAACTGGGAAGCATACTGTACACACAGCACCAGCATTAGGCCGCATCTACCCGTCTTAGCTGCAGGACGAAGTACACATCAGTGCGCTCTTCTGCCTGTGAGGTTTTGCAAAGATTTGCAAATAGTTTTGCACACCGTGTGTGTGACACCACGAGGTCGGCAAGTCGTGGGAAGCGAGATTTTCACGGAAGTAGTTAAGAGAAAGGGATGTTTGACCATTTGGTCAAAGATTAAAGATGTTTTTACCTGCTGCATACATCAGCCAGCATATTGTTTAACGCATAGTTAATCGCCGTGTTTCGCGTTAGCAGTACTAACATAGTAGCGGCCAGGCCGGTTGCACAACACGTTTCTAAACCTTAAAACTGTTCTAAAGAAGCAAAATCTCTTCTTAACCATTTTAATGCATTGCAGAAAAACATACAAAAAGTTGTACTGACATGACGGAAAGTCAGACTTAAACAACTTTATCTTACTTAAAGCAGATTTAGTTTTAAAAATTCTAAAATTGTGGTGTGCACTTTAAACTAATTATCTAAAAAGATCTAAGGCCTAAAAGTGTTTAAAATTAGGAATGTATTGTGCAACTGGCCCCAGTACTTTAATGCTGATGTGGCTGCTGCTTTTTGCCACTAATGATGTGAAGATGAAGACGAGGGACACTAACAAGCATATGGATACTCGTGAACACACCTACATATTTAAGGTCATGCACGCCCATACATACGGGCGCGCTCTCTCTCTCACACACACACACACACACACACACACAATTTTGATACATCCAACAAATACACACACACACACACACACACGGGGGAAGGGGAGAGAGAGAAAAAAAATATTTAAGAGAGAAATCGTGACAATCCAACTGATGTTATTCAGCCACACACACACACACACACACACACACACACTTTTAATACATCCAACAAATAAACACACACACACACACACACATGGGGGAGGGGAGAGAGAAAAAAATATTTAAGAAAGAAATCGTGACAATCCAACTGATGTTATTCAGCCACACACACACACACACACACAATTTTAATACATCCAACCAATAAACACACACACACACACACACACACGTGGGGGAGGGGAGAGAGAGAAAAAAATATTTAAGAGAGAAATCGTGACAATCCAACTGATGTTATTCAGCCACACACACACACACACACACACACACACACACACACACACGTTTAATACATCCAACAAATAAACACACACACACACACATGGGGGAGGGGAGAGAGAAAAAAATATTTAAGAAAGAAATCGTGACAATCCAACTGATGTTATTCAGCCACACACACACACACACACACACACACAAAATTTTAATACATCCAATACACACACACACACACACACACACACACAGGGGGGGAGAGAGATAAAAATATTTAAGAGAGAAATCGTGACAATCCAACTGATGTTATTCAGCCACACACACACACACACACAAAATTTTAATACATCCAATACACACACACACACACACACACACACACACACACACACAGGGGGGGAGAGAGATAAAAATATTTAAGAGAGAAATCGTGACAATCCAACTGATGTTATTCAGCAAATGTTCACGTGTTCTAGTGTTGTCGTTGAAACATACCAGTGTAAAACCGCGCACCACTCTATGTATTCACATTCCGCCAAATCTTTGTTTTTTACGTGATCTCCTATTCTGTTTTTCTTTCTTCTTCCACTTTTTTCATATCTAGTTTTTCTCTTTTTTTTATTCATTCTTACTTTCTCTGTCTGCTTTTTCTTTCCATCCTTCCGGCTATCTTTACTACACCTTTTCAGGCAAACGTTTCCTAATACCAAGTGATGTCCCCTGCATTGATCATCTCTTCTCACAGCCTTGTCTGCAGCTCTAACTCAACAGAGCGGCTGCAGCCTGGTCATGTCTTTACATTGCAGTGCGGGTCGAAAGTATATCTGAATATATTGGTCATGTCTTTGAGTGGTAACCTCAGCCGACACACAGTCAACAGGCTGAGCCACTTTCCGTGTGGCCATCATAGAAACATCCGCACGGACTTGGTCTGCAGACGACAATCCTATTTGCCAGCAGCCTTTGCTGCCCTCAGTGACCCTGGCAGCTACCAAACTACACTGACTGAGGGTTTCAGTAAAGATGATGGAGATGGTACATGCACAGCGAACAGCCAGGGCCAGGCGAAGAGGATGGTGGGGTTGCGGAGTCTTAGAAGTCCAGCGCGTACTATTTGCAGAAGGCACGTGTTGGGGTTATCACTACCCCCGGGGTCAATCTCGGAGCTCTGGCACGCGTGCCCGCATCTTGCACGTGGCGGCAGCTCGGTTCTGTCTGTAGTGGTCAGCTCGGGGGCACGTGCATGCAATAATAGACTCGTCAAAGAGGAGGGGCTGGGGGGGAGATGTGACCCCGGGAGGGGAGGGGTAGGAAGGAGACAACGGACGTGTTGGACTGCTTAGTGGCCAACAACGGACGTAGATTTTCGCTGGCAGAAGGCTGAGGGGAGGGTGAGCTTTAGAGGTTGTGTCTGCTCGACAAGGATGACTAATGAGTGAAGATGTTCCAAGACAAGCTCTTGTGGGGGGGAAAACTTACAGGTTCTTGAAATAGCACGGTTCCGCCTGAAGATATTATTATCTAGGATGATGAGGGAGTAGGGTGAGAGTGGAAGAAAGAGGGAAGGAGAAAGAAGGGCAAAGAGAGAGAGAATGTGGGGGGAGGGGCTGTGGAGTGGGACAGAATCCCGAATAAATCATATTTCTGCCCTCGCCTCCTCGATCATTTCAAAAGTAAGAACAAAACAGTTTCGCATTATTATTTAAAAAAAACAAAAAACATATCTTACCTGAACATAGTTCAGTACTAGGCTCACTGTGCCACAATTCATTCATTCATTTGTTTTTTCTTTCTATTTTTTTAATGAGGAAATCCTTTAAGGGCAGTTAACTGTTGACGTTCCCTCCCATCGGCATTAAACGAGCGAAACACATTGATCTTTGAAAGTCACACGTCGTTAAACATTAAAGTAGTGAAGAACGAATGGGCAAGCATGTTAGTAAAATATTACCTTCCTTCACCATGCCAACAGCCAGGCACTTTTGGAAACGACAAAACTGACACCGGTTTCGCCGTCTCTTGTCAACTGGGCAGTTCTTGTCCGCCAAACACACATATTTCGCATTCTTCTGAACCGTGCGCTGTCGGAAGCAAAGCCCAAAATGGGTTCCGGGTTAGTAAGGATGGAGTTAGTGAAGGTTATATTTAGATTAACTTTAAAAAGTGTAGGGTGGGGGGGGCAAAATTCCAGATTTATTAACCTAACTTTAAGCTCCTTGTAGGAGACTGGTTAGGATGGACGACCAGAGGTTATAAAAATGACGTTAATATGTAAGACGATGACATCGATAACAATAGTAAGTTAATTAATAACGAGCAATGTATGTACTTGAGAGTACAAGCATGAACAGTTTATTAGAATCAACAAATGAGTTGTTAACATTATGCAGCCACTCCAGTAAGCTTATGCACATGTCGTCAGCAATAAATAGCGAACAATAAGCAAGGAAAAAAAAAGATTTCATAGCATTGTGTCATTTATAAGTGTGGGAACAGAGTAAATGATGAGTATTGTGGAAAGAGAAACGAGTTATTGTTTAGATGTCAAAATGTTCACGCCGACCGGACTGTGGCACCATTGTCCTCATAGGATTAAAAATTGTGGAGGACCTTTAAAAAAAAATACTGACCTTAAAGAAGCCCTTGCAGCCCTCGCAGGTTCGAACTCCGTAGTGCTGGCACGCCGCGTTATCACCACACACGGCACACAACAGGCACTCCTTCACCTGACCCTCCCGTGGGGGTGGGGATCGCGCGGACCCCGGGGTAGGAGGAGTTGTTGGTGACTGCAATTGGTACTTCTGTAATTCCAGTCTGGAAAAAAAAACCTACAGATGATTTATGGTTTTATGTCTCAAGACTTTGATTAAGAGTGAATGCTGCTACAATGGATGTGTGTGCATGCGCGCGCGCGCGTGTGTGTGGGGTTGTTTGTACATGCATGTGTGAATGAATAAGAGAAACAGTATGCAACAGATTATTATTATTATTATTATTATTATTATTTATGAACGACTTTTTACCACAGTACTGTAAAGTAGTTGACGCCTAGTGAAAATCACTCAGCCATTTAACGTTTCCCACAGGAAGTGAGGCCCAGCAACAGGACCCTACGTCAACACCTAATCGGCTCTGGCAAACAATTTGGGTGCTGGGCTCATGTCAAAGGTCACTTTAATTTAATGCAATTGGACCATAATTTTCTGTAATTATGTCCCGCTTGAGTCTGAGCCATTTCCGCAGCACACGGACACCTGCTGGTGCTGCTTGATGTAAATCTCGGTCCTTTTGGGTGGAACACAAAACCAACAGCTTGATACGATCAGCGAGTTGGAAATTCCCCTCTCCCTAACAAAAACGGGAGTTTGGACACGGTCAGCGATGTATGAATCACAAAAACAGCGAGTCCGGAAGGTTCTAGAATGATCTGTAGACAACGCAGCTTCGCTAGACAATATGGAGTAAACACGAGAGTACATAGTGTTTGATCTGCAGTGTACAGAATCTTAAGAGAAAGAATTTTGTTTATAATATTCGCATTGGTAGATGTCAGATGATGAAAAGTCTGTTCCATTATCCATCATCGTCGTCGTCATCGTCTCTCTTTATAGAAAACCAGCGTAAATTCTTTTTATGATAGAAAAGTTCAGATGGCGCACGCAAGCACACTCTTTCCCTCTCCCTCTCTTCCCTTCTTTCTTTCCCCTCAAGTCATAATCTACCAGCTCTCGACTCTCATTGCATCTCTCTCACACTCACAACCACTAACACGTGCATGTACGCATTCAAATGTAAGATGGAAAAAATGGAGGGATAGAGAAAAAAGTAAATAAAATAAATAAATAAATTGACATTCTACAAGAACTAAATATGAATTCTCGTATTTTCATTGTGAGGCAGAAGATTGTGAAAAGAGGGGAGTGAGGGTCGGCCGACTAGTCTTTACTCTAGAAAAAGTTCTAGGTACACGAAGAATCTATTCACAAAACCTACCCGTCCTGAGTGGGCGGTGTGGGGATGGAGAGGGAGGTCCGGCGATGAAGATGGTGCGTGCCGGCCATCTGGATGCTGAGGTCCGCGCGGTACGTGGTGGGCATGCCGTGGGAGGGAAAGGACGAGCACGGAGTCACCCCCTGACCCCCGTAGAAGGCCGAGTGGTACCCGGGGTACATGCTGCCGTCGCTACAGTAGGATACGGGCACGTCGTAGCCGGGCACTCCGTGATGGTACATGCTCTGCTTGTGGTCCATGTCCACCCCGGATGGGAAGCCGCCGGTTCCGTTGCCCAAGGCCGAGGACTGCGCGAACAAGTCCTGCGGTCCAGGTTCAAAGGACTGCTTCATGAAACCCTTCTGCTGGTTGTCGAGGAAGCGCTGCTGGTAGAACTCGGAGGCGTCGGTGGTGAAGGCGTGGTAGCCATCGTCAAAGGACATCGGGACAGTCTGTGACGCTGGGTACTTGTCGTGCAGCCCCGGGGTGCCCACTGACTGCGGTGACGTCGTGTGATCGGGGTACAGCCCGCTGGCGCCGGGTGACGTCACGTACCCAGGCTGCTGCGCCGAGCTGACTTTGCTCGATGCATCCCTACTCACATGACCGTATCCTTCGAACCCGTAAGAGTCCACGTACGGCTGAGGCTGACCGTGGTCGGCCCCGTGGTGGAAGCTGGCCAGACCACCCTGGGTTGCATCGTACCCGCTGCTGAAACCCTCGGAAGACAGCTCGTCGCTGCCGTAGGCCACGTCCGCCTGAAAGTCGTGAAGGGGAAGCGAGAGAGAGGCTGACAGGATGTTGATGTCCGCCATGTTGGCAGGAGGTGTCACTGTGCTGGAGTAGGCCACGGATCCGTAATGTCCACCGTGGTTACCGCCCATGCCATTGCCCGACTCGTAACTGGGCTGCAACAGACCGAAACAGAACTCAATATCTAGGGATGGAATGATTATTTCCCTTGGTCAACGACATTTGTTTACCTTTAGCAGAAGAAAAAACAAGAAATACCCTGCTGAAACCGTCTCTCGAAATCACATATAACAATCTGCCCCAAGAGATGATGTGTATCGCTTTCTCTCTCTCTCTTTCACACTATCACTCACTGTGTGTGTGTGTGTGAGAGAGAGAGAGAGAGAGTGAGATGCGTACGTCAGTGGACGTGTGATATGTATCTACGTGTTTTCTGCACGAGGACGTGTTTGGCTGAATGTTGGCTGAATGTATGCCTGTGTGGGTGTGCCTCCTTTCACCGAAATCATATTTCTCCGCATAACAATCTTAACAGATCTGACCGAAAATGTTTCCAGTCACTCTCGTCCTCCCCTCTCTCTAACATGGGGGTCACCTTAGTGTGTGTGTGTGTGTGTGTGTGTGTGTGTGTGTGTGTGCCCATAGGCGCTATATACGTTTACTATTTTATTATCATTATAAGTCATATTTCGAAGACATTATATACGCTGTCAGAAGCAATCATCAGTATCACATTTTATCTCTAGTCTGTCTCGCACCTGTCTCTTGCCATCTTAAATATTTTTTCGATCCACTATTTGTGCACAATTCCTCTCCAGTTTTGTCATAAATTTCTCTTCATTATTTGCTATGACATGGTTATTACATTTTTTTCCATCATTTTCTCTCTGCTACATTAAAAGAAATTTCCTTCCCTCATTATTCTTCATAAATTTTTTTAATTCAGTCTTTATAACCTCTTCTTTATTAGTCTTCAATATTTTTCATATATTCATCTTCTTTATACCTAATAAGTTCTACATAAATGCTTCATTACTCTTAATAAATTTATCTTCTTATTCTTCATGCATTCCTTTTCATTATTTTTTCAAAAATTCCTTTTCATTATTTATCATAAAATTCTCAGTTATTTTCCTTTTTACAAATTGCTGTTCATTATTATTTACAAATTTCGTTATTCTTTACAAATTCCTTCTGATTATTCTTTTTGAATTCTTCTCTATTCTTAATAAATTCTGTTATTCCTAATATATTGCTGTTCATTATTATTTTCATTATGAATTTTTCACCCTTTTTATATAAATTAATGTTTAGTATTCTTCACAAATTCCTTTCCATTAATGTTCAGCACCTTTATGTAAAACAGAACACATCACTGTACCAATAAAATATCAAGCGAGCTCTTCCATTTCGCCTAATCGTTTCAAACGGAATTTGACCCAGCACGAGCTATGTTCATAATGAGCTTTGATGAGGGACTCTAATTGCCAAAGAGGACGGCTGCCCTGCCTGTGTCAGCGGCGGTGAAGGTCTTTTCACATCCACTACTTCGTTGAGAAACCGGACAGTTGACCATCTGCTGTGGTGACAAAGTGACTTCATTAACAGATAAAAGTTAGTAGGGGAGGGGGGAGGAGAAAAGGGTTGAGAAAATTTAAAGTAACCAAGCAGCGGGTGAGACTGAGTATACTCTCAGTTTTAACTTGTCAGTGCATGGAGATTGAATTATGCGACACAAATGATTTTCGTGCAGAATAGTTTATGCTTGTGTGTTTTCTTTCTTCCTTTTTTTTCTTTCTCTTTTTTTGTTTGTTTTTTTTTTTTTTTTTTTTTTTTCTTGCAATAGGTCATCTGACTTATTTTATTGTATTTGGGCAATTTTTCTCGATTAATTGCAAAAGATAAGAAACTAGTAATGCAATCGTTCCCGTCAATATAAGCACAATATTAACTTTCATTAACCAGTTAACTGCACAGAAATCAGAATTAATGAAAACCTCTCACACATTCAAAACTGAAAACGTTTGGGAGAAACATTATCGCGCTTATCTCTCTCCCTCCACCCCAAAGAAATGTTACTACTGTTTACTGCTTAATGTTTACTACTGGTTGTAACTACTCTCGTCGATTCAAAGAGAGAAAATGGGGGGAGTGGACGAGGAAAAAGAGTAGGGGAGGGGGGGAGGGAACGAAACCGGGAACAGATCTTATTTCTAGCTTTACTTTCCTAAGGGAGAGCGCTGGTAATTGACTGTGCCCCGCCATGTTACACGGCTTGTGGACAAGAGGACAGGCGCGTGCGATCTTGTGACAGAAACGACGTGCAGACTAACCGCACATATGCCGGTGTTTTTGTAACGGGCCCTCCCGCTCGCGACCCCGCGACGGTGGCAGCGAGTCAAGCGCAAAGTTCCCCCCCGACATGAAGGCAGATTAACAGTCGTCATTACAGAAATGAAAACGCACGTGCGCTCGTGGTGAGTCGGTTGGTCGGTCGGGCGCGCGAGCCTGAAAACGCTGCCCCTGCAAGATCCGGCAGCCCGTCTGCCCTCCTTCCCCCTCCCCATCCCCCCCCATGACGACCGCCCCCGCTCAGCTAATTTGATGGCCGACCCGATCGCTTGCAGATTCGGCTTTTGAGTTAGATCACATGGCACGAGACTTTTCACGCTCTGGTGAACGTATTCAACCCCTCGGACCGCAGGACCGCAAGACCGCGAGAGAAAGAAAAAGAAAATTGATGAACGATGCATTGACTACTGACAGGAGCAAACTATTTTAAGTTTTTCTGGATGACGACGATGATGATATTATTATTATTATTATTATTATTATTATTATTATTATTATTTTATTATGATTATTTTTATTGAGTGGTATCCTCCCTCGTCGAAGGCCTGAGGGCACCAGGTCTCCGTAGTTTTGTTTGTCTGCTTTGATTTGTTATATTGACCTACACCTTTTGATCACGTCCTCGATATTTTGCTGGACTTTTTATTTGCATGTGGCCTTTAGTTTTTTTGTTTGTTTGTTTGTTTTTTTCATCGACTGATTTTCTAACGCCACGACAGTTTCTTCGTTTGTACCATTCCTCACTGCAAATGGTACAGACAATCAGTCACAAAACATTGTAATGTAATTACTCTCTGCTTGGTGAACATGTGGATCACAACGATTTATACACGTTCTTGATTATTGATCGATCGATTATTGATCTGTTCTAAGCTGGGAACCATCAACATCTTGGTCTAAAAAGACATCAACAACCCTGGCATGCCATTAACTTATTTAGTATGTATATCATTTTTTTTTAAACCGCCATGATCTTGCCCAGACGGCTGGGATATGACACTATATAAATTCTTCTTCTTCATCATCATCATCATCATCATCATCATCATCATCATCATCATCATCATCATCATCATCATCATCATCGTCGTCGTCGTCATTTTTGGGAAGAAGAAAGTGTCTGATATAGACGCACATCCCAGTTTCATAACGATCTGAATATCTTACTGATAACTGATTGCATTAAAGCCTGGGCCCCATACCCGTTCGGAGAAGCGAACCAAACACCACAAGACTTTTTGCAGTCCTGTCCCCTCTACCAACAACAACAAATCTGACCCCCTGACACCTCCTTAGATGTCAAGCTTTGGGGATCACTCGCCCACCTACATCGTACAGCAGACTTCGGTGTCCACACAAAAGCAGGGGATACAGAACACAATCAAACGCGGAAGAAGAAGAAGAAGAAGAAGGATGCAGTAATCTGACCTTAATCTTTTCCAAATTCTGCTCCTTCAACGGATTTCTTTTTTATCCTTCTTTCAATCCATCGCTGTCTTTTTTCCTTTTTGCTTCCTGATTTTTTAAAAATTTTATTTCATTTTTTTTTGCTTCGTATATGATATTAGCATGAGGTCAATTATAAAAATATATTGCACTGCTCGTTTAAAGTTAATAACTGATAGGATGTCGGAGGAAGTACAAAGCAATCTTACCATGCTATGATTGGCTGCCTGTCTCCACGTGTGTATGCATCCTGCGATCGTGTCTTCAAGACACATACATCCCCCCCCTGTTCGCTGCCTTCGCGATGAGGCCACGGCAAAGATTACAGAGGACTGGTAAGGTCACAGAAGTCACGGCGAGAGTCACAATCAACTGCCGACCTGCATGTGTGACATCCGCAAAGGACAAAAAGGGCCGCTTAACTCATCGCCAGTCGTGGCATTTGCCGACGAATACAACAACTAGCGCGGAATCTGTTTGAACCACTTTCCTATGTCAACCGGACGCCTTCGTGTCTGCAATTAAACCCACAGATCGCCACCATCAGAATAACACTTCTGTAATTGACTTAAGAATGTGTACCCCCCCACACACCACCACCACCACACACATATACTTCGTCGGCGAGGGCCGTTATTGCTGCGCGTAGCACTGGTGCCAGACCTTCCACGCTTAGGTGAGAAATTGCGAGAAGAGAAAACGTTCGCTTGACGACCACCGGCATATGGTAAGTCAACACGCCGCGTGGTCGAGTGGAGGAAGGGAAGGGGTGGAAAAACAGAGTAGGGGTGGGTGGGCTGAGCATCTGTTTGCTGACAGCATCCTGTCCTTCCAGCCATCCAGCTCCGCAGACAAAACAGAAACCGTTACCTCCCACCCTCAAATGTACCTGCACTCGTCTCCCTCGTGTTCTCACCCCCCCCCCACCCGCCGCGCTACCCCCACTTCCCCCCAACCACCACCACCCACCACCACGACTCATCCACCCTCCTACCCGCAGTGTACAGCGGCGAAGCGCTGTCTGGCATCTTTAATTAATTTGCCAAGACGTCGGAAGCGTCGGCCGAACCAATACGAGATACACAAGACCGTGTTGACGCAACAGCTACCTTCCGCCGCACTGTTGTGCAAGGGTGAGGTAGCGTGCACTGACCTTCCCGACAGGTAGGCGCACCTGTGAGGCCCACGACAGCTCACCCGACCCCCACGAGTCTCCGGTGTGCCAGGAGCCTTGCAAGCTGCAGGTCTATGGGGTAGTCAGGGGAAGGGGGGCGTTGGGAAGGAGGGTGGTGGAGGGCACAGTTTACACTAAGCACATCTGTCAACCAAATCCTAATTGCTGTGACTACAACCCAGTAGTCCTTAGGCTTGCTGGACTAGAGAGATGCATGCGCTTAACAGTGCTTACGCCCGTGGCTTGACTGTCGATGACCACAGAAAACTAGTCGGTTTTTAGTTGCCTTTTCTCTCGCAATCCAATCCTCGAACATATGGTTCTTTGTGTTTGCGTGAACGTTTCGCGACATTCACACCATTTCAAAGAAGCATTATCATTATTATTTTATTTTTTCCAACTGTCAGGTTTCATACCAGCTTTTTATATTATTATTATTATTATTATTCACTAGGTCTCTCTTACAGTGACCAGCAGGATGTACATGATGGCTTACATAGTATGATAAAGACATAGGTACAGCGTGTGTAGTGTTCACTAGATTACAAAGGCACTATATCTTGCCTACTGGCTAACGAGGCACAAGGCCACATGTTGCAGTGAACTGCGAGGTAGGTGATAGCGCGGTCATTGCTGTCCACTCAGCATTAGAAAAAAAAACACTCTAGTAACAAGTCCGAAGAATGGAGGCAGTTACTTGTCATACCCCTTCCAAAGAAAGGAAACAGCAAATAGTCCCAAAGTTACAAAAGCTACCCAAACAAAATGATGCTGAAAATCATCCAGAATCGTACTAATATCACCGCGGAAGAACAGCTAACGGAAGAACAGGCTGGGTTCCTACCAGACAGGAACACAATTGAACAGATCAGCTGTCTCATCCTGATATAAAAACGTCAACAACACCAGCAAGACCTCATCCAGAATTTCATAGACTTCAATCAGATATTTATAGAGCCTTTACGAGAGACTCTAGCCTTACATGGCACTAAAAACCAAAGACTATACATAACACGTTTTCCACCCTAGTGAGACCACAGGAATCCCTTCTGGTCTGGTCTGGTCATGTTACCCGGCACAACACTCTAAGACCATCCTTCAAGGTACCTTGCAAAGGAGGTCGACGCTTGGGTGAAGGAAGGAAGAACTGGTCTGCATACATAAGAGTGGACTGGTCGTTCCACAAGGGATCTGCTCGCCACCACTCAAGCAAGCCTCAAACGCAGCATCTGTCCATTTGCTTCCCCTGACCAGTCCCGGCAGACCAGCATAACCGCTCGTCAACTAGTAGCCGGCAATGGATGAATGAATGAGAAACCACAAGGGCACTCGTTACGGTGGACAGCAAGTCAGGCAGACGATCGAGCGGTCAGTACTGTCAGCCAGTTGCAAAAACTGCCACAAGTTCTTCAAGCATTCGCATCGCTGGATCTCTGCTTTCATCTGAGAGCTATCAACTTCCTCCCCTTCCTACTCTCTCACACATCTCGCAACACTCACTCACTCACTCTTTATTTTAGTCTCACGCACACTCTCTCACAAATACACACTCTCTCTCACCCCCCCAACACACACGTGTGCGCGTGGGTATCATTCACCAACCTCAATATGAAGCAAAACAATTTTTTTTACAAAAATATATGCTGTAACATTTCGGCATAACAACTTTGTGTTTTCTATACATGGTGTTAAGGGAAAGAACTTAAACTAGAAATTGAAGCCTAATTTTCTTGTTCTAGACTACTAGCTGAAATGTTTGGAAAATTACGACGGAAAAGGGATGGGCTTATCCCAAGAAGACAGTTGTAAAATAATAAAGCATTTCTGACAGAAATGAATACTACGAAGAAGGATAAATAAATAAATAAATAAATAAAACAAAAAAAGAAAAGAAAAAAAAAGAAAAAAAACATTTATTCCAAGCAGAAGTGAAAAAAGAAATTATCTGCTGTCTGTGATACTTTCTGTAGACTCGAAAGATTTTAACCGAGAAAGTGAAATTAAAAATAATAATTTATTTTCTTTTGACAAATAAAGGAAGACTTTACTCGAATAAAAGTAGCGAAAGGATAGAAAGAAAGTAAAGTCATGCAACAGGTGAAGTATCCTTCCGCAGGACGCGTAGATTGGAAGACGTTAATTAATGACACAATAATTATTTTGAGAATAATATAACTAGGAAAATCATGAAATCACTCAACGATTGGATCGAAAAATCCTCTAATTATTACTATTTTTATTGTAATTTTCCGCATAAAATAATCGGAGGTGTAACTTCTCTCCCTCTCTCTCTGCCCTTTAAAACAGTCTTTTGTAAACAACAGAATGAAAATTTTTACAGCACATTTTATAGTGTTTTAAATCTCATAATCTTTTCTCTTAACTTTGGTTCGTTCTGCCTGTTTTAGACAGTCTCCTCCGATTCAAAGAAGTTTTACAACCACCATTATCTTATCTTTGCTGTTTTTGAAACAGGAGATTTTCTTTACTGGTGGAAAACAGGTAAGCATCCATTACTTACACGACGGAAGGAATTATTTTGTCTGTCTTATTACTACAGAGAAACTGCTACGAGTGATACTACGAATGGCTTCCCCACCTCTCTCTCTCTCTCTCTCTATGTCTCCGTCTCTTTTTCTTTCTTTCACTGAGTGACCGTATGTAAGTTTTGTGTTTCCTTATCTTAGAGTACTTATATATTGTTTGTAGCAGTAAACTTTATTATGATGATTATTATTGTGATCATGATGATGATTATTATTATCATAATGGTGATGATGATTATTATTATCATTATTATTAGAACATCAGGTGGCGGACAAAAGCATAAATTCTGCTAAATGTCTGCTTGTCATTAATGCAACAGGATCTCTCTGAAGCACTGAACTAGAATGGATGCTAAAAAACCTAAAGCCGATTAGTCTGTCTGCCAGGTGCGGATTTTCGCTCAGTCTATAACAGAATTAGTTCTTACGAAAAACAAAAAAAAAGGCATCTAGAAAGAGTAGGAATGAAATATTGCTGCAGCTTACCATGGGTATTAAAGCTGTATTTTGAAATGCACTGATCTAATAATTTGCTGTACAGTGTATTTTAAACACTGTTGTCTAGTACACACCAACCAGTATTTTGAACTGTTCCACACATTGTAACCATATTATTCATCACTTTTTAGACGTATGTACTGAATTTGAAAGTCATCACAGTGTTTAGATAAGATGTTCATTAAAGGCGGTAAAATATAAATATAATTAGTACTAAAAGGTTCGCAGCATAGATTGTCTAAGAGATCACCATAATTTATTTCGCTGCACAAATTAAAACTGTAAAATTTTAGAGTTGACTGAATGTATCCCCTACTGCCTTAGATATTCACCAAACTGTAAGCATCCCCAAAACACACCTAGAAACTAAAGTACAATAAATTCTCAATTTAAAATTAAATTTATACCTAAATAAACAGAGGTGTTGTTAATCATAATGTAAGCTCTGCTAAGCCGTACATTTCACTAATGGACGAGAAAAATAACTCAGGAGGCCTTCAGACTTAAATATTTCACTAGAACACGCAAACATCACGACATAACTAGCCAACCAGACAACAAGCCAAACAAATAAACAAACAAAAACAAATAGGATACCAACAGACGGAAATGAAATCGCGTGTTTGAGACAAATGGAATTCTTAATTGTTTACGGCCATTAGTCGTTCTCGCTCTTTAATTGTGTGTCTCTATTTTTCTCCCTCCCCGCTTTTTTCTTTCTACTCATAATAATATTTTAACTCTCATTCTTTATAGTAATGTCTTGGCACCACTCCCAGGGTTTATAATTTTACAAGTGCAAGTTTATCATGATGTGTCGAGAAAAGTTCATCCTCGCTACCGTGAAAAGAAGAGAAAAGGGACGACTACACAAAGCAGCGACCAACTTGACTAACGTGTACAACCAGGCCGTTAGCGTGCACGCGCCTGTGTTCTTCCTGTGCAGGTGCCGCGCATGGAAAGCGTTGCCGGGAACTGGTATATTCATACAAGAAAATAATGCCACCAACATCAGAACGATCCAACAAGCGAAGAAGTCAAACTGGTTCGGTACAGGAGAAATAAATGAAGCAGACATGTAACAGAAATAAAGGAAATCGGACAAATGTCCCTGTGACTACTGTGCCTTACCTGGGATTGTAGGAGCAGCATTGATTTATCAGGTAAGTGATTGTGCGAAGGAGGGGGACCGATAGGAGGGGAGGAAGTAGACAAGGGGGGAGGTGCTAGGTCATAGACTGCGGAGGGAACTGGACTGGGCAGACTCGCGCTGGCTGCTGCAGACTCGCCGGAGAGACCTGCAACACAGGTGATTACAGGTGAGAAGTCGGCATCACATTCTGTCTGTGTTGTGCAGTGTGTACCGTGTAGTGTGCTGAGTGCCGTGTAGTGGAGTGTGTGCTGTGTTGTGTAGTGCTGTGACTGCTGTACCGTGTAGTGTTTACTTATTGGGCAGTGTAGTGTGTACTGTGCATTGAATGGTGCAGTGCGTGCGTGCGCGCGCGTGCTTGTGCGAGCGAAAGTGTGGTGTGGTGGTGGTGGTGGTGGTGGTGGTGGTGGTGTGTGTGTGTGTGTGTGTGTGTGTGTGTGTGTGTGTGTGTGTGTGTGTCCGCGCGCGTGTCTGTAAGTGACAGTTATAGCAACGTAAAAGTCAAATGAAACACAAAAGTTAGAACAGAACTTTGTTCACATGTAATCAGCTAAAAATTATAAAGCACTAATTAAACTAAACTAACAATAATTAAAGCACGAATAATTCAAATAATTAAGTAAATAAGAATACTAGTGGCAAGTGATTGGTTTGACAATTCTCAAATATACAATTTCATTTATACCTTATCTTATCTTAAGAAAAAAAAAAGCAACCACTTTTCTCAAGAGTTAAATTGATGGCGTACGTGCATTTGTTTCGCGATAAAAAATATTTTTCTCTCTCTTTCTAATATATATATATATATTTTATTGTTATATGCATATTACTAGTGTATGAGGGGGATAAGCATAAAATATGCAAAGGTGCAATCCAATACAGTACTGTATAAAATACTCACGCAAAGACTTTTTTTAAAATGAACTATCAAACCTTCGTTTGCCAATATCTATCTAATAGTCATTCATGATATGAAAAAAAAGTATTTTAGAACTACTACAGAAAAAATCATGTAAGCAAAAAAAAAGACTAAAGTAAATATAAAGCAATCTTTAATCTTGCTGGAGGTATTTACTCCAACACTTATCAATATTTTGCGGTAGGATGTAGGAGGTGGCATGAGTAACCTTTGGCACATGTTGCTCTTTTGAAATTGATCGTCAAATGAGAATCATGACCAATCGCCACACATCTGATAGGATGTAAACATCGACAGTGCTTGTGCCACGAAAGACACAAAATGTCGTCCACGATGACATCGATAGTCGGGCCCACGAGGAGATTTATCACCTGTCTATCAGTTGCATGTTTAATCAGATTTTGCACCGTCTTTCAACTGCTAGTGTGATCCGATTGAGCACCTGCTTATCCACCGCATGTTCAATCAGAAATCGCGTTTCACTGCGGGCGGTGTTGTGGGAAAATCTTAGGTGATTTAAAAAAAAAATCAATTTTTCATTTCTCTTTGTGTCGTCTTAGACTTTCCACTCTTCCTTTTTTTCCTGCAAAATTTTGCTTCCCCTCTAGTCGCCTTTCTCTCTCTCTCTCTTTCTTTCGGCCTACCCAATAAACAGGTTCTTCTCTCTCTGGCATGCATGCGTGTGCATACACACACACACGCACACACACATGTAATGTGAATGCATACATGCACACAGACAGTTTTTAATTTCTATTTATTAAATGCTTTATTTATTTTCTATAACTTTATGCATCTTATCCTAAAATCGAGATGAAAATAATCGGATTCCAATTACATCAAAATGAGTTTTAAATCCTTCTTGTTTTATCTTTCTATAAATCTCAAAATACTGCAACAGATGATACTTTATCAACACATTTTTTCAGATGGAAAATCCTTAATTTTTTTTAGTCTATTTCCACAAGAAAGAGCGTTGTACATTTACCGCGCATATTAGCTAAAGAAAAGTAAATCAAATTATTTCTCTTTCGCAATTCAATAAGCATCCGAAAAAAAATAATTATTATTATTAATTAAATTATAATTTAACATTTAGAGTACATCGGGAACGACTACATTTTCATTTACAAATTCACAAGACGTTACGGGATAACTGTCTAAATAACCGTGTTTCTACAACACCTGTATACAAACAAAAATAATCAGCGGAAGGCACGTGAGCGAGTACAGCAACTACCGCCAAGTCTCTGTAAAACTTTCCCCTTACCTGCATGGTGAATGCACGAAGGACGAGCCTGAGAGAAAGACGACAGTAGGGCCCTGTATTTCATGGTGGGCACCGAACATGCGTGTAAGTTTGTTAAACAGTCATAACTTTTGTTTCTCGTGCAAAGCCGTCGGGGCGGCTGACCAATCGCAGCGCTCGTCTCTCTTCTTCGCCGCGCTAGTGTCTCACACGCGCCCTCCCCTTCTCTCCTTTCGCCTCCCCCTTACCCTCTTCTCTCGGTGTCTTTTACTCTCCCCCCCCCTACTCCCTTACCCTTACACACTCTCCTTGCTTCAAGCCACGATGTGGGGTTCGCCAACCAAGCCTTTAGTATAATCAGTCGCGTGTTTCACTCACTAAAAGTGACCACAGAGGATACTGCCATTGCCCATCACTGTGTTTATATATTGCTTTTATGATGCCAGAAGCTTCAGCAGCAGATGTTCTGTTTGCCTGCTAATTCCCTTTCAGAATAGGATGGCAAAACTCAATTTTGATTCACAGAAATGTCTGGAATCTGAGCGTTCACATTTCATGTCCTTCACAATCTCTAACAGCACCTGCCAACATTTATGCAAAGTACCAGATCTTTAGTACCCGTTCAGTAACTAAAAGCGTCAAAATCCTGAGCTTTTTTTACCCACGGGATGAATAAAACTTTTTTTTAATCAAAGGAGAAAAACGCTGAGAAAGAAAAATGACCGAAAAATGGTGCGGTTTCTTTTCAGAACACACATAAGCCACGCCCCCTTAATCTGGGAGGTGGATTCTGTCCCACAGAAAAAAAAGGATTCGCTCCCTCTGAATCGTTCGGCTCATTTTTGATAATTTGCCAAATGGGTTTCCCGGGGGACAGTTTTAGGCCCACTCTTCTCCCAAGCCCCCGTGTAGGACCGAACGGCAGCAGACGACACGTAGGTGACGCTTCGCAGAAGATGGCATTTTACACGAGTCGAGAGACTTCCCGCCATTTACTGCGAGACTGCGATGCACCACGCGGGAGACTCCAGCACGCATGCGCGAACCCACTGCCTGAAATGCCAGGGGTGAGGCCGGCATATGGAAAAATGACGAATATACCAGTTTACGATTAATTATTAACGATTAGGACCCGCCGAAAATTGGGGTTTGAAACTCTAACCGCCAGCTTGTCTCTACGTCAGCCCCCCACCCCCTCCTTGTCAGTCGATTAGTCAGTCAGCTGACGAGCATACAAACTTCCTTGCTTTCTTCCCGAAGAGAGCTACAAGGGTAACTGGCGGTTTCCCAAATGGAATGGCAAAAAGAAGTATGGAAAGGAGAGGGTTTGAAGGGAGAAGAAAGATGTATTTTTAAAGGATGTGACTATGCTATGCGGACAGCAAAGACAGACAGACATGTGGCAAAAGGGAAGGGTAGGCCAGGAAGTCGCATACGCGTAGTCTCCACTACGGATGGTAGAAGATAGTATCTGAAAAAAGACGCATACATGCGCACTGCCGTATCACCGACTATGGTAGCAAAGTGTTTGTCCTGAAGTCTTAGAACCTTCTGCCAGGGCTGATGATGTTGCTTCAGTCGGACAGCTTAAGTAGTGCGCGCCATCTATGCGTAAAAGACTGCCCGTCCCGCCTCGCATTTTTGTTTCCTCCCACCTCCTCTCCTACCAACTCCATTCGCCCTCCCCGCTCCTCCACACACACTCACAATAAGACAAACAGTTCTAAACAAAGGGGGATAATAGTGCCGAAAATCAGTGCGCCGATTGCTCCCAGATGCTCCATATAGGGCCTGACATGCAACTTGAGCGGGGGAAAATCAACAGCCCTGGTCGACAGAAGCCATCTTGGGCGCTCCTTGCTTCGTCCAAACATTGTGATCATCTCGTAGCGACATCCATCCTGGGTTTATTTGGAAAAATCGCCTCTCAGGTGGCCTCCCTTATTGGAATTGCATCCAGCAACGGTGTCAACGCTTGCCACCTGGGCAAAAAGGTTCTTTTGTATATTTCGTCTGATAGTTATCTGTACCCCTGTTTATTTCCTCGCATCCTACTGGCATACATCGCGGCTAACTCGAGGTGTTATCTTTAAGTTCAGGGTAGTAGTAAGCTCTACCCGGCTATAGGCATCGGATGGCTGCAGAGTCTTTGGGGAAATGTGTACCTGTTCTACAAGCCCACCGCCCAAGAAAACTTTTCTGATAAAGGTTGGTCTGTAGATAGTAAACCAGGTACACTTTCTTTAGAAAAATGTGAGAATCAAGTGTTAAGGATATAAATAAACAAATAAACAGAACAGTATAAAATTCAAACATTGTTCAAAGACACTAGACGGTGCGACTCAATAACGATTATTATACGCGCGTTGGATGTCCTGGTCTGCTATCAGTAAGTACAAGCATTACATTAAAACCCAGGCTTAATGTAAGGTATAACAATTTATAAATGTTTAAATACGGAAAAAAAAGAAACTGCTTTGCGAGTTCTGGTTTAGTTTTTCCCCCTATCCCCCCCCCCAATCAGCGCAAATAACCGCGCATCGAAATAATACCAATACCTGTACTCTGTTATCTATAACTGCCATCAGATTTTCATGTTGTTTTACAATGTTTATCTCATGCACAGGAAAAACAGAGTACAGGAAACACAAACAAAGCGCGGATGTTCAAAAAAAACCTCTTAAACACGATTACAGTAGGGGTCAAAGTATTTTTTAAAAAGTTTTTAACTCACCTTAGAATTATTCCAATGCCGCCCACAACCAAATATAATCCAGAAGTTGAATCTGAAGTTTTGGGGGCACAAAAGCACTTTTTAAAAGCTTCAGTATTACTGAATTCTTAGCCTTTTCATCCAGCAGTTTCAGGGCAACATTGTAAAGATCACGTGAACACTTTTTTTTCCAAACTTACTGCAACGAGCGGCAGTTCCTCTGTGAAAAATCTTTTGTTCTGGCGATTACTATTCTGTTTCCTTTTCATTTGCACTTCCACATCGTTTTGAGCCATACTGGATCCGTGACATTGCTTATCCATTGTCAATACAAGTGTATTGACAGCTGAATCTCCGTTTCCTGGAAGTGTAGGCCAGTTCTTGTCTTGCGGACATTTTTGCTCTTCGCTCAGCAAAATGGTTTCCGCGCTGTAACATCGATCGCTGGGCAGAAAAAATTGCAACCAGTCATTTCTGAAAACGATCTTG
Source organism: Marisa cornuarietis (assembly GCA_004794655.1). Taxonomy (NCBI): domain Eukaryota; kingdom Metazoa; phylum Mollusca; class Gastropoda; order Architaenioglossa; family Ampullariidae; genus Marisa; species Marisa cornuarietis. The sequence continues at coordinate 908,993 of SMMW01000597.1, forward strand.
TCATGCGTCTGTATTTCAACACACGGCTTTTCTTTTCAGCGGTTAATTTTCCGCTCAGTACAGACCAAGAAAACATCTCTTCGCTTTGACAGATACCGGAGTCTTGGATCACAATCAATGGACTTACCAAGTCCAGTGACAAGACAGCAGTCGGGAGTTAAAAAAAAGCCCCGACTACTCGTCTTCACAAATAATTGCTGTTGAAACATAATCGATGCCATCATGACATTAATTACAGTTTTCTCTCTCACCAAGACTCTATTTCTTTAAATAAAAATTTTATACTGATGCGTTTACAAAACGAACGGCAAAATATCTATTTCTAAGTCTTTGATCAGCCGACTATTTTCAACGATTGTTTGTTATCGATATGGTAATAAGCCATTTGCAGGGACATTTATTCTCATATCTTTTTCACATATGTCTTTCTTTATATCTTCGTCATAGAGCCATTTCTGATTAATTCGCACGAAATATGATTCACAAAACACAAAGATTTACTGGAAAAAATTACCGAGATTTTCCTGAGAAAGTATTATCCTTTGTTCATTTAAGCAGTAAAAAAAAAATTTTTTTTAGAAGACTGCTGACTGTCGTCGAGCAGAAACTTACAAAAGATGCGACAGCCGTCTTCTGTCGTGTCCTAGCACTGTGCAGCAAACAGAAAATGTGAAGAACTGAACCCTGGGTACTTTCCGGGCAAATACGTTTGCACAGGACAGAGTAAGTCCCTGGTTTGTGGTGTTCTAAGCCCAAGCAGGGCGACTTTATTGGGAGTTCTAAATATCACAATGAATTCCGTGACATTTTGTCACCTTTCCCCAGTCTGAGAATGCCAGCAAACGTTGGGGGGGGGGATAGAAGGTTTAGAGGTGCCGGGACCACTACACGAGATACTCTTAAAATCGTTCCCTCTTCGTCTGAAAATACCAGCCTGACATTTGGCAGGGGGTTCCAGAAAGACAATACGGCACCGCAAGTCTACAAGCAATTTGGTGCTTGACCACCGGAGCCTCCCACCTATGTACAATCAACACTCAGAAGGTCAGGCACGTGGCAGGACTTTTCCAGAGCGATAGCCCCCGTGGTTAGCTAGGTCCAGCGGAGACCCTGATCTACTGGTGAACTGATGAACTGAGCATGACAAAAGTTTGGCTGCGTCCACTGAAGCTAACCTGACTGAAAAATTAAACAGCTGCAGTATAATTTGGAGTTATTATCATTGCATGTTCCCGCCATACTCACAAAAGGTCAGGCCACTGTGATATGTGCTGGAGACTTTGCCTGTTCCAGTAACGGGATTTTTTTTTTTTTTTTTTTTTTTTGCTTTTGCTGGTTACCGTAAAACTCTGAGATGAAACAAATGTAACGAATTCAAGATAAACGAAGACCCTCGAGGGTGTACTATAAGACAATGTCTTAAAGTAAACCGTGAGAGGATGTGATAATCGTCACAAAGCTGAACCGTTATGATCATGGGTGAAAAGTCATCACGTGAACTTATGACAAGCGAGCCCCCGAAGACTGTCGCTGCGGCGAAGGATTTCAGGTTAGGAGGAGCTCCTCCGCGGGTGAACCGAGGCCAGGCAGTCGCTACCAGGGGTCAGACGCGCCCTTGTGTTGTTCTGACCTTTACAAGAAAACCCGTAAGAGTGGGTGACGTTCCCTCCACCCCCCCTCCCCTTGCCACTTTCGCATTGCTGAAGCTGAACCCTAAGCATCTGAAGCTGAAACAGGTTTTATTTTTCTTTGTTGTTCTCCCTTTACTTTCTCTCCTCCCTCCTTCCACCCTCCCACTTTTCTTCCCTACCACCATATATTCTACCCTTTATTACATCTGTCCATTCTTCTCTCTGTCAGCGTGTTAAACCTATTTTGACTATGTCTTTATGGTTGCTTGATTATTTTGCCTGGTAACAGAAGCGGCTTTTGAAAAATGTAAGATATCAGAAAGCAAGGAGCAGATGCACCAGACAAAGCACCGGGGAATCGAAATTTAAATGAGTGCAATAACATATGTGCCTTGAAAGACCAGACAGTGTTCGAGACAGCGTGTTTTTTTTTATTGTTTGTCTGTTCATTTCTTGTTTTGTTTTGTTTGTTTTGTTTGCTGCATCTCTTCTCCACAACCAGCCCGTCTACGTTGACAGATGGCGTGACTAAGCAGACGTGAGACCAATCAGTACATTTTTTCGAGCGGAAGCCGAGGCGCGACGGCCGTGACGTCACACACAGACAACACGTTTCCAGAAGTCGATGGAGGAGGAGAAAAGGCACGACGACGAGATCGAACAAAGTTGTCAGTAAAACATTCGTTCAGTCTTCCTGCGGTGCATCCTTTCCAGCTCGCCTGACCAGCGAGTTCTATCACCCAACACGCTCACTCAACGTTTTCAAGGCTGATATCCTTGTTTCCTGTTGGGTAGCGTCATTTCCACTTTAGCGAAGAACAGCTGTTGGCTACTCAAGGTCGAGGTCGGCTTTGTTGGCGCCCGCACCTAGCGGCGGTGTCGCTGGACGTCGTATGAGGGTCACGTGTCAACCGAAGCGTGGACGGCTGGCTGGCCCTGTGAGCACGCGACCAGGCACCGACAGAAGGCACCCCCTACATTGACCACAACAACTTGTGGCACGTGCGGAGCTTAATCATCGACGATTGCAAATAACCTCCAAGGAGTTTAACTAATTGACACTTGGCTGTGGCAGCTGGACTGATTTACTACATTATAAGTGTGAAACTCTCCCCCAACCCCACCATCTCACCAGCTCTACCAAGAGCCTGCGGGACAATAGCCGAGACAAGATGACGAAACCGTGAGACGGTATCTTCGTTCTCCCTGTTGAATATTGTCGGAGGATAGAAAAAAATAAAACAAAATAACAAATTACGATGACGCCCACCCTTACTGTAAAGTTAGTGATATGACTTTTTTCTGCTCTCTTGGATTTCTTACACTGCTCAGTCTCTTTTTTTTTCTCTCTCTCTCTCTCTGGTATAAAAATGTTTATTTATGTACAGATTTGAGTTGACGCGTTGTTTCATGTAGTAAACATCATGCTCGAAACTTGTCATATTACGATCGTGGGTTGAGTGTGAAAAACCCGTTTCGAAATTCCCAGGTCGTGAGTCTTTTTCTTTCATCCGCTCTAGTCTTTAATAACTATTCTACCTCTTCACGAGATGTAAGTGTGCACGTTATCACCAGTAACTTCCAGTTCTAAGCACTGTGTTTCACACAACAAACACCCGAAAACGCACCCCCCCCACACACACACACACACCCGTCCACGTGCACACATAATATGCACTCGTTAGAAAAAAAAGTACCGAAATCAACGAAGAAATATGATTCGCAAGTCCGAATATAAGCCCGCGATGGCATCTGCTTTTTTGCCTCTTTGAAACACCTGCAACCAACAAGAGCGTGGGAGGAATTAGCGATGAGTTTTAATTCGCCTGGATTATTAAATTAGCAACCTTGACCGCCAAGAAGAGTACCACGTTTTGAAGGTAGCGGTGAAGGCTGGGAGAGCGGAGAGAGTTGTGGGTGGTGTCACTGCTAAGGTAATAAAAAGGGTGACAAATCTGCAATAGAAAACCCCACACAGGGAAGAAAACCACGCGATTACTGATCACGTGATATGAAGCACGAACGGTACTCTCCTCCTTTGGGGAAGAGCGTGGTAAGCGGTGGGGAATTGGAGTTTTTTTATTTATTTATTTTTAAAGTGGACAGGATGGGGAACTCAACCACTCAGCCGTTATGCTCGGCATGCAACAGAAACTGAGAAAAACTTGCTTACTTCAGGCATTTACGCCTGTCCGATTCGCGTAGGAACAAGTGACATAGGTGGCGCTTGCGTGCAGATGGACCAACATCGGGGGAGAAAAAAAAACAGAAATTAGCGAGGGGCGACAAATATGGCGTTCCTGTGACGTGGGTCTACTTATTTTATTAGCAAACCTTTTTTTTTTTCACTCGGGAAGGCTAAACTCGGCGAAAGAGTTGCCATTCTTGGCGCCGATCGATGGCGCCGTAGCTGAGAGAAGGGCGAGTGACGTAGTTGGGGGCCCGCCGTTGATCGATCCTCCAGCCGGAAAAAGAACGGTGACGCAAGCGTTATTGACTGTCCCCCTCCTCCACATACACACACTACGGCCCGCTGTGCTCGTGACGTGAGCCCATTATGCCGTGACGTCACATGATTATCGGACTGAGAGTATCCCGATCGTATTTTTATCAGGGGAGACAAGGGGAATCCAGTCACTAGATTGTCGGCCGTTTCGGAGCACGGGAGCGAAGTCAGAGTCCAGCCCAAACCCAAAGGCAGCACCGGACAGGGAAGTCATTCGGTCCACCCGTGGTGTATCAGCCTTTTGGCAAAAGAGGTGCAGGAATTCTCTACCAGGATAAGTATCCCTTTTTTAAAAATGTTTCATACTGAGCGTAACATAATTGCCAATGATATGTTGTTTTTATGTCACATTCTTCGTATTCATTCTGTTGACTCTGTTCCGGGTCAGTTTGTACTGACTGTCTGTCCTGACACCTCTCTAGCTTTCGTGATTGTATAAATATTATGTCTGAAGGACTCGGATTTTCTGACGCCATTAATGTATCATTCAAACGACCCATTCATGATGCAACTATCTATCATTAATAAATCATGCTTAAAATGACTTATTTATGATGCAACTATCTATCATTAATAAGTCATTTTACACATGCTTTATTTTTTGACGGTGCTAAAATAAAACCCAGGAGAAAAATATTGAAAAGGAATTTATTTTAAGGCATTTCTTACCAAAATAAAATTGGACACAATTTAAAAATAATAGTTGTCGTGCTACCATATTATTCTAAGAAGGCATGAACAGTAAACGGTCTTGATTGTCTGAGCTGTCTCCCCCTCTTGACACGAATACTTTCTGTACAGCACCGAGACCTGCCGAGGTAATCGAAGAGCAGACAGCAGAGAAACGAGCGCTCAGCGGAGAGCACAGCGACGACTCTTGGGCTGTGCGAAGACCTTCCAAAAGTCAAGAGGTCAATGGGGTTGTTCTGTTAAAAAAGGACAGCAAGTCAAAAGACACACAAATCTGTGCGTAAATGGAGACTCGGCGGAAGTCACACACCGCAGCGTCGATCATTGTGACAGCAACAGTGTAGGCTCTTCAGCCAGTGAGGTACGATTTTAAGTAGTCTCTCCCCTCTCTCCCGCCCCCTGATCTCTTTTATTCACCCTGTGTGTGTGTGTGTGTGTGTGTGTGTGTGTGTGTGTGTGTGAGAGCGCTCGTACATACGTATTTGTTTCATGTCTTATTCTATCTCACTTTCACTTTCCTCTTTCTCTGTCCTCTGTTCGCTAGTTTCAGTGCCAAGTATCTTAACATGGACAGAAAAAAAGAGAGAGAAAAGCGTTTTCATAACCTTAAAATGAACAAGCTAACCGCTTCAAGATGAAGTAAGAAGAATCAGAAGAAGAAATTAAATTAGCCATTGCCACGCAGAAGTAATATCCCCCGATAATAACAGCCATGACAATCACATCGCAAAGAATGCTACAAAACAATAGAATTTTCTTGCACGAGCCTAACATTACATAACAAGACTGTTCTCTTGCATACGTCTTCTACAACAGCACAGAACAGAGCTATTCTCTGGCATGAGCCTCCTACAGCATTACAGCAGAACACATCCACAAGATAATCAATAGGCGCTGATCCTCCCAAACACTTGTCCTCCCCTCATATGACAGAAGACTGTAGCCTGAGGATGAATTCCTGTCTTCAGTTGAGACATTCTGAACAGAGCGGTAGAAAAAAATAAATAAGCAGACGGAAGAGGCATTTGGCTGAGTTTGACTTGTTGCCCACAATATTTCTCCCGACTGTAGGAGCGCGAGATATAGATCGCACGCCCCCTGCACAGCTCCACCAAAATGGTCCTTTTGTTGCTCCGTGCTGCGTTCAGCTTGACGAAAATCTAGAACCTCGCAAGAACTTCGATCGCTGCTGGGTAGTAGTGGGTCTAGATTTCTCTGCTGAAGTTGGTTGGAGAAAAAAAAAGTTGATGAGGTTTTGAGCTTGTTTGACAATGATGACTTTATTATTACTTTTATGTCGTGGCGACAAAGAACTTGAGACAATCTGGAGACTCTATAACTTCGCCGTTGACAGGGCTTTTATTCGGGGTAAATCGACCACCATCACATTGGTCTTTGAGATGTGCATCTCTTTTTATGTCTCTACTGAATACGGTTAATCTGCGTCGTTATTTTGTTTGAATAGAGGGTACGAATTAAGGAAAATTTATTCACAGACTTTCCTCATCTCTAAACAGTTTCTCAGTCCTTTGATCCTGAACCCCGTTGACACGCTCTCTGGAATCTCTGCGAACTAAATGCACTCTGACGACAAATGAAGAATAAGTAGCATAGCACAGTGATCGTAGGAGCGATGAGACGTAAGTGGTGCATCGTCTCTAAAAGATAGAATGGAGAATGGAAGGAGGATAATTTTCTTCTACCTGTTAAGATCCCCGATAAATCAGTTGTCCGTTCGCTTCTGGCCGACCAAAAATGTCACGAGCGATATTCGATCTCGTGAGCTTTTGGTTCCTAGCCAAGCACTTTAACCCCACGACTACAGAACATTGCAATGTGCTTTACATAGCATATATACAGTATAGAGCTGTCAATGCTCTGTATGAGTACAATTCAGTAAATCAAATGAAGACAGCAACTAAGAGCGTTTACTGGACTATATTGATGTATATATATATATACTGGTGTATATACGAGTGCTAGAAACCATACAAAAATGGAGGGTGGGAGCAATGTAAGATACTTGCAATGGTATAAAGATTGTTCTTTCTATAATTTGTTTCATTGTCGCCACATTTGGAAATACAACCAATCAATCACTATACTTCTTTATTACGTCTGTAATCTCTTGAAAACAATCATTCCACAGAGTTCAGAATCAATTACCCAAGTACAAACAGCTTTATGGTGTCACATGCTCCTGTTCTGCACTAAGCGTTAGACTCATAAATGTTTCCTCAAAATTATACTGAACCCTCGTCCAAATAAAACAGTGTTTGTTTTATTTATTTTTTTTTTTTGGGGGGGGTGTTTTGTTTTTGTTTTTTGTTTTTTTTGTTTTTGTCTGTGACGAAAAAACGTCGCTATCAACATTACAATGGTAGTCAGGTAACGCTGAAGGGTAACGCTTAGTTTTAGACAGCGCGGGTACGTTTGTTTGGGTAGGTGGGTGGGTTGGGGGAGTCTGCAGACCTGTAGACTGGCACAGAGGACAGGCGAAAACCATCTGGCTGCGCAGGCAGGCAGGCTTGGCAATGTCCTGCTGGCATTATCATGGATTCCGACCGCCGCACCACACCTCCGGACTCCGCCGCCGATTCTCCGCCCATACCCCGAGACCCCCGAAAGTCGTCTCCCCTTGCGCAGATAAGCCAGCGCTTCTCACGACTCACAGCCAAGCGCCTGCTGGGCCTTAATTTGCAGCATCATTGGCGGACGATGGCGGAAACCAGTGTATAATTACAACTAACTTCGGGCCTCTATCACTGCGGAGGTCGCCACAGAAGACATAAATTGGGGTTTTTATCGTAGTCTACAAGACGCAGACATGTTGGACGCTATCAGAAACCGCTGGCTGCGACGGGTACTTGGGCAAAACACAGAATGGAGGCGCAAGACAGAAGGAGGGGTCGGGAAGGTGGAAGGGAAAGAGTTTTCCACGCCGTGAGAAAGACAAGGGGAATCTTGAGTAGAAAGACATTATCAATGGCTCAGGCGTATGCTATTCGTCTGCAGGCAGGTTGTTGGATGTGAACCTTACACCTATCAAAGAAGCTTGAAAAATAAAACGGCCAGGTTACTTCTCTGGCGCTCACAATCCTAGTGTTAAAAATAAAATGACCAGGACTTCTCGAAGATAACATGTCGGAGATAACACGAAAGGGGGGAGAGAAACTTCGTCTGTTCCCTAATTAGTCACAGAGATTACAGACCTGATGCTTCAGTAGCTGAACTTTGACCACGGTATATGTACGATTGACTGCTCTACGAGCTGGTGCCCAAGGTGTGGGAACAATACGCGGGCGAAGTCACACACACAGCTCCCATGGTCCACAGAGTGACAGTCACAGTGGACAGAGCCAGAGCAGCAGCATCATGGATGAAGCTCGCAGCGCTCAGACACAACAGCAGATCAATAGCGAAATACGCCTGTCCTGGAATTGTAGGAATTGTCGTCTTTTCTTTTTTCCTCCACTGACAATTGCTGCGCTTTATTTTATTTTACTTCATTTTATCGACAGCTGCAAGCGCTCCGCGGATCCGATGGGCCAACCGTTAAAGCCACTAGACAGTCGTAAGCCGGATTGGTTCATTGATCGCGAAAGCAGCGGGGTGGTTACGGAACAATCTGGAACTGACATACGTTTCAGCCCAAGGATTATCTACTAACGGTGATCGATTCCAGCTTTCGACAGTTTATTCATATCTACTTAAGAACTCCCTCCCCCCTCCATTATTTGTCTACTTACCCAAACCTTCTGCTCTACACCCAACCGCCTCTCCCGCATTACTACTATTATTAATATTTGTTTTATTTTTAGTGCACAAGTTCCTGATTCTGACTAATATTGAACTCCCTGAGAATTGTTGGTCGTAAGTTTGTGCAAAAGCAGCTATGTAACGGCTTCAGACATTTTCCTTTCTCAAGGTTTTATGGTTTGTCAGCTTGCTGAGGAGACAGGTTGTGCCAACTAACGAGAATATTTTTGCGATGTCTACTAACCTGCTCCTAGACGACTAAGTAGGTTTATTGTGCGTTTTCGAACTGACTTTTCTTCCCCAGCACCGGACTTATTATGTTTAGTATACTCGGAGTGTGTGAATGTTCGCGAAAGAAAGGAGGGAAGGAAAGGAAAAGAAAAGAAAGAAAGAACTGGTACGAAAGCTGTGATCTCTTAATGTTTTATTTTTAACAAATAAATGACTTATCAAACGTCTACCATATGATTATGAAAAAAATACTGCATCCTGTGTGTGTATGTGTGTGTGTGTGTGTGTGTGTGTGTGTGTGTGTGTGTGTGTGTGTGTGTGTGTGTAACGCCGCGGTTCTCAACCTGGGGGGCGCGCCCCCCAAGGGGGGCGCAAGCTGCTGAAAAGGGGGCCGCAAAGGGGGTCATTTTCTCATATCTCATATAGGTATTAGTGGCTAAGGGGGGCGCGCGGACGTACCTTTATTCGTCTGGGGGGGGCGTCACAAGTAAAAGGTTGAGAAACGCTGGTGTAACGGTTAAATGAAAGACCGAATGGACGTTTTAGACATAGAACATCGGTAGCTGTCTCTTGCAGGTTGAGACGGTTACGTTGCTATGCAACATCTCTGAAAGATGTTTAAAATTCGATGCAATAGAAAGATTCATGCTGGTATTGTCGTGCGGTGGAACTTTGCCGACTTTAAGGGTTGGTGGTGGCTCAGGGTAGATGCAGCAGTTTAGTACACCAATACTTTGACCGGGCTTTAAATCTTTTCCGCCACCAATCCCGCTGTAGCAGCCGCCTGTCGCGTCGCCGATACACTGATAAACCGAATCGCCGATACGTGTAGGTTAAAACGACAGATGACGATTTAATTGACAGACATTGGATTTCTGCATTAAGCATGCTACTGTTACGTTTGCAAAACGCTTTCACGAGGACGAAGCAGTTCACGTGAACGTAAAACGTCAAGACTACGTGAGTGACTATGGTTGGTCAGAGGTGGAGGGGGAAGGATGGTGATGAGCAGTGCTGGGACGTTTCCGTTGAATGTATACTTCTGGGAGGAGACTGGGGTGCCGTATGCTAATTTAGAAGAAAGACTTTATTTAGTAGCCCCTGCGTGATTCTACGTCACTACCGCCGCAGCTCAGTGTACGTTACAGCTCCGGTGACGTTTCACACAACCGACGATTGTTTTGTGCCGCAAAACGCTGCCCCCACATCATTTACTCTAAACCCCAGCCTCTCGCCAAAGCAGAGCTTAAAATGACAGTAGTTCCCTCCGAGTCGCGATTTTATTTCGATGGATGCATTTCAGGTTAGCTGCTAAGAGGGGATGAATGCTTTTTCAGTGTCGTTTTTCTAATCCGCTTATAAATTTTGAGACATTCGACGTGGCTGCTTTGAAAGACACACAGATGGAGAGGAAGAAAGGGGGCAGAGAGAGAGGCAGAAAGAGAGAGAGAGAGCTAAGCTTAGGTACAAAGGCTCTACTTTGCGCGCACGGATTTCTGGGAGATTGCTTTATGGGAGTCATTTTAGCTTGCGCCGAGTAGTCGCTTAGCGCGGCGATCAAGTAGCCAAGCGACACCTTGGTCTGACCTCCATCGCCGCTTTACCGCGTTCTGCTGGCCACAGCAAACATGGCGAGGGCTCTAGTGCAGGATTTGCACGTGATTTTCGTGCGACGGCACTCGGGGAGCTATACACGACCTGTCCCTTTCACGTCGACGCGTCACCTGGGGGAAGAGGGCGGTGGTGGGTTGGTAGGCCTGGGTCGATGCGCGAGCAGCCAGACAATTAAAGTCCGCGAGTTCCACAAGGTCTTGGACTTAAAGTCCACCATGCTCCTTCCACTTTATAAGCGACAGGGTACCCTGCTTCGCGTGTCCCGTCTGTCCTCCATTGTCTCCGGCTTTTATGTGTTACTGCGGGCTTCAGCTATTGTCTCCCTCCACGACGCATCAGAGCTCTGGAGATTTTGATCGTGCAATAAGTACATGGGTAAGCACAGGAGGGGAGAGAAGATGGAATGAAGAGAGAAAGAGAAAGAAAGCAGGCAGACAGACAGACAGTGACATAACGGTCTTAGAGATTCTGATTTTAAATAACGATCTTTTTATGCCTATCATACCAGCAGCTGAAATACTTATAAACTATTAGCAGTATAGTTGACTGGTAGACTAAGCATCCAGCTAGACCGACTGTACACCCCGCCCGCAGGTTCCACACATTTCTGCAATGCCTTTCTACTCTAAACCCGCAAATTGTACTCCAACCACTTTCATTGATACGATAATGATCACGATGAGAAGAAGAAAGAGAAGTTAGCAATGGGGAAGGGTGAACAGTGACATCAGTGAGAAAAAGAAAGAGGCAAAGGATACAGGCAACCCTGAGATGTCCTAGTCCATGTTTCATACATAGGATAATAGGACGAAGGTTTAAACCATCATGGAGGTACACATATATTCCAATAAGAACATACGGATCGAGAGTTTGTTTTGCTGTTCATGTTTTACGTTTTGTTTGTTACGATAATTTTTTAAAAGGGTAACCGAAAGACAGAGACTGGGGTTGAGGACTTGATACTGATTTCGTGCACTTTATACGGATATTATGAATAGGAAGAGAACAAATCGTTCGTGTGAATGCGAGGTCTCAGCCACTCTAACTTAAACAGAATAAAGAAAGGACATCGTTTCCTGTTTTCTTTCGGTCTCCTTTTGCTATTTATTTCAAACCTTTCTTTGGTCTATCTTTCGTAGCATCCTTTTTAATTATGATAACTTGAACAAGTGAAGAAGGCTTGATAATTAATACATGGAATCTGTATTCGCTCTTTCTCACACTATTCTAATACCTACAGTTGCTGTATTTAGAGTTTTAAAGTGGTAAGAGTTTATTTTTCGGCGCTCGGTCCATTAGTAGCTGCGAAATTTCTGATTCAAATTTTAATTTTTTTGTATACAGATTGCAGATTTTCATCAGATTTCGGGTTCATCGGCTGGAATCAATTATTTCCGAAGGATCAGGTACATTTCCCAGATTCTAGTTTAGTGTTCCGTAGCCTGTTTATACGTTTATTTGCTTTTTAAAATTGATTGTCCCATGGTCTATTTATTTCATCACATGATCAGTTAGAAAACTGAACGTTTTCACATAATGAGAAATTGTACAGCGACCAATTTGTGACCCGCCACCAACTTAATACTGCTTCTAAAAGAGTTGATATTTCTCATATTTATATATTTTTAAAATAAAGATTTGGAACTTTCCTTTGATACCAAGGTTATCCTTCTAGTCCTAAAATTGAGCCAGTTTTACAGATTTGAAGTGTGGAAGTACTGTGGCGGCCATTGTGAGGACAGCAGGTTCAAATCCCGCATGGCTTTTCCTTAGCACTGGGTAGCTATATATCTCTAAGTTGCACTACATTTTGCATGATTATAAAACACAAAAATAAAATAAAACGGCAGGGGAAGAAAATTGAAGAAAATGCATTCCAATCATCAAAAACACTCACAAAATCAGCATAATACTTAAAAAAGGCTACAACTGTCTACTTTCATAATATTGTGACAAAATGAATAGAAAACTTAGCACATTTGAAGAAAGCAACATTCTTTGATATACTTCAAGAGTCGGAGAATTGGCGCGCTACACAAAAATAAAAAACTACTCTCTTGGAACACAACATTTATGTCCACTTGTGCTTGTTCATGCCCTGGTATAGTTGTGTCCGACTAATGTATTCTGCTTCTTCCTAAAGATGAGCTTGAATGAGTAGTACACCAACATCTACATCAGAGTCGAGATCGACGATAAGATTTGTCTACTCCTAAACCTTTGCAGAGAAATACTCTGATTAGTATTCAAATCAGCCATGACAGAGAATAAAAATATAGACTCATTTTGTGATGACGGGTCACACTTAACAATCATTAAATTACAATTTTCGTTTCTATTTTAAGATAAATATAGTTGCTATAATGTTTTTCTCTAAAATGCGTTTTTTTCATCTTCTCTTAGATGGTAACGCTTAAGAAAAAGTTATTCGTAAGACGATTAATCTTATGTTGGGAGCATTTTAAAGATGTTTCGAAGCACCAAAATACACGCCACCATTCTTCTAAAAAAACACTAAAGAAATTTTATTATTTTATTTAATTATTAAAATTATTTGGTGGCTTGAAATTGTGAAAGCACAACGGTATTCGGGGTAGCTTTAACTAGCCCCTCACCCCCTCAGTTATGTTGTAATCCATTGTGACAACTATTAATAAAATGCGCATGACACTACCTAGACCTTCGATGCGAAGCAACAAACAAAGCAAACAGTGAGAAGAAATCAAAACGACAACGATCTAAACGAAAACAGTTCTAATGATATCAACTGTGTTTGCTGCTCGGTCTTTCAGGATCAATACAGTGCTTCACTACTAACTTTATCCTTTCTACGCCTTTCAGGTGAGGAAGCAAAAAGCACGTGACAGTCGGGCGGCCCCAAGAACGAGCACTCTAAGAGAGAGGAAATAACGCTACACACACCAGTGACGTCACTTCCGTGTCTAGCATTAGTCTGTCACTGCTTTGGGACAACATTGGCAGCAGGATTATTAACAATGAACGACGAGAAAACTTACGCGGTTTTTTTTTAAGATCTTGTGAGAAAGTAACTATCATAAAAGCATTATTAAGGAGAATATAATAAATATTTACAGTATGAAGAGCAAGTCTATAAAGAGTATTTGTGGGAGGAATATAATAAATAATTGCATTTTGAAAGTTAAACACACTGATATTCTTCTCCCACACCTCCTATCACCAATAAAAAGAAAAAGTAAAAAAAAATTAAATAGGAGATTAAGTCTTAATTGGTAAAATATAGTTAATGAGATTGATAATACGAACAAGAGAATTAAAAATTATCTTAGGAATATTGCTAGGCATATATTAATAAGTTTAAAAGTTCTAAAATATAATAAAGAGGTCTTTCTATCGAGATTTTAATTGTTGGATTTTAATTAAAATGATTTTTGTACAGGAGTATTACTGAGAAAATGTTGGTGAGACAAAATGCGGTGATCAGAATATTAATGACAAGATGTAGGTATTGTCACCATTCATATCTTTAATTTTCTTTTGAGTACCATATTTCATTCTGTCTTCTAAAACAGTCTCCACCCTCTTCTGTTACAGAAATCACCTTTTTTCTATCCCATCACAATCACTAAACTTTACTCTTTACTTCTTTACTTTAATCTTATCGCCAATGACATTTCTTCCTTGAAGCTTTCAGTCCATCCTGTCTACTAATATCATCGCTAGTAGCTTCGTCCTTTCATCGTTTGTTACCAGGTTCCCCATGAGTGCAAATGACCAGCAGAACCTTAGGGAGGCCACTTCCATCGGCCACTCGTTAATTTTGAATCACGATCGCAAGTATGGATTTGGTTTGTCCAGTCGAAGAAGCGATGACAGATTTGACAATAAAATTTTCTTCTTTTTTTTCGCTGATTTACAAAACCGTGTGCCACGACTTTTCTTTACACGAAAAATGTGAGTAACACAGGGGATATTGTTTTCATGTTCATTGTATTTGTGATGACGACTATGTGCTATGGTTAATTTTTTTCGCGAAAAAGAATTTGTTCGTGATGCCAATAAAGACATGAATATTAAGTTATTCACTGTTCATTAAACATTTACGGTTCTAAATAATTTATTAATGCTATTCTAAATAAATTATTGTACATAAATTGTTCAAACTAGGAATAATGTTCTTTATACATTACTCTAGTTGTTAATAATTTCCTACATAAATTATTTAAAAAATTTGATTTTTTTGCTATTTTTAAGTCATTAATATTTTCTAAAAAAAATTTGACATTTTAAATAATATAACGCTGGCAATAGCTTCGCGCATCCAGACAAATGTTTCTTAAAATTTTTCTACCACAAAGGAGGAGGTAGGATAACCAAATTATAAAAAAAACAAAAACAAACATGATTTGAAGATAGAGATTTCTTCGACCGCAGATATGTATTTTCCAGTTTTACCCGTTTTTATATTTTTTATATTTAGATAGCATTGAAAATTTTATTTAATACATGTGGATAATGTAAGATAAAAAAAATGTAGCACATTTATGAACAAAGTAATGTACTATTACATGATAAACATATTTAAGCAAGCGGTAATATAGGCACAGTCGAGGCAAATCCAGTGGTAAAGGATCCCCTTGCTATCACGGGAAACAAGCGAAAATATATTTACACTTTTCTTTACCCTCCCGTAACACATTCATTCATTCATTCCCAATTCTTTAAGCACACCACCTCAAATAAATATGTTGTCTGCCATGTGTTAATACAGTATCACCGTCGAGGTCACTAACACTGAACTAGCAGCGTGACAGTCCAGTTCCATGTCATCCTACAATATGTCCTCGCTAAGAAGTTAACGCAGCGACACCGTTCCAGGGAAACTTAAACTTCCGACAAGTTTGTAAAACTCGAAAGTAAACTTAAGCCAGATCCCAAAACAATACTCACTCAGCAGCCTAGGTGCCTGCTTGTGTCGTGGACATTGGTACATCCCCTCACAACGATCAAAAAGCCCGCCTGCCCGACGAAAAGAAGCCCACCTGCGAAGATGTACTTATAACCATGTACGGACCAGCATGTAGTGGCCTGCACAGCGCCAGTATAAACTGCCATTCCCCCCCCCCACACCTCTAGAACAACCCCCACATACCTACGTGTCGTCCCATTTTGTCTTGGTTTCCCTTCGCTTTAATGTTTGGGTTTGCCGTGTCGTCTACTGGGCGAGAGAGAGAGAGAGAGGAGAGAGCGAGTGTGCGAAGAGGGGTATCTGTGAGGTGGCTGCAGGGTAAGGTGAAGGAGTTGTAGGTGGGGGGGGGGGGAGGGGAAGAAGAAACGAGACGTCCACAACTTTCTCCTCCATTCTATCTCCTTTCCCCCCACATCCTCCCACCAGCCTCGGACCGTTCCCGTGTGCGTGTGCTGCTCGCAGTAGAACAATGTTTGTTCTTACTTAATTAAACGTCTTCTAGGGTAGCCCATGAGAAGCTGTGAAAGCCCCGGTCTACAGCAGTTCTGTGGCAAAGAGGCAAGAGCGGTTCAGCAGCGAAGCACGGGATGAGGCATGAACAGCCGCGACTAACGGGCTCAGTTATTGGGAGATGGATGCTGGGAAGGTGGGGTGGAGAGGTGGGGAGTGGGGGTGGGGTTAAGATACTTTAAGGCGACGGCAATTAAAGGATGGAAAGACGGGGAAAGGATAGAAGCGAATGTCGAGGCAAACAAGAAATCAAAGAATCAAGGAAAAATATTTTTCAGATGCGAAGAAACTCGCTTTGTAGAATTTCGCATCTGAAAAGGTTCTTTAGATGTGTGTGTGTGTGTGTGTGTGTGTGAGAGAGAGAGTGTGTGTGTGTGCGTGCGTGTGTGTGTGTGTGTGTGAGGGAGAGAGCGAGAAAGTGAGATAGGAATAGAGGGTGGAGTTTAGGAGAGGAAGAGCAGGCTGCTTGCACCCGAGTGGGAGGTACTGCTGCAAAGGGAGCAAACGAAGTTGTTAATCTTCTTCGTCTTGGTTTTCCACTTTGCTGTTGGAACGCATCAACTAAGTGAGCAGACGACATCACATTATCGTACATGCGTGTCGTTTTTCTTGCAGCAGCTAACCAGAGCAGAAATGAGGATGCCTAAAATGATTATTTTTACCAAACAAAGAAATGCACTGCCAGTCTATCAGAGTGCAGTAACTCAAGTAAGTCTTTTAAACAAGCGGTATACTTTATTACACGGATGTAACATATGTGTAGCAGGCATACAAATTAAGATAAAACATTCTGTGTGTGTGTGTGTGTGCGTGTGTGTGTGTGTGTGTGAGAGAGAGAGAGAGAGAGAGAATGTGTTGATGAAAATCTCTACGACGACCTATTTCACCAAGTCCCTATTCTGTTCATTGTTCGCTCCTCGTAAAGTTTGGTATCATGAGGATGTTTAAAATATTTTCTTTTCCACTACAGCCAATAGTCGTCCTTCTCCTTAAACTTTACACAGTGAGTCAGCAAACATTCTATTTGCTTTAAACACCATCCCTAACCAATATCGACCACGAAGGAAGACGCGAAAACAGAGAAAATAAAAAAGAATTCAAAGAAAAGGAAGTTAAAAAAAACAAATAAATAATAAAAAAAAACCTGCGGGTTTCATGCAGCGTGACTCTGATGAAGCTGACGGGTTCGAAACGTCTTTTTCTCGCCCCTTGCTCGTTTGCACGTCCCTCCCGCGCACAGCAAACGCGTACGAAGCACGTGCATGTTCTTATCTCAGGCGGGAAAACGTTTGTGGCCAGCCGCTGTGGACAGTACAAAGGTGACGCCACTCTTTGCACACGGCACCTTCACTCTATCCCTCCAGCCATTGAGTTTTTTTTTTTCAAACCTTTTATTTTTCTACAGGGGAGGTCACAAGTACTGTTTGGGCAAAGAGATCCGCTTGTCTGTCGACACATGCGCCAATATCTGATATGGTTTGCTATCGGGACAAACTCGTGTTTGGAAGCGATGAATAAATTATCACGGTGTGAATGTAAAGACTTGTCACCTCCCCACCCTTGCCCCTTCAAGTCTTTTCTCACGCTTGGTCGGTATCGATAGTTCGTGTTTAGATCCCATGTTTAAACAACTTCACTGCTAATCTCGACTGTGCCGACACACAGAGAGGGTGGGGTGTTTTTTTTTAAATCTCGTACAGAAACAAACACTTTAAACGCAAAGAGCACAAAACTGACATCGATTGGGATTTTGCTCATGTTCCGGTACAGCCTGCATCTTGTCGATCTGTCTTGAAGCCAAATTAGTTTTAACTCAATAGTATTGGGTTTCTTTTACTTCGTGAGCGTCTGTCATGTCTCTTGCCCATCCCTGCTTTCTCTGAGGCTCCCGTAAACACGCCTGCAAACACAGGGCGAATTCCTGGGAGATCTGTAAGATGGTCGGGGTGCTTCCTGATATCAAAGACGAGAGTTCCAGGGACTGTACTCTCACGCGCCACGTTGAACAGTCACCGACGGAGCTTCCTTCACCACAAATGTCTGGCAAGATTGCCAACAGCAGCGAGCGGGTGGACGCGGCACAACAACGTGCACCCCGTTTGGTGGATGGCTGGGTTTTACGTGAAGCTGTTCTGTTCACTACTTGTGATCATTGATCTCGTCCTGATGGACTTGGAAGACAATCAGACTGGGCTTGAAGGACTAAAAGATTGGGCCTGGAGGAGAGAAAGACTGGTCTTGGAGAAGGGATTGGAGGAGAAGAAGACTGGGCTTAAAAGACAAACATACTGGGCTCTGAGAAAAAATTCTAAGCTTGGACGAATAGATTGGGTTTAAAGGGAGAAAGAAGACTGGGCTTAGGAAAATACAAGAAGAAAACCAGGGTTGAATGGCAAAAAGACTGGTTTTAAAGGACAAAAAGACTGGGGTTACAGGAGAAAAGGAATGGGCTTGACGAACAAGGAGACTAGAAAGAAGCTTGTGGATGTAGATTGTCAGGATGTGGAAGCAAGCTGTGTAAACTGTCAGCCATTTGTGAGATTTAGGTGGAGAATTCGAGTGACAGAAACTGATGATTTCAATCACCAAAGGAGAGAACATTAGGATGTGATGTTTCGTAAGTCTGCGACAGCAGCCACTTTAAACGCAATCACTCATTCTCAGGCGTGGTAACTATAGCAACAGGCACGAAACCAATAACTACTGCTCTCATCTAGCGAAAATAAAAACCTTTCTAGGAAAACAGAGTAACCGTTCTTGATTAAAGCAAGATTTTTCGAGGTCTTAAAAGCTACACGATATATTAATCACAACAAATTAATTAACAAAACTCAGTGTTATCAGAGGCGCTGATGGTTATGGGAAGGAAAGAGACTGCACCTGTCGCCCCCTGCTGAATTAATGTAATGTTTCTCCTCCTTTTCTCCCCCCTCTGCCTTTTCAAACAACTCTCCTTGCTTCAATCTTCTCTTTATTGTCCCCATAATTTGAGGCACAACAGAGTCGGGATAAGCTGCTGGAAACGACAGTAGGACAAAGAGAATTTTTAGACGAACTGTGGAAAAGATGCGTCGATAGGCTGTAGAGCCGTCATTACTCACCCGCCGCTCGCAGCTCTCGCCCCGTTTCAACGCCAAAAGGAAAAAGACTATGGACAAGAACTGTCGGTGCATTTTGCAGTCTCAACAAAGTCTTTGCCTAGCAGAAATTTCTTGGTCTTAAGTGTGCTTGCAGCTTGAGTTTGGTTTCTATACAAGACCATGGACATGTGGTATCGGTGAACTTGACAAAACCACCGCCTAGCGGAGACATTGTCTTTCTTTAAAGAAGTAGGGGGTGGAATTTTTGTTTTGTAAGATACTTTTTCCCCAAACTGGGTGAACACACCCACTAACTTTTACGAGATATACACCTACAAATATCACCATGCACAAAAGGGTTAAAGCGTACATTTGTACACAGATACGTCTAATTCGCGTATGGTCCAATAACTCTTTGGCTGAGGCTTTGGAACATAAACGTTTCTGTGTACAATCATGACGTCTATAGTTGATCTCTTTCTAGGCATGGTGATGTAGGCGTGTATCTCAAGGGGTATTCACTCAGATCTGGGGAAGTAGTATCTTGCATCAAGCTTACCTTTTCATGAGAAAAAAAGGTACTCACTCCTTTAAAGTGTGATTTGCATGTACTCGACGGAGTTTTACGAGTTAAACCTCAAAAAAAGCTGGAACAGCGATACCCCTACGAAATCTGTAAAAAAAAAAAAATTTCGTGGGCTGCTGCCCCCAGTCTTCAAGCATCACTCCTCTCTCAGCTCCTGCAGCTCCAAACGGGAACCTGTGGCTTCCACTATCATCGTGGTGTTTGTTATTGTAACTAGTGTTTCGCTTTCAGATCTTGATCTGCTCTGTGCGGCCTAGATCAACACCACGGCCTGTCCCTTCCTTCGTGAAACTGGGCACGAAGTCAGTTCTGCGGACAGTCTTCACCACTCCCCGTTCCTCATCCTCATGCCTTTCACGATCGAGTACGTACGGTCTTCGGTGCTCCGCAAGAGAACACAACACGCGCGTGCACTCTGTATGAGGTGCTCGCTGTTTGGGTGCCACTTCACAAGGAAAGGGTGGGAGGACAAGATTTTTTTTTTAAAGGAACCCACGCTAGAACGAAAGAGGAGGGGTGCGGTCAATAAAAATTAATCCTGGAGATGTCTGGCACCATGCCTATGAGGACGTATGTTTTCATTTCCCTCTCAACACCCCCTTAGCGGCCTTTCGCTGGGAGAAATTAAAGAATGCATTGAAATCTGAGGGCGGGAAGTGGGTCAGAAGTGCACCCGCGCCTTCTCCCGTAATGCATCAGGGTTCTGATTTGAATTATTTCTGGATGTCCAGACATTTAAAGGGTTAACACGAGCCCCAGCTGTTTGGGGAAGTGTTCTGTGGCCGACTTCGTCTGGAAGAAGCGTTACTGAACCTGCTCGGTTGTCGATGTTAAAACACTAATTTCTTCTTCACTAGGACCCCCACTTCCGGTTGTCTATGTTTTTCTGTTCCACTAGATGCAGACATCGCTATTTTGCTTGCCCTTGCTGACTCTCTACAGGAGAACAAGAATTTGATACGAGGAAGTTAATACGTGGAAATGAGCTCGAACTAAAGGGCACAAAACTCCGCAACAAAGATAGTTATCTTTTCTTTGGTCTCTTAGAAAGGTATGCACAGTTTGATGGGAATATGAGTGTGTCGTACTCTTCATGACAACGAACTAACAGCGCCCATAACATTTGATCAATGGCTGTTACTCCTTGACAAGTTAGCGTGTACACTGGAATTGTGTGCGCAGCAACAACAGTTTGTTAGACTAGATGAATCGCTTCAAAAAAGATTGGCATACATACATACATGCATGCACAATGGGTGCTTGGAGAGGACCAGATAAATGACAAATATTTGTCTTGAACATAAAGTTGTTTTTCAGTTAAACATACAAAATTGAAGACAGTTTTGGATACACCCAACTGATTATATGCCCAGCACAATGTACGGATATTTGTCTAGAACGGGAAAAGTATGTCTAGCTCTCGATTACGTAAAAATAGACGATCATCTCTTGATGGCAGACTACGGCGATGTAAATGCGATACCTATAAAAAAAGTAGTGATAGAAGAAGGAAAATCGTCAAATTTTTGTGTTCGTCCCAGAGGCCTAGGACGTGTATACACACACGCATGCACACATGCGCACACACAGGCGTGAGCACTACTTTAGTACTCAAGGCTCTCAGCCACGTCCTTTGGCATTAACTAACTGGCTGTGACTTTGTTATGCTTTTTTTAATTTGTCTTTCATTTGCCGATCACAGTCATGTATTCAACAATGTATGTTCGATTAAGAAAGTCTTTGACTCACTGACTCAAAAATCGAGTTGTGTTCACATGACCATCCATCAACTGAGAAAAGACAGAAGAATGACAATTCAGAACAGCGACGGGAACTTGTGTTTCTTTTTGTTTGTTTGTTTGTTTGTACGCATATATGTGGGTATGCATGGATGTACGAATGTATGTATTTTTCCTTTTTTCTGTATGACTGTTCTCTTTTTTCTGTCCTCGCCTTTGATTATTCCTCCTTCTATTTATACCCCCTCTCTCCCCTCTTAATGTATGTTTGTGTGTGCGATTGTGTTCATCTGCGTATGTCCTCATGCATGCACACAGGTCTGCAGATTGACAAGTAACATCGGTAGCGTTGCATGCATGTGACGCACCGTAGATGGGCCTGGGACGCGAAGTGGTGCAACAAGGCGAGTGTTTGTGGTTGGGGAGTTGAGCGAGGGCGGGCACGGCCAGCGTCACCATCGAGAGACAGAGAGAAATAGAGCGAGAGAGGCGAGAGTGTGAGTGACAGAGGGACAGGGGAGAGGAGGGTTAAGAGAAAGAAAACGCGAGAGAGAAAGAGAAGCAAAGGAAGAATGTGTGTGCGTGCGTGCGTGCGTGCGTGTGTGTGTGTGTGTGTGTGAAAGAGAGTGAGAGAGAGTTTCTCGGGAGGGCCTGAACCAGGGACAGAGGTGCAGATCTGAGCATTCCAGCCGTAAGTGACGAAATTGCTGGTTAGTCTGCAAACTCCCCGCCACGTGCCCCGGTGGACGTAGAAACCATCCCTAATTTTAGGGACAGATGTTGTCGTCCGAATTCTCGAGACTTAGAGTGAATTCAGACGTCGTGTAGGGGCAGCCAGCAGATTCCGCACCTTTCCCGGGCTCACCCCCACCCCACAGCTACTTGGAGTCAAGCTACAACCAGCAGCTGGACTTGAAGTACGGACACCTTGTTGTTGAAGGTGTGCTCAAGACGGCTTGGCGCATGCGTAGTCACTTCTCTTGCCTCCGGTATTTAAACATAAGTTTGAAAATAACTTTCATTTCGGGGCCTCGGTAGTGTAGTGGTTAAAACACTCGCTTGTCACCAATGCAGTGAGTGGCTCAGGGTTCAGATCTCGTCTCGGGACACTCTCTGTATGTGACACCTGTTCGCAGGGTCGGGTGCCGGGGTTTTCTCCGTGTACTCCGCTTTCCTTCCACCCTCCCTTTCCCCCCTGGTGCAAAATAGCCGCAAGGTGAGACCACTTTCCCACTAAATAAACAAACCAAGCAACTAACCAACTTCACTTTTATTTCATTTTCATTAACTTTTATTTCATTTTCAACACACCAAAAGTTATGAGACCGATATTTTTTTAATTGTTTTCTTGACTTTTATGCTTTGTTGATTGATTGATTGATTGATTGATTGATTGATTGATTGATTGATTGAAGGCTGCATTGATTTGAACGAGCTGTTCGTCTCTAAGAGAGTAAAATATACAAGGTTCTGCTTACACTTTATACCAGTCACCGTTGTTTTATGTACAATGATGTACATTGTGTAAAATTTCATTAGTATATTTGTGACACACTCTGAGCAAGCGTCGGGTCTAATTATCAAGATCAGTAGATAACGCATTCTACCAACAGTTTCTAAAAATACAAGAATTAGGAAACGTCCAGGCCTTTTGTTTGCCGAGAGGATACAAATCACCATTTGTCTAGTCACATATTTTCCAATTTTTAACTGTACCGTCGGCATCGGCTCGGAAGATAGCAAAGAAATGTAATTAATTATTTTATCCTAACAGCATTCCCACAACACATAGCGGAAACACAAATATTTTAACTACAACATGAAAACAGAAATGTAAAATTTGCTCATCAAACACGTCTACGCATGAACAGCGCATGTTCAAACAACCAGGTAAATAAATTGCACTCGTCTGCGCACGCATGCGTGGACACGAACGTTGAGGTCACATCATCGCTAGAGAGAAGCTGAGGTGCGAGTAAGAAAGAGACCTCCTCGAGCATCACGAAGAAATGCTTTAAGGAGGCAGAGGGAATACAAAAAGTATGTGCAGTCTCACTTACATGTCAAGAAAGTTGAGGACTTCAAAGCACCAACGACAGTCTTCCCTCACAAAGTCGGAATGCACCGTGGTGCAATGAGTACAGGTCTTGCCACAAGACTTGGCCACCACTGCTCGCACTCGCTTCGCCGTCCTCATCTTGGAATTAGGAATCCCATGTTCCAGCGCGAAGACCAGGTGACCAACAGGTGCGACTGCCGAACCCGTGATGGCACAGCCCCCAGCGTTGGACAGATCGTGCAGACACGGACACAGTGCTGGACAGGACCGTGCTTGGACAGTTCCACTGGACCGTTGACCCCACCCACCCACACACACGCTGCACTAACTTTACGGCACTTGCTACTGTGTGGGATTCAAAGGTGAGCGGTTCCGTGTCTTGGGAATCTGCGTTACCACGGTTTCAACTTTCACCTTTTCATCTTCAGCCGCGTCACGAACGAACGCCCATCTGTATATCTACATCGATGTTTCGCAATCCTTTGGAACAAATTCTTTCCCTCCGTTTTGTTTTTTTTTATTTTATTTTGTTATTTTTTATTTTTTTTATTTATTTTTTTTTTTTGCACAACGAAGCCTCTTTCATCTGTGACGTTTTGCACAACGAAGCCTCTTTCTTCTGTGACGCTCGTTCGTTACCCCGGGGAGACGGCGTGTACCCTGATGTGTTTCCCACCCTCCCACAAATGCCACAAGTCTTCGTACTCGACCGTTACTAATTCCACCGGCGAGGTGTACGCCGGCTGAGCGAATAGCGCGGCGCCTTCACAAAATCGCTCCAAACCGCGACATACTCCGGCCACGACGCCGCAGCTTGCAGTTCAAATCGATACATGATAACGCACGCACGCTCACACACACACACACACACGCGCACGCACACACACTGTTACGACAGCCTGGCTGCGTGAGACAGCAGAATGCTTTCCACAAACACTGTGTGCGAAAAGAGGCAAGAGCTTGGGGAGGGTGGGGTAGGATGTTGGGTGGGGCCGCAGTGATGATGGTGAAGACACGACGTGGTCGTCCAAGTCGCGCGGCACGACGACATCGCGCTGTCCCCCCCTCTCCTCCTCCTTCTCCCACCGTACCAGTGTACAACCTAGCTTCTGCTTGGCGGCATCTCTCGTCGTAATCGTTGTTGACAAGTCCTCTGCTGCGACGGGCACCACACTATTGAACGGACCGCCCGTCGGCTGCGCCGCTGATGAAGGTACACGTATGTGAAGGAGCTTCCGGTTCTGATATCACGTGCGAAGTAAAATCTATAAAGTTTTGCACGAGCGCTCCGGCACACACACACACACACTTACTTTCTATATACACCGATGGAGAAACGGAAAAAAGCTAATTGAAGATTGTCTTGCAATTTCTGGAAATATTTGCTCGATCATGTAATGCACATACGCACTAACGCACACATCATACCAAGCCGCATCACACACACATACATACATACACCTCACACCAGGTCGCATCACATCACCTCACCACGTTCCTGAACCTCGCAATCCTCTCCACCCCCTCCCCACCTCTCTGACTGCGTGCAGATGGTGAAAACGCGGCAGAAAAGGGAGAGCATCGGGGGTGTCGGCAAATCAAAGAAAAGGAAAACAAAGAGCCGCACGTCACAATGGGGCTGGCAGTGAGCGAGGATTAGAGCGGGGGCTGGCAGAGGAAGGAAGGAAGAGTGCGGTGCCACGACAGCCAATGTCTACAAGAGAATGTCTACAGACGATGTCTACAGACGATGCTAGACAAGGTGGTACGGGAAGTCAGCGGCCAGAACTGAAAAGCCGTGAGAGTTACAAAAGGAAAAGGGCGGTGGGTAGGGGCGTCATATTGGCAGTGTAGTCAGGGGAATAGAGGGGAATGTGGGGAAAAAGGGGAGAGAAGAGTCGGAGATGGAGGGTTAAGGTGGGGGAAGGGGTGTTGATGCTGATGTTGCACGGGAAAGGTGGAGGTGATCAGGTGAGAGAGAAAGACGGGGCAAAGCAATCGGCAGGCGATGGCTATCTTGAAACCATCGCACATGGTCCTGTAGCCAGGTCCGCACCAAATCATCCTGTTCTACGATCTTACTCTTCTCAAGATTACACCCCCCTACACCCTCCCCATCCAAAACTGAAAAAACAAGATTTTTTTACTGGTGGTGTTGGTGGTGGTGGTTGGGGGGAGGGAAGAGGCTGAGTGGTTGGAGAACGAGTCCTGGGAGGAAGAACATCACATTAAAGTACCATTTCACACGCTTTTCTAACAAACCACTCAAGTCCTAACTCGATCATTAAATATTATTAGTTCCCTATGATAGAGGTTTAGCTGTTTTCGTTCTCCGAAAATTTCAACTCACAAGCATGGCCCCTTCACTCGATTCGACAAATTATTCTTACAGTTTTACCCCATGTCCTTATCCCGATATATATATATATATATTTTTCAATCTTCACGGTTTATCGGAAGAAAAAACATTATGTTTTGCTGTGAAAAGTCCTTGCAGTATGTTTTGCTTTACGAGTCCAGACACTTTTCACAATTTGTTTGTTCCTCCGTATCTTCACGAACAACATCAACTGCTCTCATGTACTGTTTCACTTTGTGGAACTTTTCTTGTTTCGTAATGTTTTAAACAGCTCAGTTTATTTCCTTTTTTAGTCCAGTCATCATTCACACTGGCCAGATGCATCCTTCTGCGTCATCTGCGGGAAAAAGGTGGAAGCGAAGAAGTGGGGGGGATGAGGAAGCAAAGACAGATGAGAAAGAATTACGATGTTTGCAAAACGTTTTTTTTCTTTTGTCAAAGGCGTGAAGATGAGGGTAGAGATTATGTTTGTAGCTAGTGGTGACTCTCCTCCTGCACCTTACAGTGACTAGATCACACTCAATATTTCGAGTTTCCCCCAGTCTCTCACTTTGCTCCATGTGATGTCTGTCATACCGCCATTTTTTCGTGTTCCTGTTGGCGCTTTTCTCTACCACTATCTTTTATTTATCTATTTATCGTACCGCCCCTTTCTACTTCCCTCGAAACAGATATGAATTACTGTAAGTGGAAAAAGTGAAAAAGAAAAAAAAAACGAAGAATGGCAGGAAAAAAGAAATATAGCGGGAATGTGTGCGAAGTAATCTAAAATTAGCCACAATGTAAAAGGGGAAAAAATTCAAACAAGGCTTTTTAACAATTATTGTAAAAATCATATTTCTTCTAATAGCTAAACTCAATTTTCTTTGTCTTTTATAGTATTAGGGACGATTTATTATTTTACTTGCGCAGTTATTGGGGATATGTGTGAGTGGATTTCTGCTCAAGTATATATATATATATATGTCTGCGCACGCACGTGTGTGTGTGTGTGTGTGTGTGTGTGTGTGTGTGTGTGTGTGTGTGTGTGCATGTGCGTGCGTGCGAGGTAAAGTTAGATTCCCAAAACAACAAAATCATTAAAATTTGCTATAAAGGTAAAGTAGCAACAAGGTAATATATTGTAGATACATTAAGATCTCAGCTTTTCTCGTGAAGAAATAGCCACAAAAGAGAATATAATGAAGAAAACAAGGAACCCCCCCCCGACCCACCCTAAAAAGGAAACATACCCAATATTTGCCACAATTATTTTCAAAAGAGCAGACGCATCAAATTCTAAAATGCAGACAACTAAGGATGAAAGCACAGGGAGCCCGTCAGCCATCTCCTTGAATTCACTTCTGCCACAGAAGTTTTGCTGAGGCCGACCTGAGGAGGATTTTCACAAGATCGATGTCATTCCCTCCCCCCCTCCATCCTCCTCACGACTTCTCCCTTGTTTAACCCCCCCCCTACCCAACCCCTGTATTCTGCACGAACGGGGTTTGGCTTGAGAGCATGCACACAAACGCTGGCTGCTATCTCTGACCTGTAGAGAGCGGAAGGTTTCCAGATTACCTGTGGGTAGTCATGTTCTACCCAACGCCTACCCGACTCTCAGGTCCGCCCGCCCTGCCTTTCCTTGTGCCCGCGCCGCCACAGCAACTTTCTCTTCGTTTTTCACCTCTGACTATCTTCTACTCCCACCCGCGATCTTCCTCTTCTGTGACATGCACCTTGCCTCTCGTGCCATCTACGACTTGCCTCTTCTGTGACACGTATTTTGCCATAGACACCTTTGTCAGCATTTCACCACATCCACATCGAGGCATGCAAGTTTACTTCTTCTTTTTCTGATCATCATCATCGTCGTCGTCGTCGTCATTATCATATTATTGTTGTCATCATAATTATCGTCAAAGCATCAGGGTGTTGTTACAAATTCTACCCCCCTCTCTGTACGCGTTGCAAATTCCACCCGACTTTCTGGACTCGCTGCAAACTTGCATTGTCTGTATATGTTACAACCAAACCTTACGTCACTTACCAAAATTAGCTAAAAATAAATAAATAAATAAATAATGGTTGGGGGAGGAGAAATGCGAAACATACACATTACGAGTTCCAAGGTCCTGTGTAATTCTAACAAAAGTTTGTCGATGTTGAAAATACAATTAGTAAGAAGAAACCTGCCCATCTCCCACCTTCCGCTCTTCTGCTCTCTCTTTGTCTCGATTCTCTCTTTTTCTCTCTTTTCTTCTCTCTTTCTCTCCCCCGCGGCTTAATGATCAGACACGAAGAGTTCAGCAGCTCACTCTTGCCCATGTATGGCTTTGCGCATGCGCCTACTGTACAGTTTGTCATCGTACGTTCCCGTGAGGATATCAGAACAATCGATGCTTCAAACACGAAAAGAGAGTGAAGGGTGGAAAAATAAAAAAAAAAAGACCGCAGAAAACGCCAGAGTCTGCTCTTAAAGAAAATTGGTCCTTTCCTTTGAAAGCAAGCCCCAACGCTAAGGCTACGTCATCTACTGGCAGTGACCACACCCAAACAACGCGGGCCACAGTAGTAGATGATGGCAACAAGCTAGTCCCTCCACCTCTCTCCCTCTTTCACTCCACCCTCCTCTATTCCTCTCTCTCTCAGTTTTCCTCCCAGAAAGGACTTCTCTCTCGTTTATTGACAGAAGGATATCCACAGGCCTGCAATTATCTCTAACACTAGCACGTCTGGGCATGCGCACCAGAGCGCAGGGTGGAGAGCACGAAACCTGCGCGGGGCAGGACAAACCTGAGTTTCGATCTCGGAGCAAAAAGCGGAATGCTGTTCGTTACGTCATGGTGGTGCGGTTACTATCATGCTCTGGGGTGTAAAAACTAAAATAAAATGATTAAAGGTTCTGCTTGTGCAAGGGTGTTCTTGTTGGATAAAAAAAAAGAAGGTGACCCACCAACGATCGTTTATGGTAAAGACATCGTACATTCATCTCGCACACTTAAGGAAACTCTCACGGAGGGAGGGAGATCAGCATTAATAAAAATAAAAGCATAATCTGAAGTGTGCAACAGCAGGAAGTTGTTATAAAATATTACGGATTCTTGTTGGCTCCTCCCAAACCTCTGTTCTCTTTTTTAATACGTCGATGCTGCTTACAAATATTATTACAAGAAGGTTGCCGAGTGCTTACATTGTTCCATTGTGTGAGTGCGTGTGTATGTGTGCGTGTGAATGTATGTGTATGCGTGTGTGTGTGTGTGTGTGTGTGTGTGTGTGAGCGTGTGCATATATGTGTGCCTATTGAAAATATGCATATTATTGTATTATTCTGTTAAATATTTGTTCAGATATGTTGTTATGTTTGTAGTGTGGGTGGGTGAGAATTGGTCACCGCGGGTACTGTGTTTTGTGTGTGTGTGTGTGTGTGTGTGTGCGTGCGTGCGTGCGTGCGTGCGTGAGACTGCATGCGCGCAGTTCGTTAACGAGTGTCCACTCTGTGCACCGACTGAAGTCATTGTGATCAATGGTGACAATTAAAGTTCTCTCGACACTCACTAAACCCTTAGGAGAGGAAGAAGCATAACAACGACTTACATAAATAATAACAACTAAGCCTTCGGATTCGCACGAGGTGGGGGGTGGGGCGTGGATGGGTGGAACGCTAATTATCCTCAGCAAAAGCCCCAACCAGAACAACACTGGCAACAGATCAAACAGACGGCGCTGTCTTTTTATCTGATCATTAGCTTTAACCGTTGACAGCGCGCCTCCCATCAGATACGATGGTTGTTCCTCGTTTGCTGACGGAACTGCAGGAAAGGAAAAAGTGAGCAAGACTCACCATCCAGGCTATTTTCCCTTGCCATTCAGCTAAAGCATCATCGGCCGGGACTGCCTGTACAACAAGCTCGTTAGGCCAGCGGCGGAGTTGTATACGGGACACCAATTAATGAAGCATTCTTGTTTGAATAATTCTATATTTTGTTCCCGAGTCTTGTGTGTGGCCGGCGGCCTACCTGTGTGCACAGCCCCGCGCATACTGCTGTCTCAGCGTTGCGATATAATGGAAGGCAAAGAAAAGGCGGGAGGCTTTGTGCAAACATGCTCATTTACAGGTAAGCACTCGCAGTTTTTTTTTTCTCTCTCTCTCCCTCTCTCCATCAAATCCTTTTGCAGTCTCGATAAAAAAGAACGGTGCACCGAGGCCAGCTACAGGCGGGATTTGAACGTTGTCTCACTCAAACATTTCTCAAAGCCGACTGGCAGCTCCGAGCGGCTTCGAGGAAACATGTCTTTTGTCCATTCCCTCCCTTCCCCCCCACCACCCCTTGGACCCACTCCTCTACAATCCCTCCATCCTTGCACCGAAATCTGCACAAGAGTTTGCTTAATGCAGCAAATTAAAGGAATCGTGTACAGAGAAAATGAACACGAGTTATAAATCTGTTCATGGGAGTCACGAAGAGGCCAAATGTTCAACAGGAGCAGCAAAAAAAAAATCTCAACGCTTGTTCACCGCTGCTGTAATGCTTTTGCACTTGTCGTGGATTTAGTCCCAGTAAGCTGTCGTGGCGGGGTTCCAGCTGCTCTAGATGTTGTGTGAAATATAAAGATGTGGTCTCTAGAGTGAGGGGATGGTCAGTGGAGACGGTCTTGCTGGAAATACAATACAGGCAAGGGTTCTTGTGCTCTGATTTCCTCAGCGACCAGACTTCATAAATCTCTTACTGCATGAAGACTTGATATGAGATCTTTTGTCTCTATGTTTGTCGCGCGAGCAAATGCAATGTTTAATTTCACATTGGAGAGACTACCCTTGGCATAACAAGAAAAATGGACGGCTAATATCACACCATAGAACAAAATAACAAAGAACAACAGCTGAAAAATTGGCTATGGTAGAAGTACTGAGAACTTTGCTCCTTTGATAAGACTGACGACAAACAAAATGTGCTTCAGGAAGCTACAAAAATCCATAAAAATTAAGAGAAGAACGCAATTGTTTCTGTCGCCTTCACGTGATCACAGCAAAACCATAATTAAGTCGCGAGAAACTGAGATAGTTGTTCCCCCCTGCCTTTGCTCTACAGCAACCAAAGATAATGGCTTTTTGCATTTGAAGCTTTTGAATAATCAGCGCCGAGTTAAGATAAATTTTAACTTTAATTATAATAGTTAGTTTATTCTTTCTTTCTTCTTTCCTCGCATTATTTATTTATTTAGTTATTTTCAGTTAGGATTATTTCCCTTGTCTTCGTAACCCAAATAAATAGCCACTCTTCAGAAACAGTGGGTTGTTCAAAATTGCATTAACATTGTGGCGCACATTTGCAAGTTTGTAAAGTACAGTTTACGAAGTAGTTTGTAAAATACAGTTTAAAACATAGTTTTTACCTTTATTGAGAAATCACCAGATGAGCCATACAGACATACAGTGTGCGGTCTTGTAATGGCAATTTAGTGCATATTTATAGTTCTGTCTTTTGTCTTTCTGAGTAACGCAGGTGCAATGTGACAAGAGCAGGTGAAGGCGAGAAACTCAAAAATCTCGTAAAAAATACCAATGATTGATTTAATGAATGGACGAATGAATGAAGACTCCTGACACGAGAGCAAAGGAGGACAGAATTAAGTTTGGACAGTAAGCGACTGAACAAAAAATGAGAGAGAGAGAGGAGGAAGAGGAGGAGAAGTAAGGGAGAGATGGCGTTTAGTTGCTTTTGAAGTGGAAGCGAGTGTAACATTAGTCACGACGGGTGAACTCGGTAAATAAACACAACACCCACGAGGCCTTCCGAGATTTGGCGGCTCCTGCACGAAGAGTCAAGAAGCAAGCACTGGCCCAGCCTGACACATCATCCGTGTGGGTGACACACCAACATGGCGGACCGCTGACACAGACCAGGGGACGGGTAGGTAATCCCTCTCTTCTCCCCCACCCCCCCTCGTCCTACCACCCCACCGGGCGACTACAAATAAGCTGCTGGACCCCGAGCCGAGGATGAATATTCGCTCATGCACAGTGCTGCGACCACACGTGGACACATGAACACACCCGCAAGCGCACGCGCGCGCGCGCACACACACACACACACACATGCAAGCATGCACAAGGCTTTATGTACGAACAAGCAAAAGCCTACAGCCAGTGAAACGCTCGAGCCATTCAGCCATATATGCTCCAACAGATTCGGTCATGTACGCACAACATGTAATGTCAACAATAATGTAACAACAAACTGCAAGATTTACACTAAGGATAAAAAAGCTTTTCTTCACTTTATCAAAACTGATGATAAAGATGATGAGGAGGAGAATGCAAAAACGGTTACTAAAACTGCCTTAGACAGCAGGTAAAAACTACAAAGACTCGGGGGCTCTCAAAAGTCTTCAACGTTGCCAGACCAAAGTTTTCTTTCTTTTAGTGAGTCCCTCCTCTTCCCCCAAGCCACAGGGCTCTGTTTTTCTTTCCCCCACTTTCTCTCCCACTTTTCCTCTCGTAGCCGCCGCATCTAGCTGCTGCAGAAGAATAAAACCTGGACAGTGTCGTTCCTCCAAGCCTGAAGGATAAGGAAGACATCCCACTTGAGGCTCTCACTGCAGTTTGACAACTTATTGGAAGTCTCTACGAGAAGTGCTGCAGAACAGCCGAGACCTTGCCTGGGGAGGAACTCTTTGGATGTCCACTTCAAGTGTCAGGCTCTTGGAAGACCAGAAGCACCGTTCTCAAAAAGGCCCCTAAGAGTTCGTCAAAAATGACTCTGAAATCGTAATTATCATATGTTTCCACTTGGTGACCATGCATTCCATGCTGTATCCCCTCCATTAAGGTGAGTAAAAGAAAAAAAAATATGAAAAAGAAAGTGGATAGTTAACCAGGAGAGTTACAACTGGCGAAGTATGTTTTTGTGTGTTGGTGTGTGTGTTAGTGTGTGTGTGTGTGTGTGTGTCCGTGTGTGCTTGTTATCATTTGTCTGTATGTATGTCTGTGTCTGTGTACAAACGTGTGTATATGCTTGTTGAGTATGTATATGTGATGTGAGCATTTGTTTGTGTGTCCGTATACGTGTACCTGTGAATATATGCCTATGTATAGGTGCACGTGTTCATGTGTCTGATTAATGGTATATGTCTGTGTGTAATTGTAGATGTCGTGCTCTCGCACAAGCCCAAGAAATAAAGATGTTTATATGCCTCTTTCTAATTTTGTAGTAGCACACAGGCTGACACCAAAGTAAGAGCATGTTTGAACTATTTCTCAGACGCTGCTTTCCCTAAGGCCCACAAGACCATCAAACACTCCAAGACTGTTGTTTGATGTTCAGCTGCATTGACTCTTGCGAGAGCAAAAGGACTTTATTTTGGACCCGTTTTGGACACCACGATCTTCTCTCGATTTTTCTAGTTCGAGTGGTTTTAGGTTTTTAAGCTCGGATGGACAAGTCTTCAGTCAAGGCGAAGATCTTCCTGACTGTACCCTTAATTAGTGAGTGATGAAGCAGTTGCCGTTGTTCTGCTGGTTAAAAACTGTCACATCAAGCTGAGAGTGTGTTTGTGACTGTGTAAAAGTATAGAAGCCAGAGAACGAAAGCACACACTTGTGAAAACTCAACAGTTTTCGTGAAAAAATCTGTTGTGAGTTTCACAATGTCTTCACTTCGATCTGCTAGTTTTGTGTCAGATTTTTTCCTCCTTGGGCAGGCTTAGGTCTGTCCCGTAGGCCGTAGCCCTTGGCATGGCAGATGAGATTTAATACAGAAGGTTACATTAGAACTACAAGAAAATTAAGCAACAGCACTGCAGTGTTTTTTGCCTATCATCGAGGGTAAGCCACTGTTTCTGTATCCAAGGAATATCTTTTTCAGGAAGGAAAAATCAACCGAAAACGTATCTCTAAATTAGTTTTTTAGTAGCATTAGACGCAAACAATAATTATTAAGTTTCATCATCATCATCGACTCGTCCTCATCATCTTTATCACTACCACTGTCGACGTTGCTGCTACAGTCCTCTCGATGACCAGTTTTGGAGATTTTCAAACACCCGCAACGTGCACATGGGTTGCAATCGCCTTCCATTGGTGTTTCCATTACATTTCAATCGCATTCCGCGTGTTCAAATGGCATTTACTCCACATCGGGTGGAACCCGCTTCAGAAGCTGAGGACGGACCCGGTACTGAGGTCGCCGCCGACCCCTTGTTGACAAGCTTCAAAGCCACGAACCTTAACCACCGTTCAAGGTTCAAGTTAAAGGGAATGCGACACATGGGTCAGACCAAGGGATCGATTTTACAAGGTAGGGTGAGGGGGGGGGGGAAGTGCCTTGCGACAAGCGGTCAAGTCTTGTTACTACGTTTAATTGCCAGCGCGCCCGCGTCCCCCCCCCCCCCGTGTCTACGTCCCGCACTTACTTGTCATTCTTGCACAAAACCGTGCGCACCACCTAG
The DNA here is from genome assembly GCA_004794655.1 of Marisa cornuarietis. Taxonomy (NCBI): domain Eukaryota; kingdom Metazoa; phylum Mollusca; class Gastropoda; order Architaenioglossa; family Ampullariidae; genus Marisa; species Marisa cornuarietis. Next base: position 943,135 of record SMMW01000597.1, read on the forward strand.
CGGGCACACTTACTTGTGTGCATGCTCTTAGTCGTCGTTCTCGCCATCAGCTGCAGCATCCCAAGGTGAGTGGGTATGTGGGCGCTGGCGAGCGCGCTTGTCCTCGTGATGAGCGACGAGAACACAACCGCAGCTGGCGCGTCTTCCTGTCAGGGGACTGAATTCTGTTTTCTTCCGGTTCGTGGGTCGTCCCGCGTGGACCCCCAGCAGCACCGCACAGAAAGTAGTCGTGACCTAGAAAACACGGCTGCTCCTCCTTCCCTGACGACCTAATAACGTACAAGGCGCGAGATTTTGCGAGACTCTGTGCCTACCCTCGCGTGACACCGATAGTCTCCCCCTTGTGAAGTTTCAGAGGCGCTGTTAAAACCAGTCTCATCGTCGTTTGCTGTAGGTTTCTGGCAGAATCTGCAGTCGACCCTCACTGATCATTGTCCACAGACCAGCTTTGAGAACTTTGACCAAAACGTTTGACACTGCCGTCACTTTACTGTTATCATTTTGTGTGACTCAGGTAGACTTCATCAGGTGGTCATCAACACAAAGTTTATGTATCGTTAAGAAGGCAAGTGTGTGCAATATCGAGCTCCGTGCTGTGGGATTTAAGACCTTCTTGTGGTTTTCTGAATCCTTTATTGATTTATCGATTTTTTTTACTCATATTCTTTATACAATTCGTTTATACTGGAATTTTTGGTTAACGGAAAACCGATGCTCATATGCAAGTTCTCCCCATCCCTTCGCAAAAAAAAAAAAAAAAAAAAATGCCGTAAAAGCTTTGAAGCTCTTGTTTCGAGCTCTTTTTTTTAAAGTCACGTGGAGTCCATTTTAGCCTTCTTACTTCTGCGGTGAGATGAGTGAAACTCGACTAGTAAGTAACATCTATAGCAGGCCAAATCTACAAGTTATTGACAGGTCAGTCGTCAGATAAACACGCTACTTGAGAGAAGTGGGAGACAAATAGGCATCAAGATGTAGGGACAAATAAATAGTTAACAAGCCCAGCCAGGTTTCAGTGTGTGTGTGTGTGTGTGTTACTGTTTAAAGTGGTTGTTATCATTGTCTGCATAGAAAGCTTCAAAGAGACGATTTAACCATAAATAATTCATCATCACCATCAACACAGGAACGTCGACCGTGAATCATATCAGTCTATAAACAGGGGGAAACAATCAGCGAAGCCAACACCGTTACCTGACGGTTATGTTTCTAATGTGATTGACTGTCATCTCGTAGTAGTTCACTGAGCTGGCATTCCACACGAAGAATGCGCTTTACAAATCGACTTATCATCATCATCATCATCATCATCATCATCATCATCATCATCATCATCATCATCATCACCACCCGCTGTTCATTCGCAATAAGGTGCTGTTGTGCTTTGGATTATAACTCACATGTCATCAATCAACAAATGTGTCAACCCATTCGTCGTTCTCTTGTTGTTGTTTGTAAGAGGACACCTGGACGTTAAAGTCGAAAGTACATTTGAACCCCCGCAACATCGCCACACGTCCAGCAATAATGCTTTCAGAGGTAGGATGGAATGTGGTTATCGTCAATCATCGTATCTAAGTAACAAGATGTGATGATGATGATAATAAGGAGGAGGTAGATTATGACGACGACGAGGGTGATGATGAAATTGAAGATGAGGACAACGATGATGATGATGATGATGATGATGATGATGATGATGATGATGATGATGATGATGATGATGATGATGATGATGATGAAAGCTCGCGGCCATTAGCAGTGTGACATTAATCTTCCTTAGAAAACTCAGAAGCCGATCGCCCAGCTGTGCACAAGTGCATTCCAGTAAGAACCGTCTGTCAATCGCAGCACGTCACTCACAGGGAAAGCTGGTCAAAACAATATGCAGTTCACGCCCGGAGGTGCGTGCGTGCGTGGTGCATGGTGGGGTGATTGTGGGGTGTTGGTGGTGGTAGGGTTTTGGTGGTGGGGTGTGCGGCTCGCCTTACCTCGCTCATCGTGTGCGTATTAATATTTGGCAGTCCCCGGGCGCGCGAATATGTCGCACACATGCGCGGGGTTGGGGTAGTGGAGGGAAAATATAGGAGCAGGGTGAGGCCCGGACACAGAACTCTTGCACAGAGAGATGGCGGAGTTGGGACGCGGTTACAAACCTCCTTTTTGTGAAATGAGATTCGGGAGGAAAAGGTTCTGGTAGAGGCGATTGGGTGAATGGGTATCAGGGAATTCCAAGTTGTAGGCAGGGAGGATAAAAGAAGGGGATCTGAGGTGGGGGGACAGAAAAGCCCCCTTCTCCTTTCTCTCTCCCCCTTTCCACACTATCATAGCATACGTAGGACGACAGTGCTTTTAAAGCTCTTAGACACGCGGTGTTGTGGATTTAAAATTCCGTGCTGCCAATAGTTCCCTCCACCCACCCACTCACCCAAACACACACACACACGCGCACAGATCAAGCTCAAAGGAGCAGCTGCCACGTTGAAAAAAGAGAAATTGCTGGAGGGACCCCTTTCAAGGTGCAGACAAACGAGAAGCTAATCACACTTTGCTGCAGTTGTCTCTCTTGTACTCCTCACTGTCGTGTCACTGTCGTATTGCTGCTGCTACTGTTACAACTGCCGCTGCTAGATCACCCGCCTTTATATCGTGTTGTGGCGCTAGTAGTGATGATGACAAGGAAAGGTTGATGGCGACTGACAGCGGAAAGATAGAAACGTTTTTCGCGCCTTACCTAATCTTTAAAAGAACTTCATGATTTACCATACTTTTTTTTTTTTTGGGTGGTGGTGGGGGGGTTCTTTGCGCGAAAGAGATATACTGAATGTTATCAGGGGTTAGCATCTTTAATCTCCCTCCCTCTCTCTCTTTCTCTCAGTGTTTGTTTGCGTGCAGCATGTGTGTATGTATGTCAGCGCGCGCGCGTGCATGAGACCATGGGTAAGCCCACCCTCAAGGATGAAGCTTTCACTCTAAAGGGCGACAATTCCAACGACGCCAGCGCTGAGCTCCGCGACCTGCAGCCTCAGAGAAGAGTTCAGTGGCTGCCATTGTGACACAAGGCGACTGTTCCCTCTAACAAAAGAAGGCAAGCGATACCTACAAGACTCGGTCGCTCGGAGAGAAGGAAGAGACAACTGAGAAGACAGCGAGTGAAGTAGTAAAGAAATCAATAGACTGAAATACATCAGGGTGCTGGCCCTTTACATGAGAGCTGCTCTGTCTCTCTGTGTGTATGCTTGAGCTTCTCTTTCACAATTTTATTTTAATCCCCTTTTATAACCCAACTTTCAAGCGATATGTTTCTTCGAAGCGGCTTGTATTATTATTATTTTTCCACCTTTCAAACTGAAAGGAAAAGTGGGAGACGGAATGAAAATAGAATGACAGAAAACTAGAAACGGAAAGACAGATGGCATGGAAACAGATATACAGACAAGAAGACAAAGAGGGAAGCAAGCATGCAGACAAGAAGTTGGCAGGTTGGGGAGATACGAATAATACGAAGATTATAGTTTTCGTGACACTAAATTCTTTTATTCTTCGCTCTCATTTCGTCTATGTGAGCTAAGTTTCGGTGACAGAGCGAAAACTGTCTCGAGAAACTAAAACGCAGCAAACTGTCTCTGCCAGAAATTCGTAGCATTGTACTTAAACTACCTAGCCTCCAAAGCAGCAAGAGCGTATCTATAATTTAAAAAAACTAATCAACGCAGTGATTTCTCAAAACTATTTTATTTATATGACCTCTCCGAAAAATTCAAAGGGCGGTCCGGTGGCGCGACGGTTAGTTAGCACCTGTCAACAGTACAGTGAAGGTTGGCTGTCCTGGGTTCAGCTCTCGTCTCGGGAACGCTGTTCTTCCTCTGCATGTGACATCTGTTGGCTGCTTTGCCATGATATATCCTTAGTTGCTGGCTCGGCGTAAAATGCCAATCTCCACCACTCCAACTCAAAAATTCAAACGTGAGATTTCTTATTTATTTTATCATAACAAACAAATTGACAGTTAAACAGTTATTTAGAAAATGATCCCTCCCAAACCCCCGCGATCAGTATGAAACGCCGCTCTCCAAACAATCATAGTCAGACATGTCACGATGAAGGGAAGAAAGTAGAAAAATAGTCTTTTATCGTCAAACCGGCTGAGCTACCACGAAAGTACGAGTACACAGAGTGGACATTGCGATGTAGCTTAATGTAGAGCCATGTGAAGGTGCGGCCATAATCTTGGTAAACGGGTAGATAATACCCAGCTGATGTAAGACAAAGAGTTATGGATGACAGCGGTACGGTCATGATGATCATTATGATGCTGCTGCTGATGATGATGAAGAGAAGGATGAAAGAAAGGCGTTCTTGTTCATCAGTGCACCTGTAACAGTGTGAGAAAACACCAGGGTGGACAAGCCTTCACGACTATACTCAGGTGAAGAGCGGGGTGGAAGGAAAACAGGTGATGTCAACGAGGGGATCCCAAAAGCAGTCTCCCATTTCGCATCCGATCCTGAATCACCCCCGGAGGTGTCGAGCAGAAGCATTAGCGTGCAATCGACGGGGCTGGCGCATGCGTGGTCTAGTACACACCGCCGGTCCCGGGTGCAGTCCCCCGTCTTGCCAAGAGCAAGCAGTTCTCTCCCTTGCCTATGTGTTTTCTACCTTCGCTGACAGCAAACCTTCCCGTTTCTTGACAGTCTGAGGAATGTTGCGACATAGCGTGACAGTCTGGTTGCGAGCGGCTGTCAGCAGGGGGAAGGGGGAACCCCATTCGATTGCCTTCTCCGCACAAGCAGGTGCGAGAGTCTCAATATTAGATTTATGAATTGAAGAGCTCTCAACCGTAGCTATGCACCCCAACCTCAACCTCCTTTTTTCCCCTTTGAAGTGCTTGTGGTGGAGTTGGTGGGTGATGTATCTCTTGTAACTTCGGATCAGACCTATATTTGTGATGAACAACTTGATCCTGTTGTCGATTACGACTACGTGAAATCTCCGTCGGATATTGTCTGCAGAAATCAATGATCAAGGATCACATTTCAATCATAAGATGTCAAGGGGTAAAGACAAATTAATCAAAGGTGGGGCTTAATTGCTTTTCGATTCCACCTCAGAACACCCCTCCCTGTCTGATTAAAACCTCTGAGTAAAGCTACCACCAGCAGAAGACTCCCGAGAAAGAAATCTGCTGTTGCCTGTTTTGCTGTCATCTGCATCGCCTGCTATACGCAGAAGCTCGACATCAGTGTTGAAAAAATAGGTCAATTTTCGCTACAAGCATCCTTTCTCCAACGCCACGAAAAAAAAAACACATAAATGAATGAAATGAAATAAGGTGAAGAAAATGGCTTTTCACAATCACCGTTGCTTGTGACGCATGCGCACGACTGGCCAATCAAATCCCTTCGTTTTTTTTGCTCCAAACCTGAGCTCGTGAGCTGTTCATCAACGACTACGGAGACGAGGATCCCGCAACCCAGAAACGTCTACTTGAAGAATATATTGGGAGAAGATATGGAAAGAATGAATAAATTTATTTTTTAGACTTTAACGTCGTGCGTCACAAACAGAAAAAAAATGTTGGCGCACATCACTAAAACTTGGGGTTCATGACATAGGCTGCACGTACACTGCAGAGATCAATGATGCAAAGACGTGGAGAAGATGGGCTCGAACCGTCCATGGTGCGAGGACATCCCCACCCAGCACTCACCTCAACGCCCCCACCCCTCTCCCGCGCTCTCCCGACCCTGCTCCGACAGCTACGCCCTGCTTTGTGCCGAGGGCTCCCGACAAGGCAGCTGGGAGTTTTCGTGCCGGCAATAAACCAGGTACAAGAAGACAGTAGCGCATTGATCTTTCCTTGCATCTCCCCCCCCCATACGCTTCCCCACCTTGCAGTAAACAACCAACAGCCCGTCTTAAAGTACCTCCTGTGTAAATGAGAAATCGAAGTGTTTCTGACAGCACTTCAGCCATCTCGGGTGGAGCCACCCGACGTAGCGCGCCACCCAACAGCTTTGATGGCAACGCTCGGTAGAAGCTGCAGAGAATGACGGCGAGAGGCGAGGGGGCTCGTTACAAGTGACGATGACGGTCGTCCATGTTCTTGGGCGCGCACGCTCGTCGAGATAAAGTACTTTTACACGTGAATGCGGCGTGGCTGCAAAGTGCGAAAACGTGACGAAACGAAAGGTGGTTTGGCAGCGCCACGTAGCGGGAGGGTGGACGGCAGGGGAGGGTGTGCGGACAGCAACCTCAACCAAGAAGACGCGACGACGCCAACGACAAAGTCGATGACTTTGGCGATTGCAGCCTCTGAAACCATCTTTACATGAGGGTCGTATAAGGAAATTTGCTAGGCCACAAATGTGGGGCCACTAAAGACGTTCTGTACCGGGATAATGCAAACACTTTTCCCCCGCCACGGGTGGATTTGCTGTATTGAATACATCATGTTGGTAGTTGGTAATTTGGTATTGTGGACATTCGTGGAGGATTAGGAGAAGGCTGAAGAAGGATCTCCTAAATAAACAACACACCTATATACGCACGCAATTAAATCCTCACTCATCTATACATATACATGAACACAGGCTACAGACACGGTGCCGTGATTGGTATTATTATCTAGAATATGCCTTCCAATGTCTTCCAAACGCTTTTATAATGACTGGATTGAGTTCAAGAAAAGATATTTTCCCCTAATCTTATAGTGGGAAGCCTCTCTTTGTTTTTGACAAACCTAGAAAAAGCCAAAACCTGTGGTGTCACAACATATGTGACACAGCCTCTCCCACTAGCTGTAACCTGGACAACGTAGGCGCATTCTAGATGTCAGTGATGTTAACCTCTTTCTTGTGCATGGTGATCTTCCTAGACTTGAATATCGAGAAGGAGGCGAAACGCCCACCCAGATGTCAGGAAAGGCTGCTCTGTGCCAAGCTCAGCCCAGACATTTGAAGACAAAAAAAAATCAGTCTCGTAGACAGACCCCTAAATAAGGTGGTTCTTGGGAAAGTGTGACAATGTGAATTCCATCGTCACGTCTTAAGGAAGGTGCAAAAAATTTTATATTATCTTTGCGTTCTATGGAAAATGAGATGGTTCTAATTTCACCCCCATGCTCCTGGTGAAAGCGTGACATTGCTAATGTCACCCTCATGTTCCTGGGAAAGCGTGACATTGCTATTTTCATCCTCATGTTCCAGGGAAAGCGAGACATTGCTAATTTCATCCTGATGTTCCTTAGAAAGCGTGACATTGCTAATTTCATCCTCATGTTCCAGGGAAAGCGTGACATTGCTAATTTCATCCTGATGTTCCTTAGAAAGCGTGACATTGCTAATTTCACCCTCATGTTCCTTAGAAAGCGTGACATTGCTAATGTCACCCTCATGTTCCAGGGAAAGCGTGAAGATGCTAATTTCACCCCCATGTTGCTGGTGAAAGCACGACGATGCTAATTTCACCCTCATGATCCTGGAAAAGTGTGACGATGCTAATTTTATCCTCACGTTCTATGGGCAGTGACATTGCTAATTTTACTCTCACGATCTAGTGAGGAAAGTGTGACGATGTTACTCTCACTCATGTCAATAACGTTGAAAGATTACGTTATCGCACGCTCGCCGTACGCTGGGTGACTGCGCGCACCCCGGGTGACTGCAAGGAGTGATGTTACGCTTTCTGCTGGTCTGAAGCGCGCTGAGTTGAATCTGGGTGGGAGGATCGTGCGAAAGGTGGTTTCTCTCTTTGGAACAATCGATATACATATATATCTTTTTTTTAGCTTTCCCGTTCCAGCGGGCGTACTCGTCGATCTGTTTTCAAGACCTGTACATGTGAGCAACCCCCGATGACATGTTTGCTGGGCGATGGAAAGATACAGATGTCACCCAGCACACGTTGCCACCCGGCTAATCGCTCGCTGTTTGACAAGAGCACAGAATCGCATTTCTGTTTGGATACATGGCGAAATCCTCTGCATTTGTTGTGGGAAAACTGCTGGAGAATATTGCTTGTGATGGTACGAACGAATCGAGGTGGACTGGAAAAAAATTACAATGGAAGGCAAAAAAAAAAAAAAAAAAAAAATGGAGCTGGTGTCGTAAGATACAGGGGACAGGGGAGATAAGCATGTCGGCAATAGTAAAGAGATGGATTAGCAAATGTCGGACTCGTAGATGGAAGATTGGATCTGTTAGTTGCGAAACGTTTTGTTGACTCGCACCTGTTGGAAAGTCGTTGCTGAGGGCCCTCATTCCCCTAACCGTCGCTATTTCTATCTTTTCTTCTTTCTTTCTTTCTTTTTGTCGTTTGCTGTCTACCTTCTCCCCCACCCCCTTCCTCATGCGAATTGTACGAGTGAATGAAGAAAAAAAAGTACCCCTCCCGACGCTCTACGACACTTTGTTGCAGATGCTACCAAGGACGGAGAATAGGAAGAAGCATGTCTCTCAAATCATCGGAGGAAGTTGAAGAAAGTGTCGCCCAAACAGCCGGTCTGACTGCTAGTGCTGGACTTGGTGACTACCCTCATCTCTCCCTCCACACACACACACACCGAGCATCACAGTTATCGGCCTCTTTCTACCTTGACGTCACCTCTCTTGATACTGCCCGCAAGGGTCGACGGGACTGGAATCAAAGAGTAGTTGGACCGCTGGCGTAAGTCAAGGGTCAGCCAGCAGACCAGCCAGCAGACACTGTCTGGGGGAGGAGGGAAGAGTCAGGAGAAAGGTGAGGGGGGGTATGGAGGTGAAGAGGAGGACCTGGGCGCCCTTCGATGCCCCCGAGCTTACGGCCCTTTGTGTTGTCGCCCCTTAGGCTTCGACTCATTATGTGCTTAATTGGCCCGTACCGGTGCCCGTGGGGGCCGGCGAGTGGTGTTGGGGAAGGGGGTCGGGTGGGGTGGAGGTGGGGGTGTCAGGAAAGACAAAAATACCGACAGTGACTTTTGCTTTGTTGGTCATAAGCTTTGACGAGAAAGTGGATGGAGTGTGTTGGGGTGGGGAGAGTATTAGAGAAGCCTTCGGGTTGTCTTTCTTCTGACCTCCTTCTTTCTTCACCACCACCACCTCCCACCAACCCTCAGGCTTACCATTATCCGACTTCTCATCGCCTTTGACTTTTTTCCACTCTTTTCTTTCTTTCTCAAGACCGCAAGGGGGAGACAATGGTTGAGCGAGAGAAAGAGAGAGAGACAGAGAGAGATCGTTCAACACAGCACGGCCAAAGTTTCATGCTTCCAGCAATGACGGCACTTAAAATAGCGTTGTGGCCATCCAGCGTGCACGTGCGTACACCTGCAGAATATTAACAATCATACTGCCAATACTCACTCCCACAGCGAAGAGTAGAGGACCTCCCCGATTGAGTCGCGCATTGCGCAGCGTTGATGACAGGTAATCTGACCAGTGTTCACCAACAGTGGTCTTAGTTTAAGAAAAAAAAAAGAAATGAGGCTCAAGCAGAAATTAAATCCATGGAACAGACATGAAAATCACGCAGCTGCAAACACTATAATTATGTTTTCATGTGCACTTGCAAGCATACGTGCATCGTCTATGTGTGACGGGGAAGCGGAGGAAGATTGCTTAGCGAAAGTGTGGTGCATTCTTTTTCTCCTTCAAAGGTTTGGTCACATGACCACCTGACAGGAAACGGAAAGACGCAAACGGAAAAATGCGCGCGCGCACACACATACACACGAACGCACGCACACACGCATATTTATAGCACTTACTGACATGAAAATATACATGCGTGATCGCGTGAACAAACACACACTCACAGACAGGCAGACAGAGCGAGAAGGAGAGAGTAGGGAGGAAAAGGATGCAAAGGTGCAGCGCTCTCACTTGAGAATCCCAAGTCGTGGAGATGGTGGCCAAAGAGAAATCTCTTCACACAACACATGGCGACCAGGTTTGGCGGCACCACAGAGCCTCGTCAGCGAGGGTTTTGTTGTTCGACAGGTATAACGTTTCACTTTCTTCGAATCATATCCGCTCCACGGCCAGAAATGTCTTTCCTCCCCACCCAGACCCACACCCCTACATCCCAGACCCCTCGTACTCTCGCTTCCTTCTTTCACACTGCGCGCGCATCGTAGAACTGGCAAGTCCTCCTCGTACCGCGAAGATCGCCGGCTGGCAAGTCCTCGTAACTCAAAGATGCTACAGAGAATGTCCTGTTGGCAATTTCTTCTCGTTTGCACGCAGCTGTCACGAGACGTAACGAACACAATCCCCAACAATCCTTCGACAGTTCAGAGCAATCGTGCAATTTTATAGCGCCGTTAATTTACAAAAAATGGAGGATCAATTTGTTTTTCAAGCCCTTCTGCTAGACACTGGAGATAATTACAGTAGGATGAATGCGAGCTGCCGTTGCTTTCACAGGTGGGCTAGGGTATCTAGCAGTGGATGATGACTTCCTTTATACATGTCAATAAAACGAAACGTCTAGGTACGCACTCCCGTAGTGAGCCATGTCATAATCATCAAACTAATAAAATACAATTAAAGTTTGTGTAAATATTGTACTGTGTGGGATTGTCTGTAACATAAATAGTAATTCTAGGACAGAAGTTCTATAGTACTAAAGAAAAGCCGGAGAAGAGACAAGGAACCACCCCGTGTCGCCACAGCGGCAGTAATAACAAAAGTATAACAACAGTATCGAAAAGGCTCATGAAGACATGTAGCAAGTTTTAAAAGGTTTGTCAGACAGGAACTGAATCTCTAAAGCAAGGTTCCAGACAGGAACAATCTCAAAAATATGTGTCAGACAGAAGGACTAATAAGCACTTCGACAGATGATCAGAAAAAGCAATGACTTGTTGGAAAACAAACTATCTAAGCTATGAAGTGATCGGGTAGGTTTGAAGGGAGTCTTGGGAAACCAAACCCTAAAACGATTGTCTGGTGCAATCTCGGGGAAGCTAGACTGTCTGATTTTGTTTAAGGCTTATATATTTGTAGATGACCTGCCGTTACCCGAATGTCTCTCAGTTACTGTAGGATAAATGTAAGGAGTAGCGGTTTCATTGCCATTGGTACATTGAACTGTAAGTGGCTCGTTGCGCCCAACACGTGACATGAAGAACGAAGGGTCTAATTCTCCATGTCAGGCATCTTTCACCTTCCCTGATAAATAAGATACCAAACGTAGAGAGCTGTGATGGGAAGGGGTTTCGCCAATCACCAGGTAAAGGCGGTAAGGCTGAACTCAGTTTAGGTACCCGAATCTAACCGGGTCTTGCGGACGATAGGCCACGATAGAAAGCCTTGTCATTCCTTTCCTCCGTGCAACTACTTAGATCAGAGGACTAAACTAACGGATCCCTCCCACCATGGTTTTAGAGCTTCCTACAAATGTAACAAGGATTTTGCCGAGTATGACAAACATCGGATGAAGACACAACCTTTTACGGAAGAACACACCTTTACAAACTGTCTTCACGATGGACACGTAACGTTTTTGCTCAGCATCTCTGTCTTTCTGTGTTTTTCACACACACACACACACACACACACACACACACACACACACACACACACACACACACACACACACTTTCGTTCGTTCGTTCGTTCGTTCGTTCGTTTATTCCTTGACGGGTTCGTTGGGGGCAGCAGACGGATAAACGCGGCAGGTGACAAAGCCCCACAATTTCTGTTTGTAAGCCAGTTCTTCCTCTGGCCACAGCGTCAGCAACCGACCTCCAAGGTACTAGAAGGACAGTCTTCGACAAAGTGGTCACATGACCAACTTACGCCCCTTGACTGTTGTAAGTAGGTATTCTCGGTGTACTACGAGTGTGGCGACCGTCCTGTGTACACAGTCGCTGGTTTTTATGTTTTTTGTACGAGATCTGGAGCAGCCTCCTCAGACACTTGTTCTCGAGTGCCCGGATTCTACTCACCGTAGCGGAACGTAAAGTTTACGTTTAACACCCGTAAAGCCGGATCAGTAGTAAAAAAAAAAAAAAAAAAAGCGTGGGTGTGGGGACTTGCATTTTTGTACTTTTCCACTGCTTTTATACTTAACAGAAAAGGTGAGGATGAACATAGGATGTTAACCACTTCTCACAAACATCATGATACATGCAACACGGACGCACACGCCTGCTTCTGCACACGCCATTCATTCTTCGTTTTTTTTTTTAAATGCACTTTGTAAGATCTCTTGTACCTCTTGGCAAGATGCTGATTACGCGGATCGCGGAAAAGAAGGTCAACCGCTTATGAGCTTTAAACTCCTGTTGTCACTCACCCACACACACACACACACAAACACACACACACACGCGCGCGCCCGCGCTTCCCAGCATTAAGTGGGTAAGTCATGTAACCATACAACATTACTGATATAAGAAGAAGGAAGCCAGGACAAGCTGCAGCGAACACGACTGGTGCTGCTGATGTAGTGAGAAAAAAACCCCGTAGGCTTACGTACGTACAGAAACCAGCATCCTCCTACACCCAGCCACTCCCTTCCTCGTCTGCCTGACTTCGACCAGTAGCGCCTTTCTCTCTCTCTCTCTGGCGCGAGACTGTCGTATACGCACTTGTGCGAAAAAAACCCTATATCGGCCACGATGAATGGATCATTAAATACAAGTTGAAGCTTTTGCAAGCTGCTGACACTGGGCGGTGAAGAGAGTACGAACCGAACATGGTGCGCCAACCGCTTTATGTGTTGTCGTCGACCGATCACAGACGCACCCATGGACAAACGAACGACCTTTCGTTCCTCCCCACCTTCAACAGACACCGGATAGTCTCCAAGCCCAACAGTTGATACAGAGCCTGACCAGCAGTATCCATGATCTCTTTGCACTTGTTGGTGGTGTGCAGTGACCCCCCACGCCATCCACATCTCTGCCACACTCTACACACGTGCATCCGCATTATCCACACAGCGACCTCCAGATGTCACGTGATGACCAGTTCGGTCGGCAACAGTTTCCGAACTCACCGCTAGTCTGTCCGTCAGCGTGAAGTTTGGTAGCCGCGAGGTAGCACTATGGCTACTCAAGGCATGCAGCTAAAGGTTCAAACCACCTGAGCGGCACTGCGACTGTCAAATGTTAATTATAAAAAGTTTTATATAAACAGTCAGAAGAAAAACAGAATAATAAAGGTGAGTCAACGTGAAATGTTATTCGTCATCGAAAATTCATCAGGCCGTTTACTCCTGATTCCCCTTCGTTTCGTAGTTTCGTTTACACGTGCATCTGCGACTGTGTATCACCCTGTCTTAATTCTCCGTACTCTCTCTCACTCCACACACACACACACACACCCTAACTTTCGGTGCTCTGGACCATTATGATAACTCTCCGTCTTAAGAGATGGGTTTCAAAGATTATCTTGTATAGGTTTTTACAAATCGAGATAAAAGTTAACCGTCTTGTACGCACTTTGTTTTCGGAGTTTTTCAGTTTCTAAATTGGAAATGATGCTGCTAACTCCGGAAAGCTCATTGGTTTTGTAATTACAAAGTAGCAAAACAAAGAGGCATTCATTTGTTTGCTCACCTGTGGCTGAGGATAATGTTGTGATGCACCTACCTGCGCAACTTATTGGTGCACGTATAGAAGTGATAAATTTCAGAGTAGCATGCTGACAATATCAAACATATTCAAGTAAAAAATATTTTTAAAAAATCCAAGCAGCCATGCACGGAAACACAGACCCCACCAAGCTCTTGATAGGCATTAAAAAAAGGCGATCATTTAAAGAAAAACTGAGGCATTTGCGCATGTCTAGAAGGGGGGTAGGGAACCAAAACAAACTTAAAAACAGACATGAGGCGAAACTAAAGTCAGCAGACAACAACCAAAGAGGAACAGAACCATGTTTTGACTGGCTCACCGTGTGCTTTGGAGGTCCTGTAAGTTTGAGTGAACCAGCAGAGCGGAATTCCAAGACTCACAGAGTCTGCGAGACGCCGACACCAGTCACCATGACTTGTCTGCAACTGGTGACAGTGCTACGTGGCAGCAAGTATGGTGACACTGACCACCATGTCCTTCAGCTAAAAGACTTGACATGACATGCGCAGGACTTGGCCACGTTATTCAAACCGCCGACTGACAAAGTTTGGCTACTGAGTCTATAACTTTTTTTTTTAAATATTGCTGCTCAGAAATTTCTCTTAATAATGCGTCTTGGATTTTCTGCTCTGCCTCGTTGTTCTTTCCCGGAAAGAAAGCGCTGTAGCTCTCCTGTTTACCGGAAGGAGGTGACGAATAGGGTGAAGAAGTATGAGCAGAAAAAAATATCTAAACAGAATTTTTGTTTCTGTTAACGCCCAACTTGCTTTGCTGTTGTAGATTCCATGACTGTCCAAGGCGAAAGACGTCTCACTTCCTTTTCAAACATTGACATAAAAATAGATTTTTACAAGTGTTAACATTCCAAGTTTTATGCAACCCGATGCTTTTAAACAAGTTAGAAGGCAACATTTAACTGTATATTCAAATCATTTGAAATAATTGCTCAAATCATGAGCAGGCAGGGTGTGGGCCTGATTTCGAGGAAACTTCAAGCCGCAGGTTCAGAATTTCGGAAAGATAGGCGTTGAGCGCCTCACAATTTATTTTCCTTCAGTTTATTTTCCCTCGTGGCTCAGTTCAAGAACGTGTCTAAAAAGCCGTGATTTCTGTTAGAACAGTGTCATGACCCCGAGTAACAGTCCGGAATCGACTGCGGTCGTCGTCGTCCCACCATCGTTGACCACGGTGCCGATGAAGACAGGAGCGTCCCAAGTCCAGTGTCTCCTAGCAGATCTTCTCCTTGTCGAACTCGCTACTCGATTCCTCGTTTTTGGCGTCGTCCCCAAGAAGCGAGCGGTTCTTCCCACCCGGGGACGCAGAAGAACCAAATCGCTGGAATCGGTCGCCTCCCCCAGCACTGACGAGCCTGCGCGCAGCCACCCGTGACGAAATAGGGGCGGGGAGGCGAAGGAGACGGGAGAAGACGACAGCAAGTCACTGACACAACTCATACCCAGGGTGCAGCACGACGACGAGGTCACGGGGTAGGGGTTGAAGAGAGAAAGGGGCAGGGTAGAGAGGGGGCAGTTAGCGAAGACACAAGTGAGGGAAATGGGGTGGGGGGGGTTAAGAAAAGGAAATTGACACACGAACGGGTGGCTCAGAAGGTGCTGAAGAGGGAAGGATGGCCGAAGTTTTTAGTTAGTGCAGTTAGTAGAGGTGGTGGTGGTGGTGGTGATGATGGTCGCGACAGTCACATTCACTGAGAGGAAAAAAAAGTACAGATGCAAGAGCGCACGTCACTGGGGTTGAAAACAGGCAGTCCGCTTTCCGAAAATTTTTTTTTCAGCGGTGGTCACATTCATTAGCAAGGGTTACGGGTGTGAGTACAAGTTATTTTGCCCACCAGACTAGCAACGAGGCGCACGCACACGCACGCGGTCGCACACATACACATGCACGCGGACAAGGCAAGGTTAGTGGCGGTAAAGACAAAACTGCAGTACCGGGTGATCAAAAAGGTGTGTACACAGAAAAATCACAAAATATCTTTAAAAGACAAACTTTCGATCAGACGATAGCAAGGCATTATGCGGCAGATCGCTTGCAGAAGACAAACAAAAAAGCCACACACACACACACACACATACACACACACGCACGCACGCACAGCCAAAGTTCCGATCAATACGTGGCAATGAATTGACAAAATATGCAGACGACGAAAAAGTCTTTGGCTACGATAGATGATATCTTGCAATACCTCGCAGCCAAGGTTCCAGACGGAAAAAAAAAATTCATTATGAGACATCGACGAGAAAGCCAGATACGGGGAAGGGGCAGAAAAAAAGAAAATGAGCAATAAGCTGTCGCCAGCGCACTTACCTGTATGGATCTGGGACACGGGCGCGTGGAGGTGGCACGGTTGAGAATGACCAGCGTGCTCCACAGATTGGTTCTGCTGCGCCAGATTGGACCAACCGTCGGTCCTCTACCGCAGGTTCCAACGAGCACAAGGCGCCGAGAGTACTGCGTGCGCTCTCAAGCCGGCGTCTCGCCCGAGTGGACCATGGTAAGTATGAATTTCACTATCATCGTAACCGGGGTCTTCGGGAACAACCATGACGTCACAGCGGCATCACCACTGACGTCACTGCTCTTCAATGCACATTCCTGGCCCCGGCGGCTGGGGCGGCATGAGACGCGGCCGCCGATTGGCTGTCGCGCCCGCGTCCCCCTCTCGGTTGGTTAGTTTCCCCCTCGTCGCGTCAGTGCTGCCCCGGCTGCTCCACTGCGGATGGCACGTCAGCGCCTCTTGCTGACGCAGGCAGCTCCTCGCGTTTTTCTGCCCCGCGAGGAGCTAAAGATAGGAGCGTCAGGCGCGTGCTAGCCGACAAGCCGAGCGGCGAGGAGACCACGCAGCCAATAGCTGCTGCAGAAAAAGCCAGAACTTATCGATGCTCTCTCTCCCTCTCCCCCCCCCCCTGTGTTCCAGCAGAAACCTCTGCAGTTACAAGCCAGCGTCCCTACCGTCCAAGCTCACCCCTCCCATGTAACTCCTCTCTCTCTCTCCCCCCGACCATGCTATGCGTCCGCGCTCTGCCTCACACTCTCTCTCTCTCTCTTTCCATCCCCTTGTCTATCCCTCCCTGTGTCTTGTCTGCGTCTCTTGTTATGTGGATGTCTCTGCAACTGTGTTTGTCTTCTCCCCGAATACCCCCTCTTTTTATTTCTCCATGTGCATTTCCTATCGCGCTGAAGGAAACTTCGGGGGTGGATTGATGCGCAATCTGGAACCGGCAAACCGCCAGCTGGAACAAATGAGGCGAGCAGCGCTGGACTGGGGGGGGGGGGTTCAATGTGATGTGACCACGGTGCCAGAGAATGGGTCATTGTATGCACTGTCCTCGTTGGCAACGGTCTGCAACTGACTTTCAATCAACCTACAATTCATTTTGTCTATTTGTCTAGTTTTGGGAAAAATGGAAAAAAAGACTCGCTCTCTTTAAGTGATCAATCAGAAGATTTGGGGGAGAATGGAGAAAGAGAGAGGAGGGATGGTGGTGTTGGTGGAAAGAAAGACCGTGTCCCCATCTCTCTGACAATGACAGAAGAACTGTAGATTTAAGTTGCACGAAAATCGATTTGTGAATGTTATGAACAATTTAGTAGCGCCAGCTGTGGTGGCTAGCAACAGTCGCTACTTGCTTTCTTCGTTACACCGAGGAAGATAATCTATCGATTGTACTTTATTTTATTTATTTATTTTTTTTTTTTGCATTCAATTTAACATCTGGCAAAATCAACGGAAGATGACGATTGGCTATCACGTGTTTGCTATGCTACATTACTGCGTGCGAAGACGATACAATCTGAGGCTTCGTATTTTGCGTAGTCGACTAAAATACGTATTCGCATACCCTCTTTGCTAGTCAAGCCAGGCAACTCGGAATCCGCGGACACATTTAGTTGGGTCCACCAAACATTGTTATACACCATGTCAGTGGATTCCAAGTTAAATTCAAAGCTATGCCTAGGCGGAACTACACCTTCTAGGACTATATTAGCTATAGCTATAGCTAGGACTAGAAGCATTGAACACTAATAAATAGCACTGGATAGGCTCAAGACTAGTGACTAGGACCAGTGAAACCTAGAACCCACTGACCCTGAGGTTAGCGCCAGTTCAGCCTACGACTAGCAATGGACGTCGATGACAAAGTTAAGCTGTTGTCAGATGATTGTCAGCAGACTGAAGCCTATGTCCAACCAGTCTGAAACATGTTGATTATTATTAATGTGTCACTTGTGTTGAACGATGCATGATCCCAAGAACAGGAAGATATTTGATCAAGGTTTGACACACCATCTGCATTGTGAAGAGACAATGAACTCCAAATATCTACCGATGATGTATATCTACAGAAGGTTTTTAGACAGAGTAGAAGGGCGCTATCATGAGATGCAGTAAAATGAAATAAAGTGTTGTGTGGTCGGTTCAAAATCCATGAACAATTATTTTCGATCTCTTATGCTTAAACGCTAACGACTTTTTCATACTGTCGCGGCATCGGCTACAATATTACAACTTATTTTAGATGCAAAATTTAGATGTTGCAAGGAGAAACGTTTCAAATTTCTAAATAACGGACTCATGTTTGAAGATATATATATATATATATATTTACACACTGTAGAATAAATTAATCATTAAGTTCAGCTCTATATACCCCACTGTCATTAATGTATTGGGGTTGCAGTTAGAGTGCAGCGGGTAGAAGACGAAAAGCCGGGAAGGGTTCAGTACTTCGTAAAAAGTTCATCGCTCTGGAATAGGCTCACTGGAACAGACAAAAGATTTAAATAAATTGCACTAAATAAAGACTTTAAGCGTGAGATCAGTTTACATCTCGACGATCTTTGGAGATGTTGTTTGGTGCACTCCCAATGGCCAGGTGTTGGCGCAATAGGGCAAACAAAACCATGATAACAAATATCAGACTCCATGTTGGAAGGTCCAGCCAGCATGTCTGAACTGACTCAAAGTACTAAACATTCTCACTCAGCTTTTTTGGAGTTTCTAACAAACAAATCCGGACTAAATAGTTGTTTTCCTGACTCTGTGGTTCGTTGATGTCGCCTGTTACTAAAAAAATGGATTTCAACAGCAGAGTTTTGTTTTTGTTGATATGTTTTTTAGCTGACATGCAAAAGATTTGAGCAATTGAGTGTTCCTGCGTGTATGTGTGTAAATTGTTCTCTTCGTCAGCAGTAGAGTAGCCTGTTCCATTCAATACAAAATAAAACAATCAAACAAACAAAAAGAAAGGAAACAAAAAAGGACGCATAGTGGTGAGGGATCCATATTGGAGGGAGAACATGGCTGGAGTCGAGCTATGTGCAACCTTGACCTTCTTTGACACCGACCTCGTGCCGTGCTCGCATTTTTTCCCCTGACTCGCAGGCGAGATGAGGTAACTGCCAGAGCGGTGACGGGGGAGTTGGCAAGTCGCTGATGGTGGAGCTCGCCTGCCCATCGAGCGGCGGGCGATAGAATATGCGCCCACTGCGCCCCCGATGCAGGCGTGACCTGGATACTGCGGAGGTAAAAAAAAAAAAAAAAAAAAAGAAGAAAAAAGGCGAGAATCGATTGATAACTGGTGAAAACGTTGTCCCAGACAGGCGAGGGTCGTTTGTTACAGACAGGCAGATCGCATAAGCGTACGGACCGGCCGCCCAGCGAGTCCAGCAGACGCAAAGAGAAGGGTGTCGTGAAAGACGGGTGGATTCTGGACCGCTGTGTAATGTAATTACGACAAGGAAACAGCTCGAGATTTTGCACGATTTTCATCCCCAATCCATTGTCTAGGAAAGCGATTTTGGTTAAGAATAAGTGTCTGCATGATGCTGGTCTTAGAAGGGTTCGAACAGTGCGAGTGAAAACTAGTGGTCGCTGGCAGCAACAAAACCACAACAATTTTCATCCTGTTTTTTCTTTATTAACTCCCTACTCCAACCTCTCCGAGATTACAATAAAAATGGAAAAATTATACTTAGTAAAATAAAATTAATACTGAGTATCCATTACCGAATAGCTATTTTAGTTCACGTTTCTAACAAAGATTTCATCAAGCGTCGGTCTAAAGGTTCCCCCTTACCCCACCCTATAACGGCTTCGAGACTGCGGCCAAAAAAAAAACCAAAAAAAAACCCGCTACGTCTGCATTAACGATTGCATCTTGTTTCGACAAAATGAAATCAGGTTTGCTGTCTCAGAAGGTTGAATTAATTCTATACCACGTGATTCAATTCACGCAACCCGTCTGCGTTCGTCTGCTGGGTCGTGACGCCCTCTTCTCGGGTAGATGGCTGGCTGGCTGGATTGCTTTAGTAATCAGAGATCTGCACCTTTCACCATCTCACCTTACTGCTCCCCCACTGCATCCGTTTCAGCAGAATTAACACCAGTATACAGTTCTAAAGAAAGGAGTTCTGTTCTGGAGAGAGTTACAGAGCTGAGAAGAAGATGGCTACTGATGAATATCTTTATTTAAAAGAAAATGACGGCTGTCGACCACAAAGGACTGAAAGGAAAACGTTCGGACAACAAACCCTCTATTTAGCTACAACGTCTACCAACTCATCCAGTTAACAAAATCAACAAAACAACAAAACTTTTTTACTAATTTGTTTTTGTGCGTAAATTGTGTTTTTTTTTCTTAGCAATTCTAAGTACAAAGTAACCTTTCATCAGCATAACGTCTCAGCCTGGTCGTCTACAGAGATCAATGAGAACTTCGTTGAGAAGGTATTTCATGGACGACAGTAAAGCAAGATGGAAGAGGCTCAACAGTGCGTAGCTGGTGCATCTAGACAAGACTGGCCGCATCTACAGCAGCAACAACAATAGTGAGGGTGGTGGCTGCGAGGACGTCATCGCAACGGCTGCTCCGTGCTGCAATGATACGTCATCAAGAACAAAAACAAACAAAAAAAAAAACTGGAGGAAGTGGTAAGGGGGATGCAAATACCCGTATCGATCAGCGATGACGTCGACTGCTGGTGTCGGAATGAGGGTCAAGATACTACTGGCTGGAGATTCTCTGACGTCATAGACCACAAAAGCTGATTAACTTGCTTGCTATTTTTGGCCAAGGTCTTTTACAAACCTCGCAGGTGGTGGCGACAGAGCGTATGGCGGAACAGCTGCCGGCATGGCTACCTCCCGCCGCCGCTGTTGCAGCAAAAATCCGCGTTGGACGCAGGCGATCGCAGTGAAGTCATGGCAGGACTTGCAGACAGACTGTCTCCTGCAGCCACTTGACCTCACCTGGCGCCTGCATAGCAGTGAAAGACTTCGCTGCTTGGTAGCCTTATTAGCCCCAGCATCCTGGTGCAGATCGGTCAGGGCTGTGAGATAGCGTTGAGGGACCGCAAGCGTCTATCACAGTTTATCTCTAATTGTGTATTATTTACTTGATCTAGTTGTGCTTGTTTTCTCCCATGACATTTTCCTTCCTTCCTTCCTTCCTTCGTTCATTCGTTTGTCCGGTCGGAAAAATCAGAACTAAGATTGTGGTGCATTCTTGCCCAGCTAGACGAGCAGAGGTTTCCACTTGGATTTTTCCAGCTTCAGACCCGAGAAAACAATTCTCTGCCATACCACAATCCCCTGGATCGTGTACTATAACCGTTGAAGAGTGAACAAACCTCCCTTTCTTATGAATTACTTGGTAGACAAATAGTAACCTAGCTGCTTCCTCAAGGACCGAATAACAAAGTGTTGGCGATAATCGTTAGGATTCACGATTCTCTCCCCGTTTGTGTTTGTTTCTGGGCGGGCTAGCATCTCATCGGCAAAGTGCTTGTCACAAAGACAACGAAAGCCATGGGTGGAGGGCTGAGATCGCACCTCCGGCATGTGTATTTTATTCTGAATTGCACATAGGGAGAACACAGGAAACGTACGAATGGTCGCAGGGATCAGATTGATGGTCAGAACTAAACCCCTCCCCCGCTCTTACCTGACTTGCGATATACCGACCCAGCGAAGACCTTGCTTTGTTACCAAAGTGTGTTTTTAAATATGTGTTTAGTATCTAAAGGTCTCCCTTCTTTACAAGTACCCAATGTGGAATGAATATCTATCTGTATCTGATTTTCCGAAGACTTTGGCTTAACATTTGTTCATTCGACTCGTAAAAAAATAAGCCCAAACAATGAGTCCCATGGAATTGAATAATTACCACCCGTTGACCAGCAAAGACTGAAAACCGTTTGCTTGATTCCATCGTGACCCTGGCTCGTGTGACAGGTGACTGCACTACTGCTGGCCGTGCTGTCAGCCGGACTGACACGGTGATGGAGCTAATGACGTCACAGCCTAGGTGACAGCTGATCGCCTGGTGAGGCTGGTGAGATGAGGTGGCCTTGAGATGCAGATTATGTGTTGACAGACGCTGTCCATGTTGATGTGAGCATCAACACAAGTGCACTTCACGCAGTCTCTTACCTCACACTTTGCTATTAACTCTGGGCCTGTAAAGTGGTTTTCTGCGTCGAAACATCCCCCCCCCCTTACACTTTTTTTTTTAAATCCAAGATACGGTGTCTAGATCAAAACCGTAAACCAAAGGGTTTGAAGATCGGACCCATTTCAATGGCCTTTGACCCTGTTTTTAAAGGTCACACGAGATGGACTGCGTTCAGGGGTAACAAAAAAGTCTGTGGACACTGTTTTGGCACATTCATCTGTCTGAACTTGGCCCAGTGCACAGCCGGGGTATCAAGCAAGAAATGAAGCATCTAAGTTCATCTGTCTTTCCAGAAACCGTTCTTCTTATTGCTGTTAAAGCACTTTTCAAAGTCCCTTATTTTCGAAACCGAATGTTTTTAACATCAGAAAAATGTTTGTCACACTCATTGGATTTGATTTTATTTTATCATTTCTCGAAATTCTGTCCATGCTCGCACTTTTCGACGTATGCTAATTGGGTTGAGATGGGCTTAAACATAAAGTGAAAGTTATTGAATCACACCTACTCTGTAATCACTAATAAGCCTTGTCACAAGTAAATAAACTTTCCACTAATATGTTCCTAAACAAACTTAATGAATACTAGTTAGTAATCAATATAATTATCTCTTTGATTAAGGAAGATGGGAATGACATCTATTGCAAGTCAGGCTTTTGTTGAGCTCTTTTAGTTAGCGCTGGGGTCATCTTTATACGTTGATGTATAAAAACAGGTAGACAAACATTTATCCAAGATAGCGAAAGCCTTGCGCCTAGCTTTCATATCTTCCATAGACAGCCATCCCCTTCATTTTGTATCACTTAGCATGGCCGGCAGCTGGCCCATGAATGTCACTTGAAATTGTTTTGCCAGTGTTTTCGGACAGCAGTCAAGGAGGTAAGCCGAGACTGGCGAAAAAGTCTAAGCTGATTGTATATCACACATTGATGAGAAAAACATTTTTTCTGTTAGAAAATATAAATTACAGTTAAGAGTCAGTTTCACAAAACCTCAGATTGATACTGTCTATTTGAAAAGCAACTTTCTCGTCCAAACTCTCTTGCTTCCTTTCAATGTGAGGAAAAGAGAGAGTGTGTGCGTGCGTGCGTGCGTGCATGCGTACACAGTTCGTGTGTGTGTGTGTGGGGGGGAATTGTGTTTTGCATTGTGCATGTGTTTTTGTGTATGTATAAGTGTATGTATAAGAGAGTGAGTGTGTAAGAAAGAAAGAAAGAAAGAAAGAAAGAAAGAAAGAAAGAAAGAAAGAAAGAAAGAAAGAAAGAAACTGCCAGTCGTGCCGTTACCTCAGTAATCTGTCAGGACGCTGCCATTTTCAACTGTTTAGTCGGTCATGACTTCCTCTTCTCTATCCACCTGCTGATTATATGATAAAGAAGTAAACCAATCCCGTGAAGTTCTCAAGACGACTCTCATGGCGGCTCTTCCTGTCGACCGCGTCACGTGACTCTAGTCTTCACGTGGAGTCCCCGCGAGTACTTCTGTGAGTTCTGTCCACATTTTCCATACCTTTCAGAAGAGTTGCAATAAGAAATTACAATGTCTTTTCTCACAGTTAAAGACACTACTTTGTATTAAATTTAACATTAGCTCTCTTTTGTTGATCCCAGCTCTTCAGTAATAAGAAAGTAAAGGCAGTCCTCTAACCTATTACTCGTTGTGGGGTGATCGAAGTATTAAAAACTCCATTTTCTCGGGGTTAACATTTTGTGAGGGTCGTGCCCCTCTTTCTCGCTCTTTGCTTTTTTTCTTAACCCCTTAAGGTGTTGTACTCATCCTACAGAGGAGGAAATAACGCCATGTGGGTATCGAACTGTCCGCATCTCCGTTCTTGGACGACAGTACTGAAGTTAATTAAAGATGTTTCTTCAGCATTAAACTAATCCGCGTCAAAAATGAAATTAAGCGCAAAGTTGCTAGTAAGTTAACAAGACATGCAACTGTTAATAATAGTCTGGGGAGTGACTTTACTGTGAATTTATACCGAATTTATATTTTTGCTATTATTATTTTTTTGTTATATAGGAAAGCAAAATCTGACTTCAACGAAGCTCGCATCAATTGAGAGAGATTGGAAGTATGTTAATGAGGCATTGTCCAGTCAGCTACCCACACCTGTAACTCCACCCCAAGTGAGGTTTGAGCGTTCACGAGACACACACATCCTTCCTAAACAGAAACGAAAATTGTTGAAAGACGAGTGTCTCATGAATGCTCAGGTGCTGGTGAATGAGTATAAGTTAATAAACTATATTCACTTATTTGAAAATAAGTTTGCAATCGGGTTAGCCTTTAAGGTGCTCTAGATTCTAGGGAAATCCACACAACTTGCAAAAAAAAAAAATAAATAAAAAAACCATATAAAACCAATTGTCTGGACTTTTTCTTACAAGTTTGAATGTTTCGGTTTACCATCCTGTGTAAATAAATAGTCGCTCGACATGCACAGAAAAATCCATAAAGAAATGTTGAGGGGGAAAACAGTAAGCATAATTGTTTTGAAACGTTAACACACAAATCACAAACCCACTCACCTGTCCAACCCTCTTTTATCCATTCCATACATACACAATCGGATGAGAACAAATGGGACAACAACGCTCATATATTCGAGTGCCGCAAAACAAGAGATGATTTTATATTGTGTTTTTTTTTCTTTACAGCTCTGACTTTCTCGGAAAGATTCAAAACATTTTTCTTTAAAACCCACTTAAGTGCCCTTTCGAAATTAGAAGATGTCTAGACAGGCAAAAACGTTTTTGGGGGTTATTGTGTCTTAAGTGATCCGGGTGTCTAATCGTCACAGTCTGAAGACAGTTAAGCGACATCTGATGTCCTTCTAGGATTACACTGATATTTTTAAGCACCAAATGGTCAACAGACAGGATCACGGGAAACAACGTTTCAGCTGTGTCTGCTACACAGTCTTTCGATGGAGTTGAGAAGTATCCAGTGGCCATGAGACTATTTGGTCTACGATGTTTGATGATAACATATTTTTATTCGTAAGTCCCTGACGGCATTTAGAAAACATTGTACAATGATCAATATTTCAAATTAAAAAATTGCAGAACATGAAGAATTTGATATAGATGTTATATTTCAAGATAGAAGATATAAATGTATTTCAAAGTATCAATAAATATTTATTTCAAGATATGCATTTATGAAGTTTTAAGAAATAAAACACACACACACACACACACACACACACACACACACACACACACACACACACACATATATATATATATATATAGAGAGGGAGGGGAGAAGAGAGAGAGAAAAAGATTTAAAGTAGATAACTAAATAAGTAAATAAATTTTCCTTACAGTCGATAGCAGCAGTACGTCTTATTTTTCTATTCCTTGTGAGGTTTGCACAGCTATTTTCTCACACATTTTATTTGGTTCGGTTGATGAATGACTCGGTTTTCTGTACCTACTTTATCTGCTGATTCCTGCTAAACTGTTTTCATTGTGTTTGTCTCTACCTGTATGCATAGCGTGATAAGACGTTTAGCAGGAAACAGATTTGACCAGAAAAATGTTTTGAGTATAAAGAGACAGACGGATAAAGGGGTAGACATACCAGAAGGGCAAAAAAATCGCAATTTTTGAAGTTTGATTATAACATTTTTAAATTCTTCCTGTCAGACATTGTCCCATCTCAAGAGATACATACATTTCAGTACGTTGTGGGCCACGTAAAACCGGCACGTACTGTCCGTTTCATTCCCCTTCCGATTACGTGAAGACGTACCAATTTTATGAGGACCACGCTGTAAAACAACATATTTACATAAATACTTAAATAAGCATGCTCATAACAAATATAAACTAGGCAAAAAAGGTGTGCAGACAGGTAAAGAACAAAAGATTCTCTCCACAAATAAATGAGTAAAAGCTTATTAGTATTACCCACCTCGATAGCGCTATAAATATAATTCCCTACATTGACTGCAACTTTCTTATTACAATGAGTTTGCGTCCACACGGAGGCCTACAAATTCCATTATTACTATTCATTATTGGCTACTGACCAGTATCAACGATAAGCGGTAGGCTTCCGAACACTGAACATGCAGAAGAAAGACAACTGCCGAGTAACGGGAGGGGAAATCGCGAGGTATAAACAACTTTGTGCTCGTGTCCTGGGTATCGATCTCTTGTCTTGGGAGCCTCGATTGTATGTATCACTCGCGTGACGTCATTGGCATCAGGACCCTTTTTTGTGATATCGAGGACAACGTGTTAGTTGCCGTATTTCGAGCTGTGGAGTTGGAGAACATGACTAATTAGCCAATCGTCATTGATCCACCTCAACCCAGGCAGCCAGCCAGGCTGGCACGGCTCCTCCGTGTGTGTAATTAGTAAACACTCTCGGTCCTGGTCTAGAATATCTTTGTCCACGTGCCGAAAAGCTCAGAGAGAAAGAGAGCCGATAGTGTCTATTATCCTCGAGCCCTCCCAGCTGTCACAGATTACTCTAACCTCACTCATACCTGGGGGATTGACAACTTAATTAGACAAATACATCACGAAGTAGTCCACGTTGCGCCGACTGTAGCCAGCCAGGGGTGAGTCTTCGCACCTGTCCCCTCCGTCTTCCTTGAAGGGAAGGGGGAGATAACGCAGAACTAAAGTAAGAATTTTGAGCGGGGAGGGGGGAAACCGAAGGCTTTTGCTGTAATTAGCCTTTTTGTCTGGAGGTGTAGACAGGAACAACTGTAATTAGACAACGGCCCGTGGCAGGTTAACCTTTTCCCGGCACAGCAGACAGAAGCCCAGCGGAAGATAAGGGGCACGCCACCTACTTTAGTCCAGCTTTGTGTCATGTGGTATGATGGGGCTTTTTCGGACAACATCCCTCCATTCGTTTGTCTCAGTCACGCTGTGTTTCTTTCCCCCACCGGGGTCAGAGGGCACGCTGCCACTGGTTTGTTTACTTCTTGCGTATGGGAAGACAACACCGCGGGCAAAAGACCACAGATAACGCCAGAATCCACGGAAAAACACACGATAGCTTATGGGCTAACTAGCCATCAATGCTTCAGGAACAGTGGTACATTGACGTCTGTCTTGTCTGATAGTGCTTTTCAAAGAGTTATTTTTATACTACTCAATTTTGTGTTTTTTTCATCTTATTTTGGGATCGGATATTATTCAAAATATTTTACTTTTCTTTATGAGAAAAATCATAGTTTTTGTGGGTTAATATAGTGTTTTTACATGACATGGCAGTGTTCAGATTGATTAAAGCTTAAATTACTGCTCATGGACTGGGTTGCATGTGAGGTCTTGAAAATAAGTCGTAAGTCACCACTCTCAAGTGCAAGTCGACTTAGCTAAGTCTTAATGTTGACCTACTGCTTGAGACCGGTAACTTAAGATTCATTTTCAAGACCTCACATGTACATCAGTTAACTACTATTTTTGGAAGTTAAGCCTACAAAACAAGTCTTATTTAGGATCTCACACATACCCCAGCCCAAATGTTGATCAAACATTTCAGTATGTCTACGTGTCTTTGTACCCGAGTGAGTCTTGTTTGGATGTAACTTACATTACTAAAAGCTAAACATGAACTATCCAAACATTTCTTACCAGTAACGCCTTTACAGTTCTTTGTCAAGTCAAAGGTATGAGGACACGTTTTGTCCGATTATATTAGTAAGCCTTGAAGTATCTGTTGTCATCTTTTTTGTTAAAAATTTCTCATACTTCCAAGTAAATAAGATTGCACAATGGTAAAATGCAAACGTTTCTGCACAAAAACTTTCTTCTGCTGTTTTGGCGTCTTGTAGAATCTCACGCATGCGCAGTGGTTGATGATAAAAACGTCCGGAGAACAATCTCAGACTGATCGAGTTCGTAGCCTACTTCTGGCTCTCGAGATTTATGAAAATAAATAAAAAAATAAGGAAACGAAACGACAATGTGCTTCTAACGATTGTCGCAAATTTGATGTAAAAAAAAAAAAGGCTCTCTGTATAACATTCACATGTTCCCGAGAAATCCCAAACTTCGCCTGCAGTGGGGATAAACACAAACAGAAAAGAGACAGACACGAGAAAAGTGCGGATGATGTGAACATGATGTGGCTCGTTCACAGTAATTCCTAACAGTGTCATGTCAGTGTTCGCTCATTCAACAAAGGATTCAAATAAATATAAAAGATGAGAACGAAAGTATATCAGAGCAGAACAGGAAAGCTGCTTTGTGTATGCCACAGATATGTCCATGGGTCATGCAACAAATACATTTGTTTTTCACTGACATATTAAACATGCATTTATATCAGACATTTTAATTTATTACTATATTTTAATTGTACAAGCTTTGGTAAAGCAGGGGCGTCAACCATCATATAGAATTGTCAAAGTTCAGTATTTGTAACAAGAATGTTTGTCATTTAGAAGGAAGGAACAGACTTTCCAAAATTGTCAATATTTTCATATTAAAGACATTAAGGAAATTGGAAGGCTAGTCTAGTAAATTGTGATTAGAGCCCAGATAATCATGACTAATATATGAGACAGTATTGTGTATGTGTAAGTGGGTGTTGGTGCGTGTTTCAAAGACAACAACATTCAAAACTGAGCTGAATTTATAAATGGCTTTGGTAGATATGCAGAATTGCAGGTGAATACTGTATCAGAGACTCTATCACATATCAAGACAAATTAGTAAAATATACAAGAGTGCGACATCACTTTTAACATCCTTTTATAAAGGTTTGTGATGTTGCATTGAATGTCACGGACATTAGGCATTCACAGGAATCCATGGATAAACATCATATGCTCCATTGTCATATCTTAGCGGTACATCCTTGCTTCACAATGCCACATGTGTATGGGGGGAGGGGTTTGAATGATTTATTTCATTCATTGTTGTCAGCACAAATTGGGCTCACTCTGATAGAGTTCTGAATTTGTATGTGACAGTGTTGTAAGCAATGTGAGATCACCTTCTGCACGAAATGAAAGATTGCTTGATGAAGAGGAGATACAGCAGAACTCATGCTGTGTAAGAAAATGGATTATTTGGTTTGGAAATTTTTTCTACATAAGTATAATTTAATTTGCTCCGAAAACTAGTTCAGGATAACAATAATGTATGTATGATTACTGCAATGTATTATTTTAAAAAAGGGGTGTTGGCAGAGTGATGCTACTGATGCACTGGAAGTTTTGCTAAGAAAGAGTCTAGCTTTCTATAGCATTTTTCTTCATTACAGGAGCAACACTGCAGATTAACCAGAGACACCACAGAAAAGGACTGACATCTCTACCTTTAGCGGGTCTGGATTAACTTACCACACTTGTGCTGCAAAATTTCCGTTAATTAAAAAATAAAAATTAGTCTGGCAAAAAGTATTCATAACCGAATAAAAGCATAAAGAAGCATAAATAAAAAGAGTATATCTGATAGTTGAACTGCATGTGGGAAAATCTTGAACTATAGCATAATGATAACGTTAGAACGGAACAATTATTTTTTGATTATCTCTCTGTGTACTACGGCTTTGTCGTCTACTTCTCTGTAACATGTTCAACTGGCATAGTTGCTTCCTCCATGGATCTAAACCCAATGAGAGACTTTTGTTTTTGTTTTTATTTTTGCTAAGGATGTGCCTTGTTGTTTTACAATTTAGCACGCGAAGAATGTAATGGCGAAGGCTGCAATGAAAGAAAACTTGTGGTACCTGTGAAGTGGCAGAAGACAGCTTTATACGTACGATCACTTAAAAAAGTGCCCCTGATGCTGACGTCACGCGAAGGATATCCGCTGAGGAAGTCTCGCGCTATTCTCGTTCTCATATAGCGGCCCCTTCACGCGTGAAAACGTGACGATTGGCTTTAGCGCAGGAAACATGCTTCTTGTCACGATCTTGTAATAGTTAGTCTTAGAAAACAAGTGAATGGTTCCAAGTTTATCATGACGCTGACCAATGTGGGTATCAGTCCGTTAAGACCGAGTAAAAGACGGTTTTGCACAAGAAGCCGTCTGTCAGGGGCCCTATAAAATAACTTTATCTAGATATCGTTGATATTCAGATAGATTGACTGCTTCTTAGTAAATAAAAAGAGATAAAAAGTCCGGAAAATGCGTGAAATGGGGACCACAATTTGCTGTTTAGTCTTCCACAAGTTAATATTTATAATATTATTATAATATTAAGTGGTTTTGTAATTATATCTCGTTGAGTATCTAGACTCGATTTATAGTTTATCATTTTAGTGACAGCCTATCTTCCTGTAAAGAGAATGACAGACATAATCTCAGCCCATTGTCCCATCAACACCTTTACTTCACTACGGCATCAGAAGTTCAGTTACGTCGCTAATGGTCCGCACATGTTTTGGTCATAGTTCAAAACCAACAAAAACCAAAAATTAGGTGGGGAAAAAAACTACACATGTTAAACGAGATCAGGTAGAATTTTACTTTTCGCCATTTCTTTGTAGTTGATGACCTTAATATCTACTAGTAATATTTGAAGAATGTATCACATCCTTTGCATGGATATTATATATATATATATATATTACCTAAACACATGCCCATCATTGAAACTGACCATGAACTTTCTCTAAATAAATCGTTGGGCCAAAACATGGCGGCTTTCTCAGGTTTTTCACTTTTCAGGGAGCCAATTTAGAGAGCAAAACTGGCAAATAGGAAATACTAGCAGACCTGAACGATACCCTATACCCTGTAAATTTATCATTTTTCGTATTCAGTAATCTAAGCCTGCACACAAGCTTAGCCTTTTTTCCGGCACATTGTCTGGAAGCGCCAAGCCTGTTGTTCGCAGGAAGTTTCGGCGCGGCGTCCCTACTACTGTAGCATCTCCTTCACTGAAAGGAAACAATAGGCGCAAGGACCGCCCTTAACGGAACAGACCTATTCCAGCTCGCAAACGACTCCGTCTGTCAGGCCAAACGACACTTAGTGATGCTCTTTGTGGGTGGAAAAAAAAGCAGTCTGCGTGATGTAGATGCGTAATTCTCACTGGAAATTTAAACTCTAGATTCTAAGTGCAAGTGGGAGGGATGAAGAGATCAGACAGAAAAGTAGACACTAAAAGATACAGAGATTACAGCAAGTACACAAGCAATCAAGGCAGGAGGGGGGGGGAACTAAACGGGGCAGAAATAAAGATAATAGAAAAATAGAAATCCAGAGACGAAAAGAGGAAGTTAAAAAAAGAAAGAAATAGAAAGGATGAAAATGAGGGGAAAAGAAATAATAAAGAAAGAACAAATGAGGGAAAGTAAAACAAAGAGAGAAAAAGAAATACTTTTGACCGATTGATCAGTGATAAGCTGACAGGTCGATAAAACAGTGAATTAGCAGCGTCTACAACCCAGACAGCTGCCTCAGCGTTTTGTTTTTGAAAAAAAAAATGCGTACTAGGTAGAATGATCAGCAGCTGGATTAGGCCGACAGCTGGGTAAGCGGCTTACAGCTGGGTGACGATGCTGCGACCATCCACCGTTAAACGTCGAGCGGCGATAAACACCAGACAAATAGTGCAATGAGTGTTGTAATGGCTCCAAGAACAGGCAAAAGTTTGATACACACAGGATAAATTTCCTTTCAAGAAAATTGTTTTGCTCGTTTCCATTTATTTTATTTCATTCTGAGTCTTTCTGAGTAGTTTATTTCTCTTGGTTTTGATTAATTTAAAATACCTAATTTGACTAATTTAAAATAATATTTAAAGTGTGTAAATTATAAACAATTACAAATGTAAAGTAGCGTTTGCATTGATCAAAGTATATTATGGTTAATGATTGCGGTCGGCAACATGAAGGATGGTATGATGGGGACACAACAGTGAGCTCATCTCCTCCCCCCACCAACCTCAAAAATACTAGGTAACCGTTCTATCCCCTCACTCTCCCCACCCACCGCCTCAAAAAAATAAAATAAATAAAATAAAATAAAAAAGGAAAGCAATGTCAACTGTTGTCACAGTTCAGACGTGTGGTTGGTTAGTCGTTGGAAAGTTTGGTTGCTTTGGCCGACCAGGACGACGTAAGCCTTCACGCACAGGGTATCTAGGTCAGTCTCCACCAAATTTCTGAGGTAGCTTCTATTATAAGCAAGCAAATCGTCGAAGACATCGAAAATAACACTGAAACAAATTTTTCAGGCACAGATAATACAACAGAGCGGAGCCCCAGAAGAGAAGAGTGATGCAGCCATCGATTTTTCGGGTGGAGGGAGCACATCTTGAAAATTATGTCTCCACATCTCATGCAAGGTCTGCTTGTATTTTTCTCTCGCGAACCAACAGAACCACTCCCATGAAATAACAGGCCGTGCTGCCACTGTACAAGTCTCTCTCTCTCTCACTCTCTGCATGCTCATGAACGTCAATACCCGTAATGGTACCTTCGGGTGCCCCAAGAGTGGGAGGGTGGGGCGTACACTGTCGTCACGAAGGAAACACGAGCGGCTTATATCAATTTGTGTTTGATTCGTCCAAGGTGGAACTAAATGATTAGTCCTGCAGCTCTTTTTTAAAAAATATATCGTCGACAACAGGTCCGGAAAATTGATCTCATTGGCTGAAAAGAAAAACTGCTTGTTCATACAGACGTGTTCGCCAAAGTTTTCGTATTGTGGCATTTCGTATCGACGAAATGATAACAGCGCGCGCGTCTTATTTCAGATTCACAGAGAGAGAGAAAGAAGACTTGGCTCGCCGATCAAATGTTTCATAGCAAGGACCGCGAAAACTGCCGATGGCGATGACTATTGCAACGAAAAAAAACAACATCAATGATGTCAGTTTTGAGAATAAATGCAGCGGCAAAACAGTGTAGATTATTTTTATAATGTTTGTTTGGTGTTACCAGTAATCTTGGTGTTTTCTAAGACTATTCTTTCTGCTTCTTCTATAAAGCAACTACTTCAGCAACTACTTCTAATGTAGAGCAACACATGGAACCACCCTTGCAACATAACTCGCGAGTACTGTTACTGTAACAGCACAATAACTCCTGAGAGGTTTGCAATTGTGTAAACACGAATTTCGCTATGGTATTTAGGATCAGTTGTACGTTAACCATAACTATTTCATAGTTGTTCTTTCTTTACTGGTATTTCAGCTCGTCTCCCACAGCTGTTTTTTTTTACTCCAGCAAATACAGTTAAATCCATTTGTGAATAGCATAATGGACTGTAAACACCGAGTTAGTAAAGAAAACTAAACGAATTGTAAAAAATATCTGCCAGGAATGTAGTAACTATGATAAATTAAATGTACAATTGGTGAAAGGTTAATGAAGTATGAGCACCTTGGACAAGATGCTAGACGAGTAAAGATCATCAGAGGTTTTGTAATGCAATCACTGCCGACGATAGGACACAACGATTGCCTCTTCCTGACCTCACCAGCTCCCCCTCCTCCTACCCAGCCACCCTTTTTTCCCCTCTCCACCGCCACTCTCTCCCCCCCTCCCACACCATTCCTACCCCACGGAGACTAAGTTCTGGCTGTCATTTACAGGTCACGGTACCCACATCAAGGCAAGCGCTGGCTTTTGCTGCCTTCCTTGATTGGCGTCGCGCGCAGAAAGCGCGAGGTGGCAGGAGAAGCATGAGAGAGAGAGAGGGGGGGGGGAGAGCGAGAAAGGCAAAATCAGCAGCAAGAACATGAAAGGACCGCCAAAGTCACGGCGTATTGTTTCCAGTGCAGCACCGCCAGGGACTGTGAGTGCAGTCCTCGCTGTCGAGGGATGGCGGTGGTCGCTGAGTCTATGTGACTGGCAGAGTGTGCAGGGAAAAGGAGGGGGTTGTGGTGTGGCGGCGACAGGCTGGAACAAAAGATTGTAATGGAGAAGGGCGGCGACAGCGTAGGAGGAGTTGGGTAGATGAAGTACAAAAAAATAAAAAGGAATAGCGTTGACAAATCACACACTACATCGAGGCTGTGAATACCGTGGTCGTGGTGATGCAGGTGATGGTAGTGGGGGTGCGGGGGTGAGGGCTGAGGTGGAGGTGAGAGGGGTGCGGCTGATCCAGCGGACATGAGGCTGAACTAAAGAAGGTGACGATGGTCCGGTTTGCTGTGTGCGAGTCTTATATCTCTCAACATAGCGAAATCTCTACATGACAATATCCAAACGCGTTCGCCTGCTTGTTTTAGTGTGATATTGTAGTATGGTATATTTAATCAACGAAGCTTTCTAGCTGAACTTGTAGTGAATGGACTTTAACATGTACATGTTACCAGGATACCTTTAGCACTGTGCATGTTAACGGTAGGTGTGTAGATATGGGTGTATATCACTTGGCGAATAAAGAATTATTATATGCATGCTTTTTATTGACGGTGTATTTTTAGGACTGCGAAAATTGTGTTTGACATTTCTTCATAGAATCAAATGTTAAAGAGTACTGCATCTGGTCAAATGTTTAACAGTCCTCCATCTGATATAATGTTTGGTAGTACTGCATCTGATCAAAGGTCTGTCATGAGGCATCTACTCACATGAGTGACAGTGCTGCACCTGATCACGGTGAACAACCAGTATCCCCTCTGATCAAACATTTGACAGTTAGCACCTGAAACATCAACGACACGATAATGACGATGATTGCTGTATCGATGAGGACAACTTAAAAGATTTCGATGGTCAGGTTAAATTTAAAAGAAATTAAAAGTAGATGATCAGCTTTAAAAATCTGATCTAGTTTTGTGTATCCACTTAGAATCTTTATTGTAGTCCCACTGTTTCTACTTCTACTTGCTACTTACGACGATGATGATGATGATGATGATGATGATGATGATGATGATGATGATGATGATGATGATGATGAGGAGGAGGAGGAGGAGGAGGAGGAGGATAGAATTGCTTTTGGCTTAGATTATAGACCACACGGGTAGAAATTATGTATCTGTGTGTGTGTCTTTAATACTGTTGTCAAACATACGCAAAGTCTCATCACTGCGCTAATCTTGGTAGCAGTTCAATCTTTGTCATGTACTTTATTCTTTAACATAGTCAGAAATTTTAGTCGGACAATGTAGATCGGCTTGGGGTCAAAGTGGGAGCATACACAAAGAAGCAGCCCTGTGTCTAACTAAATCTTTATTCGCGGTAAAGGTCTGTAAGACATGATCGTAATCTTGGAGGTCCTGACAATCTTGACGATGTATTACTCAATGTTTGGTGAGACAATAAACTTTGATTGCAATAGTTAC
Organism: Marisa cornuarietis; assembly: GCA_004794655.1. Taxonomy (NCBI): domain Eukaryota; kingdom Metazoa; phylum Mollusca; class Gastropoda; order Architaenioglossa; family Ampullariidae; genus Marisa; species Marisa cornuarietis. Next base: position 978,406 of record SMMW01000597.1, read on the forward strand.
TTAGACGCTGGGGTTAAAATTAACGCTCGCATATGGTCGCATGTACACACATGCCAACATACACCCTTACATGCAGTCACACACAAATGCATCCACACGTGTACACATATCTGTGCACACAAACAAGAATGCGCTTACATGTACAAAGATCTACGCTCATATAAACGTAAACCTATAGACATACATAACCACACATATAAAACATGTAAAACACACATACCCATGCACACGCACGCACGCACAAACAAACATTTTTATTTCTACAGAAAGTGACATTTATTTCTTAAATTTCCCTCCGTTCCCTTCCAGCATCCTCCAGACACACGCGCACCTCAGTCTATGCCGCCTTTGCCGAATGTTTTGAGGGTTCACGAGGTCATCACACACAAAACAGAACCTTTCTCACGTGCTTTTTTCTTAAGTGTGTGCTTGGCACTAGTGACGCAGTTGCCCCTTCACGTCTGACGTCAGAGTTCTGTCACACGCCCATCTAGAACAGAAGTCTTTATATAAATATTGCCCCCTCCTCGGGTATCGATGTAATGCTGACCACACAGTCGCCTGTTTAGTGCAAAACATCTCCAAAAATTACGTTCCTTTCACAGGGGGGGGGGTGGAGAGGAGGGGGGACAAGGCGACAACAACGCTCGGCTCGGGTCGTCTGCTCTTGGGCTTGTTTCCGCGGCACCAGCTTGACGAAAGAGCTGTTGTCTTCGCAGGCATGGTATATTTATTTATTTATTTTTTGTGGCGCCAAAGTAGAACCATACCAAAGTATACCAGCAACGTAGGCACCAGAACCCCGGTCTACCTCCCTTTCTTCTACTCTCCACATCTGCCAGATATTCGTCTTCTGCGGTCCAACTTCAGCAAACTGGTTCCCATCGTCTGCCCTGCCAACCCCCACAGATCATCTCTCGGGATTTCAACGGATTCCACGAGAAAAGCCAGGAGAACGGCATGAACTGTAGCTCCCCCCCTCTCTCCGCCTTATCAATAACGTTCGTGTGTTCGTTCTCTTTGTTATCCTTGCCCCCACTTTGTCTGTCTGTCTGTCTGTCTGCGCTCTTTCCTCGTCGTCATCGTCAAAGATTGCAATTTTAGAAAGCGCAAGAAAGGATTCGCTGTTCATCTGAGCTAAAGGACAGTTTCCCTGTATCCAGACTGCGGTTGTAACACACACTGGCGGAGAAACGTTTGGAGTCGGCTGCTCAGAACGGTGTCTACAGACCTTGAGGCTGACCTTCAAGCGACGAGAAGAAAGCACACGTGTTGGCAGACGGTGCAGGAAACATCTTCTGGCACACTAACACATCGACGAACATTCTTGCACTCTTTTCCCATCTCTCTGCACGTGTGTGTGTGTGTGTGTGTGTGTGTGTGTGTGTGTGTGTGTGTGTGTGTGTGTTTCTCCGTTCGTCTGTCTGCGCGCGCCATTGCCTGATCCATTCGTTTAGAAATGAACTACATCACGAAACTTGTGGTAAGCGTGGGACTAAAGCCAGCAGCGGCTGGTAGTTGTAGCCTTAATAGAAGATGAAGCTGGTAGTATGACATGTTTGATATTTGTTGTATGGAGTGTATTCCGGCTTGTATGACATGTTGGATATTTGTGCTGAGGACTGTGTTCTTGCTGTGTGTGGACGCTGCCCTGTGACGTGGAGGAGACGGGCCGCTACACACCCACATTTTGTCGTCATCTTATTTTTTGACGTCAGCGCCTTGAGCTGTCCACTGGCCAGGATTTGGCGCTATACAAGCCAACATTATTATTATTATTATTAGTAAAAGAAGTAGTAGTTTAAAGCAGTAATAGGGAAAATAAATAAGTAGAATTGGTAGTAGAAAAAGACATAGCTGTAATTGTAAGTAGTCATAATAGTAGTAAAAGAAAAATTAGTAGTAGTAATAGATGTAGGAGAATTTATAATAAAATAAAATAAATAAAAATAAAAGTTGTTGTTGTTGTTGTTGTTGTCTTTGAAAGGGAAAGTGCTTCCACCGAAAGGCGATTTCGCACTGTGGAGGGGGGGGGGCAAGGGGGGAGCAGAGGGGGAAGCTGGAGGAAAATAAAAGTTAGCTTGTAAAGCGCCTTATATATCCTCCCTTTAGGACGAACTCAAGGCGCTTCACAAATGACAGATGGTGTGACGTGAAAATAATGTGACGTCAGAACAAAATGACGGAGCTCCAGGTCATAGGGCAGCATCTACACACAGCACCGACACAGTCCGCAGGCCAAATATCAAACGTCACACAAGGCGTAATACACTCCCTAGAAAATGTAGTTCCTAATAACACATCCTACACACAGCACACATCACACTAGTCGTAATACACTCCCTAGAAAATGTAGTTCCTAATAACACATCCTACACACAGCACACATCACACTAAGGCGATGAATGAGCCCCAGCACACGTAAAAGTAATAGACGAAATAGTAAACATAATACTTTTATCAGCAGAAATAGTGGTGGTAGAAGAAACTTTCCTAGACAACAGTATTGCGTATATAACAGAATTGATATTTCCTCTGGTTTTTCATTTATTTTCTGTTGGAAATTCCCATCTCCTCATCACATGCTCTTAGACGGTATTGAAGGGTTTAGGATGTCTCTGTTTTGGGGATAAGGTTGAGCCTCAGTTGCAGGGCAAAGTGGACGCACCAAAAGAAATGTCAGAGAAGGGGTGTTGGAGGCAGCCATAGCAGACAGTGTAGCAGTGCGTAGTGATTACACCGGTGTATCAGAATGACACGTATGTCAGACATCAATTGATTAAGTGTGTCAGGCACAAGGATTAACAAACATCATGATACAGTTTTCAAACAGACTGTAAGGGTGTTCATGGTCAGGAGTCTAAGCCCACGTGGTTCAGGGCGTACGGACACAAAGATGGACACGCACAGACGGACGGAGTCAACTTGACTGGTTCCTATCGCTGGGGAAGGGGGGGGGGCAATGGATAGAAGCGGCAGCTGACAAGGACCGCCTCTTAGGCCTGTTTTGGGCGATAGTCAGCAGGTTCTGAACAGGACGACCAGTCCAGTCTTTGACGTTTTTAAGCCACGTCTTCCTCTGGCCACCGTGGCGTCGAGCACCCTCCAAGGTGCTTTAAAGAACAGTCTTTGACAAGGTGTCCTGCCAAGTCGCATGGCCAAACCAGACCAGGTTACGTTGCAAGCAGAGGCTCCTGGTGTCTTATGAGAGTGGCTGGCGTGATTCGTATCTCACTATTGGCAAGCAGACTTTCCGTTTCACATTCGTATAGCAGGATCGGTCCTACAGAGTATTTGTACAGATTGTACTTAGTAGTAAATCTGATGTTCTGTCTGTGCCAGACCTGTTCAGCCAACCATTGTCTCTGCTACTGTTGCTGTCCTGATGCAGATATCTGTCGTGGAGCTGCCGTCTTTGGCGAGGCTAGCTTCTAAGTACTTAAAGCTACTTAGCTCTTCGAGCCTTACCCCGTTCATCTAGATCTCTACTTCGCCGGTGCCAATGATCATAACTTTGCTTTCATCAGTGCTAGTCTCCGTTCTCCAAATGGGTTCGAACTGTCTGATAATAAGCTGGTAAGATCTTGCAGGTCTTTGCTAGTACATGCTAACAGGTCTTTGCGAGGCGTCAATTGCATATCAGCCTTCCATCAATGGAAATGGAAATGTGGTGATCGTGAAGGGTTTCACGCATGTTCTCCAAAAAGACGTTAAACAGCACAGATGATACTGTCACCCTTGACGTACGCCTACTGTAGTGTGAAATTAAGCTCCTATTTGGTTATCCAGCAGTACTGCACTTGTCGTGCTAATATACAGCGCATCGATGACTTGGACGAGGCCCTCTTTGATGTTGAATTTTCGCATTACATGTCATAGCCCCTTGTGCCAGAGACACTGTTGAAAGTCTTTTTAAAGTCTACGATGTTTTGATAGAGGTCCCACTGATGCTAAAGATGCTTCTCTATCAGAATACGACAGTTAAAGATCTGCTGAACTGTGCTTCTACCCGGTCTAAAGTCAGGATGTTCTTCTTCTGCTAGCAGCTGCTCCGCGCTGGTGCTGATGCGGTTCTGTGTTACTTTCAACATGACTTTCACGAACACACTCGGCGAGAACAGCAGATCTTGCATTCTTTACATCCATCCCATCCCTAAGAACAAAAATAAACTACTTTATACCTGGAGTTTTAGCAATAGAGTGGCATGCTTTTTGACGAGTTAGGAATGTTCTTGTTTTCATTATTTGGCAGCCTGATGAAAGTACCAGATATGTTGCTCATTAGTCGACACTAACAAGTAAACAGAACCTACAAATGTCAATAGAACAAGCAACCAGCGGCAGAGTCAATTAAATACAGCTGTCATAATAGCCAATGCTAAGAATAAAGCACAAAATATACAGACAACAATGGATAACTATATTGCAGCGTGTAATATACAGGAACACGGCAGCCCATCAACTCCGCAGTCGGTGTAGTACGCACCATTGCGGATTTGGCCCGCCATTGGGACATACGAGCAAGCAACACCAACTGAAAGAAAGGCGACAAACATTAGTAACTAAGACCTGCGGCATCACAGAACAGTGACCCTCCAACCACAGCTACCCCTTTCCCTTCTCTGATTTACCTCTTTAATCCCTTTCTGCCCACACACCCCGGGTCTCAATCTCCCTCTCCCTCCCTCAGCTCAAAAAACGTACTTCTTGGTCTCCTTCAGCACCATCAGCAAGAACAACTAAACACAGTCGTCATTATGGTCAATATTGAAAGCACACACCACTTACATACTAGTCAAAACATTGAAGAAAACACAGCCAACCTCAGTTGCTCTTTCCTTTGTTTCATAGAGCGGAGAGAAAAATAAAGATTCATATTGTGAGCAAAAAATAACATATAGAGCAAATAATTAAATCGATATGTATCGGTATCTAATGTGTACTGTTGCAGATACAGGTCATTCGTGCTGGCCATAGAAAAACGACCTTAGCACAGCAGCTAGATGTCGACAATGTCGACAGGACTCCGCGGCTGCGACAACAGATCCGCTACTTGCAGTCTCACTCCTGCACCCGTCAAGATTCGGTCGAATGAGTGGAACTGACGTCAACACCAACACTTTTTTCCCCTCCGTCGGTCGGTAATGAATATCCTCTCCTTTTGGGCCAGGCTTGTCAGGTGGTCAATACCTTTTGGTTGCCATGGAGCTCTGGTATCGACCAGTGGGAAAAGGGGGAGGTGGGTCCCTTACTTGTGCCCTAGCAAGCAGGTACTGCCAACGCAGCAAATTGCATGTCGCTCACTGGCGACTCTTCAGTTCCCCACCCCGAAGAAGGGAGGAGATTCTCTGGTGATGCGGCAGCGAACAAGGTCAAGGCGTTATGACGTCAGCGTTACGTATTGATGACGAGGCGCACGGCACTGGGACACTGACGTCACTGGGCGTCTCCCGTCAATTTCGGAACGAGGATGTCGATGTCAGCGTTCTTACCCCACCCCTCAGCCCCTTCTCTTTCTGCCGCTGCCGCTGCTGCTGCTAAATGTGTCAGGGGCAGAAGGGGAGCTTTCCCGAAAGCATCGAACCTTCTAGAAAGCCGAAGAGAAAACTTGTTTACATGCGTTCTGCCGGGCTTTCCTCTCCGCTATCTGGCGTTGTGCAAATGGCGACGCGATTCGCTTAAAGGACAACCCATCGTTAGGCAGTTATCGTCCCGAACAATGGCGGCCAGTGATCGATCAGGACTGGTACAGGGGAGGTTTGAGTGGGGATTAGGAAAGAGCGGACAAGCAAGCCCCCTCCCCCCTTCCCTCATCTACACCATCACGTTCAGACATTTCCCAGCGATAGTTACCTGCCTGTGTGTCCTGCCAATCCGTCAACCCCCCCCCCACTCTCATAGTCTGCTCAACACACCAATCCTTTGCTTATCTCATCTTGTTTTTTTTCCTTCTGTCTTTATAAGTCTTTGGCATATTTTTACGCAAGTGCATTTTCCTTCTTTACTTAAACGTCTTCTTTGGTGTGGAATCTTTTTATCTTTTGTTCTTTTGTCTAACATTTTGCTTGTTTGCTTCTTCGATCCTCGCATTTATTTGATCATTCCACCTGTGTTTACTCTTCTTTGTAAAATCTTAATTCCTCCAGTATGCCGGAGAGTGTTAACGCATATAAAACAACTCACAAGGTGACTTCTGCAAGGCTGATTTAAAAGGTCTTAGTCTTTCTTTCTTTCTTTCTTTCTCACTCTCACTACGGCTTCTTTATAAGACCCTAGAATGTACGAGGGATGAGTTTCTGTGCCGATGGACTCTGGGGTCGTCTAGTGCACTTCTATCTTTCACTCTAGAAAAGTGGGGTCAGGGAGGTCACTAGTCGCCTTGACTTGTTTTCCGCACGCAGACTGGCCATTGCCCCGACCATTGTAGTGCCAGCATGCCAAACTGTTCCTTCATGTCCTGATTTTGTGGTTTGACGATAACCACGACGACGACGACGACGACGATGATGATGATGATGATGATGATGTGTGTGAGGTATGTGTTTGCGTGCGTGTGCACGAGTGTATGTATGTATATATGCGCTTGTGTGTGTGTGTGTGTGTATATATATATGTGTATGTTTGAAAATGTTTGCGTGCTCCTAACATAAGGACCAGGTGACTGCATCATCTGAGATGCCATTCCACTGAGACATTTGTTTTGCATTCCTGCGGGCGAAATCCTTGAAGCGGGATCCGAAATCGAAAAAAAAAAAAAGCAGCAGGGCCTGGCAGACAGTTTCGTGTCCTCAGGACATGCTGACTTCAGCTCACTCTCCGTCATCGGAATACAACAATCAGGAGCAGTTGACCCTGCGTCAAAGTTGAAAGGTCAACAAGCGCGCAGGCGCCCGAGGGTTTGAAGTCTGTCGCTGTTGCCTATCAGGAGAGGTGCAGGTGTTTTGTATCCGCTGATAAGTTGCCGCGCCTCTTGTCACGCTGTATGATGACTGTTTGCCACCGTCCCTTCAACCTCAACCTCCAGCTTCTTTTCTCCTTAATGAAAGTATGTCTGCACTACACAATGGCAACCGGGGCACAACAAGGTCGCAAGACAAACAGTTGTTTCTTATTTAACATAAACCTAAGCTACCTTCGTCGCTAAAGAGCATCTATTGCTGCTCCTTAGTATTAGTAGCTGTCCGTAAATAGAACATGTATAACAAACACACGTAGCAGGAAAATGAAGGATAGATATTGCTATAAGTTTACAAAAGGAAGAGTATTAAAAGAACAAGATAAGGACACGAATATAAATGTTAAATAATGAGAAAATAACTGAAAGAATGGAAGAAAGAAAAGGTCTCCAAGAGTAGAATATAGCCTATACATAATGTAAAATAGTATACAACTTGATTATATATAGAATAGAGTATATTAATTATAGTACACTTTGCTAGTATTTTAGTTTCAATTGCTGCTATTCATACAGTTCAAATTACTTGCGTACAATTTGTTTGCGAAGTGTTCTGAGTGTTCGCGCGCGGGCACACACACACACATGAGAGAGAGAGAGAGATGTTTCCTACGCAAGTCCAGAACACCTCCACCCCGAGCTTTCTCCTCTTACGATCCCCGACCTCGCCGGTACCTTTGTGTCTGGAGTGTCCGACCCATTCATTCAACACTGTGTCCTTAACAAGAAGCCGCTTCCCACCTGCCCCCCCCTACCCACCCCTTACGCCCACCCACCCATCCAGCCACCGCCCTCCTCCGTGACGCGAACGCATGCGCAGTGCGGCGAAGAAGTTCAGACCAGGAAGTGACGGCGCTCTTGTTCCCATGCCCCGGCCGTGGAAACCCATCACCACGCCCTTCTCAAGAGTGTGTTTTCCCATCGCAACACAGCTCCTGCATTAAATTTTCTCCCTCAATTCCCCAAGCGTCACCGCCACTTCCGCTGCGATCTCCACCATTTCCGCTGGAACGTCAAAGGGAAAGTACTCTCGCGCCGCAGACGTCAGTAAGGGGAATGCGGCTGATGCTAAGACGACGACGACGACACTGCTACTTGCCACCGTCCCTCGGCTTCGCGCTGTTTTTTCCCCGTATTGTCTCGTTGACCCTGTGTGGTCCTCGGTGAGCCTCATCTGCTGGCCCTGACGACTCTTTAATTACTGTCTTGTTTCGACATCATGGCGGTTTTATTGTTGCTGGTAACATTTTTTCTAACTCCTTTTCAGTTTACGATGTAACACGATAACCAAACGATCGCGACTGACAGTCCTTGGTGCTTTAACCTTCTCGTGTTATCTCGTTTCTTCCGAGATCGCTTGTTAGTCAGATGTGCTTGCAACTCTTTCTTGCCTGCAGACGTCTGACAGGTCTTCTGAGGACCTTGTAAGAAATTTGCCGCCATTTTGTCATTACCTCGACCACAGGTTTTTTTTTTGTCTGCAATTTATTTATTTGTTTATTTATTTTTTTCTAAAATATCGGATTTCCCCTGTCGCCTCTTATTATCGACAAAGTGTGTCACGCAAAAGATAAAAACAATGCGTTAGTTAATAACTTTATCTTCTCCTTCCTTTGGGTAGCAGCAGAATAAGATTTAAATATTTATAGCAAGTTTCAGCACAGATTAGGAAGAAGTCAGGCATAATAATCCAATCTCAGCATCACACATAAACATTTTATTTTCGTAGGTATATACTCTCCTTCAGCTCCAACGTACTTCAGCTCTGAGAGGCAGACGGTTCCACGAAACCGAAGTACCTGCCCACCTGACTGTTTGATACCGAAAACAATATATCACCCTGCTGAAGCATCATCAAGGAATGCATGCTATACTTCTCTATCCTCAGGGTTTCTAGTTTCTTCCATCTCATTTTCATCCCTCCTTCCTCACTAAACTGCGTGTTTTTCGTCCTTATCCTGTTTTCTTCTTCTATTCGTGTTTTTATCGGTCGTTGCGATATTGACTGCAATATATCACCTTCCGAAGCGTCATTAACGAGTGACATACTCCGTTTCTGATTTTGTGAATACAAGCTAGCGCTAGTAAAAACAACAAAAGGTGGGAGGGAACAAAACATCTTACGGGTGTTTTAGCAAACTACGCATCTCTTTCCTTGATTTATAGCCGTCTAGAATGTTCTTGGCTGTGTTTCGCATGTTCGCTTATCATGCGCTTGGTGTCTGTAATTTATCTGCTGATACGAACAGGGGCAAAACAGAAGAATTTGTAAATACCGTTATATAAGCTGTCTGTCTGTCTGTGTGTGTGTGTGTGTGTGTGTGTGTGTGTGTGTGTGTGTGTGTGTGTGTGTGTGTGTTTGTCCCCCTACCTTCTTCCATCCCTCGTTCTAATCGATGCGCTTCCTTAGCATTCTGTCACTACATTTAGTGGCATCACATTTTATATATATATATAGACCAACATTTTAATTAGTCTGGTTATTTTCAAATAATATTTGATAGCGTTGCTATAATGTTATTTTCTTGTTATCGTTATCAATTTGCCCTTTTTCTTTCGCTTTTTCTCTCTCGCTTGATACCATAAAGAGTGTCGCAATTTGGCTGGTTATATAGCCTGGTGTGTGCAGGTGACAGCTTGTTCTACAGAACTGATATAAATAGAATCTAAATTCTTTTTTCCGTTCAATATTTTTTCTTTTTTATTTATTCTTTCCTTCCTTCTTTCCCATATCTTTAAAATTTTGTCTTAATTTCTTTTTTTGCATCCATTCAAAAACAAAAAACAACATTACACAGATTAAGCAAACGATGATACTTTGGGTTGGTGACAGTTGAATCCTATCTATTAGTATAAATAACATTCGTTACCAGCTGTGCAGACAGAACACACGGTGCGAGCAGAATTTTGGGTATTTTATTGTTTTGAAGGATTTTTATGAACAGTCTAATTTTCAAACGTCTCAGAACACCTGTTTCTCTCTCTTTCTCTCTATTAACGCGCCCTCTTTCTCTTCTTGTTTTCAGTATGCCATTGTGGGTAAAAAGAAATGATAGTACCCAAAGAAATTTATCATAACATATAAATATAAATGACAGTCTTTTGCAAAGTGTCTACCCGAGGGGAAACCAGCCTATATATCTCCAAGCTACGTTCAGATCTGCCTGTATTTGTACTTGACAGCGGTGTGTGGTTCCGTTGTTTTAAAGGAAATCAGGGTGGAGCTCAATGTATTGGGAGGGGTGGGGAGCTCCACCCTCGTTTCCTTTTAAAAACAACGGAATCACACAGGCAGATCTGAACGTAGCTTGGAGATATGTATGTTTTAATTTATGAAAGGCTATAGTTTCTATAAAGGCTATAATATATATATATACTATATAATATATAAATGGTTATATATGGCCCAGTATAATTATGATGCATCACGTGTGAGTCTATCTACTTGTTTAATTTGGGCGTATACACTTAATAAATAAGAAGTTGCATCTGTATATGTGTCTCTGTCTATGGGTGTGTGTGTGTGTGTGTGTTTGAACAAGAGAGAGAGATGAAAACAATAATGATTGTGATGCCAAGAGGTCAATAAAAATGTTTTCATTTGCAATCTATGAAAGAGAGAGAGAGAGGATGATTCACTAAATAACAAGTCATTAGCACTACTTATCTTTCTGTGTGATTCTATTGACTCGATGTCAGTTGTCCTCTGTTTGTCAAACCAGTAATCGATACAAATATTGCTTGCTTTTAGGTAATTGAAAAATATAACAGCAATAATAATATAGACCTAATACGATTGGCTGAACAAACTTCATTCCTACTCAAAGGAATACGTGTGCCTGGTGTTGGTAGAACTCGCAACGAATAAAGACGACGACGAAAATGATGATGACGACGACGACGACGACGGAGTAAATTAAAATAGATGTCATGTTTAGAAAAGTAAGGATTACAGTTACTTGCGATTTTCCCCACACTCCCTCCTTCCATAACAAAATAAAATAAAACAGGAAAACCGAAGCAAAACATGGGACTTTCTCTAATGTATGCAAATTCTCGTAACTGGACTGAATCTCAGCGGGGACAGACACAATATTAACAAACATAGTTGGAAGTAGCATGAAAACCCTGAACGTGAAAACAGCCTGGTGGTGAAATGAAAGCCTTGGGATGAAATTTACCCTCACCTTTCAATGCACAATTGTCTTCTCCTTCTTATGCACCCTGTATATTAGGTTGTTGGGTCAAAGGTCGGACGCCTCCAGAAAGGTGGTGGGGAGGGGGGGGGAACTTGTGCGGCTGCTGGCTCATCCAGTCAGGCATCGCACTTTTTTTTTTCTTTTACGTTTGCAATCGGAACGAATGTGTTTCCTTGGTAACGACACGTTGAATAGGTCACAAAGATGAAAATCACTGGGAGCTAAGTCTTGGTGGGGAGGGCGGTTAGAGGATGGGGAATTGAAAGGGGAGGGAACAACTTCAAACTAACGGTCGTGAGTGGCTTGAAGAGGTGTATGCACAACATGAGGAGGGGAAGAAGAAGGCAGGGGATAGGGACAGACAGACAGACAGACAGAGACAGACAGGTAGTCAGAGAAATAGACAGCAGACATACAGACAAAATGATAGACAATAAATATGTAGACAGGTAAACAAATAGGTAGTCAAATAGGTATACAGCAGACGGGTAAGCAGCAAAAAGCTTGTAGACAGAAACGAAGGTAAGAAGACAAGCGTTTTGCATGTGCGTGTATTAGAGAGAGAGATAATGAGAACGCGTCAACCACATCAGCAGACAAACAAATACTAGAAACTGAATGTCAGGCGGGTAAGGGAAGCTGTTATGATAGCCTTTGCTGTTGTTCTTGTTGTTATTGACACCAAACTGCTTGAAACCTCTTACATAACATTTTAAGCATTCGGTGAATGTAATTTTATTTGTCGCACAATGCTATTCTAAAACCTCACGCAGAACTTACTTAACTAAAAAGTATGTACAGCTTTTAATCTCCCTGCTGATTAGGTTTCAGATTAACGAAGGATGTTCTCTGTCTTCTACAGTTACCTTGCAATCAAACTGGAAGGCTACGACACATGTTTAAAGATTACCAATTTATATTAAAAAAAACAACAACAACAACAGCAGAATCACACAAAAGAGAATATTTCTTGTTTGTTTACAGTAAGAACGAACATAAACGGCGTTAGCATGGGAGTAGGAAGACGGTCGAACACAAGTAATAGCGATGACAGTTATTTGATGCCATCAAAGGACGTATATATATATATGCTCGACACAGGAACGGTGAGGGTGGGGGTGGGGTGAGGTAGAGGAGGAGAGAGAAGGAGTGAAGGGAGAAGATACGTAATAAGCTGCAGTACTCTACAAGTGTGTGATTGGCAGGTGCCACTCGCTAGAGACAATATCTAACGCGTAATCGGCTTCGAGAGCAGATGCCCATGTGTTGAGCATGATCACGTGGCTTTCAACAAGGCGGGGATATCAACCATTGGGGTAGAGAAGGGTTTGGGGGGGGGGGAATAAGCAGGAAAGTGCATATAAGAGGATTGGATAAGATGGTCAGCTATGTGCTATGGAGGAGTTTTTTTTTTAATATTACAGCACGTGAATGTAGGGCACGACAACAAGAACAAAGGTGCTGAAAAAAACCCACAGCCATATACACCACCCCCACTCACCCCCATACATAACCATACCACCTCTACCCCTTCTTCTCCCCCCAAAAAATATTGTGACTGAGACCTGTGGGTGGGAATTATTGTGTCACGTGCTGACTATAGCCCGCGTGGCGTGCTGGCATGCGGCGAAAAATTCGCCACTAATGAAACAATGATGATGAGGCCAGGACCCTAGGTTGCGGCCGCCACAAGCTGTGTTTGTGGAAGCTGGTTCAGTGAGACCACCACACTAGACACAAATATACAGACCTGCACAGTTTATTTGCCTTTTACCGACGGCCCAAGAAGCCTTCATGTCTTCTTTTACCCGAGCTCCAGATGATCCCCAAATGATTGCGAAGATGTTGTTGCTGCCTCTCCTGTTGGTGCTGGTGGTGGTGATGTTCGTGTGGTTGATGGTGTTGTGTACGTAACTCGAGAGCTGGCGGGGAACATTTTATGGACTCATCAGAGCGATCACCACAGTAGATTACAGTGCGATTTAAATAATTTGTGTGAAGGTTGTGTGTTTGGAGTGATTAGCGTGTGTTAACCAACAAGCACCTTTGATGATGAAGATGTTGCGAAGGATCTGATAACAGCTTTTACCACGGACCTACCTAACTGATGGTTTTACTACTTTGATGAGAACAGTACAGACTCTGAGATGGTATATGTTGCATTTGAGGACCTTTCGTTCCTATGTACTTGGGGGGGGGGAGTTAATGATGTTGAGTTGCTGTTGACCTCATTTGTTGACCTCATAAAATACTATGGGTCATTCATTGCAGCAGTTCTAAATATATTGAAATATTTAAGTTTACAGAAAGAAGACACTGCCTTCATTTCGAAGAAATTCTGCGGAGACAATAGACACGACATTTGTACCAAATAATTCCATGATTTATGATCTTACCAACCCACTGTTAAAAAAGCGCAAGAGTATCAAGTGTGAAGCATGAATTAAATTCAAAAATGTAAACGACAAGATACTTATGAAGCTGTTAAAACAAAACTGACTATTTACATATTTTAGTGTCGTGAATTGTCATCTGTGACAGTTAAAAATAACAACAATGAAATACAATACATGCCTATTTCATCCCCATAAAAATAAAATAAAGTAATTTAAATTCACTTGCAGATAGATAAATAAAGCGCTAGGTCGGTAAGTAGAACAGTACATGGAACGGTAAATAAAACATATTTCTCTTCAGATATACAATTCTTTTTAGTATTCCGAAACAACACTGTAAGCCTCCCACTCTACCACGTTTATAGTTTTCACTGATTTCTTACAGTAGTCTATTGGGTTTGATTGTGTATGAGGGATGGCATATTGTCCTCCGTAAGAACAGCTCATCTTCCAATCATCCGATATGCATCCTTCGCTCCGGCGCGCACGCACGCACGCACGCGCAAACAGACACACACACACACACACACGGGTTCCCATAATTAGCCGACGTGCAAACACCCGCAGGCCACGCAACAGCGCTGAATGAAACACTGCTGCAACAGAGCATCAAAGGGTCCCGTTGCCGCTATCAAATCTCGAGGCAAATTCGGTCTCACAGCAGCCTGCAGCAGAAGACACAAGACGCCCAAGCATCATATCCTCCTCCCGGAGTTGCTAAGGTCAGGTAGGCTAGGCGCGAAAGCAGCAACAGCCTAGTCACCTAGGCGGAGCCGTGCTTACCAGACGGGCTAAAAAACAAATACCTCCTCCCCTTGCTCCTCCCTCTCCTCTTGAAATGTCCTCCGAAGCGCTCCAGAATTTCGAGCACCGCTTGCTTTTTTCCTGGATTGACAGCGATTCTGGGGGCCCCTGCTCTGCTATTCCTCATGCAAGTCGAGGTATGCGGTACCCTCGCCCCTCCCCCCCCCCCCGTGGACTCTGCGTTTTTCTCTTGGAGGTTAGCACTGCGTCTGTTATTTGACACAACGGCTGCCTGTCACTGTGTTTGTCTCTGGGCAGCTGCCAGCCACCTGAATAAAAACGGTTAAACAATCTAAAGTTCTTCTATGGTGGGTTTTTGCCAACAGTTTTCAAACAAAACATCGAAGATTTTTTTTTGTGGTAGTTGGCTTCAGGTTGAGGAGGGAGTAGGTGTGCTACAAATGGTGTCTAGACCTGTACAGGTGATTTCTTCACTTGTCCAACTCCCACCTGAGGTCTCGTTATCGATTGGTCCATTATGCCAATTTCAGATTCATTTACATTTAGAAATGGAGTCAGGTAACAGATAAACTTCTCATAGAGTGGTATCACCAATCAAAGACGGTTGGAACCCAACTGGCCGCAAAACCGCTATTAAATGGTGGTTGCCTAGGAAAAGAATTGCTGTTTAAGAAACTTAACTTACAATTAGCAAATCAGCTGGATAGATAGATAGATAGATAGATAGATAGATAGATAGATAGATAGATAGATAGATAGATAGATAGATAGATAGATAGATAGATAGATAGATAGATAGATAGATAGATAGATAGATAGATAGATAGATAGATAGATAGATAGATAGATAGATAGATAGATAGATAGATAGATAGATAGATAGATAGATAGATAGATAGATAGATAGATAGATAGATAGATAGATAGACTAATGTTAATACCACAAGCGACTCAAAATATAATTACTATAAGTGCCAGATTAGTCCAGCTAATCATTTCATCGTGTACTACAGTATACTATAGCAAGAGTTTGCAAGAATATGACTGTTTGAAAAGTATCTCTAGGCAAGAGCTTAAATAAAGACAACTTTTCATCAGTTACTTTGTTACATATCCGGTGCATAAGAATGATATTTGAAAAGTCGTCAGAAACAAATAAGAAATTCTCTTAACTCTGAAATATTATCAAACCATTAAGACAGTAGTGGGATAACAATAAGTGATATTTCAAATAAAATATTACTTCATGTTTATTGCAAAAGCACATCCTGTAATAAAAGATTGAGAAAGCCCTTTAATCAAGAAACTTCAGTTTAAAAAAAACAAGTCTCAGACACTGCAAAGATAACAGGACAATTAAAACAATAGGAAATAGATTGCACACGAGTGTAATAGGTTCATTTGGCAGAGTTCTGTTTTTCAAACATTTCATTTTATGACTTGCAACTGATGCTTTTATTCGTTTAGAAAAATAAAAAGTTGAATAATTTAGGAGAAACCACCTGAGCACTGGACCCCAGTTAATTACCTAATAAATCCGAACCGTCACAAAAAACTTTCTCCTTCGTAGCACACCTGAGACTTAGGACTATATCTCGGCGCGGAGTTGTCAGTGGCAAAAATGAGACTTTAATCACTCTGGTCACGTGGCAGGAAATAAGTTGTATTTCTTTTAGTCTCACCAACGTCAGACGACATAAATCTCATCACACGGGCCTTTAAACAGAATTATAACAAAACTTTTTTTCAGTACATCATTTATGTGAAATGTTGCTAACTTTTGCAAATTTCTTTGCGGTTTTATTTTTTTGAGTGATGCTTTGTGAATCTGAGCGCGCGCACAAACACACACACACACACACTTGCATGTATGCATGGTATGTAGCACACACACATGTATGCTATACAACACACACACACACACACACACACACACACACACACACACGTGCATTCTATACAGCAAACACAGACACACACACACATGCATGTATGCTATACAACACACACACACACACACACACATGCATTCTATACAGCAAACACAGACACACACACATGCATGTATGCATGATGTGTAGCACACACGCATGTATGCTATACAACACACACACACACACACATGCATTCTGTACAGCAAACACAGACACACACACACATGCATGTATGCTATACAACACACACACACACATGTATGCTATACAACACACACACACACATGTATGCTATACAACACACACACACATGCATTCTATACAGCAAACACAGACACACACACACACACACACATGTATGTATGATATGTAGCACACACGCATGTATGGTATACAACACACACACACACACACACACATGCATGTATGCATGCTATGTAGCAAACACACGCATTATGCTATACAACACACACACACACACATGCATTCTATACAGCACACTCACTCACTCACTCACTCCACACACTTTTGCTACTGGGCTAGAGAGTCGTAGATAACACAGGTATATCATTAGACCTGGGAGTCACAAGCGGGTGACCCTTCCCAGTCTAATCCTGGTTCAGGCAGTCAAAGGTTTGTTCTTAATTAAAAGCCGACTAGCCAAGACCATCCTCCGTTCTGCGTTTTACACCAGAGTGATGAAAGGCTCCCCGTGCAAATGTGCAACCGATGAACAAGCATTTATCTGCTCCACCGGCTGTAGATGTGAGTGGAGACGATCAACAGGGTGGTGCAGGTCACCTACGAGGCCTGTCTTCCACTCACGCGCAGACTGATCGCAAAACGCATGACCAGGCGCAGTTTGTACCAGGAAATATTTGAAATGACAGCTCTGTTCTCCGGCTTCTCGTGGTAAAAGACCTGAAAAGGGCCACGTGCTTCTTCACCTGTTCTGAAAGAGACTGTCTAGTTGTTTGTCCGCCCGTCCGCCCATTAGAATACCGCATGGACTGGGCTCCCAAGTCAAAGCAAAATGTGACCCTTGCCCTGGAAATCATCTCACGAAACATGAGAATAATCAGGATTAAAGAAATATGTTGAATAAGGCTTAGTATTTACTCTCAAGCCATAAAAACAAGCAAAAGATTTGTGGGCTCCCCTCTCATGCGGCGTTCGAACCAGGTGGATTTATATCTACCCATCCCAAACACACCTGGTAAGTCCCTTCGCCTTGTACGCAAACATTCAGCCACAGAAAGCATTACGTGTACGTTATTGACACAACACACACACACACACACACACACACACACACACACACACACACACACACACACTATCTCTCTTTCTCTCTCACTCTCTCTTCCGTTTCTTCTGGGTTTCCCCTGGGACTTTTTTTTTATTCTGTCTGCACAACCTGCTTTCATTGTTTTCACTGCATACACATCAAAGCTGCTGACATAGAACACCACACACACAACTCTCTCTCTCTCTCTTTCTCTCTCCTTGCGTAATTCTTCCTGAGTCGTCCTCATTTTCTATTTCCCTTTCTCTTTCTTCCTTTCTCACTCACCTCTTTCGATCACTCTGTTTCCTTCTCCATCACAGTTTTACAGCAGTCGGCTATGATGCCCCACACTAACTGTATTATTGCTGTTTGCACGCACGCACGCACGCGCACAAACACACACACACACACACACACACACACACACACACTGTTGTCTTTGCTCGACAAGGTCCCGTGCTGTCGCTTCAAGCATCCAAGCGAAGCATCGTCGGTAATACGCAACATGTCTACAGCTCAGCAGCCACACACAGGTTTTCAGCAGCGCACGCAGTCAGACACCCAGTCCCCTTTAAACCCCTCCCTCCTCCAGACAAAATCGATGAGTCGGGTGCGCGCTCTCCTCCCTGCAAAGAGAAGATGCCGAGGTTGCCAGACACTGGTGCAGAATCGATCGACCAATCGGAAGCGGCCTTACAGCGCCGACCGGGATCCCCCTTCGACTTACGTCACGATGACGTCGTCACGTTGTCGTCTTGACGTCAGAGTCGGTGGCCTCGTGGCACGTCATCGATCACCGCAGACGTGCAGCAACGGTCTCCTGCGCTCAGCAGCCAATCGCTGAGGAGGAAGACCTTGGCTGCTTGGTGACGCACGCGACCAGGCGCCCCGGCGTGCTCGTGCCAGAAAACATTCCTTATATGGGCATGAAGAATGACGCTCTTCCCTCGAAACCGCAAAACGGGGGAATCCGTATCTGGTCGGGGAAAGTACTTCCTTGTGAGCGCGGGTGTCTAGAAGATAGTCGTGACGTGCTTTGGCCCACTTTTTCCTGTTACTCCTCTCTCTCGTATCGTCTCCTGTAGCTATATATCAATAAACCATCAAAAATTCCAATCTCAAATATCACTCTGTCTTCGTCCCTTTCTTTCTTCTGTATCTCACTTGATATAGATAGCGATCCAGCGCGCGCTACCTCCTGACGTTGTCGACAATACAGGAAACAGAACTCTGCCGAAAAGGGGGTTACCTCCCTAGGATTTATACAAGATTGATGGGTATCTCCATCGATCTGCATTTGCGAAATGGCTCGAGTGTGGGCGTGTGAAAAATGGCCAGGGCGCTCACGGTTGGCGACCTCCACCACAGAACTGCACCACTCTTGCCTGCAAGTTCCCTCAGCCTACATCACGGACGCTCTACAGCCATGCGTGTTGCAGCCCCCCGCCCACATACTACTGCGACTTCGACGTCCGTCGCGATACTTTCACTGTGAACAAAAAGCTTCTGTCGTTGTCTGCAGCTTTAAGTCTCATTAACAACAACAAAGAAGAAGGCCAAAAAATGTCATCGCGTATAAGCTGCAGAAACAAGCAGTCCTACTCGTCTACTTCCTTATCTGTTTTCTTTCTTTTCTTTCTAACCCGCATCCTCTCCACAATACTTTGTTCGAACATCTTTCTCAAAAGTTTTACAAACTTCCTCCGTCATAAACATTGAGCTCTACTCGCTGTGTATATTTTTGCACGCGATTATTAACTTGAACACGCGCCATCACCGAAGAAAAACGATGAAATCAAATACGATGTCGTTTCTTTAAAGCCTGGGATGGACAAAAAGAGTGTCTGGAACAGAACGTGAGAGCCACAAGTCCACCCAGTCTGAACCCTGCTAGTCTAGTCGTCTTCCCATATGTCTTTCTGGATTTCTTAAAAAGTATTTCCCGGCTCTCTCTCTTTATCGTTCTATCTATCGTTCTATTTATCTTGTCTATACCACCCTTAAAAGGTATGAGTTTGTTTGTTTGAGTGTATGTATGTGCGTGCGTGCGTATGTGCATGTATGGCAGTTTAACTCAACGTCTGTTTGTCGGTGTGTATTTCTATGCATATTTTCGGCTATCTGACTTTTTTGTACATCTTCTCTCTCTCTCTCATATTTTACTCCCCCCCTCTCTCTCTCTTTCCTTCTTTCTTTCTCTTTCTGCCTTTCGCTCGCTCGCTCGTCTCTCATCATGCAAGCGCACTTGTCTGTCTCATCTGTTTCAACAGGCGCCTCGTTAATTAGTCATTGCTGAATACTTGAGCGTACTCGTCTCCAGTCTCTGCTGCTGTCTGTTCGTCTGTCCGTCTGTGCTCTGTTCATCAGTCCTTCCTCAACGTTTCCCTCCCTCCCTCTCCTTCACCCCCACTCTTCCAGCTCTCCTCACACGCTTACTCGTCTATATTTCATTTCCTATCCAGACAGGATTTTTCTAATTTTTTAATTAAATTAAATTAAATTTATTTAATTTATTTTTCATGCCTGTAGGACGGGGTATGTCACGGTAACACTGACACTGGCATTAAATCTACGCAACCAAGCAGGCAGATGGTGAATTAACTCCCCATCTTTTCACTTAATTTCTTTAATCTCAAGCCCCGTAAGGTCCACTGCCGCCTCTCAACTTGGGCGTGTGACGGTCCTCCAGGGGGGGGAAAGACTCAGGGATCTCTACAAAATGACATAGTTCATTTCGTCTACACCTTCTATCGAAATCTCGCAGCGGGGTATTTTAATTAATTTACTGTCAGTTAAACACTATGCTGGTACTTAATGTAACTAGAAGTGGACTCCCTTACCGACCATGGAGTTTCCTTGTATCACTTCGTGTGTTTACTGTTGCAGAAAACATGCGAGTGTTCGAGAAAACATTCATGAAAGTTAAACACTTAGAAAGATTTGTTCTTGATTTGTAAAGTTTTGTTTTGTAAGTATTTAAATGAGATTCCCGACTTTTTGTTTTAAATTAAGTTGTTGTTTTTTTACATTTCCCACAATTATTTTATTCTGAAGTAAAGCTTCGAACCATGGGGACTTTATTAAGCATATCGCAAAATTCTAAAATAATCTGCTGACTTTGATTTCTTGCACGTTATTTCCACGTTCTCTTACCCCCGTTGTAATTGTGTTACATTGCGTAATGCTTGTGGTAATTTAAAAAAAAAAACCAGCTCTAGTCTACAACTCTTTAAGTACAGTAATGTTGCAATTGATTTTTTCTTCCATGCTGCCTTCCAGAGCATCTGACTTGGGTCTCAAACGAGAACTGTTACTGCTGAGTCACTCAACATAATTTCTACGCTCGCGGTCTTTGCGAACATGATGCTGAATGCACCGCCTGCAGCTACCCTGGTCCAGCCATTAAATAAACTACATATATTGAAAGAAAAAAAAAACAAAAACTAAAAAAAACTCGGATTTGCAGTTCATGCAGCATGCTGTCAATTATTGCTCAATCAGGAACTGACAGGCGAGCAGCACGTGCAAAAAAAAAAAAAAAATTCTACAAACCGTAAACGTGACGTGGAAAGCCTGCCTCAAGTGTACAGACCTGAAGGTCGGGTGGGGTGCTACCCGTGGCAAGCGAGCCTGATCCTTAGCGGTCCTTGGGTGTTAGGAAAATAAAGTTTGATGTACTGGCTGTCGCTGTGGATTTTGATGGCAGCGCGACAAGCAAAAATATATATTTTAAAAAAAATATTGTAGAATTGTAGCTTGTTGTTGCGCAAGCACGGTCTGCAAGCCTGTGAAATCCTTGTGCAAACATCAGACCTGACGACACTGAACCTTAAAACATTCTGCTGCTATTATCTGTCTTGCGCAAGGTATAAAGTTTGTTTTTAGACATCAGTAGCTAGGGCCTGTTATTTGTAGTTATGGGTTGCTTTGGAAGGCTGCTAGTTAAATAGCAGTATTAACTGAAGGTAACAGGATGTTCTCACCTGAAAAACTCATTCTGACAATCAACACCATTCTTACATCAGTCAAAATAGTTGTCAACAGTTGTGATTGTGGTCAATAGACTTAGTCTGCCTGCTCGCTTTCCTCTCCACGTTTATGACACTTTCCATCCTTTTTGTAGGTTCCCTGGTTCCTATTTGTGTCTTGTATGTTTGTCTGTTATTACATGTCTGCATAGTTGTTTCTCCTTCCATCCTTCGTTTTCTGTCCATGACACTCTGATCTACGTGCAACATACAAAAGTTTACATGAAACTTAGACTTTTATATGTGAAGCTCGCTCATATGTTCAACATAATGATGCTGCCATTCTTTTCATACGAGCGCCCTTAAACTCTTCTTCTTTCTTTTCTCCGTTTTGTCATCCTCTCCAACCTCTATCTAACATCACAGCCTTCGTTACCAGCCATTTTCACATCTTGTAGTGCTGGTGGAGGGGGGGGGGGTAAAACGAAACACTACGCCAAGAAATTTTCAAAACATACCCAGACCCGATGCACATTCTTCAAACATGCGTTCTTCCCCCGATATGATTCTATCATATCGCTTTTTATTTGTCTATCTCTCTATTTCCCTTTTATCATTGTTGTTTATTCCCTTTAGTTTAATAATATTCTTCTATTATTATTATTGTTTATTTATCGTTCTATTTTTTTCGTGCACCCGCTCATATGCACACGCACACACGCAGCCAGCTCAAATACGCATTCACGCACGTGCACACAATCAGATGGAGACAGCTCTGCGAGGATTCTTGTTGACACCCTCCTCGACACGCGTCCTTGGCCCTGATCGGTGTAATGATTTGTCAGCCATTGTGCAGCAAGACCTGACGGCATTGCGAAATGCTGCGGATGTGTTATCCCATTTTTCGCCTGTCTGCAGTTCTTTTTTTCTCTCTCTCTCATTCTCTTTTTGTATAATGTGGTGCGAATTTGTTGGCTCAGCTCTCTTCCCTCCCCGCTCCTTCTCTGTGCCTGTGTGTGCGTGCGTGCGTGAATGTGTGTCCTTGCACAACCATACGTGCTGAGTATTTATGTCTCTAAATAATGATTTAAATGGGTACTGAGATGATGTATAATCTCTCTTTACTGAGATCATGTTCAATCTCTCTATTCACCCCTCCTCCTCTCTCATTACTTTTTGCCGTCCTGCTTGCTCATGCATCTGTTCGTCGTTTGGTCTGCTTGTCAATCAGTCAGTCATTTTCTCTTTATTTATTTCTCTACTTTTGTCTCTAGATGTTTCTCTGTTCCCCTCCCCCCCCTTCAGCTACATTCAGATCCGGCGCGCGGTGTGTGCGGCTTGTGATGTAATAAAGGAGCGTTGCGCAATGTCCAGCCTTGAGCCTCATCACCGAGTCACATGACCGCCAAGCCGCCATTCATATCTTAGCCTGAGTGCCACGTCTGAAATCCGCTAACTTTTTTTTTTTTTAAAGGACAAGAGGGTGATTAATGTCCCTCGTTTTATTTGAAACTTTGTCGTCGGCGGTTATGAATCGAAAACAGCTGCCGAAGTTGAAACAAACAAGTCGTTTGCGGGTTTTATGTTGATGCCCATTATTATTTTTTTTTAAATGAAAAGAATTCGATCTCTCAATGACCAGAGGTTTAGAAAAATAGAAATTGCATCAGATTTCACAAAAGATAAAAAAAATTGAGCTTGTAACTAGTATGTCTCTCTCTCTCTCTCTGGCTCTCTCTCTCTCTCTCTGACACTCTCTCTCTCTCTCAAACACGACATATACGCACGAGAGAACACAACAAAGTGGATACATCCGCATATACATACATGCTTACATAGATACAAACACTCATGCATACCCAGCTACATGCGCGAAGTGAACTTTCAGACAAAAGAAGGAAAATCTGCTTTTGATCTCGTTTCTCTCTCTCTCTCTCTCACTCACACACACTCTCGTTCTCTCTCTCTCACATACATACATACACACACGCACACACAGAACTTCTGAATGCTACTTTTTCATAACAGCAGCTGCTGTAGGGGTTTCCAGGGAAACAGACCTGAGTAGTTATAAAACTATTTTTAATGATACATTCATACATGGTTGATGTCACTCGCTGTGCTCAACGTACGCTAGCTATGACACAGGTTAAATGGGCGGCAAAAATCACCTGACGCAAGAATCTCGATCACGTGGAACTGGTCAGTGATGTCATATCCTGTCTCGCGATCCTTGCATCTGTGATGATGATGATGATGATGATGATGATGATGATGATGATGATGATGATGATGATGATGATGATGATGACATAATAATCGACTCGAATTAGGTCGAGAATTGATGGATCCAGTCAACTATAACTAGCTGGAGGGTCTTTTGCCCTCAGGTTGCAGGGACGTGAGAGAGGTTCCTGTGAGTTGTCTTCCCTGGCAGGATGCTCTGCAGGTCTTGGGTTCCTGACAAAGTTCCTCTGATCTGCAAGTCAAAAAGAAAACAGAAGCATTCAAAATTTTAGTCTGTCACTTTCCTCTGAGAAGATAGCTCCCAAAATGTTTCTTTTGTCCTCAGTTATGTGCAGCGAGGATGAAAACTTTCTGGGGGTTTTTTTTCGTTTCATTAATGTGTTCCATCGAGTGAAAAAGTAGATGTATCGGACGTTGCTTTTGTTTTCTTCCTTTCATTCTTTAATAATAGTTTACTGGAGCTTTTTCTGTGTACTTGTATTTAAAGTTTGTATACATCAGCAACGTCGTCGGTAAACAGGAATTTAAATATTATCGGCACAACCTTCTACTCTTGTGGCTGTCATCATGTGGTTGAATACTTCTGGACGTGTTCAGCGATGAGGACGGCAAGGTAACTAGCGTATACAATAACCGTGTATCACCAAAAGACGGAACTGAAACACCGGAGAAGAGGAAGAATACTTTTCACCAGAACAAAACAATCAACCTCCCACACACCATCCCCCCTCAGAAAAAAAGGAAAGAAGGGACAGGACTTCAAGGGTTTTACAGCTGAAGCAGATGTTTTGAGTGGGATGGGGAGGGGAAACTAACTGTAGGAAAAGGATAATACAATTTACTAGTGAGGAATACATTACAAGGTTCATGACCAAAGTTCATTCTCATATAGAGGAAATCTCCCGGTCGACGCCGGAAACCCTTTATATCGCGACTGAGCAGGACAGTCTTTGATAAAAGACGGATCGAGCTCAGTATGTTTCAATGTAAAGCCAATGGGAAGCTGCTCAGGGTCCTCAGCTGAAGGAGGGAGGTACCCTAACCAGTCTGCGAGAGAGCGCTCAGATTCAAAGACATGTGCTGCTGATGGAGAGTTTGGTAAATAGAGTTCTCTCCCTCTCTCCTCTTCTTTCTCTATTTTATTATATCACTGTCTTTGTCTCTCTCTCTCTCCCACACACACACACACACACACACACACACACACACACACAACTTGACTGCCTGAAGCACTGCAACTGCATTGTGTTCCCTTGTAAACTGTCTGCAAATAAAGAGATGTGACAAATTGAAAGCGTGTTTTAACTACAGATCCGGGTGATCAACAGCTGAAGATTAAAAATAAGCAACGTAACATGGCAACGACTACAACCAACCAACCGACCGACCGACCGATAAATTGTCTCATTGCTAGCAATCGTTTTCTCAGAACAGATAAGTATTACATCCCTAATCTAGGTGTCAGACCATTACATCACTGTCAGGTTGAGGGCAACTTCCACAGTTTGAGATTCTGGCGAAATAGAAGGTGTAAACGTCAGGCTAAATGCAGAATTCAACAACAACAACAACAACAACAACAATGATAATTCTTCAAAGTACTAAAACTGTCGTAAACCCTATTCCTATAAAACTCTTGGGCTGCCACTTTATATCCAGACCAATTATAAATCATGTGACTGTGTCTAGCGACAGTGGTGGTCAAGAAATAGTCTGAACGCCTGTTTGAAAAAAAAATCCTCATCCTAACTAACTTCACCTAACCGCGGTGGGAAAAGAGGGTGGAGGGAATAGTTGGTGAGAGAAGGGGGAAGAGGAGATCGTCTGCAACCAAACGTTCGAAAGAAATACATCATTTTTAGACGATCAGACAGGTTCTTGATTCTTCAAATTCCGCTGGAGAAAATCGACGGTGTGAGGCTGACTTACGGCTTGTGACTCTCGCGTCATGAGACGAGACTGTGCGAGGTTCTGCTGCCAGACCTACTGTCTTACGCCCCTTTTCCACGGTTCTGCAGGCTGGGATCAGCAGGACACAGGTGCGATGAGAACAAACTTATAATTTCACGTACGGCCATGGCGTCAGTGCCAGAAGCTGAAGAGCCAGACAAGCCACACAAATATCAATGACAAAGTATTTGGAGACAGAAACTGGAAACTACTTCCTGATGCAAGCGTAGACTACTTAATTGCTATTTTTAAGAGCTCTGACGTTCTCTCAAAAACCAGAATTCAAAAGGATGGCATATTTTCGGTACCTGTGGCACTGCGACCCTTCCCCCCCCCCTACTCCTACCCCCACCCTCGATGGGGTTCTCAAGGGAGGTAAGTCACGTTATGTGCCGTCATCAAGAACTCGTGGACAGCTTTCCTGGGTTTCAATCCTTCATAATTAAAAATGATTCTCGTGTTAGTCGAATAACAACTACACAGAAAGAAAATTAGAAAAAGAATGTAGAAAAAGATTTAAGAAACTGTGTAATAAATAATTATCTAGCGAATCAAGTCAATGAGGGCCTCTTAACCTGATCTACTGCCTGGTGATGCGGTGGCGTGTCCTCCAAAAAGCAAAACACAAAAAACGAACAAAAAAACAAATCAAAACGCTGTTTGTTGAATAATGTCAATGGCCAATTTTTTTCTTTTGCATTTTCAAACAAGACCTGACCAGTCTTGCTGCCATTCTCTAATCTGGGATCTGATCGGCTCGGAAGTCTCGACAATATGATGAGGCGCGGCCTGTCAGACGACTGAGTTATTATGTCTGCTGGTAACTGTATCTCGTATCTCTTTCGAAAGACTGTAAGTGTATCTTCTCTTTCAAAAGGCTATAAACTCTTAACTTTTACGGATACAAAAATGGACCAACCATTTAATTTCATATTTCTTTTGGGTTAGTTTAGAATCCGATCGTGGTAGATTTCAAGTGTTTGTGTAGACATCAGGCTTCCTGTTGTTATTATTATACGAAGCTGATATTGTGTTCATACTAGTTCTTGTAGTCCTAATCCGTGCACAATGTTGAGCAGACGAACGAAATATTTTATTACAGAAATTAATAACACATCGATGTGGAAGCGATGTGGATTTTTTTCATTGCAAAAAAAATTAGTTGCTTATCCATAACAATGGAATGTATTTCACCAGCCTGCTCGAAATGTACGATACGGGTATAAAAGGCTAACCCTTCGATTAAATTACCTGGGGATAAAAAGATTGTGTGGATTTTGTGACGACAATAATTTATTTGCACACTAACATGCAAGGGGGGGGAGATGACAGCGAGAAAGCAAATATGGGAATCTACATATGACTAACCCTGATAGCTGGCTTGATTAATGAGCAGAAAAATGGATGGATTTGTTGAATAAAAGAAGATAAAGAGGCAAACAGAGAACGAGAGAGATGGCTGGATAAAATGTTGAACTCTTGCATAAACTCGAATTGTTCCTGAATGGATATAGATCACGGTGACCTATAGGGCGCTCTGACCAGAACCTCTGATGAAGTTGTCTCGTTCTCGCTACCTTCAACGCCATCTCTAAGGAAAAATAGACAACATTAACCGGCCATTTTCATACTATCGTTGAGATCGTTGATGGCGAACGATAGCTAAAAGGACACATCATTAACCATCAAACATTGCATTGTTGTATTTTCTTTAGATTTTATCATTCTGAAGAGTGATGGTTGCCTCTTTCTGCAAAGTAAAATCTTGACAGGCTGTGTATATGGGATTTCATTACGCACGTGCGTGCGTGCGTGCGTGCGTGCGAGTGTGTGTGTGTGTGTGTGTGTGTGTGTGTGTTTTCGCACAGTGAGAGAGGGGAGATAAGAGCAGAGAGTGGCAGACAAACACTAGCTGGCAGACAGGAACTCAAGAAGGCAGATAGTCAAACGGTCTGTCTAATACAGCATAAATGAAGCAGAATGGGTGCTGAGTTAATTGAGCTCATTTTCTTAATTGACTAATTATGCCAATTTTTGTGATTGATGCTACACTGTTTGAAAGGTAAATTGCGCACAATCTGTTTTATGCGTGTGTATATATATATATACACATACATATTGGACTATGAACACTTTACGATCTTGTTCGACCAATTGTTCCTAGTTTCTTGATTGACTGTTCCAATTTTCTTGATTGATTGTTCTCTTTTTTTTACTTTGAACACTGTGGGAGGGAGAGTGGAATCTCATCTGTGCATTAAAAAAAGGTAGGTATATATACGATTGTCATAAGCGCCTATTCCATATTTTCTGATGGATGTCTTTTTAACGGAGGAAACGTTCTATGTTAGAGACGCAAGAACAAATACAATAATTATAATAAAATGAAATATAATATATCCAAGATAAAATAAACATATTATAGAATAAATGTAATAATATAATAATAAACAGTAACTGAATTTGTAGAGCGCTCTTTACCGTGTGAGTCGCCATGTCTGCGCTGTTCGCGAAAGACAAACGAGCCATCAGCCAAAAGTGCAACAAAGAAACACAAGCTTCAAAATAAATCTTGAAATCGGTCTTTGATACAGAGCAGGAAGGCATTGTCATATTTCATGGTTTTTTCACGTTGTATTGTTTGATTTTCTTTGTACCCTTTTGTCGTCAGAGAATATCGACTGATAAATTTACATGGCATCATTTAACATCTTTAGCTTCAATGGCCATGCAGAAGACACTGCAACCCTCTGATTCAAAGTAAAAGAACTCTTCTTATAAACTCACACACACACACACACACACACACACACACACACACACACACACACACACACATAGTCTCTGTTCTACATTTACAGAACAATGCATCTTGATAAACATCCGTGCAGGAAGAGAGAATAAAAGCACATAAAATTCTCGCCAATCGGTGTCCTGGTCGATTTTTAACGGAGGGTTTTTTTAAAAAAAAGAATGAAGCCCACTTGCCTTTCAGTGCTGGACACAAATCGTTATTGCTGGGTATGTTAAAGCTTACAGATGTTGGCTGACTTAGGATCAGGTAACTGCAGTAAATAATAGCAGCGAACGGGCAATTGTGACATAGTTTATCAAGCGAGTTTATAGACCAGATCTATCATATATATATATATATATATACTCTCACTCATAGAAATAATGTGTGTGTGTGTGTGTGTGTGTGTGTGTGTGTGTGTGTGTGTGTGTGTGTGTGTGTGCACGTGCGCGTCCTTAGAAGACTATGCTTCGTCTGTAAGCTCACACAGGAACGCATGATCACTGATCAAAACTACAAATAAAAAGCAGTTGATTCGTTAGTGGTATAACTTTTCTGTATTTTCATCTACCTCTGTTTGAAAAATTGATAAAACATCAATGAATACAGGAGGCTGGTTGGTAGAGGATAAACATCAGTGAATACAGGAGGCTGGTTGGTAGAGGATAAACATCAGTGAATACAGGCTGGTTGGCAGAGGATAACAGAAGTGATGTTGAGTCATATAATCTCTGGGTCAGAGATCACGTGACTACTGCATTGCCTGGCTCTGGGATAATATCTTCTAGAACGAGTTCACACGCGCTTAAAAATACGAATGAGAGAAATACAGCAAGGTCTTCCTTCATCACCTCTCTTAGCCTAGGAGTCCCCGGTACTCCCTCCTGCAGCCGATGTCACAGCAACACTAGCTGAAGTGTTTGTTTCCTTCATGCACATTAGTTACCATAGGTATTACATCGGTGAAGCTCATGAAGCATCAAAGTACCTGTGACGCTCTCACTAAAGTATTTAAGTATAATTGGTGCTTTCACTCACGTATCTAAAAAACTCAGGTCCCCTCATGCAAGTATCTACTAAATACCTGATGCACTTACCGTAGAGTGACGTAATAACTGCTGCACTTACTGAAGTATCTGATGCAATCATAGCATTATTTAAATACATATGCTGCACTCACTCACATATCTTTAAGTCTATGCGACATACTTACTGAAACACCTGGGTATTCTTCTAACGCACTCATAGAAGTATATCAGTGCCTCTGATGCACTTTCTGAAGTATCTACATAATATGATGCAGACACTAAAGTATCTATGTACTGTAGGCGGATGTGTTGTGAGTTAATGCACTCACCACTCGAATACTAAAGTTTCTATGATTCACTTACTGAGCTCAGTTCTCAGCACCACGTCTGTACCTCATCAGCACTGTGCTCAGCTGTCAGCAGCACTTCAGTACCTCTGCAGCACTCATTGAAATATAGAAGTACCTGTGATGCAGTACACGCGACACTCCAAAACTATGATATATGGCTGCTCTATACTTCCAGCTTTCTTTGGATTCTTTACACTTGTCACTTCGACGGTCACTCACATGGAAGGAAAAAACAGCGTGCCCTGTTCACAGCTAGGGCCCAGATTCACTAAAGCTCAAGCAGTCAGTAAAATTACTGACAAAATAGAAACATGTCCTTTACTGTCAGCAGTGTTCATAAAAGGCTATGTGCAGTCGCTCTCGCTGAATGCTGACTTCAATCAGTCGGGCTACATGGTGTGCATACGACGTCCACACAACCTTGTTCATGGAGCGAGCACACCTTTTGAACAACGAGACCATCCACTGAGCTCTTCCAGCCATCGACTCCTTTCTAAGGAAGAAACCTTTTGCTACACTCTTTCGT
This sequence comes from Marisa cornuarietis, assembly GCA_004794655.1. NCBI lineage: Eukaryota > Metazoa > Mollusca > Gastropoda > Architaenioglossa > Ampullariidae > Marisa > Marisa cornuarietis. The sequence continues at coordinate 1,008,806 of SMMW01000597.1, forward strand.
TCTGGCATCATCAGTAACGCAAAAAGTTGGCCATCTGTTTATTATCCTTAATTAAGCAATTTCTCAGGCACATAGAATGCCCATCCCGTTAGTGGAAATAATTAATCCATTGAGAAAGAGGGAAGTGTGTGCATTGCTCGTTTTTTCTTACGTGCATTTCTCTAAACGCCAAGTACAAGGTCAGTATTTCATGAAAGATATTCCATATAAAAGTTCATAATTCCACTTTAAATCCAGGATTCGCAAATCTGTCAGCACATGAAGATCGATTTTTATTCCTCATTAGAACGACGAGACAAAATTGTTTAAACAAGAAACTTCTCAACTTCAGATCTCTCCGAGAGTTGACATTACTTCGTTGATAAATCCTGACTGCAGGGAAACTTATTTCGAGTATCACCTTACGCCTTCCAGGTATAGAGAAGATTAATATTCCAGCCAGAATTGGATGCAGAGTATTGCCTATATATATATATATATATCCGACTGAATCAGACGAAGGGAGACCTATTGACAACAAAACACTGTATTTTGCTGTGTTTTGAAAAGTCACTTGCTTCACTTCTGCCACAAAAACACCCTGTGTCATCGAGGCACTTGATAAACCATATGATTCACCCAAAGACACAAAACACCCAGTGGTTTTTTTTTCATCAAGCCGGTTGATAAACCACATGCTCCACCTATTGACACAAAACACCATGTGTTCTTATACCACTCGATAAACCACACCACGGACACAGATCCTTGCGTTTTGGCATCACCAAACCACTCGATAGACCACATGCTACACACAGAAAACAACGATTTTCTGGGAATCTGTTAGGGGAAGGGAGCTGGAGACGAGGATTAAAGTTCTGTCGTGTATTCCTGCCTTTTTTTTTAGAATGCAGCACGTTGTTACAAGAACTGATAATCCAGAAAAACAACGGACGAAAAACGAATCAACCGGCAAGTCATCCCAAGATGTTTTTACGCCGGCGCTGAAGCTGCAAAAGGTCGGAGCGGCTGCGTCTTCCCTTGCCCCCGGTCGATGGCCAGTGCTGTCCCGCCTGCTACAAGAGAGCTGACCGTCCACCGACACCACAGGATTCATTTCGGACGTGGATTTATTTCGGGGTATCACAATGTTCTAGCTCCTTCACAAACATCACACGCGCACGCACTTCTTTCCGCCCCACTGGCCTTTCGGTGAGAGAAGAGAAAACTCGGTTTTTACGGTCAGATAAGCATGGGTTATAACGGTAACGGTCTTGCGCAACCTAAACCCCCCTCAGCCCCATCCCCATCCCACTCCTGTATGTTAAGGTCGCTTTTGCGCCATGCTGTCCTGCAACGTCACGGGTGAGAAGGTCGTTGTCATGACGGCAACTGGCTTGATCAATAGTGGACGCTGAGGGAGAAGATGCCAAAAATGGTAACGTCATTCGAGCAGACACAGACTTCCGGTGTGGTCTGAGCGAGAGTGGCCATTGATTAAAGGCTATTTCCAGCTAGGCCGTTAGATGTGCCTTGGTTTGGCTTTTAACTCAAGTCGGTTGTTTTGAAGGGCCCAATTCTGTTTGAGGGGGTCCCTTGACACACACACACACACATGCACACACGCACGCACACACACACACACACACACACACACACACACACTGACACAATCCCCCAATACTTTCTAAATCAAATGTTTTGATACTAAATTCCTATCCCACCCTTCAACGTCATCTCTGCAAGTACTATAATTTAATATTGGAATTTTTAATAATATAATTTAAGGAAGACTATTTACTTTTGTGTAATCTTAAGAGGACTGGTGGCCAAGCATATCTAACATGACCACTCACCGACTGACCGACACACGTAATCGTACATTTTGTTTTTAGTCAAACTAAAACAGACGAAATCGCTTTGTAGCGGAACCCAAGAAGCAAAACCTCATTTTTAAGGCAGACTTATAATGCCGCAAAGGTCGACTTGAGAAGAAAGTTCGCATATTCTAGCCTCCAAAATCCACCACATTATGGAAAAGTGTCAGACGTGGTCAGTCTTTTACACAGAGCAGTTAGCCATGTTTAGACAGGCACAGTATGCGCTATTCATGAACCTGCTTGCTACGAATCTCCGGAATCTTAAAGATCATGTTGAAACTGATGTAATATCTTACAATGTGTAGGGCATCTTTGTAAGTTCAGTACGAACTTGTACGTAACTCTTAAATTGCATCTTGGCTCCTGGTAGCCGTTTAACACCCGGCCTCATTCTCGGGTGGAGGTCGGGTCAAAATCTTCTGCATCTTGATCACAGACGCAAGTGAAAAAGAATCATGTTGCAAGCGATCAAGTCAAAAAGTCTTTTTTCTATTGTTTATGAAAGTTGCAAGAGAGTATTTCTACGTATGGTACCTCCAACACGTGACTCTTCTGACAAAAAAATGGCACCACGAAGTTATGAGCAGACGTTTAGACATGCGCTCCAGTGCCCGGATGTATCTTACTGGAATTACCGTCCATCTCATTTCTATAGCATCTAATACTTGTTCTCCCATTCCTCTAGAGAAAGGGAGGGAAGACAACTCGACCTTGCAGAGTTAAATGTTGTGTTCAAGTAAGGAGCGAGTGAAACTAGTATGAGAACAGTGGTATAAGTAACGAAAAGTGCAGACTACCTTCCGGCGGTGGAGACAAAAGGAAGGTAGTGATATAAATTCAGTTGCATGCAGTTAGATCGGATGCTTGATCTTTCAGCTTTTTTTTTTACACTAAGCCATCACATTCTCCTCCAACAGCGTCATACTGGCCTCTCCAACACAGTCCGTGGCTGGTTCCAATCCAGTCTGCTCGTACCCAGTGCCCATGGCTTCGCATCAAATCCTGCTGTTGTGCAATATGGAATGAATGCCTCAGACCTCAGTCATTGAACCCCCACTATTTACTGCGTATGAACAACCACCTGGTCCTGTGCTTCTATAATCTGGCGTGCAGTACCACATGTATGCCGACAATACTCAGCTCCTGACTTCTGGCCCAAATTCTAGCTCTACAGACTGTTCACCAGCGCTCAGAAAACCTGCTAATGAACAAATTACAGCTCAACGAAGAAAAAAAAAAGACCCTGGTCATCTTGATAGCCTCCAAACATGTTTAAATATCTACCTCGTTCCACACCCCTTCCTCTGGATCCACCATTACTCAGTAACCTTGGAGTAATTTTCAACACATTTCTGTCTTTTGAGAATCATATTAACTAATAGGTCTACCCGATCTGTTACTTTCTCCACCTTACTCCTATCTCTGCGCTCCTTCATGTTCATGGCAATGTTCACTGTGTAATGCGTTTTATGTTTGCCTCCTCCTCCTCCTCGTCCTCGTCGTCCTCCTCCTCCTCATTATCGTACCTAGTGTCTGTAGGTGACGTTTGGGATTTATCTATCAGAGAACCTGGAGAGCTCAGTGTTGAAGGAAAAGCAGTCTTGTAGTGATGATAGAACATCAGGGGCCCTTAGAATAACCGCAAGTCCGTTGGTCAAGATCAGAGAATAGCTGTATAGATGGCGCCATTATTTGTGCACAGAACGTCGCTAGGCAGTCTCATCTAAAGTGCTTATATTTTAAGCTGACTGCTTCACCCAGTGCTACAGGTTTAAGCTTTTTTTCTTTTTTCTTTTTTTTTTTTATTTATTTATTTATTTATTTTTTGTCGGTGCACTTACAAAGACACGATTAGGGACAACTATAGCTGCAAAAGCTACCCTAGTTCTCTTCTCTTGCTGTCTTTTTTAAAACTTTGGAAATTTTTTTTTAAACCAAAAAAAAAAAAACCTTCACCAAGATATGTGCTTCCTGGAATTCTTTAGTTGTTTAGAAACTTTGCAGCAGCTTGTCTACCTGCATGGCAGTCACGAGATGAGTTTAGTTTTATTCATCTCCATGCCTTCATGTGTACTTTAAAGCAATTTCTTAAGAGTCTTTATTTTTGTTTAAAGTTTCGACTTGAAAACTTTACACTTAAAGTCACCGGAAGTTAAGACAATCCCTTGCAGAAACCTTTCCCACTAAAACATTTATAATATTCTGGGCTTTTTAGAATCTCTTTCAAGATCAGTTTCATGCACTCGTCTCCAGAGACGGAGTTAAGATGAACAAATTTTTTTTTTTCGTTTCAACATGAAAAATATTCTTTGATTATTTTTTGTCTGAAGCTCTAGAAAAGTGTTCGTGGGTGGCTAGACGGTTGAAATAATCTTCGTTGCGAGCAGACTTATTTCGAAGACGAGTAGACGTCTCAAATGGACCGGTCTGTAAACATACGAACCCGTGTGCTTGTCAGGAAAGACAACTTCATCGAAATCTGATGCCAGCGCGTGCGGCGGTTATTAGTCATCGAGAGAGAGAGAGAGACGACAGATAAATAAGTGCAAGGCTCTATTTCTTACCACCATAGTCTTATGCAGGGAAACCAGAGAAGCAGATGCATAAATTTTCATCTCAACTCAAACAGATTTTAAAAACAAAACCCTCGATTTTTATTTATTTATTTATTTTCATTTTATTTTATTTTATGGCATGAGAAATCGGTGACCTGACCTACCACAGGTTTTAGGCTATTTACATATTTTAGCTAATCCTGAGTTTAAGCCACGACAGGTGTATCACCTAATTCCCCCGCGAATTGCAGCCCATCGTCTGATCCCTATCACAAAGTCTGTGTTCAAGTATTTTAAACTTCAAGAAATCTTTCAAACGAGTTTCGTCGAGCGTTCTTATAATTTGCCTGTTAACCTGCAAAGCAGTTCAAATGCTTATTATGGTCGCAAGAAAATCATTAAAAACCTCTGATTCAAAAATCGTCCATTCTTCGCTGATGCCGCTGGCTTGAAGGGCAAGTGGCTTTCAGACCGATCTACGATAGCATCCGTGAATAACAGAATAAATAAGTGATAAGTAAACAACACACGTCTAGTGGTTATAGCAAACAACACAGAATGAATAGTTAACAAAGTACACAGGATTAATCGTTAACTAACAACAAACAGTTAATTAAGTATGCAGTATTAATATATAGTTAATAAACAACACATAATGAAAGTTAATTAAGTACAGTATTAATATAAAGTTAATAAACAAGACATAATGAACAGTTAATTAAGTACACAGTATTAATATATAGTTCATCAACAACACAGAATGAAAGTTAATTAAGTGCACAGTATTAATATATAGTTGACAAACAACACAGAATGAATGTTTAATAAACAATACAGACTGAATGCTTAGTAAACAATACAGAATGAATAGTTAGTTAAAGTAATAAGTAAACAACGAAATTCTAGTGATTAGAGTAAATATAGATCTATTGGTTAGTAAACAACAGATATAATGGTTAGTAAACAACAGATATAATGGTTAGTAAACTACACAGACCTAGTGATTATAGTAAACACAGCAAACAATCGAGATATAGGGGTTAGTAAGCAACACAGTAAGCATCGAATTAATTATTTGTAAGATAAGATTTTTACACACACACACACACACACACACACACACACACACACACACACACACACAGAAGTATGCTCACCCCTTCCCACGCATACAGATGCACACACCCTCTCGCTCGCTCGCTCGCTCAAACAAACAAACAAACAAAATACGTTCAACAGTTTTCCATTCTATTAGGAGCAGAGACATGCGTGCACAACGACAGCCACTCAACAGATGAACATACGCGTACATACATATAGGTACACGCATCTCCCTCCCTTAATTTTTGACTCCCCATTCTTTCCCGTCCTCGTTCAATCATTTAAAAGCACCTATTCACTCATGCCTGTGCTCGCGCGCGCACAAGCGCGTAGAAAGGATCGTTAACACAGCTGTAATGACAGTTTGGTGGACGAACCCCCGACACCCATCACTACCGTTTAGGTGCAGACAGTCCACACCAGAAAAGACGCAGCTGCGTGAGATTTCCAGACTTGACAGCCAGACATTAAAGTCTCATCATCTCCAGTTCCCTGTAGCCCAGACTGAACTGAAGTCTCAACAATTTTTGTTTATGGGCGTCGGCTGGGCCACTCACACCAATGAACATCAGGTAGACGATTAAAGAGAGACAGCTTAGCTTTTTAATATCTAGTTTCTGGATGTCCTCGACACTTCAAGTCTAGAAGCCAGCTATAAACATAATAACAAAGACAAGACAACAAATGTATGCGTCTGAAGTTCGATGCTAAAGACTAGTTGTCCAACAGAAAGACATTCATAATCTCTTTTTTTTCAGCCACTACTACACAAGACGCGCATTGATGTAGATGCACATTTATCTACGTCGTTGTAGCACACACACAGAAGGATAAAAAAAAAATGTTGCACCAAAACTACCTTTCAAATAAACACCACTGACGGCGTTTGTTTTCTAAACATTTTACAATTTATCATCTTAACGTCTGGTCACTTTGTTGTACCTGACACGACCTTACAATGCCGTTCAGTCAGTCAGTCAGTCAGTCAGTCAGTCAGTCAGTCAGTCAGTCAGTCAGTCAGTCAGTGTGTATTTGCACGCGCATGCAAGGATGATTATTTTGTGGGGGTTTTTCCTCAGCGTCTCATCGGTCTAAAATGCAAAACAACTGTTAAAGTGCCCCTGGGGCCTCTCAGCTGCTCGCATGCTCATCTGCCTTTCCTACATTCATCTGTCAACCAGTGGCTGAATTCCTCCGCTGTCTCGGCTGTTTTGACGAACTGATGTCATTACGTCAGCCCTCGCTCAGGCAGATGTACAAACTATTGTATTCTTTCCATCATCGTCAGTCCGAGATACGTTTTTTTTTCTTTTCTTTTCGTTCACATTTTTTTAGTTAATTTGTTTCAATCTATTTTTCTTTCCCCTTTTTTCTTTGTTCTTCTCCTTCTTTTTCTTTTTGTCTGTTTATCAGTCATCATGTTTTAAATTGTCAATAATGGAAAAATCAAGACGCCTTTCTCCCTGAACCATTTAGAGTGTATGTGATGAAATAACTAACACTGGTCAACAGTTTGCTGCAAACTTAACAGTTATTCACTGTATACTGGAAATTGTCATTAACAATATGGTGTTAATCGGAGAAAAGGAGCAAAAGGACAACTCATCTCAGAGGAAACTCCACACACAGAAGACGACTTCAATCTCAGGACTGCGCATCTTTCGAGAAGGTCAAGGTGAAGCTCAAAGGAGAATGGAAAATTTAATTTAAAATATTGGCCAAAAGTCAGCATGCTTTAGTGTGGTAGTGATAGTCTTAGTCCTGAAGTGGCCAGATGGCTGAACCCCGTCCGTTCTGATAAAACTTTCGTCCAAGGCCCTTTTTTAACCACGCAAATGTCCTCGAACGTTTGGCGAAGTTGTGTGTGAAGATCACAGGAAACCAAAGGCTTTGGGACATTAGAGCATGTCTGTTGTGTCTCACTTGTTTACCAACACATCGGCCAAAGTATGGCTGGGTCTGAAGGACTCTGGAGCACTTTACGGGTTGGATGCTTGGACACTCTCCTTTGTTAATAACTGCTTTAACTTGCCTTGGCACATGAAAACAGACTTTTATATGATGGGTAAAATTCTGAACACAAATATAAGAGCAATGAAAACATTTGTCAACCGTTTATCTTTTCTTAGACTCGATAAGACATTGTCATAATCTGTTTCGAATTAAATATCTTCTCAAACGAGATTTCTGTACATTGAAAAGTCGTATACAAGCTTTCTGTAAGTGGGATCGATACAAAAGAACGGCAGTAAAAGGATGGAAATGGCTAACTAATCAACAATTCTTTGATCAAACAATAATGAATCAGGAAATTAATGCCATTAAGCTGCTCACTGATCGATCTGCCAGAAAGCGATTGCTTCCGACCGATCGTTGGACTTAAACTATTTTCCTGTTGGACTTGATAGCAGTTCTTAATATTTACAAAATGTAAAGACGAATAAATATTCCTGCAACAAAAATTATGTTCCCGTTAAACCTGATAACAGGTCTTAGTATTCGTAAAATATAAAGACGAATAGAGATATGGCTGAGTATTCAGGAAGAGCTCTCTCTGTTTCTGAATGCTCATTCATAGCTCTATTTATCTTTCAAGGTAAGCAGCAAAGTGACGCAGGAATACAAAGCAATCAGCTGAGTGTCTTTCTTATAATAAAGTTAACTTATATAGAGTTTTACCCCACCACCAAAGGCCGGCTTAAAGCACTTTACAAACAATAAAAACACAGACATAAAATAATGGAAACTATACAGTGGCGTAGGAACAGGGGGAGGGGGCAAGGGGGGGGCAGCTGACCCCAAAAAAGATGCTGGGAAGGCAAGACTGTGAACGCTATTCATTGTCAGCATGGAGCTTGCCCCCCCCAAAGCCGAGCATCTTCCTACGCCACTGCTATATACATGGTCTAAAGGCAAAGCGTGACTCGGTAGTATAACGTAGCTACTTATGTTGAGAAGAAGGTGAAAGCCATCACAACAGATGCGGTCTGCAGCCTTGCCATTGCATGGATTCTTAGATAAGTCAATACAGTTCTACTGCAAGTTATTATGATGTTGTTACCCAATGTTTGGTCCAGTTGCCTAACATTCCATGCAGACAGAAATATCGTTCTATCAACACAAATCTTGTTAATCATCCCAACGGTCATTATAAGCTTAGCCTTGTGGAGATGCACAATATCAGTCATATCAGACCTGTCTTTTCTGCGGACAGATTATTCTATGACAGTTCGACATCAAAACTTTCAGGAAAAGGAATCAGTCTATCATTGACACGGCTGACACAGTCTTTTTTACATAACCCTTCCACCCCCACCATACTGGTGAATGGGGGCCTGTCGGAAAAAGGAAACGTTCGCATTCATACCACTCAACCCCTCCCAAATATTTATAAGCATATACGTAATTAAAAGAAAAGACGTTACATTTGCAGAATGTTATATGCTTTACTGTACGTTATAAGCCACGCCCTGACTGTCGTGATAATGATAATAATAGTAAAGCGAAATGCCAAACACAGACGGAATGAAACATTATGAAAGATCATTAAAATAAGTTACTTATGGGGCATGGCAAACACTTCTTAGACTCTTTGTTTCTAGCATCCCTCTTTAATTGTTTCTGTACATAGAGCTCGATCGTACGTGAACGCAGTCAAAGGGAGGTAATATTTCCAACAAAAAAAGGCAAATTACGCGAATTTATTAAATTATATAATGTAGGTGTATTTTCAGTACTCATAAAGGCGTTTCTGTTTAGAATTTCTGTACTTTTCAAAGTTATTGCTATGAACAGTTTTTGTTGTAGACTTAATTATAACAGACACAATTATTGTCTTTATGTATTTATTTTGGTCGGTTACAGAACAGATAAACGCACACGGGATTTTCTTGTGAGGAAAGATAGGTCGCAAAAGTCGACAGAAAAAAATGAAGTTATTTGGAATCAAAAATACAATCAAACATGACTCGAGTGACTAAAATCCGTCGTAACACAGTAACGAGAAGACAACAAAGCTGCCGAAAGTTATCTCCCTTCTGTAAACAGGCAAGCGCATGCGCAGTTTACTTGACAACGGTTGCTCGTGAAGCTCTGAGCGACTTCGAATGTTGTAGGGAAGGAGGTAAGGACTATGTAGAGGACGTTACTTTGTTTTAACAGAAACGAAATCTTGACTAAATAGGTTATCTTTTACTTCAACAGATAATCGAAACGCTTTTGTCGTGAAAATATTTTTAAAGCTATCTTACATTTGCTGCCGAACGATGCACTGATCATGAAAAATTAAAACATTTACCTAATGACTCGGAAAATCAAGTCTTGCACGATTACTTTTAATGATAACTGTCACGTTTAAATAAATATCAAAATAATTAAATCAATTAAAACTAAAACAGTACCATAAACTGTTACTATGGACGATGTTTGGATTCTCGTTTTCTGAAATACTTATGGGTTTCCAACCGGCCATGTTGGATCCGTTTACCAAAACTATAATGACCAGACAAACTCAACAACATTTGTGTAAATAACTCTTAAAAATAATGGTAAATTTATTGATTATAAATCACACATTAATATTGTTCTGTGTCTGCCACATTCATTAATTAGCATGCCTATACACATATAATCAGAGAGAGAGAAAGAAGTAGGGGAAGTAAGGGAGAGGGAATATTCATCCCGCTCTCACTATATAACTTGCTCCTTTTTCCTTACCATCAATAAACATATATGAAAGGTCTGACGTGACAAAGAATTAGATATGTATAAATGAGCTCACCCTTAAATGCTGTTAAAACACTATATATATATATATACTGCAAAACCTTTTTTCTTGACGAATTTCTCATAACTGTACAGTTCTTCCCAGCATTTACTTCAAAGAAGAAAATGAAAACAATAAAAAATACTATAAGTGTGTCATGAAGAATAATTTATTTACAGATAACAAAGGTGTATAATGGGTCAGGCCCTAATTAGTGCTGCCCAGTGGACCTCTGCTAAAGATGGGTCTAAAGGAAAGCTGGAGCTGACTCCGCTAAATGAGGAGCTGCTCAACACCATCCTAAAGTTTGTGGAGGGATTCAGCAGCAAGAGTCCTGAAGAAGCCAAGTTGGTGTTTAAGAAACCACTGTCATGGGAAACAGCATTATCTGCATCACAGTTTGGTGGCAGCTCATTGAAAGAAGTGTAAGTTCATTCCTAATTCTGTCATACAATGTGTTGAAATACAAAAAAAAAATAACTAAGACAAGGATTAACTAGACTAAGATAAATCAAACTAAACTGTGGGTATCCACCAATTAACCTGAAATATATAGTAAAAATAAACAGAACGTACTTTTTATTGACAAAATAAAGTCTTGAATATTGAAATAGATCATATATATTATGTATAACATAAAAGTTTTGCAGTGGTAGAGTTTAACATGCCAGATATAAAGGTAAGAGAACACTGGTTTACAGGGAGGGGTCACTGATATCAGAGGAGAAGAAGGATGAGATGCCATTGTTTTCACTGCATGGACAGACATTAAGTATCATGACATTGGAGAATGCAGAGACAGTGCTACGTGCAGCAGGAGACAAGAAAATCACTGAACTGCGTCTGTGCTTGGAGGGTAAGATATCTTCCTGACTAATACTGGCTACTACAACACTCTGTCCATAACCAGAACTATGCTGTCTGATATAAGCTGAAATGTAGGACATTCTTCACAGTGGAGGTTTGTTCATGCAGACATAATAAAACATCCATATCACATGAAACAAGTTAAAATTATATACCTGTTTTGTAATTGTATATTATTCATGATACAATTATTTCTCTACTGCGTGTTTTATAATCTTATTGTGCCATCAGAAGAAAATAAAAAATAAATATTGACAAAAAATTATCTTGAGATGGTATAAGTAGCATTTATAATCCCAATCTTCTTGTGGTGGGTTTTTCCCCTTACTTCAGCAAACCGTGACCCTGTCGTCAACATGCTTGGAGAGCGCTTTGGTACAGTTCAAGGGGATGACAACTCCATTATGAGATACATTGAAGAAATAAGGAAAGAAATGGACCAGTCAGCTCAGATGAGCCAGGGAGGGGAAACAAGTGAGCAACAGTTGCAGGAAATAAGAGCAAAGAAGATGGTGCTAAGCTTACGTCTGAAATTGTTTAATCTTGACCAGCAGCTGCTAAACCAGAGCATTAAAAAAATGTCCACGTAAGTACAACAGCAGTGAGGCTTTAATGGTATTACAATTATGAGGAATTCATGTCTTTTTATGTTGATGTGTTTGTATGTTTAGTGCCAAGATTTTTGTTTTACCCATCGTTCTCCCACTTCACTGCTTCCTTTGAATTCTTTTATGTAGGCAATAATTGATTTTTTTTCTTTTGTTAACTATTGTGACTACTTTTATCAGATAACTAAAGATTTTCCATTATCATTATTGTTTTCTTGTCTCATGGTGTCTATAACACTCAGTGGCAAGAAGCAAGTTGTCAAAGTGAAACCTATGGAGTTTCAATAAATTTACCAGATATTACCTCTCTAGAAAAAAAATCTTATTTGTAAGATACTGAATTACAATCATAGGTACCATAAAATCACTTTGATAGACTGTCAAGCAGATGTTAAGTTGCTAAGACAAAAACATAGGCCCAATTTTTCAGACTGCATCTTTACACTGAGTTAATGACATGCTTTGTGCATCACTTTGATTGTAATACATGTAACACATTCATGACTCACCTAGACATGATGCAAAAATAAAAATATTATAGAATAGTAAGAATACCAAACAATACCTGGGTATCCACCTGCAACATTTGATGATTTGTGTGCTTATGGCTGATTGCACTGGTTCAACCATGTAGGCAGCAGCGCCTGACACCAGGCATGGTGGATGCTGAGCTGACACTTCTGAGGGACTTATCAGGACATGATGATGAAAGACATGTGCTGCAGCATATTGACTATTATGGTTAGTTGCTTTTGTTTTATTCTTTCTTTTCTGGTTTGCTGAAATTGATGATAAGTTGACTGGCAGAAAGATAAGCACCCCCCACCCTTCCACCACAGAAAGAAGGAGGTAAACAGGTGGCCTTTTGCCACAAGTTTATTTTAAAATCAGTTGTTCAGTTTCTCAGTGTTGATCAGGTAATAAAGCCAAGGTGTATGTCGGTAACTTCAAGCTGCGTAGTATGGATGATTTATAACTATATTTCAGGACAGACGTTTGTGTTCAAGAATGGTTGTCGGGCACAGCCATGGCGACAAGTACATGGTGATATCTGCTATATTGAAGCAAGGCCACATGATGTTGATACAGTCTTGTATATCACGGCTCACACCGGTGGCTTTTATCTTAATAAGGTACCCTTTTCCCTTTATATCCTCTCTCCTACCAGCACTTCTGTTATCATTTTTGTATCTTTATTTTCTTACTTACATTTTCATTACCTTTCCTGCATTCTAAAAGCAAAATGGCATTCATATAGGTCCTGTTCTTACTGCTTCGTGTATGCCAGATTTTGAGTCCATGTCTTAGAAAACTGATGTCTGTTTGTTTTGTTTTTTTTCCCCTTTTGAATCTCCAGTAGAAGATTGAACAGTTTGGAAGTTGAATGAAAAGTTTAATAACCTTGTGGGAAATGTCACATGACCAAAATCATATACAAAGTAATGGTTGAGCAATACCTTGTGCTTTAGAGCAGTCGTAACACCTGTACAGGTGTGGATAAGGTGGCCGCTTTGGTATACATTTCCATTTTTTCCTCCACATGCATATAATATTAAAAATTCATTTTCATTTATATGCTGTAAAATTGTTACAGATATTAGAGATACATCATAGCTAGCTATTGAAATTAAAATGCTAATTACTTTTACTTCCCATTTAGGGTCCAGATCCAGAGAAGCCAGGCCAACTTATCTTAGACCGTGCTGATGAAGATATATACCGCGACCTTGTGACCTTGCTCAAGGCCAAGTCTCCTAAATTCACAGAGCTGATCAACAAGCAGGTAAGGACTCACATTTGCTCAAATCAAACAGTGAACAACATTAATTCTTTCTTTTTTGTCAGAGAACATTCAAAAGAATATAGTTTTCTGACTAAAGGCCATGAAACATAAAATCTAAACTTTTTAAATCATTACGTAAAACGTACTTCAATGACTATTTGCTACATTTTTTCTATCAAATGTGATGCAAATTAAATATAATTTAACAAAGACCAACAAATGGATGTGAAAGAATCATACTTTGTCAAGACTTCTGGTGGCATCATGATTAGGCTGTATGTTCACTTTCAAAACCTTGATGGTATTTTATATGATATTTTGATGGCTAAATAATAATTATTAGATCCTTTTACTGATGAATACTTATTTTACCACTAAAATCGATTTTAAGTTATTTGTGCACTGTGGCATAGGAGTTTGCCATGTATGAAGAGCATAAGCATGACCATCGCTATGACATTGGGACTGATGAAGAAGATGGGGAAGCCACTACGCGCTCTGACCAACAGACCTGGATGCAAAAGGAAAAAGGTCAAGATGACAAAGACAAACAAGGCAGACAGCGGCAGAATGCCAAAAAGAAGCCAGAGCCATCTCTGAAATGGAAGACGCTGGGCATGGAAGAGTATAAAGAGTCAGTACTAAAATTGTCTTCAAGTTATGGCATCTTACAACTCACCTATTGCAGCCTTTTAAAATTCCCTGTGAAAAAAATACACAATGTTTCTGTCTTCCTTTTTTGAATGCAAAAGGAATGAGCAATTTAGACTGGCTAACGGTTCCAGATGGATGCATGGATGAACTTGTCAGGGAAAGGATGGATGCATGAAATGATCAAGTTTTCTCTGTATGGACTTGCACTGGGGTTGTTGCAGTGCTTCACTTCCTGTTTCATAGAGCTGTTTTGTGCGAAGCATATTCTTATTTTACCTATTTTATAGTGTCAGTCTGTCTATTTTAGTTTCTTTCTCTCTAAACTCAAGAGTTAAACAAATGGAATTGTTGTATGTCTGTCATGGTTTTTCAGGGAGCAACATGTGAGGCCAAAAGATAAAGAGAAGAAAGGAAAGAACAAGGGCTCCCCTCAGTGAGTCATCATTTCCAAACAAGCACCTAACCAATTTTAAAGCTTATCTCACAATTTTCAGAAAAATACATCACACATGCTTTAACATGCATCACACAGATTTCAACATGTAAAGTTAAGTCTATTTTTGGTCATGTAGGTGCAATAGTGAAACTGTCATCAGTGCAGAAAGTCTTTATTTTGAGGATCACTCTAGCCAGTGACTGGACACACCCTGTACACAACCAGCAGTGATGAGCACCTCATTTATCAAGCGGGGATAAGATGAAGCAGAAAAATAGAATTGAGTAACATTCAGAATCAAAGACATAGTGAACCTCAGCTCACTTTTACTACAACTGCTGGGCTATGGGGACTTTTGTATTTTTAAAAATAAAAAGGTGTCAGAGCGATGTACACTTCACCAACAACTGCTGGGCTATGGGGACTTTTGTATTTTTTAAAATAAAAAGGTGTCAGAGTGATGTACACTTCACCATAACTCAAAGAGAGATTTAGCATTCATGGTTCCAGATATGCACTATTTCAGCAACATCTGCCAGCGTAATGTTTCCTGCAATGCAGCAGTAGCCTCCATGGGAAAGAGGAAAAAAATTGTTGAAAAGAATCAAAGCACTAACTGCAGCCCAGTGCAAAGGTTATAAGAGGGTGCTTTGATGGCATCCTACAGATAATAAATGTTTGCTTGAAGAGTGACATTTTTTCTGCAGATTTTTTCATGTTTGCAACAAAGTGGGTTTGTTTTGACTTTGCATAATTTGTTTTGTTTTTTTATTCCTGATAATTTTCTGTTCATGTTTATGCTGTTTTCATTAACATTTTCTATCCTTTTTTCTTTCTTTTATTCTATTTATTTTATTATTATTTTTATTCATCCATTTTTATTGGAATTTTTTACTTTTTCTGAGGTTTTTTTTACATGATAGGAAATGGCATATGCTAATTAAAAAAAATTAGTCTAAAAGCATTATTACATGTATGTCTAAAATTTATCACAGAGAAACAGAAATGATGGATTAGTTTTGCCACACATTTTCTTAAAATCCACATTGTCATTATCGTAGTATATGATGGTTCTTATATGCTGTAACTTGTATGTTTGTGAGTGTGTAAATGTGTTACATATTTTGACAGTTTCTGACAAATCAGGCCATACCTGCTGAAATTAATATTTTCTTTGTTTTTAAGCTGAGTATGTAGTCAAAAATAGAGAGGAAGGTGGCAGGCATTCCTTCTTTATTCCAGAAATTCATACTTTATTTTCCATTCTGTTACACTCTGTTACATGATACTCTTTGAAATCATTTATTTGGTGGTATGACAGGACAAAGTGTGCATAATTTATGACTGAAGTGAATGAGGAAAAGTGATGGAACAGCTCTGGAGATCACTTCTGCAAACCACAAAAAATGACAATCAAAAATTGTTTTTGATTCAGTAGAAACTAACATAAAAGTGGGTTATTTTGGAACAGTCAAGTAATTAAAGTTTCAATGAATTAATTTTTCTGGCAGACACTTCTTATGATTTGCCAACTTTGGTGGCAAAGTTTTACATCAAATGCCTTGAAAACATTCAGCAGCATTAACTTAGTATAACAATCAGATCAGTTACAAGATAAATCTATGAAAGTAATAGTTTTGAACTGCTGTGTATTAAAACATGACATTTCATGCAGTTCATATCACTTATGCATAAATATATATACAAAAATGTTTCAAAATTAAATTCCTTAAACATTTATAGCTTCTGTTCTATTTAGCCAATTCTGATGAGCTTGGTATCAATGCTCTTTGGTTTCTGAGATCTGTTTAGCTGTGCCATAAAAGTTTATTAGTGTTCAACAGAAAAACTCTATTGGGAGTACCTGATAATACTGGTCAACTTATAAACTTTTAAGCTCGCACAGGCGCAAGACAAAGACCCCACTGGATCCTGCTGACTCATTCAGTGAGAGTTCTACAGAGAGTGAGGAAGAGGAAGAAGCTATTGACAGACGGTCAGAAACAAATGCTGACCTCCCATCTGAGTACTGGCAGATACAGAAACTGGTCAAGTACCTGAAGGTGTGAAGAGTATGTTGGCTCACTTGATTGCACCCTGCATAGTTAGTCTGCATTTGGGCAGAAAGATTCAACATCATTAATTTTATTAGATAATGTACTCCAGGTATGCTGCACTGTGAACACCAAGGTGTGGACTGTTTTAGTGAGATGACTGTTTAAATCGTTAATGCACTCTATTGCTTATATCTTGTACATCAAGAACATAAACAATCCTGTTAATGACTGAAGTGAACCAAATTTGATGATGCAGCTTCCCATCCATCACAGGTTTCATTTGGTGTATGCTTTGTGTCACATTGCCAGTGGTGAAGACTATGTATGTACATGTGTACCTGAGTTAGAACTAAAGTGTCATTTTGCTTGATGTGTTTATACAGGGTGGGAATCAGACAGCTACCATCA
Organism: Marisa cornuarietis; assembly: GCA_004794655.1. Taxonomy (NCBI): domain Eukaryota; kingdom Metazoa; phylum Mollusca; class Gastropoda; order Architaenioglossa; family Ampullariidae; genus Marisa; species Marisa cornuarietis. The sequence goes on from SMMW01000597.1 coordinate 1,025,899, forward strand.
TCGCATTGTGCTCTCTGAGGGATTTCAACTTGACCCAGGAGACATGTCAGTTAGCCATCCGGGATGTGGGCGGTCTGGAAGTGCTCATTAACCTTCTGGACACAGAAGAAGTCAAATGCAAGGTGAGTTTAATGCAGGACCATGTTCAGATGTGATGGTCTTTTGCTAAAAACAAAAACTACTACAGCTGTGGTGTACATATTATGGTTATTGTCATTTGCAGGTTGTACATAGCCAGGTTATAAAGGTTTACTGACAGAGGCACAGTTAATGCATGTTGTATTTCAAACCTGTCAGTTGTTTTCAGATTGGAGCGCTGAAGATTCTGAAGGAGATTTCCCGCAATACCCAGATTCGTCGCTCGATTGCAGACCTTGGGGGGCTCCAGACCATGGTTAAGATTCTGCGTGATCCTGACAAGGACCTTAAGTGCCTGGCAGCAGAGACTATTGCCAATGTTGCCAAATTCCGTCGTGCGCGGCGGACTGTCAGACAACATGGTGGAATAAAGCGGCTGGTGAGTATACAGTGGCAAAGATTTAGAGAAGGTGAATATACATATTAAGATAATAATTAAATAGTTGTTAAATTACTTTCATGAATATATTAATTAAATAGTTGTTCTATTACTTGTATTAAAATATTAATAGTTTGAGTTTGAGATACAAACCCTGATTTTTTTACTAATTTTTCCATGTACATTTATCTTTCCCATGTATAATTATATTTCCTGTATGTTTTATTTTCCACGAACTCCCTAGCTGCAAAAGGCAAATTTCCATTACAACATCTTATGTTTTAATGTTTCAAGTGTATACCCTACACATTTCCTCAGTGCTGTGACTGGTGTTCAGAACTGTATTACTGATCGATGTTTTTGCTGGATGACTAGCAATAAGTTGAAATGAAATACTAACAAAGTTGACATTAGGTATGTTGCGTCATCCACCTCTCTCAGCTTTTGAGACTAAGTTCACAGACATTGGAGGAGTTGAGATACCTTTCCAGACTTCTGTAAAATATCTTGGTGTGTATCTTGATCAAGCTCTTTCCATGCAACAGCAAGCTAGTTCCATCTGCCAAGCAGCTTTCTTACAACTCTGCAAGACTACAAGCATTCGACTGTATCTGTCAGAAAATGCTGCTGCTAGACTTTTCTTTGCAATGGTTACTTTGTGACTTGATTACTGCAGCTCTGTTCTGCAGGGATTATTTGTTGACAAGATCATGTACTGGCAAGAGATCAGAGCAATGCTGCATGCATCTTTTTTCGTAAATCTAAGCATGAGCTCAGTACATTACACCTTTTTATTGATCGCCAGTGAACTATGAAATTGCAGTGATAGCTTTTCACCATTTTGAACGTACACTTTCAGCCTTTCTGCAACTCAGTCCGCATATTTTCCTTCTAGGATGCCCTGTTTCTCTAGAATAAAGCTACTTACCATTCCTAGAGTTAAGTTAGACTTTTAGTGAGTATGTGTTTGCTTTTGTTCACCCAGCGGTCTGGAATCCCCTTTTCTTTTAACTGAGACATGCATCATCATCAGCAACTGAAGATGTACTGTTCCGTTGTGCTTTTGACTAATAGTTATGCAGAATTCAGAATCTTGTTATGATCATAGTGTGTGCTTTTTTTCCCTTGTAAAGTACTGTGAGCCATTAGGGAACAGAGCTCTGTGCTTTATGAGTACTCTTCATTATTATTATGAATGAACATTGAAGTATTTCTATTATTATTCATTCCCTCAGGTCTTAGTAAGTTAATAGTGCAGAGTAAAAGAAAAATTAGTCAAACATTAATGAGTATTTATTTCACTTTTTCTAGTCAAAACTTACATTATTTTTGATTGAAACATAGATACCAAAAGACTTGTTTCATTTAATAATAAAGGAAATCATATTGGACTTTTCTTTCCAGGCAGCCAAAATTATTTTGATGAGTTTATTCCTGCTCCAGACTCATGATTTTTATGTCTCTTGACAGGTAAGCCTCCTGGACTGTGTGGCACTGACCAGCAGTCACATGACACCAGAAATGGAGCAGGATGTAGAGGTGGCACGATGCGGTGCTCTTGCACTCTGGAGCTGCTCCAAGAGCAAGAAGAACAAGGAAGCTATGCAGCGAGCTGGTGCTATTCCCTTGCTAGCTCGCCTGCTGAAATCACCACATGAAAACATGCTTATCCCTGTTGTGGGAACACTGCAAGAATGTGCTTCAGAGGTGTTTGTAATTTTTATGTATTTCTCTATGTGTTTACATATGGGAGACTAGCTCTAAATTTATGCAAAAATATTAGCCAGGAGAAAAAAAAATCTTGCATGTTTCGGATAATATTTTTTGCAGAAGCATTTTTCAGATGAGTGTGAGCAAAGGTAGAAGTTTATTTTTTCCCTTTTTCATAATGTTAAAATATCAATAGGCTGGTTGAAACACATGTTTCATCAATAGTTGTGAACTTACAGCTGACATCTTCAAAGTGATTGATGGTGGTTGATACAACTCATCCCTTTGTATCATCATATTTATAATGATGTGTTTGCCATTGCAATACAGCTTGTTACCCTGATGCTTCCAATTTATCTGGATTTAATTATTATCTTGTGTTCTCTGTGTCGCTGCAAATACTCAATGTGTTGTGGAGCTGTTTAGAGAACCTGTTATCGTTTCCTGACCCTTTCAGCCCAGCTATCGTTTAGCCATCCGTACAGAAGGCATGATAGAGGATCTTGTGAAGAATCTCAAGAGTCGTGATCCTGACCAAGCCAAGAAACCTGCAGGTGATGATAAGAAAGGAGATACCAAGAAGGGGGCTGATCCTAAAGGCTTCGGGGGCAAGAAAGATGACAAAAAGGAAGATGACAAAACCACAAAGCCAGAGCCAGTGGGTAAAGCAAACCCTGAACTGCAAATGCATTGTGCATCAGCCGTTTTCAAGGTAAGGTTTTGGAAGCTCCCTCCACAGTGAAGATGCTGATATGTGTTGTGCATGTGTTTACATCTCAGTTTTTCTATAAATACATAGGGAAGGAAATCTCATCTGCTTTGCTGACAGTTGTTCTTGGATGAATAGCTTCCGAAGTATAATAAGACAAATTGTTTTAAACTAGGGATGGAAACAAAAAGATTTTAAAATCAATATTTTCACATTGACCATGAAAGAAGTTGCTTTGCTTTAATCCCAATGGAATTATTGTTGCAGTGTGCAGAAGAGAAAGAAACTCGTGACCTTGTGCGACACTTTGGTGGTCTAGACCCCTTGGTACAATTGCTAACAAATGTGGAGAACAAGGAGTTATTAGCAGCTGCCACAGGCGCCATATGGAAGTGTGCCATCAGTCCTGAGAATGTGGCTAGGTTCCAAGAGCTAAGAGCCATCGACCAACTAGTGGCTTTATTAGCCAATCAACCTGAAGAGGTCAGAATGCATTTGAGTGTACCTTCGAATCTGCAAGCCTGATAGACGTTTTTGTGTGTGCTTGGAGACAAATGTGTTCATGCAGGTGTATCTTCAGGTTTATTAAAATTTCCAGCATCCAGGCTACTTTTTTTTATTGTTGCATTAAAGCATCTCTCGAAAGTAGCTTTCAAAAGAGTAATCTGTTCCAGGTCCTGGTGAATGTTGTTGGAGCACTTGGGGAACTCGCCAAGGCTCCACCAAACCGAGCTCAAATTCGCAAGTGTGGAGGAATCCCAAACCTAGTCAACCTGTTGACAGGCACAAACCAGGCTTTGCTTGTCAATGTTACCAGAGCTGTTGGCCAGTGTGCTGCAGAGCCAGATAACATGGTGTGAGTACACATAGCTGTAACATGCACATGTGCAGGTGCGAGTAGCATGCACAAAATAACCCATTAGTAAAATGAATGCTTACACTGACAGTTACAGAATGAGAGATACTTGAATATTTTCTGAACTGGATTGTTTCCTGTTTACTCATTTCCCAGTATCATAGATAAACTGGATGGTGTCAGACTGTTGTGGTCTCTGCTCAAGAACCAAAATCCAGATGTACAAGCAAGTGCAGCATGGGCTATTTGTCCATGCATTGAGAATGCTAAGGTTGGTATCTATACCACATCCCCCTCCTCACCCATACCATATTTTTAAGCCATTATCCACCACCATTTCTCTACATTATCCTGAATCATGGTTCTGTAAATTCCCTATATCTTTACAAAATCTTTTCTGTATTTTACCTTTTTACATGAAGCTAACTTTGAGTTTGCATTAAACATTGACTTCTTCACATGCTGTTTATTTTGTTGATGAAAGACAAAACTATATGAAGTTGAATCATTAGCAAGAAAAAGGCTGAAGTCCTGGAATCTCTGTCATCACAACAAGTTTAGTTTATATCAGTACCACAGAACATGAATTGTAAACAAATCTTCTCTCATTCTAAAGACCTTCAATAAATCTACTTAAAAAGAATGTTTGTATGTTTGAGAGAAAGATAGTGTTTGTTTCAGATGATTATCAAACTTATCCAGCTTGCTACTTTCAGGGGGTGGCCCAGTGGCGCAACAGTTAGCGCCTGTCACCAATACAGTGAGAGTTGGCTGTCCTGGATTCAGCTCTTGTCTCGGGCACGCTGTTCTTTCTCTCCATGTGGCATCTGTTTACAGGGCTGGCTGCCTTGCCATGATATAGCCTTAGTTACAGGCTCAGTGTAAAACACTAATTTTCCCCCTACTTGCTACTTTCAGGATGCAGGTGAAATGGTTAGGTCCTTTGTTGGTGGCTTGGAACTGATTGTGTCACTGCTTAAATCTGAAGACAAGGAGGTGTTAGCAGCTGTCTGTGCTGCCATCGCAAACATCGCTAAAGATGAAGAAAACTTGGCAGTCATCACAGACCATGGAGTAGTACCAATGCTGGCAAGATTGACATCAGCAGTGAGTTTTAAGTCTAACATTCTCAGCTTACTGAACATGAAACCTTTTTATTGTGTCATCACTTAAATAAATCTCAGCCTCCTCCAACAAAAATGCTAGAGTTTCTGATCTGACATTTTCATAAAGTTTAATTGTATTTAATTCTTTAGCTTTTCACTCATTTCTTATGCATGTCTCAGACTTGGTCTGGACGATCATCGTCCCTAACCCACACTGCCCCAAAGAAAGTAATAAAAGAGACTTCATCTAGCATATGCAGTCACAAATGTGCATGTATGCACACATGCAGAGAAACAAGAAACAATAAGGACCATCTTTTATAAAAACTAATTAAAGGCCATTTTGAAATCACTAAAAAACAAACTGGGTTGTGTCATCAGAATGCTTGCCTATTACTAATTTCAGGGAATATGATACTCAGCAATTTTGTTAACATCCCTTTAAATGCTTCATTATATTTATTTATGAAAAACAGATGCACACCTATACATGCATACTTTATAGTCACTCAAGTAAACATACATGTAGTTTGTAAAACGTTCTGAAAAGCCTCAAACATACTCCATAATTTTTTAATTGATAAAATTGAAAAAGCTTCTTTTCAAAAAGGCATATATATATATACACACACACTGAACAAGCACTACACCGATCCATGTATGTATGGTATGATGTTCATTGATACAAATGATTCAGACTTATTGATTACCCCAGCATACTCTGGGTCATTGCAATATGTGCTGTAGGCCTTTTAATGAAATTGTCAGGGCCCTCAATTATCCTACAGCTGTTGAATGCATTGGCAGGAGAAATGCAAAGACTGAAGTAGGCACAGGAAGGATTGATCAGGGACAGTGGAGAAGAATTTTAACAATTGCGTTAATGCTGTTGAACCATGTTCAGTTTCAGTTTGTTGAAGGCTGTGATACATTGCATCCCAGCTGCTGCATGCTGGTATACTTGTAATGCTAGCTTGACCCCCATTCTTCAAACAACATGAAGTGTGAAGAAAAATGCATAACCTAGCATTGCTTTTCTTTTTCCGAATGTGTTACTTTGTTATATTTTTAAAGAATGTTGAAGATTGCTTTTTTGCTGTTGGTAGTCGCTTCTGCATCATAAAGAAAGCAATCTGGTGATGATTGTTTATATGTGGCAATGGTCTGAAGTCTAATATAAAATCCACGGTAATGTCAAACTCATGCTATTCTAAAGAGCCACACCAAATCCGACATGAATATTATTTTCTGTGTGAGGGTTGGCTGCCCTGGGTTCAGGTCTCAAGCACACTGTTCTCTGCACGTTTACAGGGAGGTTGCCTTGCTGTGATATAGCCTTAGTTGCTGGCTCTGTGTAAAGCACCATTATCCCCCCTCTCCCGACACACTATTATCAGTCATAGACTATGTTTGGAAGATTTCTGGAGTGTTTATATTTTTTAGTTTACTGGTGGCTCTTGAAAAAGTGATATGCACAAGAAATTGACAGTTTAAGATGTACCACAGATTTTGGTAATTATAATTTGCGAGAGTATCCTACGAGAGCAAAAGATAGAGACTCAGGGGTTGGCAGGAAAAGAGGAAGGGAACAAGTAGTCACAGAGAGAAAAGGATAAGGGAACAAAAGTTGCTGACACCACAGTTCTTATCTCCCCCTTCATTTGTCCCCATTTTATACATTGTGTTGTGTATGTAAAGCCCTTTAAACCTGGTTTTGGGGACGGATATAATGCTCTATAAACACTCACCTTTACTGTTTTGTCTGCAGACAGATGATAAGCTAAGGCAACACTTAGCTGAGGCAATTTCCCGATGCTGTAACTGGGGAAATAACAGAACAGCTTTTGGCAAAGAGGGTGCAGTTGCACCTTTGGTACGCTACCTGAAGTCGAAGGATGAAAATGTTCATCGCTCTACAGCTCGAGCCCTCTTCCAACTGTCTAAAAATCCTGACAATTGCATCACGATGCACGAAGCAGGAGTGGTACAGGTATGTTGACAAGAATAAGGATGAGCAGCGTATGAAAGCTAATCACCACCACATTCTTCATTTTGGTCTGCATTGATAACGCAGGAAGTCTTGATATGAATTAAGTGCAGATTATGTCACTTATCCACATCCAGCACAGTGATCAGTGCAATTTATAACGGAAGAAAAATGTTTCACTCTTTCAGCCACTGTTGAAAATGGTGGGGTCAGAGGATGAAGACGTGCAAGAATCCTCTGCAGGGTGCATTGGAAACATTCGACGACTAGCACTGGCAAATGAACGCGCAAAGTTTGCATAACTTTTCTACCAGTTAGTAAACTGCAAGAAACAAAGCACTTGAAGGAAACTCAATTTAAACAAACAAAAAGTGAATGTGACCCAAACTTTTCTCATAAAATATCAGATAAGCTGCTTTCTGCAGCAACAAGTGCTCAAATTGGCATGCATGTTGTAAAAGAGCAGTCGCTAATGGGACAAAAATAGTTAAAATGCAGCTTTGTCACCATAAAATTGATTACTTGGTTACTGCCCATTCATACTATAGCATTTATACCATAAATACCCTGGTTGCGGCATGTTAATAATGCACTTGTGCATGTGCATATATGGGCAAGTTATTTTTAACCTTTGTGTGCACCTGCATTATTCTCTTGAAAAGTATTAAAGTGATATGCCATGTCATTTATGCAATTTATAACTGTCGAGATTTTTTGTTACAGTGTAAACATCATTTTTCTCCTGTACAATGCAATTCAAACTCTAAAGCACTCACTTCAGCAGCTTTGACGTTATCAGATCGTTTGGTTTTATAGAAACTCTTGACTGGGAAAATCCCATTATGGACGATGATCATTAAATGTAAATATTATTAGTCATTTTTTATTTTTTATGAAAGACGCACTGCTAACCCTTTCCAGGAGCCCATATATCAGGGTGCCATTTTTCATATGCTTTGTCCATGATCCATTATTTTATATGAAAATAACAGTTATAAAACAATGAAAGCAATTTTTTATTTTCAAAATTTCCCCACAATAAATTAGTAAAAAAAGACTTAGCATTGAAACTAGTCATGCTGTGTAGATTGTATAATCACTGCTAACAGGCAAATACTGGTTGCATTTGTCCAAATTTCATTTTCGGGGTGGGGGGGAAAAATATTGCTGTTTAATCTTTCCTCGGTTAGTTCCCTCCCCAATTCTTTCCACCACATTTTCGCAAAGGGTGGGGAGAGAACTTGAAGGAAGTATAGTTTATCATATTAAAGAAAACATTTTCATATTTGTTAGAGAAGAAATGTATTTTGAATGAAGGTCTTGTTTCACACTGAGGTTCTAAAAATGGCATGGAATTGTGGAAGAGGTACAATCCACTGATCTGCACTCAGAAGAAAATAGCAGGCCTCCAAAGTATTCCATCATTCCAAGAGGTCTCAAACTCTTGCAGCATGTTTCTGTCTCGGCTTTTGAAAAATACATACACTCTTTAAAATATAAACACAATTGCTTATAATCCCAGAACAAATTTAATAAAGGACAGTATCAACAACTCTTAACAAACTCTACAGAAGTGCAATCTGAACAGGCATTTCCTGCCATTCCAACTGCACAAATACTGACAGAACACGACAAACTGTTCAATGTATTAACAATTATAAAGTTTTTTTCCAACAATATGAAACAATAAGTATCAAAAGTATTTCCAGAATAAAGTAAAAGCTATTGATAAGATATGAAAGGATGTAGTGCACACTTCTCTCCCACCATCCTTACCTAGTCACTATGCGACCCCCCCAAAAATCTTTGGATAATTTGTTTCCAGTTATAAACTTTACCATTTCTCATCATCACTTTTCTCAGGTTGGTCTAATTTAAGCTATATACAAAAATATACAAGAAAATAGATCCCTCTTAGCAAAATCCTTTGACTTTTAGCATGACAACATAAAAAATTATTTTATTCCCAATTAGGCACACTATTCTGAAGGTCCCTTGAAATCACATTCTTTGAGCATATTTAAAAAAAATAATTTTGTCATTTAGCAAGGAACAGGAATAAGTTGAATTCACAGAAACAACACGAAAAAGATTAAGATATTGGTCTGGGAAGAAAACGCTATCTACAGGCATGCAGAAGAAAACAAAATTGTGGGTGGAGCTCTCTTCTAATGCCGAAAGCATATGGCATTTTTCTGACCTTTTTACAAACAAAGTAAGAAAAGAAAAATTTTATAAATAGGTCTGTTTCTGAAACAGTGCCCTGAAAATTCCCTCATATATCCCATAAAAAAAAATGTGGAAGGAGGAAATGCAGCAGGAAACTGGTGCTTAAATTTAAAATAAAAATTAGTTGCTTTGGAATGGGACTGAAGCTTTTCTGTAAGCACACTCCACCAGATGCACTGCTGCTTGCTTAGACTGCCATTGCAAACATGCACAATATCTCTGCATCCCAATAAGCAAAACATCTAAAATAAATTTAATAAACTGACACTTTAGCATTCAAATTTTAAAAAAAGATGAATTGGGGAACCTCATGGGTTTTAGGATTCTTCTAAAACAATACACAGATCCATTTTATTAAATTGTTATGAATTTTATGCTTCAAAGCTTTAACCCTCCACTCCGTTAAAAAAATTTCATTCTAGAATACCATCAAAAAGTTCAACTTCCGTCTAATTTAACAAATGTACTGGTGATACATGAGATAACCCTTGCTTTAAAAATGTTGCAAAAAAAAAGATTATGTTTCTATAATTCTATAGCAGTGTGGCTGTGTACAGAAAAAGGAAGGTGTTACAACACACAGACAACAAACAGCAACGGGGATGCAGCATTTATGGTAACAAGTCCACGCTAATGCTGCATTTTTGCAGCTTACTGCTGTATTGGCACTGTAGTATATATTTTTCATCTTAAGCACAACAGTTTTGTGTTTTAGCTGGCGACAGACGACCTGACATAACGGAATCACCACATATTTCAAAATAATAGCATAATATAGTCAATCAAGTATCTGTGGGAGCCAGTTTTGTCTTCATGCTAACCCCCTGCCCCCCACCCTGCCCACGTCAACAGTTTATTGGCTGTTTACATTACAGATGCTTTTCTGCTCAGAAATTGAAACCCTCGACTTGACTTTGACAATGCTAAGATTTAAACTACTTCATATTCCTTGCGGATTGCACGGGCCAGACAGCAGGCAAAAAGTACTCCAACCACCTGAAAACAAACAGCAGACCACTTTTAATGCAGCCACAGGAGGGTAAAAACCCAGATTCTGAAATATTACCCTGCTTTTAAGCTTTCCCTACATAGGAAGATAGTGACAATCTGGGGATGTTTGAACAATAGATTAGGCATTGCTATTAAGTTTATGCAAAATGTAAACAGCACACATATATAAAGACACACACCCAATTAACGAAATAGAGACGACATGCTATCCTTATGAGTGCTCAAAGAAAGTTTAAGCAAGACTAAATTTTACTTATAACACACCTGAGCTCTATATTCCTACACCCTGACTGGAAGTAAAACCCCTCTTGTGCGAAGTACTATCAAAGGAAACAATAACATCAAGGGCAAACTCACTACTGGAAACATTATTAGCATCACCATCATTTTCCTCATCAGTAGCATCATCATCACTTTCCTTATCATTAGCACCATCATCATTGCAAAAGTTAGTGTCTAAATCAGCATAAACATCATGCACAGCTTCAGCAAATGCACACATCACAGTTTCACTGACATTAATGTTAGCTGTGCCAACCTTCTTGCTTCATTTGTGATGTTTTGCCATGCATAACAAGAATGTTTAAAAGTGCTGAAAATTTGGAAATATTTACATGACCTAGACCAAGTTCACTGAAGCAAAGCACCATAGAATTATTCACATCAAAACCCACCGATGCTTCTTCACTTTCCTGTACTCGGTAACAGGAGTATTTTTTTTGGCGATAAATGGGCATTTTCAACATCTGACATTAATCTGTCTTGAATAGCCCCCCAAACAGCACTTCAAAAAAGCCTGTAGCACCACATTCAGGGCAAGTGAAGAAAGCAAACAAATCGATCAAAGATTTTAACTCAACAAAACAAAGTTCTTTTGTGTTACTGCTGTCGATCTCATCAGTTGTTCCAATCTTCTGTTTTAAAAGCGCCAATTTTCATCTAGAACTTGAAGTCGTCGTCGTGTTAGGTTCGTCAACAAACTTGTCAGAAACACCAGTCGTAGAAGTGCTTGTAGTCTCGACAATACTGATGCCATGTGTCACAAGTTGGTTTGCGTCTATTACTCCATCATGCAGCAATCACTTTTTGATATTGTGCCTTTCAAGACGGCTTTTCTCTGCTATAGGGAAAGTAGAGTCACTTTCAACTATTTTGCATCAACAGGAAGTGACCGACGCTAAGGGTACAGGCCAATAAGCTCGCACACTTTTCAACCAGATACTATCATATAAGGAAACACTACTAAACAGTGACCCAGAAAACTTGTAAATTTGTAACCTTCTGATGTCTTGTGAACTGTTGTGCACAGCCTTTGTGTTGAAGCAACACCTCTGCCAGCAATTTGTGTGTGCACGCCGGACATGGATCTACAGTTTGATCTACAACTACAGACTTTGCATTTGCTGTGTGGTCATGTAGACCCCAGCTTATCTGGGATGATGTGCTCTATGGACAAGAACTATTTGTATCAACCAAGCAGTTACAACATGAGATTATTCTCCCACATTACTGTAGCTTCTTCCATTACCATGAACAGCCATGCAACTGTAAGCACATCCATGTCAATGGTGGATGGCCTCATAGGAAAATAGCTGCGATGTTTTCAATGTGTAAGTTATTATGGTCCGACTGAAAATAGGAAAACACTTGTCCTCGCATGTCCTCGATTCCAGAATTAATGGCTGTACACCGCTATCATGTATGTGTGGTGTTCTTTGTGTAAAGCACTTTCAGTTCATCTTAATGGTGGAGAAAGGTGCTATAGAAATCATTATTATTATATGAGACAATTAATAGTGACTCCTCCATTCAGATGATGATGCAGGAGTGAATGCCAGTTACAACGATATACAACACATTAGCCTTAGCAAGATCGAAATACCAAAACCAGGGTTCAAACATGAGATTTTTGGTATCAGCGCGAGGCTTGGAGAGAAAATCAGTTAGTGTAGGTGTGAAAAATGATTTTCAACACATTGGAATCTGCTTCTATGTCAAAGTATGCAAATCTGGTGTTAACTCAAAATCAACTATGGCACCTAAAAATCGATATTATACCGAGCAAATCCTCACCTTAACTCAAAATCAACCATGTGCCCCAAAATCGATATTTTCTCGAGTCAATCCTCATCTTAATAAAGAGATTTTACTGTCTTAACATCTACCACAACGCACTCACCATAACAAATGCCAGGCCAATACCCACTCCTCCAATTATCGCCACTTTATCCGTCATCCAGTTGATCAAAGCTTTCTCACACCCCTGGTTAAAACAAAATGGGCTTAAATATAATTCTGCTTTTTTAGAACTGACTGCATTTTACTGAAATTTTAATTGGCATTAACGTTAGCATTAAATGCTTTTTTACGTACATCAGCAGGCAAGAACTATAATGGATAACGAGACCTTTTGATGTAATCAAAAGATTTCATCGTGCAAGTCTTTAAAAAAAAAACTTATCTGGCAAATGAATACACAATTTAAAGGGGGACAAAAAAATAATTCATTTTTTTTTTAAACATCATTTACACACACTAAGCCAATACTGTTAAGCATACTTCATGGTAGATTTCCTTGTCTGTGACTCTTGGACCTGTACAGCCATCAGTTTGATTGCAGCATGACTGTGGGTATATAGTGGTCAGATTGTCATTTTCCCAGTCTGTGTAGTTCTTTACACCACAGCAATGGAACTAGAACACAGAAAATCGAATCAATAAAAGTGACAACTGAACCTTAGCTCTTGACCTATGCATATGCTGCGTAGTCGAAAGGATGGCACAAAATGCACAAACAGCAAGAAACCATACACAGATTTGCAAATCAAACAGTACAACCTCCTACTTTATATGTTATAGCCAATTCAACTGAATTTTCCATACTATTTTTCCCCAGAAACAGCAGGCCGCACTGCAATAGTTGTACAACTCCATGCATCATCATATGACAAATAGAGTTACAAACTGGTAGAGGTTCACCTCGTAAAAGGTGGGAAGGTGAGGCATAGGTGCATCCCATTCTAGGTGTAGTACTACACTCTCCCACGAAACAGAATGACCTGGAGGTGGGCAGTCAGAAAACAGCTAAGGGTGGCACATAATCTAGCTTGGAGTGGACCAGAACACAACACAGATAATGTACGACTGTGTGGTTCCCCACCCCACCCCCAAGCTGACATGTCCAACTATTCTAAGAGGATAAAAGATGAGGTTACAAGACTTAAAATGGGGAAGGAAGAATAATTTGCAATCAAACACCATACATTCTGAGTTTTGCAGAGAAAACTAGCGAGAGCAACAGGACAATAAGAATTTGGATCGGAAGGATCCTTTCCATGTCTTGGGATAGGCACAATGGCTTCTCTCCACGAGGGAGGAGAACAGACAACCAAATGAAGTTGGAGATGGCTAGAAGGAGATTTTTTTATTTTTGTTTCTTTTGCAAAGCACTATGAGCTATTAGAGATCAGAGCTCTATAAGCAACCTTCATCATTATTATAGCAATAAACAGTTATTTGTCTACTTATTTTTGTACTGATTTAGTCAATCTGACAATGTTATCAAGTGTTCTTCTTGCAGTGAAAAGGTGAATTTTTTCAAGGTGTAGAAGTATGTCAATTATAAAATGGTTACCTTTTTCTGCAGCATATCCCATGCTCCACTGACACCGCTATCGCTGTTATAGTTTTTCTGTGTATCTTCCAAAATATCAGCAACTTTGCTTTCAATCTATACCAAAAACACAAATTGATAAATAATACATTTTTCTATGTTAATACCTTTGATTACTATTATACTTGTTACAAGAAATATAGCAATTCTACAATATTTAATACAGAAGTTAGTGTTTCAAAAATGTGTTCGTAAAATATACTTGATTACAAAATTTTGTATAAATGTCTGCTTATGCTAATTGGCCAAACAAGCATTACTCTATTATGGTGATGTCTATTTTTGTTGTTGTGTTAACAAACAAACTGCTTTTACACTTGTTTCATCAGTGACCCATCATATGCAAACTTCATAATAAACTATGACTCACATCCTTTCGGAGAACAAATCCTGCAATGCCACCAGCAATCATCAGGATAAAGATAAGCGCCAGCAAAACAGCAAACTGAAAACACATTTAGTTGCTCTGAAGCAAGTTTTTAACATTTCTAAGATTTGGGGAGAGGGAAGAAGAAAACCTCAGACTAAATTTTTAAAAAAAACAAATTTCATGTCAGGAATGAGCAACTTCGAAACATTATTTAACATGGACAATTTCCTCTAACAATCAAAAGAAATATTTAAAAAAAAAGGCATAACATGAATTTTGGTTAAAACATTACTAGAAGATCTGCCTTTCTGGTTTTTGAGAAAATAAAGATTGGTCATTTTTAGTTGCAGTAAGATCTAATAAGCATTTTACCAGTTGCTACAATAAAGTAATGTGATTATTCCTGGCACCCTCATTTTTTTATCTATGCTTCTTTCTTTTTGTATGCAATTATTATGTGAATAATTTAGCAAAGTTAAAACTAGACTTTAGCTCAGCTGTGTGCAGATAATTTAACAAAACTTTAACTCAGCTGTGTAACTCACAGTCATGACAAGGCAATAGTTTTCCTTGATAGCCCCCATGCATCCAAAGAAGGCAATGATGAAGATGAATACTCCCACAACAATAAGCAGTATACCTGGCCCTGCATATTGATTGCCAAAAAAGTCATAGTATTCTGTCAGCTTGATCTGGACGTATGCACCAACAGCAATAATTGCAATTGCAGCAATCTGGAAAAAAATGTAAACAGTATTAAAGGCTAACCCAAGTCAAACATGAAATTAAGCTTAAAGAACACAAGCAATTATTAGCTTGCTATGCAAACACGCACTGACTTTAATTTTTTTTTTAAAAGCTGACAGACTGCGATATTCATAAGCTTGTATTTCGTGTATAGTACAGGAATTTGCAATATGATTTTTGGAGTAAGTAGTGAGACTCTGACTACCAATTATGAGCTATCAGAACTGAAACCTATAATAACCTATTAAAGAAAATCACAATAGTTTAGGAAGCTTTTTATCTTTTAGTTCTGGACCTGCCTCATTGCCAATAAATGCTGAAGCAAACAATTCTTTTCCCAGGAATGTCCAGTGCAGTTGCACATATCTTAAGACATGCAATTTTAATTTAGGGCCTACTTTTAAACTGTTGTAGCTCCTTAACTACCACCAAACAAATTATTTCTGCTGGTCCAACCTTTAAAATATGTAATAACCAGTTACAGTTGCTACTAACTCATAATACTTAGGCCTACCTATATTTAAAAATGGTAACAAGAAGCCTGTATTTTTATTACAAAATCTTACATCTAGTTCTCATAAATACAATGTCAAATTTAGTATTCTAAATATACTGACATTATTTCTTGCACTAATTCAAAGCATCTAAACAAATTAGGGCCTACCACAATCCAGAGTAACTGCAGTATGTCAAGCCTTTATGGTAAAAGAAACGTAATGCCATGTTTTGACAACCACTGACAAGCTTATCTTAGTTCAAAACCAATATCTGTTGACATACAAAACGATGTAACGACAGGTTCTTACAATGGAGACTTTTTTTTTTTTGAATTGAGAAGATATTTATAGCACGCCGAATGGGCTCGCCAACTAATATTGATATAGTTCCAGTCGATTTAGATTCCTGAACGTGCATTTACAAAGTTTGAAATACTGAATAATACGGACGCAATAAATTTTTGAGAGCAGTCTCCGGCCTAGAACTAATTTAAGAAAATTTGGTTGGCATACGTATTACTGTTGAAGTTGTCAAGAATCGTCAAACGACTAAGTGATCAGCCATTTTTCTGTAACTTGGATATAACCACGATGAGGGTTTAACACAATTCGAGCTCGATGATTATAAATAATAACAAACTGGCTTAACACTCACTTCACATTTTAAAGTTCTGTTGGCTTTAGTGACAGATGTTTGATTACTGATTACTCCCACTCAAGATGTGACAAACGCGCCATTGAGGCACCTAGCAAACACCACACGGGAAAATCGCAATATTCTTTTGCATCAACAAATCCTTTGAAACTTACCACAAAAATAAGATTGAAGGAGAACAGTAAGAATTTGATGCATTTCATTCCACCCTCGACCATTTTTGAAGGCTGGCGTGATCACAGAACACACAAGAAACAAGTCTCTCTCCTCTGTTGTAAAGCCTCGTATGTCTGTCTGTTGATCTCCCGTCTGTCACCGCCTTGCTGTCCCTTTACTCTTCCGCGCACAAAAACTAATACGCCAACGAAATAGTCCACACAGTTGTCACCTGACCCGGCAAGAACAATTATAAAAATATGAAAGAAGTGCCTTCCTGCCAGTAACTGCTAAACTGGAATAAACGGCTATATAACTGTGAAAGATACTATTTATATAAAATAGGAAACTAAGTGTGGCGCAAGAGTATGATTAACATTCACGCGCTCTGTCTACGTCATACGGTCGATCGCCTTGCCCTCGTGACCAGAGCTAACAATGCTTGTTGTCTACACCTGCATGTCCTTGCGTCTGCTGGAAACTTCGACTTCCAGATAGCGACAGGAGGGTGGCGAAAACTCTGCTTGTTTTTAGTAAAACTTGGCGCCATTCTTCAGAGATGTTTGACGAGTGAATATATATATATACACCGATTGAGATCACATGATAAACGTTAATTCTCAACGTTTTCCTGGTCTCATGTTCAACTTCTTCCTCTATATGATGCAAGATTATTACTACAAGTGGTATTCTTAAAAATACATTTTAAAACGGCAGATAACTACGAATTCGGTACAAATATGACACCACACAGCGTGCTGAAAATAAGCTCACCGACTGTGATGTAGGACTATATAATTCTTTGTAAATGTGTACGTGTCTGAGAACGCAGTTCGAAAGCTGGTCTGTCATCTTGATTCTAAACAGTGAAATTGAGGTCAATGCCATATTTGCCAATTCAGCAGCAAAATCGACCGACACATATATTATACAGTACCATTCGCGCCTGTTTATTGTGATTTTGTTTTCAAAACGCGCACTTGAGTAAACATGGTTCATCTTCGAGGTGTGCACGCATGTGATTTATTAATATACTGTACTTTTTTTCAAAGCGCGTGTGGAAGTATATGGCCTCATGGTGCCGTTGCCTGCATGTGTTGTGAAAACATGTCCAAACCTTGATCTGCATGTCTTTTTAACTGGTTTTCTTCTCTGTTGTCGCGGCGACTGTCTAGCAGGGACACTATCACTTTATATAATCTTAACTCGATCCGTGGTTGAGTTCGATTTACAACTTTCACAGACAGGACAGATCGAGACACTACGGCGTTTTGCGTCTCTATGACAAAAGATCGAGATCGACGCACTAATTGTAACAATAATATAAAATTAATTGCTGTCGTATCTCATGAACCACTGACCACTTTTAAATTAAACTTTTATCAGCCACGTATGCTATTTTTCCAGCACCGCAGTCAGCGCATGATCGACATGGTTAGGTACACAAAATGTAAACTGTATCGATCTGTCACTTCTCTCTGCGTTTGACGTTCGTCAAGCAAACACAGGACAAAAATGGCCGGCGCGCGCTTATCTCACCGAGTTGACGCGCGGCCTCTTTTTGCATCCTCGCTTGAGTAGTACACAGCGGTGGTGTGTTCAGGTCGACAAAACACCGCGCACGCAACTGTCGCTTTACACAAGCAGGACACAATCGTGCGTAGAGAGCACGCAACCATGCAAATAGTAACTGGGTTTAAAAAGCCCAGCGCTGGGGCAAATGAACGTTTTTTGTGACCTCTTTCTGTGCATGAAGTTAGCACTGAGGCTATGGTAAATTTTATGTTACGAATATATATGAAGACTTGTGGAATCCTTCGCAAATTCGCGGTTATAGTTAAGGATGTACATGTAGTTTAATTTCCCCAGCATCTAATGCAAAAGGGGTGACAGGTTACAGCTATGATCATTGCATATGTTTGCCCTGTGTAGTCGAACAGAGCAGGATTTCGCAGCTGGTAATATATATTATGTCCAGAACCACCTCACATCGGCAGTGGATCAGGAGCTGAGGAACAGGCCAGATTCCTGGCTGGTAGAAGCACGTGTGGAGCAAATCTTCAACAGCCGAGTCCTCATCGAAAAGGATCCGCAGCATGGAAAGGATCTCTGCCATAACTTTATTGACTGCAAGAAGGCTTTTGATAGAGTGTGGCACGAGGAGCTTTGGAACGTACTACGGACATTCAACGTGGAAGAAAGCCTTGCACGCACCATCAATGCGCTGTACGACGGCTCCAAGACCTGCCAAATACCTTTCACGACTGACCCAAGTGGCGAACCTTGTCTGCTGCTGTGTCTAGCATCCCTACCCCGACCCCCAACGACGACTGATGCCGGTGGGCCAGCTTAACTGGTGAACAGCTGGTAAAAGTCAAGGGATGATGATTCGTTGACCTTGTTCAGCCCAATGAGTTTGCCTTTAGCTGAGATATTGCGCTATATAAATTCTCACTTATTATTATTTATTATTATGAAGAAATCACCCCTTACATCAGCCTTTGATGTATGGAAATAACTATTGTAAGAATGTGTAAGCACATGAGAATTCATTAATTTTGACCAGGTGAAGGTCAGGCTTACTATACGTGTAGGATCGGTACTGGATAACGATCAGGTCCACATGTAAGTGGTAGCGCCCCCAGAAGTTGGTAAAGATAGTGAGAATGGTCAACTGTTTTGTTATTTTTACGTCGGGTGTGGAGGAAAAGCAGAAAAATACGCAATTATATAATGAAGCGGCTATATGTCCGGCAGTGGATGAGCATCAGGCTAGTATACCAGGATGTCAGATATTGGGGGAAGATCAGGTATGTGTATACCCGGAAGTGTGTAAGGACCAAGGATATATAAAACTTTATAAACACACTTGTATCCCTGGGATTGGTTGAAGATTAGTCTGATATTCTTTTTTTTTTTTAATTTAAGACCTTAGCCATAGAGACGAGGCAGCCATAGCTGACACAGAGGCTGCAATATTAACTTCGTCAGTGTCAGTAAAGTTCATATCAAAACTCCCTTCAATGTTTGACGAGGACACCACCCCTACCCCTGATTCCAAGAAAGACAAATGTTAAATTCATCCCCCAGTTATATTGAAGCCTACAAACTCTTATCAGGCTCGTGAAAAGGGTGTGTGGGTACAGAAGTGCACTGGCGGGGAGGAGTGGATACAAAGTTTTTTTTACTTGCTAATTTCCTGTTTCAGTTTTCAAGTCACACACAGTAATCGATTGTGCTTTGTAAGCGGTTCTCGCGATCCTGCTCCTAGGCTAAAATTACATTCCTCAGTAAAATTGTCAGATTCTTTTTTGCTCAGGCTCACCTCTGTGTACCCTGGAGTTCACCTCTCTGACGCTGCCCCTCTTTGCGAATGTGTGTGTGTGTGTGTGTGTGTGTGTGTGTGTGTGTGTGTGTGTGTGTGTGTGTGTGTGTGTTTTTCAATGAGTTCTTTTGTGACTTTACTCTTACTATGTTAATTAAGTTTTGTGTATGTGTGTATTTGCAAGTGAATCAAGTGTGTCGTATATATGTGCGATCTGTGTGGTGCGCACAGTGTGTGTGTGTGTGTGTGTGTGTGCACGTGTGTAATTTATAGGTACTTTAATTGATCCCCTCTTTGTCTGGGTATGGAATTGTGTGCATGCATGTTTTCGAGACAGGAACAAAAATAGTTTTCCTTATATTCTTTTCCATCCTGTTTCCTAATGACAGTGATGGTAGCAAACACCTCTGAAAGTAGACGCTTACGCAGTCAAAATTAATTTGCACGAAGTCTTCATCTTAATTTTCCTCAGTTCTTTGGTACAGATAAACTTACCACAGTCAACGAAGAACAGTTATGAGTGCTCACCGTGCTCAACTTTCATATTTCCATTATACAGCAAAATGGAGCTTGTACACGAACGCAGCTTGAAGGCCAAATTCTTCCACTTACCCAAGCTCCCCAAACGCCTGGCATTTAAAATCACAGCATACCATAAATTATATGGGGGGAAGTTTAACACGAAATGATGTCGGCCTGTAGGCAGTCTCTTTGCACTCTTTAGCCAGTGAAAACGCAAGCAGTTACTGATCATTAAATGGTTAGAGTAATTAAGCAGGTAAAGGAAACAATTCAACCTTCTATGCAATTTGTGCTGCTCGCTGCCAGTCTTTAGGCAATAAGCTGGTTAATTTGTAGTTCACTGAAATTAACGCATTCTTGCTGTAGGTAAAGTGCTAGAGTGATGGTGGTGCCACCACATTTTCTACATCCCAAGAGCTGCCAACGTTTGCTGGAATCTCAGAGCTGCTCAAAGCAAGAATGAAACTTGTGTAAACGTGTGTTGTAGAATAACAAGCACTAGGTGTAGGTGCTCTTTCACGTCTACAAATATTGTCATCCTTATTAAAATACTGATATCAGAAACTGCACAAAAAGATTAAATCCACAATAGTATGTGCTTTACACTCGACAATTATTATTAAAACAATAAATTATAATGGGAGTGGCTCTTATAATGAGCGAGGGCGACAACACGCGAAATATCATTACATATTTTAACACTTTGCATGGAGACTGTAACACAAGGTACAGAGCAAGGCGTTAGTGAATGTTGTATTAAGAATTTAACGGCCTAAACCGGATCATCTAACTCCTGTTTTTTAACTTTCCCTGTTGTTCTTTTTGGGTGTATCTCTTACGTCAGTTCCCATCTGATTAAAATATTTATTTAAAAGGCTACCAAAGTATTGCTATGTGGTTTTATTTCGAATAAGTAATACTGCTAATTCTGGACACTTTTGATGATAAGCTTGTTCTTTGGCAACAAGAGACTAAGAAATCCTACATGCATTATTCAAAATTGAAAGAATTGATATCAGTAATTCAGTACACATTGTTAAGGGCGGAAGAAGAGAAGGAACGTGTAAAGTCAGCAGTTACGAAGATAGAAGAAAATGTTCATGAAGAACAACTGAAGGGTTCAAACACTAGACACTGAAAAGCCATCTGGTCTGACAGAAACCCCAGCTCCTTAAAATAATAGCAGTAAGCTGGTCGTACAAAAAAAAAAACACTAAAGAGACAGCTGTTCCGACAGTAACAGTATACCGCAGTACATTAACAACAGACAGACTTGAGAACAAAATGCTAAAGAGACACCTGGTTTGGCAGTACCACCACACAGACACGCACAAACATGTCCACCTGACAGTAAAAACGATCTGTGCACAGAGAATGTTTTTTTTTTCTTCATTCAATCACTTCCTCTCCTGCAGAAAAACAACAGAACTCAGACCTGCACGTGACGTCGGCAAAATGCGAAAGGCCAAGATCATCAGATGCATTCTTCTTATTATTGTACTATGACTATGGTCCCACCGACACTAAATGTCATGTTATTATCTTGGGAAGAACTACACGACAACATCAAAGATGGTTCATATACTGGAATTAACATAATAGTCCCAGCTCTCACATTTACTGTAGCTTTGACAACTTAATCGTATGCATGTACAATTCTGATGTTACTGTTTGTTGTGTTCATGGAGATATTTGTACCATTGTACTGAGAACAGAAATGGAGGTGGGAGATTCTCACAGATTTGAACTCCGTCGTGCCCTGTCATTAGGAAAAAGCGTCGCTGTAGTAGGTAGACCTTTTACCTTCTAGGTGACCATCGAACTGCTTTAACCCCGCCCCAAATGTCTCTGATTATGCATATAATACTTATTAAAGGTAATGGCAGATTCTGGGCTTGTTTACTGCGAAGTTGTAACAGTGTTGGCTAAACTACTCGGGAATGCATATTATGCACGGTCTTTGTTTATTGTAACTGTGTTTGTTTTTTTTTTTTGTTAATGTGGCTTATAATCTAGATAATCTGTGTGATTACAGGCCTAATTACTAAGACAACGACTCTGCTACAGAATTTGTGTATGATTAAATTTGAACTAAAATTCAAACTACGCATGTCGTGTTTACTCCCCAAGATCTCTGAGTTATTTTTAAAAGAAATTTCAAGATCATGGTTTACAGCCTCCCTATTACAGCTTCCGTTATGTTGTAGAGAGGGAGCTACAAAAAATATAAGAAAAACAGTCAGATAAGAACGATGTTGATGTTGATGTTGATGTGACACCAGCCCAACATGACGCTAACCTCAGTCCAGCATCGCATTAACATCAGTTAGTACCTCAAGCCTACCTCACAGCTGACTGAATAGGAACAATTCTTCTTTCTTGTGTCGTCATACTCGACGACTTCTCCATCCACACTCTAAGAAATAATACAAATATGTCAAAAACTTGATGGGCATCATAATGTAAAACAGAATAAGCCACCGAGTGTAAAGGAATGAGACACCATGATGTTTTGTAAGGCCAGGTAATTACTCGAGGAACGAACCGCTGTACTTTCCTCCGGATAATCACCATGAGACACACAGATACGACTTAAGCTCGTGTACTAGGAATGTGTATATAAGCCAGTATTTGCTATCTCGACTATGACTTGGCTGCAAATCAGCTACCTTATCTTATTTACCCTGACCTCAGCTTTCCGGGAGCTTTCTCTTGTATGTGGGGGTGGGAGAGAGGTCGATGTGGATGTGTCTATGACGTGGCATACATGCACCTGATTAGGACATGAGTATAGCTTCTCCTCTCATCTCAATATTTTATGCCTTTAAGTGTCCTAGCAGCCATGATGCACCGCTCATCTCGCATTACAACTGATCCAACAAAGACAATAAGAGTAATTTTTTTGTTCGAGTTCACGATATAAAACACGAATGAAATTGGAAGTATTTTTGGGATGAAAGTAAGTAATTAAGCCCACTAAATCAACCATATTAGATAACAACATACCACAAGAGTGACATGGCTACGAGGTAAAAAAAAAAATAATCTGTTGGAAAACACCATAACAGAAGAATATTGTTTTTGTTACATGCAAATGGAAGACACTAAAGCGAAAGATTTAGAATGAAACTAGGGAAGTAGAATTTTAAACGCTTAACTGTTAGAAACTAGAGGAGTGAGCTAGTAATAATCATTATCACATTTGTCTAGGGCCTTTCTCTAACATTAGCTGGACTGAAAGTGCCTTACAGTAATAAAAGTGTACTTGTATAGTCAGAAAAACGAGTTGAGGGCTAATGGCTAATTAATGAACACACTCATACATGGTGACGCACGAGCGCCCCAAAGTCTACTCCCACAGACTGCATGCTCTCCCCATATAGTTCATACTGAGGAGTCAGAAAAGCGAAACGAGAAAGCGTCACGCTTGATTATACATGACAGGGTCAGGCAATCTGTTGCCATCGGTTTTTCACCTCCTGGCACGTGACAGATGACGTACGTGTGTAGACAGATGTCCGCTGCCTCAGCCTTGGCGCCCCTGGAGATTTCGTCACACAGGGAGACGGACCTTATCTGCCAGGTCGACTTTATAGGACTTAAAGTAGCAAATTGTAATAGCCTCGTGGTTGTGACATGCTCCAAAGTAATTTTTTATGCTAATCGTGGTGCTGTGCCAAAAGATAAGAGGGATTGCGGTTAGTGGAGGTGATGGTGGTGTGGAGAAGGGTCGACTCACCTATGTACGCAGGTGCGTGCAGGTGTGACAGTGATGTGTACTGGTTCACAGTGAAGAAAATTCGCGTGTCTTGTTGTATGTATTTAGTCTTCTGATAGTAGTTTTAACAATAACTAAGGTGATATAAAAGTACAAAGTAGAGAAACGATATTGACTGATCCAACATGTACGGTGTCCCATATGTTACATGTTTCTCTCCCTGAGCTCAAAGTCTCCCCTAACCTGATGTAAGCGATATTTAAACAAAAAGTATTGTTTAGAAAATAAGCAGGCTTTTAAAGACAATGTTTCACTTTTGAGAACTAGCATTTATAGGGATTAGTCATTTCATAAAAAAAGCTCACGTAAAAAAAACACTAAGGATTATACTTTTCGGAAATGAAATGTGAGTTTCCCAGTATTAGTATCAGGTGCTTCAATTTCTCTCTCCCTCTATATTGTGTGTGTGTGTGTGTGTGTGTGTGTGTGTGTGTGTGTGTGTGTGTGTGTGTGTGTGTGTGTGTGAGAGAGAGAGAGAGAGAGTGTGTGTGTGTAAGAGAGAGAGAGAGCAGGAGAAAAAGAGCATGAGTCCCTGTGTGTGTGTGTGTGTGTGTGTGTGTGTGTGTGTGTGTGTGTGTGTGTGTGTGTGTGTGTGTGGTTTGTACGAAATCTTTTCTAGTTTAAGCGTATATAAATCGATTAAACGCATCATCATCATTGCCTTCCTTATCAACCTCTTTTTCTCCGAAAGTTCTGGTATCGTTGTAGTTATCAGGTTTTAAGCCACAAAGCCAGTCGATCGATAACCATCAGACAGTTTATGCGCAGCATTGTGCCCTCTCGAAACACTACAAAACTAATAAAGTAAATAATTCACTGACCACGCATGTTCAGAAATAGACCCTAGTAACCAGCACATGCTCGGCTAATCTAGTGTCCCCTATCAAAAGGTCACGTGCTGTGTCAAACTGTACCAAACAGATGCTGGCAGTTATCGCCATGACAGCAGATGTGTACACGGTGGTGACGTTCATACGGGTGGGGGTAAGTGGTGAAGGGGAACTAGTTCTGGTACTGTGTGTGGTGCCATGGTGGGACATCGCGACAGTGAAATGGAAACTCGAAAGGAGACTGGGATGCGTTGTATGTATTGCGATTTGGTTTGTTTGTGATGACACCGAGTTGCACGGGCGGTCCGGTGGCGCAACGGTTATATAGCGCCTGTCACCAATACAGTGAAGGTTGGCTGTCCAGGGTTCAGTTCTCGTCTCGAGCACGCTGTTCTTTCTCTGTATGTGGTATCTGTTTACAGGGCAGGCTGCCTTGCCGTGATATAGCCTTAGTTGCTGGCTCGGCGTAAAACATCAATTAAAAAAAAAACGAGTTGCACGGACGGGCAGGTACTGTAGCAATAAAACCTACAGAAAAAAGAAAGATACCTTTTACCCATTGACATAAACAGTCTCTTAACACATACAGTCGATCGTCGCCTACAGACAGATACAGTATCTGAGAAATGTGCTGTCAGGTCATAAAGATTGCGTATCTACCTTCATGGTCCCTTCACACATAATTGTCAGATCTCGTCACATCTCGTCACTTCTCGCGAGATATTACAGGAACAGCTGACGATGTGACACACCATGTTTAGCTTTCTCAGACATATTCTTCTGCTGTCTTTTAAGAGAAGAATAAAAGAAGCGAAAATTGATTTTCATCTTTTGATTTAACTTTAGTCACCGGGTGTTGCTGAGCAACTGTCGTGTCTTACCATCATGTCGTATTTTCAGCAGACGGACGATTACTTCCCCGTGGAAGTCTTTAACAACGGTAGCTGTGTCGTGCATCTTCACAGATGTCAGGTCAGTCTCCCTTCTCATGGTGTCCACCAAGGTGACGAGGAGTAACGTTGATGTTGAAGATCGTTGCCTTGATATGAGTCTGCTTGCTCCATTAATTGTGAGCTTCTGAGGCGAGACCAAGAACTGTCATGTTACATCTTATTCACACGAAACAGCATGTAAAACCATGTGACGTGTCTGATGTGAACTTTTTCACAAATAACGGTTTTCAGAGCAGGAATCAGAACAGTTACAAAGACTCGCTCTGACTTTTGTAACAATTTGGAAGCGATTTTGATTTTTTTAAAAACAACACACAACACTGTTTTCATTTTTCAGCTACATTATTTGTGTACACAGCTGCTCACTGGCAGGAACATACGGGCACACGAAAAACATTAGTTAAGCCTGAAATATACGATCAAAAATAAAAGAAGCTGGACATAACTGAACACACGGTAAACAATTTTATTTACGCCGTGCTACAGGATTTCTTACTCATCAAAACTCAGGGAATCGTTGAAATAAAAACGTTTTAGATTTAAGCAATATATATATTCTTATATTTATTCGTTCAAAGGATGTAGACCAGGAAGGATGTAGAACCTTGCCGGTTAATGTGATAGGTGGCGTGATGGTGCTAAAGGTACAGGGTCCCACCTGTCGTCTGTACGGTCAGGTATTGATCACAGCCCCAGGTTGCTGACAAGGGCGTTGCACACCCTGTGCTCCCCAGGTATGTCGAAGTCGATCGTTTTGCTTGTGATCGTAAGAAATTAGCTCACGACATCAAGCGAGGACTACGCCATTTTATTGCTCACAAGCGCATGTCGACTGATAGATTACCGAATCTGCATTGACTCCTAGTCATTCTTCAGAACTGTCGGTTCGTGACTCCTGGCTGGTCATGCTCTTCAGGAGACGTGACTTTTAGCAGTGTCCCTGCGGTCGGCAAGCATCTGTTCTACTTGTTTGCGAGAAAACTGTATCGAGCGGCTTAGGTGAAACGAGAAAATGAAAGATTGGTTTATGACCAACAATTTGGACAAGGCTTACTTCATTTTTTATGTAACAGTTGTCGCAAAATTTGGTTACTTGGTTTACAAAAAAATAATGACGATGAATTATATCGCCCCATTATTTTACAGATTCGACTCGTACTAAAGAAAGATGTATTTGTGTAGACATGCATAGACAGGACTAGACACGCTAAAGTCTCTCTCTCTCTCTCTCACACACACACACACACACAAACACACACAACTACATACACACAAAACTACATACATACTCCTGCATCTATAGTATAAGCGATGAGCCCTATAGAAGAATAAAAAGGATGAATGTCCAGAATACCTGAACATGTAGGTGCCACAGCGTACAGAAACTGATGTTCGCACACACACACACACACACACACACACACACACACACACACACACACACTCTCTTTCTCTCAACAACTGCTCTGTCTGTCAGCACGAAGACTGGTTGGCACCGATGGCGAGGCGAGAAGCCAGAGCAGCCAGACACCGTAAACTCGTGCCAGATGCAGAAAAAAGAAATTCCCCAAGAAACGAAATGTGAACCCAAGGCCCTTGAGCCATCCGTGGCTAATACCATGAACAATTATCGCTGATCAGATACGAGAGCCTCGTTCCATTACCTCCCCCTCTCTTTCTGCAGAGAAAATCTGTTAATGTCTTCTGTATATGTTGGGTCTCTCATGTTTGAACACTGATATCATTTGTATTGAGTAGAAGGGATTCGTATTTCTCGGACCATCAGTTTTTTTTTCTTAGCTGCAATATTAGTAAATGATTGGAACCCAATGTTGTGACAATACAGGGAATGAAAAGTCGCCCAGTGTTATACCAAGACTGGCCGAAGACTGAGAAGATCCTGATTTTCACGAGCGCTTGGGGAACACTGGCCTGGTGATACATTTTATGAAAGTGAGATGGCACGAAAGACAAGAGAAGAATGTATATAGTGATGTGTCACTGGGCGTCAAAGAAAGTTTTGCAAGATCCCGCTGAAACTGTGGCAAGACTTCAACAAGGATACATTATTGTGTGGGGCACATTTCCTCTTGCTGTTGACAAACACTTCCCTTCCGTCCGGATATGTGTCACCACACACACACACACACACACACACACACACACACACACACACACGCACACGCACACGCACGCACACACACACCTAGACACACACACACAAACACACACAAAAAAACAAACAGTCTGTTATATTAACAATTCTAATAGAGTGAATTCTCCATGTTTCATGGCCATCTCTGCTGATATTTTATATCTCAACCGTGCGGAGGAAGAGTCAACACTCTGCCCACCCACTTATTTCCAATAATAGCCTCACTGATCGATAAAAAGTAGTTCGGTTGGCAAAGACTATAAACTTCTCTCTCATTCTCACTCACCCCCAGCCCTATCGGTAGTGTTATATGTGAATGGGCCAGCAAATATAATTTTATTGCGGTAAATGCGTGCACTCGTGATTTGATTGTGAAACATCAGTTTTGATTCCCTACGACGTTTCAACATTTGAAGGAAGATCTCTGTTGGGGCAGCATAATCCCCCGCCCCTCCCCCAACACACACACTCTCCGCATATGCTTGGGCGACACATGGTCAGATGTTTTCTACTTTGTTTCAGCAGCTTCAGGGAGAATAACTTACTTCCGCACTCACTTCGTTCACTAATACCACCCTGTCCATGACCCGAATCCTAAAGTAGACAGTCACCCTAGAAGCCCGCACGCGCATGTGTGACATTAAAAATGGGAATGCGCAAGAAGAGCAGAAATTCAACAAGAATCGAACCCACGACTTCTGCGCAGATCGCTTGACCTCGACTTTCTTTCTGCGTCATAAAGTTCAAAGTCCAAACAAGTTTATTCATAACCCTCAGGGAGCACTTAGAAGAAATTTTATTGGACAAAATAATGCAATATACAATAAAGAAATGTCATAACGGCTTCATAGAAAACAGCTAAATATATGTAGTCACCGGCACTTCGTCCAAACTTTCGTGGAAAGAACAAAAATAAGTTGTAGGCAGCCATTGCCCTCAGTGAGGATTGAGTTCGAATCTTGCTTCAGAACATACGAGTATATATTTCGCTCTGAATGTAGCGCCTTCAGAGGAGGGGAAGAATATTCTCTAGGTCCTACTATTTCTTCCTTTTCTTCACACCTCCCTGTCTCCAGCACAAGGGTTAAAGACTTTTTCCTGTCAAACCATGCAGTCAAGCTAGTAGACGATCTTCCTCAGCTACCCCATTACAGTGCAAGTAAGAAAACCTCAGCTTCATTTTCAAACAGTTTCAAAACCTTATTTGTGATTGTTTATTTAAACTCCGCATAAAACTGTAAAGCATTTATTTCTCTACATAATGTTATAATAATTTAATTATAATGTTATAATAATGTAATGTTCATATACGACTAATATAAAAATAAATTAATAATAAATTTCAATCTTCGATTGATGAAGAAGAGAGGAAGAAAAGAATTTCTGGAGAGTGTAAGAGAATGGATGCAGTGGCAGTCAGCTCTGATATCTACAACAACAATGGTGAGGCTGTAAAACTGGACGAGTTATAATAGAGCTGGCTTCCTGCAATCACACGGGGATAATAGCATTTGCCTAGCAGCCTGTAAGCTGGTGTAGATGAGCCTTTTCTCACGTACTGGTCAGTGGGGCTGCCGCTTGCACGGAAATCCGTTTGCCTGCCTTAATGGGAGTTTATTTAGGGATCATCCTGCTTGACATCGGCAAACCCCTAGCAGGATAACGAGATTTTTCTATCTTGTGTTCAGCTAGCTAACGGTTCTTTTCAAGGTTTTTTTTTTTTTTGGATCAAGTATCTTGTAGGTGTCACTCTTTCATTTTATCTCCATCTTAGGTTCGAAGTTTACACCTTAGCTCACAGGAGCTTAGTGTCAAACATCCCCAAGGCCAAAGAGGTGTGATGGTCTGATTTTTAAAATAAAAAAACAGCAATCAGCCCACCACAAATTTGTAATACTTTGACAAACTAACACACAGACATCCACACAATGGCCTTCGAGAGACTATAGTTCCTTGCAGTGTTCGAACTACTGGAAGTGTGCTAGGGAGATAAAGCTATTATATAGCTAGTTCCTTGTGTTTTCGACAAGTCAACAAGAGATACTCAAATGTCAACGGTGAGCTTAAACTAGCCTGCTTCTTGCGTTTTCTCAAACTGCTCGTGTTTCTCCGCAACCCTGCAGTCGTCGCTGTCTCTTCCTGCTCATCACTACTGGGTGGTCCGGTGGCGCAACGGTTAGCACCTGTCACCAAGACAGTGAAGGTTGACTCTCCTGGGTTCAGCTCTCGTCTCGGGCACGCTGTTCTTTCTCTGCACGTGGCATCTGTTTACAGGGCTGGCTAGCTTACCATGATGTGGACAGTTGCTGGCTCGGCGTAAAACACAATCCCCCCCCCCGCCTCATCACTATTGTGAGCGTGTGATTGCGTTGCTAGAGTACACAGCCCGCTGACGAGGCAAAAGACCTGCTAAGAGGATCCTGGATGCCACATCCTACGGCACAACACGCACAACCTGCAAGACAGCACACCCCCCACCCCCCACCCCCGAAAAAAAGCTGAAATATCTCGCTGTTTCCTCGCTTGGTCACGAAATATGATCCTCGACTCACGCTGACTCTGAAAGGGAGGACGGTCTTTGACATTAAGGTTGAGCAGCCAGCCATAACGACTGTGTTCATTTTTCAGAAAAAAGAAAAACACCTTGGGACTGCGGATATAGCCTTATGACTATAAACGTAACACACAGCGGGATATTTTTTGAAAACGCAACTGCCTGCGTTACCTGTCCCGTATCGTATTCAATTTACTTCACGCATGCGCGGGAAGATAAGTAATGGGCAAGTTATTCAATAATATTTTCACTCAAGCTACATAGAAGAGCGAGCAATCTCTGGTGTTTGTTGATGTACATGAGGTTACAGTAGGGCCTAAAAATACACGCACGTGAATACATACATACATACATACATACATACATACATACATGCGTGCATACGTACAGACATACAGAAAAACTATGTCAGTCACTGGGATCTAATCCACTACCTTCAAATCTCTCTAGAGAGAGGGATTGAGAGAAAGACGGGGTGAGAGAACATATATTTCATACTTTTACGCAAACTCGAAGACAGAAGTACGAAATAAACATATTTTTATCAATCCTTTTCAGAAAATTGTTATGTCTGCCGACGGTAACATCAGAACATCTCTTTACATAAAACATCACAGCAGGCTATGAAGGAACATAAACTGTCTACATCCAATTCTAGTTCTCCACATACTGTATACTCACTCACGTTAGCACTTATAGTCTTCCTTGCAAGTATTAAAAAATCTGTCCGCCTTTATATTGCCACGCAAAATGGAGAAACTGAGAGATTTTTATGACAGTAACTAAACATTTTACATAAAATGGTCGGAATAAAGTATGGCCATTCATGTGCGTGTCCTGTGCATGAACTGAGGATTGCAGCCGGGAAAAATGAGTGCAGATAACTTGTGGTTCTAGCTCTATAGACTCTTAAACCTACCACTTCTATGTGTCTAATGTCAAATTCCTGTTGGAGTGGGTTTCGAGTTGTTGGCTAAAAGTTCAGTTCGTTTGTCGATCAGAAGTTAGTCATACATAGTCTCTATGACTTTCTGTCCCCTCCAAACCACCTTTACCGCTTTTAAAAATGTTTTATTCGATCTGTGCCTGTCTGGTTTGCCAAAGTTCTCACCCCTGTTCTCACACTAGACCGAATGTCATGATGTTACCATTTACACCAGGGGCCAGTTGCATAACACGTTTCTAATTTTAAACACTTTTAGGCCTTAACTCTATTTAAATAATTAGATTAAAGTGCACACCACAATTTTAGAACTTTTAAAACTAAAACTGCTTTAAGTAAGACAAAGTTGTTTAAGTCTGACTTTCTGTCCTGTCAGTACAATTTTTTGTATGTTTTTATGCAATGCATCAAAATGGCTAAGAAGATATTTTGTTTCTTTAGAACAGTTTTAAGGTTTAGAAACGTGTTGTGCAACTGGCCCCAGAAGGCCGAAAACAAGAAGAAAATAAACAACTCCCCGTGCAACCTTCTGATTCGAAAACTGTAAAACAGAGCAGAGCCAACAAATGCATGGGTCAACGCTGAGTGTTTGGGTTCTCTATTGTGGTACTACATACTTTTGACTGGTTTAATGAGTCACAGCTTTGGGAAACAATATTCGGAAGTAAAAAATGTTATCAGTTTAAAAAAATTTTGTCCTCATTTGATAACCTGCAAATATGTCAGCGAGAGGAGACGTTTCTTGTTAGCGTGCTGTTACTAGCGCCACGCTTTTTGCGCTCGTGAAAACGAATATTTTTGTTTGTCTTTACTTCAATATGTCTCGCACATTCGTGTACAAGTGTATTTTTGTTATTAGTGTTTAAGAGATCTTTATATTTTGTCATTTATTCATGCCTTTTTTCTTGCAATACTGTGTACCTGGGAGATGGCGCAGACAGAAAGAGGGCGGCCCGAAAAAAAGAGATAGAAGGGAAGAAGTCGTTATTCAGTCGTGTCTGGTATTTTCGTCATGTCCTTAAGGTACAAATCATTGTCTTTGAACTGTGTCCAGTTGTCCATACAAACAGCCAGCTGTTTTCAATGTGTCCAGTTGTCCGCAAAGACCTACCGCTGTCTTTAAATTGTGTCCAGTTGTTAGTAAAGAGAGCCATACAGTCTGTAGAGTATGCCCGGTTGTCTGTGAAGAGAACCAGCTGTCTGTAGAGTATGCTCGGTTGTCTTTAAAGAGAGCCATACAGTCTGTAGAGTATGCCCGGTTGTCTGTGAAGAGAACCAGCTCTCTGTAGAGTATGCTCGGTTGTCTTTAAAGAGAGCCAGCTGTCTGTAGAGTATGCCCAGTTGTCTGTAAAGAGAGCCAGCTGTCTGTAAAGTATGCATAGTTGTCTGTAAAGACAGCCAACTGTCTTTAGAGTATGCACAGTTGTTTGTAAAGAGAGCCAGCTGTCTGTAAAGTATGCATAGTTGTCTGTAAATAGAGCCAGCTGTCTCTAGAGTATGCACAGTTGTCTGTAAAGAAAGCCAGCTGTCTGTAAAGTATGCACAATTGTCTGTAAAGAGAGCCAGCTGTCTGTAAAGTATGCATAGTTGTCTGTAAAGACAGCCAACTGTCTTTAGAGTATGCACAGTTGTTTGTAAAGAGAGCCAGCTGTCTGTAAAGTATGCATAGTTGTCTGTAAATAGAGCCAGCTGTCTCTAGAGTATGCACAGTTGTCTGTAAAGAAAGCCAGCTGTCTGTAAAGTATGCACAGTTGTCTGTAAAGAGAGCAGCTGTCTGTACAGCGTGCACAGTTGTCTGTAGCGGAGACAACTGTCTGCAGAGCCATACCCTTGTCAGTCTCTCAGTTCCCACTGTCAATTCCTGTAAATATAGAAATCACTGCAACAGAAAAATAGAACACAAACAATGCTCTCGAGCTTTTTTCAGACACTGTGGCGGTAATTGCGTCGAAGTTCATTTTGCAACAAGGAGACTTTTTAATATTCTGCATAAAGCACATCATCATCATCATGTCGGACCTCTTACCCGTGGCGCCGTCTGTCGGAGCTGACAATGGGGGTAGTTGGGGATGGGGATGACTGCGCTTGTGTTTTAGTTCCTGGACGTATAATTGACAAAGTGCTAGCTAGGTTTGTTTATCGTCTGCTCATGATCTAGAGTTCTTATGCCCCCTTCTATAATTAAGAGTGTTCATAAATTTCAGAAGATAAACGGGCAGTACGAACAATGTCAGCCATTTCAACCGGGACGACTAACCTGAAGCTTCGTCAAAGAAAGGATTAATTTACGCATAACTTCTTGCAGTGACTAAAAACCCTGCTGTGATTATTTTGATGTAAATAAAAACACTTTGTTCACAGAGACAACCTCTGGAGACAAAAAAAAAAAAAACTGAAGAGAAGAAAAAAAGGGTTTGGCAAGATTGTTTGGCTTATCTTGTTTACTAATCTGTTCCTACTGCGATCAATTCTTGTTGTGTGGAGCTGGGAATGTTTAGCTTGACTTATAGCCAGCACTGACCAAGGCCCTGGGAGTCGCTGTAGGAGGAAGGGACTAAGTCGTCGAAAGACAGTTAAGCCTCTTGTCTTGGTGTTAGTCATATGAGTTAGCAGGTTCACTTTGATCGGACCAGGGTACTTTATCGGTTAAAATTGACCCTGACGCTCGTGTCTGCGCACTTTGTCATATTGAGGAAGCCATGTTTACGGCCGTGACTTTTGAACTTATATCTTCAGTGTCTACACCAATATTCTCATCGCAGGATCCAACTGAAAACTGTTGACCGTACTGAAAGCCTAGTGTGGAGATAAGATAGGTCGGATGTTCAAAGTTACAAAGTGACAGCACG
Organism: Marisa cornuarietis; assembly: GCA_004794655.1. NCBI lineage: Eukaryota > Metazoa > Mollusca > Gastropoda > Architaenioglossa > Ampullariidae > Marisa > Marisa cornuarietis. The sequence continues at coordinate 1,060,031 of SMMW01000597.1, forward strand.
AGGGTGAGGCAGAGGTGATTGTTCTGTAGCCGGTGGTAAACCACATTAGCTCAAGGAGACTGACCTTGAGAGAAGAATAATGTTTTTGTTTAAAAAAAGATTGTTGGTGGGCCAACTGATCTTGACGCCATAGGCGTTCACACGCATGCGCGAAGGTAGTGAGAGAAAGAGAGATGAAAGAAGCAAAAGTACAAGAACCAACGAAGAAAAGAGAGAGAAAAAAAATCTTAGTCACTTGTGTGAGGTGGGAGGGAAGTGGTGTTTTACGCCGAGCCAGCAGCTAAGGCTACATCAGGGCAAGACAGCCAGGCCTGTAAACAGATGCCACATGCAGAGAAAGAACAGCGAGCCCGAGACGAAAACTAAATTCAGGACAGCCAACCTTCACTGTAATGGTGACAGGCGCTAACCGATGCGCCACCGGGCATCCCCCACTTGTGTGAGCAGAGCAGCTTTAATTAGAGGTGCTAATGATTACCCTGTAATTCACACATGTCAATTCCCCCATTTTCCCTCGACTGACAACAAGGCCTACACTGTCTAACAGCCTCGGCCTTCACTCGAAATAGGGGTGTACCCCGTGTAAGTGGAGGGAGAAAGAGTTGGAGGATATACATCTATAGAGGATTTGTAGGCAGAGGCAAATGGAAGGTAGTAAGCAGCTTTTTTCTGTATATAAGAAAGATTTACATCAATATAATACTCTATACATACTAAATACATATACGTACATAGTATATATGGCTGTGTATTCTAAACTGTCGCATTTTTGTCAGAAATGGAGTCTCTAAAACAATATAGCAGATGAAATAATGCCGGCACTAAACACTCAGACACTATAGGCACTGAAGACTTTAACCAGATCATGATCTTACACACATAGAGTAGACAAACTGGCTGGTGTTTGGTATAGCGGACTAATAGGACTTTTATTTTATTCTCATTCCCGATAAATCACAAAGTTTTGTATAAAATAAATAAGGCTGGTAACTTCGCTGTTTGTGGTGACTTGCAGAATACCACCAAGGGAAATCTAAGGAAAGAAAATCATGAAAGAAATACTCGAATCTGGTTGATTAAGTAGTTTTAGGGTGATTTTTTTTCAGCCGTGTTGTTGGCACCAGTTTGTGTTTCTAGTTGTAAACGAGAAAAGCATTGACACTAAATTGCAATGTTCAAGGCGATATAAAGAGTTGGTTTTTTTTTTTTTTTAGAACACTGCCTCAATACACATCCTGTTCTACAGCAGCTTCTGATTCATCAACATACCCTTAAAAACAGTTTCTCGTTTTTGCTCTACTACCCCACCCCCTCAACACACACACACAGGCGCGCTATCAGCAACAGAATGAAAGCCACGTGATAAAACCTGGCGATGTAGCGAATAAAGTGTGAGTCGAGATCAGAGTTCACAACACCACCAAGACGTGCTGCTACACTCATCGTACCAGTCGCCGTTCCTTCCGGACTTGTGACGAAAGGTTTGATGACTTGAGAAATGACAAAGAGGTGAACATGGTTCAGCGTGACAACACTATGCTTGCGGAATGCCCGATGTTTAGCAGTCACAGTTCTGTGTGCCTCTGTTCTCAGACTGTTGGCAAGGGACACGAAGGTGCATCATAAACTTCAGCCCTGAGCAGATGATGAACAAACAACACTGAGTGCTGCCAAAAAGCTCGGGGGAAAACTTGCCCAGTAAACAAAGCTGGAAGCTAGGCATGCGCTTTCCTGATAGAATTGAAAACAAAACACTATTAAAATAACCATGAGGCTAATATCGACAAGGGTCAGTACCCAGAGAACACGTCAACACAGTCAAAACAACTAAACAACATGGCCTCAAGTGGCGCTCCTTGCAAACAAAGCCTCTTTATCAGTGCAGTGAAAACCTATTGTCACCCTGTGCGAGGTAAATACAAATTATCTTGACCTTGATTAACGAAGATATACATCTCTATTTACATTTTCTATATATATATATATATCTATTTGTTTTCCCGAGGAAGAAACTTTGCAATAAACTACCGAGCCCACGCAATAAAAGTTTTGATAAAGGCATGAAAATGATTTAAACCATGTCGGCAATAAATGCAGCAGCGCCCTATGCAGGTGCAATCAGTTTGAATGCCACTGAACAACAGGCATGGTAGCCATGTAGGCACATTGCCAGCCTTTATTTGCTGATGGCGACAGATTTTTTCATCTTCCGAGTTATTGTGCTGCCGAGGTTGCTATGCTGACTTGGCTCCTGTCAGTGAGGTGTGTCACAGCTGTGGGTAACATATGTGATTTCCTGGGGTTATCGCTAAATGCAATACTCAATCGTTCGATGGTGTGTGTGTGTGTGTGTGTGTGTGTGTGTGTGTGTGTGTGTGTGTGTGTGTGCTCGTGTATATGTGCACATGTGTGCGCGCGTGGGTGTATGTGTGTGTCTGTGCATGAGTCCGTGCAAGCGTGAGTGGTGGCTGGGATGGGTGTGTGGGTGGTTGCGTGGGTAGTTTTTGTGTGGGAAATATATCACTTGCTAACTAATATAAAAACCAGTATATATCACCGGTTCTTTTCATTAATTAATGAGTGTTTATGTCGCTGACCTCTGCCCCGCCCCGTGATAGAGCTCGATTTCTCGGTCATGCGTACTCCCCCTGGTAAGTGATGGAGTAGACAAATATACGTGCGGGAGGTGTGTTTAAATATAAGTGTACACATGCTTGATGGAGAACAGCGCCTTTGTTTGCCGTTGTAATGGAGAAGAGGAGGACTCGAGTGTTTATTACTTTGTGGGTCGAATAAGTGCTGGCTGTTGGGGGGGGGGAATACAGGTGTGTGTGTGTGTGTGTGTGTGTGTGAGTGAGTGAAAAGAAAGAGGTGTGTGTATTGTGTGGGCGAGAGAGAGAGGGGGAGGGAGAGCTTAGTGAACGCCCTTCAGAGTTGTTAAGTATTGTCTCGGCCTCTTATAAAATACTAAAGTGACAGCCACAACAATCGTCACATCCTGTCTTCTGACTGAAAGGCTTCTCGTGTTAGGGCTAAATGCCCAGCCTCGCTTTGGATGGGTGACGGAACTGGCCCACCCCTTTCTCTTTTACATTTCTCCCCCCTCTCTCTCTCTCTCTTACTGACCCTTTCCTGTATATTCTTTTCCAACCATCTCTCCATCTCCTTTGCTGCTTTATTTATCTCTCTTAACTTCGGTATTTACCGGTCTTTCTCCTGTCTTCCTCTCCCCATAGCGCTTGGTCTTTTCCGTTGGTTTCTTTTATCTGTGGCCACCCCTACTCCACTGCAGTGGGCGACGGTGTCAGAGGACTGGATCCTGCATGTTGAGGTTCCTGATGGGTTGCATCATACCAACACTCCTCTCCTAGACGTGAAGTTAGTGTGGCCCACTGGTCGTGCCCTGCCAAAGTTTTGCTAGAAGGGCTCATCGTAGGTTAGATCAGAGTAATTCCTTCTACAACCTTGACGTGGGTCTGCTGAAAATACTGTTGCAGTGCAACTCGGCGGCATCCCCTTGTTGGGCTCGCCTCTGTTGGTAGGGAGGAAAGAACTAGTTTAATCTATGAAACCAAAACCTGTCTAAACTAGGAAAGCGCTTCCCTGACAGCAAAGATAGAGTTTATGACAATCGCCCTGGATTCTCATTGTCTAACACTGGTCAACACTGAATTATTACTGACTTAAAAAGGTCCTAATCTGTAATATCTTGGTGTGCTGAACACGAAAATGAAAATGAAAAAGTTGTATTGGCTCTCGTTTTGAAGATATTTGATATAGTTCATTTTCTTTGCTTCACGGTGTAAATTTATCCAGTAGGACTTTGACAACATCCTAACTAAGCATAGAATGATGTAATATTGCATCACATTGTATAATACCATCATGCACACACCATCCAGAGTTTATTGTATCATTTTCTGATGCAGTGCAGTACAAGTGCCGGGCGGCTTCTGAAGTAAGCCGACGTCAGCAGTGTACTATATAAAGCCACGTCAGAAAGGTTCAGCATTTAAAATATTTCAGACTTCGTGGGATACAGTTTAAGCAACTCTGTTACATAAAACAGATTTTCACTGTGGTGCATTATCAACCCCACACAGAGCAACACAGGAAGAACTAAATGACTTGGTTCGTGATTTGGACTTATCCAAAAACAAGGCAGAATCGCTCGGTTCAAACAATGGAATCTTCTAGAAGTAGATGTCATAATTACTTCATATCGAAAGCGCGTTCAGCAGTTGGAGCCTTTCTTCAGAAAGGAAGGTAGTCTGGTATTCTGTTCCGATATTGAGGGCCTCATGAATGTCTTAGAAATCATTCCTGACCTACAAGAATGAAGACTATTTGTAGACTCTTCAAAACTGAGTATTAAGACTGTGGTTTTGCACAATGGAAACCGTCTTCCATCTGTTCCAGTAGCACATGATGTCCACATGATAGAGACATACGATAACTTTAAGTATTTACTGAATTCCACTGAGTATAACAAGTACAGCTGGTACTTCTGTGGTGATTTGAAGGTAGTTGCCCTTTCAACGGGTCTGCAGCAGGGATATACAAAATACATGTGTTTCTAATGTGAGTGGTATAGCCGAGCAAGTCCCTCGGCTCATCGAGGAAACTATTAAAGAGGGAGTTTGTGGGTCCTCAGATTCGAGAGCTCTTCAAAGATGACTTGCTGCAGGATGATGCGAAGCAAGTATGGAATATTTTTCGCCTAGTGTCTACAAACTTTCTCGGAAATGTTGGGGCAGAAAACTACAAGGAACTAGCATAAGACATGCTGATTCAGTATCAGAAACTTGGCTACAATTTCTCTCTAAAGATCCACTTCCTTCCTTCTCATCTGGATTTCTTTCCTGACAACTGTGGTATGGTTAGTGATGAACATGGCGAACGTTTTCATAAAGATATCGCAGCAATGGAAAAAAGATACCAGGGAAAATTATCCACTACCATGCTGGCTGACTACTGCTGGACACTCCCCAGAGATGCTTTCGAACAGCTGTACAAGAGACAGGCACAGAAACTGTCGTAGTCTATGACTTGATTGTTTACAGGTGTTAACCAGAGGTCAGTTACTATCAGCATGCATTTCATGATGTACACAATAATTATTGCAGATTACAATAAATAGAGCCAATTTCGTGTTGAGCACATAAAAATTAATGAAAAATGACTAATTTTATTTCAGTAATATGACTTTTGTAAAAATTTGTTGACCAGTGTAATAAATTGGGGCCAGATCGGCCCCTCAGCACTCTCGCCAGTCACAGTCAACAAAGTATTTAGAAACATCTTCCGGAAGAAGGCTGAACGCCTAAACTCTCGTTGCTCCAGCCTAGACAAAATTATCTTGTTTAAGCGTTGCCCTACCTTAGACAATCCAATCTTATCTTAGCTAAGGGTTGGCGAGCACAAATGCGGTTTGTTCTTATACAGGCCAGGAAACTTGTGTGACTGAGGTTTGTATCCTCCTTGTCGAACAGCATCCCGCCCCCAGGTGTGGGTGTGGGTAGCCATACAGAAGATGATAGCAGGAATCCCCAGTTAGACATCTGCTTGCTGTAGACTTCAGTTTTACAGGTCAGCGGGACTGAGCAAATAGTCTGGGCGATGATATCCTGTCCATCCCAATACTCGCGCCACGTTTTGAACTCTGAGAAGTGTGCGAGACTTTGTCACGCGGCCTTTCTTCTGATAATTATGAGGTGTGCAGTTGTATCTCTTCTCTTTTTGAAATAAAGAAGACTAACTGTTTTCCTTGTTTAAGTACTTTCCACCATAAGTTTTCATTTTTAATAATGATGATGATGATGATGATGATGATGATGATGATGATGATGATGATGATGATGATGATGATGATGATGATGATGATGATGATAATAAAACTAGTGATTTATCTGGCGGTTAATCACACTTACAAAGGAGCATGCTCTCAGTCTTAGCGCAAACCGTCAAACCTCATTGTCAGATTTAATTTGATTCCAGGCCTGTATTGACTAAAAAATCTTAATTTTAATTTTAATTAAAGTTAATTAAGTTGAAAATTAAAATCTTCACTATTATTATTAATGGTGGCTGTTTAAGTGGCCACGAAACGTCTTTCAAATAACAGCTTTTCCTTGTGTATAAACCTCTGTTATCCTTACTTTGTTGGTTTATATTAGTTCATATTTATGAGGGGATTAAGGGATCAGCACTTTCACACTCTTTACTTATATAAATTATATATTTCTATAATCAAACGCTTATAAAGTGTTGTCACTATGACATATCAGTCAAAGAAAAATGTCCAAGGGTAACCAGCTGATAATGAGATAAGTACATACATACTAAACAGTTTTACAAAGCTGAGCAACGGGTTCAGCGATTTAAATAAATGGAGAAGCTGGTCACTTTAACCACGCGAAAGATTTTCCCAATATTTCAAAAGATTTTTTTTTAAACGAATATTGTAATTCTCCTGCCAAATACTTATGGTGGCTCTTTTTCGATACACTTCCCTGCAGTTTATTGTGCATTTTATAGACGGCGAGATGCAGTCATATCATCATTAAATTGGTAGAGCACGACGGAAAATGCAGTCGCCAGAATTTATTTATATATTTATGTCTCGGGTCCAGAGGGTGTCAGCCGTCTCATTGACCAATCGGCAGACGGGAAATAACAAAACACGACTTGGCAAACACACTGGGTGCATTTTTAACTTGTGAACAATCGTTATACAAACGACACTGCACTCCCCTTGTTCCATTCCTAGTTTCTGGTTCATCAAGAGAGCAGACGCGGTTTCCATAAAATGTCCAAACAAACAGCGATGAGTTAAATGGTTCACTTTGTCAGTGGTCCTTTTTAATGTGATGTCTTTTGTTAGGCTGCTATAAGTCCTCAGTCTGCACGTGCAACGTCTAGCTCAGCAGAATGTAGACGTGAATTTAAGGCTAAGCGATCCCCACCACCAACCCACTTCCACAACCTATACAGGTGCGGCACATGTTTCTTATTCTCCGAACAGGGCTAAGGCTGGGCTTTTCGTGCAGCAGAAAGCAAATGTACAAATAAGGCTAACCCGTGCCTGTGACACACTTCCGCCTCCAACATAGCAAACGGCACACAGCAATCGGGAGAACCACGTGATCAGTCGCTGTAGTTTGAGTGTTGAGTTTTAAACCTGGTGGGGTTTTTAAAGTTTCTGAAACTCGTGACGATCGTTCCGGTCCACTGAGTCAGCGAGAAACCGTTGACAGGCGTGGCCGAGTTTCCCACATCCCAGCTCTACACACACCAGCAAACTACGTGCGTGCGTGCGTGCGTGCGTGCGTGCGTGCGTGTGTGTGTGTATACGTGTGTACGTATGTTCGTGTGTGTGTGTGTGTGTACGTATGTTCGTGTGTGTGTGTGTGTGTGTGTGTGTGTGTGTGTGTGTGTGTGTGTGAATGCATGTATACATGTGTCCGTGAATGCGAGTGTCTGTGTGTGTGTGTGTGTGTGTGCGTGCATGTGTGTGCATGCGCACGTGTATATGTGTGCGCTAATATACAGAATCATACAAGCTGCGTGTGTGCATGTGTGTCCGTAAGTCTGCGTCTACACGTGTATATGTGTGCGCTCATGTTTGTGTGAGTGTGTCACTGATCTCTGGAAGGTCATCCAGCCCACAATGGTTAGTCGAGACTCATCGGGTTTTTGAGAGCCAGTGTAGGGCCAGGCAAGGCGTGTCTCTGTGTGTGTGTGTGTGTGTGTGTGTGTGTGTGTGTGTTCTTTGTATACTCCCGAGTTAGCTGAGGAACAGTTGAGGCGGCACTGCTGTCCGCCAAACAATGTCCGCCATAAGAGTATTGTTTTTAGAAGGGATAAGAACAGAAACGGCGTAAATATGGGTGCGTGCGTGTTTATACCTCTCCCGTACTTTTATTCCCTTCGTCTCTCTCTCTCTTTCTTTCTCACACACACACAGAGTCAAGTCTCCCTCAATTAACAGAGCTATCAACTCGGTCAAACCACAAAACCTAAGCCTTTACGAAATTGAAAAGAGAAAGGTTTGATATCGTTTTTGTTTGTTTGTCTACATCCGCATAATAACAATCGTCAGTCAGTAATTTTTAATAAGCAGGTACAATAGTCAGTGTTGACAAGACTGGCGCTGACGTCATGGAGGCAAGACTTCCGGTGTGGCAAGGTACGCTTCGTAGTAAATTCACACGAAACCGGACGTTCACGGTTGGATGGCTGTCTATCCAAAGGTCTCTCCTAAGAGTCGAATAGGGTGCGCTGTTTTAATATGAATGGGTTGAGCAAAATACTCCAACTGTAAGTGCATAAATTTTCTCAGTTTTCGAAATGCAGTCGCCATGTGTACAAAGTAGTATAACCAGCCCAGCCACAAAAGTTCATTATGTTCAATTAACATAAGGTCCCGTTAGTATCCCCTTGACAACGTAGACTAATCCATGTACATTTCCGACATTTTGAATTTGTATTTTAAATATTGTATCCCACCACACATTTAAGTCCTAATAAAAAAAGGTAAAAGCCATCCCCTAACCTTTTCAGTTCGTTGGGGGGGGGGATTGAGGTGTTAAAGACCCCACTTTTCTTGGGGCCAGCTTTACACGAGGGCAGCGCCCATCTCCTCTCCCAGCCCTCTATGGAGTCAGGTACCCATTCCGGCCAGCTGGGTCGACTGGGGGAAGGTTGCTGCTCTCATCGGGAATTGAACCCGCTCTCCGTTCGGACGCCAGCGCTCTAACCACTCGGCCATCCGCAGGTTCCCAGTCTTAGACTGAAGTCCTCGATAGAAGAACGCGAGACCATCTTCTATTTGCACACGAGAAACAGTGAATTCATTAACATACTCGAGATTTAGTGTTTGATACTATATTTACAACAAAATTTTACAGAAAAACAGTTTAAGGGGAAGTAAAGTGTGCGTATTTGTAGCTAAAATTCAATTAATATGGGCAGAAAAAAACAAATCCTGAGGTAAAATAAAAGGACGTGGTCAGTCTCTCTGGCCAGTGGTAGAACTTGCTGGATAACATGAAATGGGTCAGTAGTAGATTAGAAATATAAACTCTCAATGCTGTCGACACGAGAAAAAAAATTCCTCGTGAGGCGACAACCCTATTCACGCTTTGTTAGCGGATAACGAAAAGCTCTTTCCTCCAGGTGAGAATCCTCTTTTCTCATCATTCTGTACATTACCTTCTCCGACCTCATCCCACATCCTCCCACAGACACAAGCCGGGATGGGGGAACGCGCGCCCTCATGCGTTAACCGGTAGCAGGTGTACCGTCCGCTGTCAGCTCCTCGCTAACGTCTAGCAGTCAGCTTAGCTGTCAGCTGTTCTAGCAATCAGCTTAGCTGTCAGCTGTTCTAGCAGTCAGCTTATCTGTCAGCTGTTAGCTAGCCAGCTCGTCTAGCAGGTTAATAGGAGTTGTGAACAGCGATCGCACAAACAGTCAGTGCTGCATGTCAACGATTTTCCCGTCTTTGCTCAGCAAGACTGTAGATCAAGAACAGGGCAGAAGACACGTGACCCTGAGGTTACTAATACCTTATGGTAATCTTAAACATCAGGAACCAGCTTGCGGTGAAACGCTGGCGTACACGTGAAGAGCAGCGTGGGTCAGAGGGTACTAGTCACGTGTTGGTCCTCTGTCCTAATTTTCTTTCAAAAAATCGTTTTGTAAATCATTGCCTTTTGTCCCCTTTCTCTCCCTCCATCTCACTTCCCTTCTTTTCTGCATTCTCTTTCTCTCGTCTTTTTCATTCTACACCTCTCTCTCTCTCTCTTTTGTCATCTTCCTCTCTTTTTCCTATATTTTCTGTTCATTTGTTCTGTCTTTCTCTCCCTTCTTCCTTGTCCATGTCTCTCCTGGTTTCTTCTTTCTTTTTTTATTTTTTCCTTCTCTCTTGTCATTGTTGGCCTCCTTCCCTCTCTCTTCTGTTTTTTTCACCTTTCCCTCTTTCTCGTCTTTTGTCTTTTTTAACCTGTCTTTTCTTTTATCTCCTGTCCGTTTTGGCCCCCACCACACCTTTCTTATTCTATAGAGATCTAGAAAAAAGAACAAATATCTTCCTTTCTGTCACTGCGGACATAAATTTTCAACCCCTTTCTCTTTTCTCCTCCCATTCCCCCTCACAACCACGTGCACACACGTACACATCCCACACACAGTGACTACAACAAGATGCCTCATCAGAAAGTTTCCGTTGAGCGAAGTGTCTGATGAAGCCTGATGTTACATGATTAATTGTACTACTCCACGTCACAAATGTCCTGGTAACTCGTTTTTCACATGTCCACTGAATGAAACTAGTACCTGATTATTTACACGGCACTTACTTTACACGCATAATTATCGTTTTCTCAATAATACTGATGCTGAAAAATGTCACTTACTAAAGTTCATTTTAATGTGTGTTTACATTATAAGATGTGATCATAGGTTTGATGATGTGAGTAGGTGAATCCATTTCAAGCCTCGTACACATGGCTCCTGCAGGTAGGATAAGACTGTACATATTATATTCATGGTGTGTTTGCTACCAGTACATGCAGGCAGAGGACCAGGAGGAAGAACTTGGAAGAGAAAGATGTGGGACTGCTGTTCAAGTCTGGATGTTACCTGTGTTATGATTATTATTTAGAGAACTCACAATTTATGAATGCAGTTGAGAAGAATAAGCTGATTTGGTGTGCTGTGCCATCAATTTTCAACGTTACCAGCCCACCATCACCTGTCACATCAACAAGATCACTTTGTTGGTTTCTCTGTATTGTGTGCATTTGCGTTTGATAAGTTTTCATATGCTGTTCAATGAAGTATTGGTAGTATAATATATTACAGAACATTATTTTTGTTTTTCTCCTTACGATAAACTTGTCACTCTCTATAGCCTTGTAAAGCGCTTTATCTAAAGACCTACCGTTACTACATGATTTTTTTAAATAAATTTCTTTTCTGATCTGATCTTTTCTGATTGTTAGTTTTTGTTTGTTTGTTTGTTTGTTTGATATGATCTTTTCTGATTGTTAGGTTTTGTTTGCTTGTTTGTTTGTTTGTTTGATATGATCTTTTCTGATTGTTAGTTTTTGTTTGTTTGTTTGCTTGTTTGGCCAAGGTAAATACAGAGTCAATGTGGTGTGTGAACAATTTTCGTTGCTAGCTCGTTCACACACACACACACACACACACACACACACACACACACACACACACACACACACACATATATATATATATATATGAAGTTAGATAAATTAAATCTTATAAATGTGTTGTAAGCACCTAAAACTATATGTTATGAAAATTACTGCACTAACATACTCCAAGGTAGGGTTTGCATTATGCTTCTATTTAAAATTTATTTTTACTTCACAGAAAGGCCGACTAAGCTTAAGTTATGTTACTAATAATCCACTGGATCTGCAAAAGGTTATAAACATTTCAAATACAGAAAAACATTATGAACAGATCACTGTGAATATTCTCTAGGCATCTACAGACAACGGCCTATTTTATTGTTCATCAAGCAATGCCTGTTGTTTGCCAGTGTTTATGAAAAATATAACGCACATACAAGAAACAATTTAAAGATAATATGTACACACTGAAACATATCATCATGTTAGTGCACGCATTACTGGACTGCGATTTACTAAACAGCGACAGAAACAAAGTCTCTTATCTGGTTCTATGTAATTATCTCCCCTGAAACAATGCATCATCAAGGCCGCTAGGATCCTATGCGAGGCACGATCATCGCTGTTTACATCAAAGACTTTGCGTTGTGATGCACTGTGTTGTCTTTAATATCCTCGGTCACACACTGTGGCACACCGCCAAGTCCCCCGCCTGTGGCTTTGACATGAGTCACCACCGATTAGCTCGAGTCCTGGGTCAGGTCCCGACGAGGAAGGAAAAAAAATTCCTACCGTTGAAATCAGTCAGCCTTTTTCTGCAGTGCTACTGTCTCATATATATAATTCTTCTTGTGATCCAGTTGCGCTCGCGCGTGTGTGTGTGTGTGTGTGTGTGTGTGTGTGTGTGTGTGCAGGTAACGTGAGATTGTGCGCGTGCGTGTGTGAGAGAGAGAGACAGGAGGAACAGAGGGAGAAGGTATGTTGCGAATGATATCAGTCACCTGGATCAGTAATAGATAAGGTGCAGACAGAGAAGTATTTGCCACATGCTGTACCAAGTTCTGTGTTGTTACCGTTGTAGTGGTGAACATCAGTTTTGGCAAGCATGGCGTAGTATTCGAATTTTTTCTGAGAGGAGGAGGGTTGTTTGCAATGATGACCGGCTTGCATGGCTTTCCTCTGTCTCAATTTTGGTCTTCAGTGAGAGACATAGTGAGAGAGCGACATTCAAAGAAAGGAGGCAAGAAAAGTCATAAAGATAGTGGAGATTAAAATAAGAAAGTGGCAGAGGAAGATATTATAGCGACATTTTTCAAATTTTTTCTAAGAGCCCCTTTATCTCTGACGTCACTAACCGCGTGGTTAAAACTAGTTTTAAAGTGTGACACCTCGTCACACGACACTGTGCAGTCTGTCCTCTTTCCGAAAAAAAAGGTTTTTATTCGAGAGGTTAGTAGATCCTGATTTCTATTTTCGTAGCTTGTTGACATCAACTAACGCATGACTCACTGTGTGAAAGTAATGATCACTGAAACCTCAATCCGTCATCATGTCTGTCTTTCTGTCATTATGCTTGTTTGAGTTCGTGGATCTGTCCTTTCTTGTGTGTGTGTGTGTGTGTGTGTGTGTGTGTGTGTGTGTGTGTGTGTGTGTGTGTGATAGCATTTTTAAAAAAACGATTTTCGAAGCGGTCCTAGACTTTCAAACTTTTTATTACTTTTACCCAGTGGGTTATATCCCGTACCCTGGCAATAGTGACTTGTATATACGCCTATCCATTATTTCTTACCTGCATGGTAAAAGTACAATTTGCCCATAACAGTGTCCACATATAATCTGAGATAGAAGATAATGCTGAATCTCACTGCAGTCGCACGTTACCGAAGATTGTGAAAGCAAATTCTTCATTGTCTTCCCTTGTTCTCCCTCCCTCCCCCCCCCTGCTGACATTGCTGTAGGTTTTTTGAATAGTTCTTGCCCACCAGTTACCGGACTTATTTCTCAAAGCCGGGAACTTTTCAGCTTTTCAGTTAACTACAATTTTCGAGAAATAATCTGGAGTGAGTGTAGGGGGGAGGGTTGCAGGTGGGCGAGAGACAGCAGTGGGGAGGAGAACGGAAGCGACATTCAGTGTAGGTCGTGACCTCGGGCTCATCACGTGATTTCGATAAACGAAGGCTGCAGCTGTGCTGTCATGTAGCTATGCGGAAATTGCTCATCGGCAACTTGTGGATAGGCTCAATGAGTCCACCCCTCCCCCTCCCCCCACACACACACATACGCCAGTTTCCGAGGAAATTCAAAGACGGGTAAGGGGTAGCGATGGATGTGTTTTCAAGGGGCGGTCCGGTGGCGCAACGGTTATCGCCTGTCACCAATACAGTGAAGGTTGGCTGTCCTGGGTTCAGTTCTCGTCTCGGGCACGCTGTTCTTTCTCTGCATGTGGCATCTGTTTTCAGGGCTGGCTGCCTTGCCGTGATATAGCCTTCGTTGCTGGCTCGGCGTAAAACACCAATTTTAAAAAAAAAGTGTTTTAAAGGAGCATAAAGTCTAATACCAGCAGGCAGCAGGCAGTCAGTGCTAATTTCTCGCTAAATATCACCGCCTTCGAGCCTGAAATACCCACAGCGATGACAGGAGATGTAACTGTATCTAAACCTGCCATACACTGACAAACGATTTGCAGATCATCTCGTTGTCATAGTTTATTTATAGGATTTTAATATTTTATTGTTCTAGGTGTATACCTGATGATCGTACTACAAGAATTCGGCTGTTCTAAAACTAACACATGCAATAGCACATCCATGTCATTGAGCTTTCCGTACTAAATGAACTGCAAAATCATGAAATAAATGTGTGAGCTCACCGACAATCCTTCTCAAACAGAACGATGCGAATAAAGGAGGAAGAAACATCTTGCATAAACCTCTGCATTGATTCCAAGGTTACCTTGTCGGCCATGGCGGCGATTGACGTTGGAGCGCAATCCGGCTTTACCTTTACAGCAGATCTCCACACATTAGAGAGCTGTTTTCTGAGCAAAAGACCTGCTTGTTTTGTAGTTTATGGAATTTGACATCTTCTGATGCCAATATTAATCAGTGTGTATTTCGTGTCCATAAAAATCGCTATCTATTTTTTCACAGTTGATTTTAGAGCACTATGCTTTAGTCCCCATGTTTTTGGTATCAATTTAAAGGTTATTTTTTCCTCTAGTAATACTAACATGTTCAACAACAAGCATGTGCATGTGTGAGAAAAGTTATCTGTACATGTGAAGCGATGTAGAGAAACCTATGCATGTTTCTATTCATGTTGACGTGTCCGTGTGTCTATTTGTCCACGTGTGTGTTGAAATTACCCTTATGAATTTTAATTTTTTGCTGGTTGCTTCAAGGGCACTTTTCTCTCTTTTCTTGTTGACAGATTTTTCTTTGTAAAGCGCGGTGAGCCTGGTTTTTGCTGGGGAACTGCGCTATAAAAGCTCACATTATTATTATTATATTGGTTATTTATTATTATCTATGGCATTTCTCTCTCTCCCTCTTTGCCCTTTTGTGTGTGCATGCACACTAGAGGTGTGAATTCTCTTGGTGATCTAATATTCCTCCCACTACACTCAGCTGCAACTTTTCTCCTCATCATGGTTGTTTCTCCTTGGTATCTTTTTTAACTTCAGTCGGCCTGTTGCCGGTTGCCCAGAGATGTAAAAATGTTTAAAGTCAAAATGGCCTTCATCTCAGGTCACAGTCACAAACGCCAGTTTGTCCAATGACTTGTGAATGTGTCTGTGGTTTGCCACAGCCGACAACGAGCGATAACCTAGACAAGGGGTGGGCAACTTTTTTTTTTTGAGGGTCGGTCTTATAATTCATACATACCAATAAACCACACTGCGTGACTATACAACAAACCTAGTGATAATGGGGTGAAAACATGCGTACATTGTGGTGTTCACTTAACGAATTTAATGTGAAAGGTGAAGCTGCTTGAATTCCCTCAAGAGCCTTTCAAAATCTGGCCTCGTTTCCAATGTGGCCAAATGTTCGTCTGTCATCCGCGAACACAGGTCAGACTTGCTCTGCTTCATGATCAAAATTGTTTATTCGCACACATCCGTCGAAAATCACCAACATTCCTTTTTAAGTTCGGAAATGTGTCCCTACTTAGCGATTTGAAGAACTTTTGGGGATTAAAAGAATCTTCTAAGCTTCTAAATAAAGTTTCAGTCTGTAAGGCTGTATCCCAAAATCAGCTGTTTCATTTTCTGGGCAAAAATATCTCTTCTTGGACACGACAACCTAAGCGATGTTTCTTCATTTGACTTGAAGACATGCACAGATTTCCTAAACTAAGCCACACTCGCTGTTACAAATACTATTGGCACATAAGAGAACTCTTCAGTATAGGAGAGTAATTTTCTCCTCCTTTCCTAGTCGCACGTGAGAATGCCGATGTTTGAAGGCTTATATCTTGAAAATTAAGCTTAATTATGTACTCATATTTTGGTAATTATTATTTTTAAAATGAATTTAAACGATCATAAAGATGTGGCACTTGGCTTGTCCTTTAACAGTGAGTGAGTTTTTTTTAATATATTCTTTATTCAGTAAATGCAGTTCACATAACTTGGCATCCATTTCATTTTTAATTCAAGATAAAAGAAAAGGTAGAGGGAAAAAAGAGAAAGACAAAGTAGAGTGTTCACTAATGTTCCATTACAAACAATTTTACGTGACTACATTTGAGTTTGCTATACAAAATAAATAGTAAAATTATCATGTACATAATCACTTTCCAATACAAGCCAGCACACATGCTTTAAAAAATCCTTGATACCGCCTTATGATGTACCAGCACACAATATACAACTGTTCTTTTTTATTTTTTTATATTGGCACAGACATAACAAATCACACATGTTGCAATAGAAAAATCAATTAAGTGGAGTTTGGGCAAGAATTGTGCTGGTCATTTAACTAATATACAACCTGGACTCCTTATAACACATTGAAACTAATTGTTAGGTAATGTCTTTTACATCAAGTTGATTTGTGCTTTATATGCATCATTTTATCTCTACATCTGAAACCAATTTTTGTCACAAAGCAATTAATGAAATATAATACTGGTTATCTTTAGTGTAACAATTTCTATATGGAGCATCATTCCTTAAGCAACAAAAGAAATGATGGTTACAGGTAAAGTATAATCAGTACCCTTAGTTAACAAAACAACGGGATACAGAGAATTAAAACCATTTGGATGCATCCATGTAAAAGGACAACAATGGTGGAGAGATTTCTGACTGTAAATGGTCACACCATTACTGATGCAAAAATGTTTAGGACTTTGCATTTTCAATACATATATCAGTTCCACACCTAGTTTGCAAGGCTACATTTTAGGAGAACAAGAGTTGATTTTGGCAGCCTTTTCAATGAATACAAAACTATCAAAGGTATAGAAAATCAAACTATTCATCATGGTCTAATGTTCAGGGGTCAGTTCCACAACACGTTTCTAAACCTTAAAACTGTTCTAAAGAACCAAAATCTCTTCTTAGCCATTTTGATGCATTGCAGAAAAACATACAAAAAATTGGTTTGACAGGACGGAAAGTCAGACTTAAACAACTTTATCTTACTTAAAGCAGTTTTAGTTTTAAAAATTGTAAAATTGTGTGTGCACTTTAAATTAATTATCTAAATAGATTTAAGGCCTAAAAGTGGGTTCGAAATGTGTTGTGCAACGAGCCCCAGTTCGGTACAAAGTACTTAGGAAATTCTCTGACAGTGAGATTTGACCACATGTGACTTTATCTTACATGTTATAGTATTAGCACTCACAATCAATATAAAAAGCACAAAACACTGGAAAGCAATGGAATTGTTTGGCTAGATGCGCGGAGTGATGCTCACACAACAAGAAACAACTCCACACTGAGCAGGAGGAGGCGTGGGTCGCCCTTTGTCTTCGCAAAATTAGCAGCGAGGTCACGTGGGCACGCCGATGAAAACCGAGCAGCTTTGTCGCGGAAACAATCGACGAAAATCGAAACTGAGGATAACCGAAGTCAATGAAAACCAAGGTTTCACTGTACCAAGGGTTGCGGTAGTCACAATCTCTCGGGCACCTGCTGGAATGGTCTAGAATATTCTACAGTACACAGACCGGCAAAACAGCCGTGCGGCCAGTCAGGTAGGGTCACATATTCTACTTTAGTGTTGGCGGCCACCAAGCGACACCCAGCACAAACAGCTACAACATTTAATTCGTAACAAAAGGAATGCATGATCCTCAGCTACTTTCGACTAACCTCAGTACAGTATCAATAAAGTCTTTTTACATCTTGAGTCGGGACTTGTGAGCGATATATTTGAATATTTCTCAGCTTTTCTCGCAAGCTCTTTCTTAAATAAACAATGCACTTTTTTTCATTCTTCATTACTTTCAACGAACTCTAGGACTCTAATGTTGCCGCGATGTCAAATGCAATTTGCCATTAAAAGAAAAGAATGTTACTGACCAACGATAGAAAGTACAGTACAGTGTATCTTGGATTGTATGGCTTTTGAAAGGACATGAGATCATGGACAGTGCGTGCAAAGCAGGGAAAAGCTGCCAGAAAAGATGGCGAGTCTCGTGTACTTGTTCAAATTACATAATCTTTCGAAGGCAGCCATACACTGCACTGGTGCGTCTTCTTAACCCTTTGAGTTATCACGTGCATTTTTAAGAGGGTTGGGAACCTGAACCCAGCTTTACACACTGAACACCCAAGGTTTTTCACCAATGTCAGCACGTGTTTAAGCTCTTTCTCTGATAGAGAAATCACCGCTTTTTTGTTTTTGTTTTGTTATTTGGTGTTTTTTTTTTTTTGTTTGTATTTTCTTTTGTTTTGTTTTTGCTTTCAGTGGAATGTGGAATGCTTCTACAATGTCAAATTCTATTTACCATTAACAATAGAATGGAAACACAATGTTACTTATCAAACAGAAAAGGGGCATTAGGTCATGGATTAATATAAATATAAAAAAGGGAGTCACTGACAGAATGTGCGAAGAAAGAACCTGTCGTCAAAGCACGAATGTTTCTTCACAATCACAACTGACAATCTTGGTTCTTTCAACAAACAACAAAACTATTGCCTGAGGTTGTCCAAATCATGTTAATTTTTTTTCTAACGTAGTGGCTCAGGACTTAACGGTATACAACAAAATAATCATATGCAGTTTTCCACGTCAACAAAGTCCTAACGAGAATAGAATGGATAAGATATACATGTAAACCTCTGGGCGCTCCCTCGATCAGTCTTTGTATACTCAAGTGGTCTAATCAAAACATAAAGGTTAGTACACATCATGCACTCTCTTTCTCTCTCATACTGTCCCACACGAATATCCAATCTCTCTGTCCTAAGGCCTGTATTGCAGTCGTTGGACTTTTACTTTCTTTTGTTGTTTATGGTTTGGATTATCTTTTTGTTTTTATATTTTTAGCTTCTTTCTTTCGTTAAAACCTTTCTTCATTTCTTTCGGTTCAAATGAGTGTTAAACATCAATCTACAAAGCTGAAAGCTGTCATCCTTGCCACACCCACCACCTCACGCCCCCCCCCCCACATGGTTAATTGTTTCAACACTCAATAAGCAGGTTGGATTATTTCCTTGGCCAACTGTTATTGTGACTGTATCCAGGACACACAGCTGATCTCGGCTTTCAAAAATCAACACACAACAGTTAATTCGGTGAACGGAACAACGTATTAAATAAGTTTATTTCAGAAAAAATAAGCACACAATTATATGTACAGGTAAAGTGTTACTAAGGGAGGGAATAACAGCAACCAAGGCAAGAGAGAATATCATTTGAAATCAGTTTATCTCTTCCTATCGAGTTAGTTAATTGTTGTTTTATGCCAAGTCAGCAACTAAGGCTATCTCATGGCAATCTCTTCCTATCGAAAAAAAAACACAAAAAAAACAAAGACGAGATTTTACAGCTTTATGTGCTACTGTTCCAACTGAGTCTCATTTGAAATAAGCTTATCCAATATACATATGCGTACGATTTTATGTACAGACTAAATGTTACTGTCTTCATATAAAACCTGTCTTAACATGCAGTTACATACAGTTATATATAAACAAAGAGACTCACGACATCAGTTCTGTCTGGATCTGGAGAAAACCAATGAATTCAATTTCGGTCGAAAACAAGGCCTACCGCAGTAGGGTTACCTCAATGAAGATTCAGGTATGGGGTAGATATTGGTCACCAGTCATTCTGACAGCTTCATCCTGTCCCGTCTGGTAAATGACACTCCCCACACCCCTAGACAGATTTACCACGGACCTTCATTCCCTGGATAAGTGTCTCTCCTTCGTTGCCTCTTTGCTCTATCATAGCAGTAACCAATCGTAACAAACCAAGGGCTGTCGCTTCCGTTTTCAATCAAAATGGCGGATCTTCCTAACATAGAAAAATTTTTGAAGTGAGTAATTAAGCTTTTCTCTCATCAGAACCTTGTTAAAGAAAATTGATTGCAAAATAAACAGCATTTTCTGTAAAATGTATTGTTTGTTTAGAGAAAACGCATTTAGATTTTACGACAATTTTATAATATAAAACATCGTCACAACAGATGCTATTGACTTTTTTATCACTAACAATTAAAAAAAATAGTGTTTTTGATTTTGGGGAAAAAAATTGTATAGATTGTTCTGTTACGAAAACAAAACATCTACTTTCAGAATTTATTTAAGGTATGCAAACGAAGAACCGGAAACACGAGGCCTGTCTAAAGGAAAGCCGAGACTTACACCGGACATGAACCTGAGTCGCTTATCCAGTAATGAAGGTCCGTGGATTTACCATCTGTTTGACCGTCGCATCAGCTAGACACGCTTGATGGCTGGGCCATGCACTGGACACGCATGGTTGCTGGGCAACGTTGCGCATTGAAAGATGAATGGTGTGGAACTGTTACTGCTGTCCACTGACTTTTGTGATCGCTACATCAGTGGTCCCCTAGGTGATGACTTATTTTTGCACTCGGTCAGGCCACAACGAGCTGAACTAAAGCTGAACAATCTGTTACAATCTGTGCTGGACTAGTAGGATGACACTTTGTATTGGCAATCCATTCTACTCCGTGAGCATGTACAAGCAAAATTTTACAGTGACAGCCCCACCCCCTACCCCCAAAAAACAAAAAAACTTTGAAACATTACCATCAATATATCATGATTTACTGCAAGAGATTAAAATGTATTTTTTGCCATTTGCCAAGTACAAATAAAAAATAAAAAATAATTCTCGTGACTATTAAATTTTTTCGTTACAAGACAACAAAGCGGGCCTACGCATATAAAACTAGTGTGGACAGTTTTTAGACACATAACTAGAGATACAGCTGATACAGCAGCTACCTGTATAACTCATCCCTGTGTCCAACACTTTGTGTTATTAAAATCATACTCGAAACAGTGTTTGAACTAAACCCTGGAACTAAACTCTAGAATCAGTACGATGTCATCAAGACCCCGAATGTGTTGTTGGTTGCTCTGCTTTCCAAAAATTTGGATAAAAAAAAGTAATTATGTTGTATAATCAGTCTGACATTGAAATATTTACATCATAATATATAATTAATTATTTTGTAGCGTGAGATGTTTCGATTGTCTAGAAACATAAAGATATAAAATTCACATACAGTCAACTAAGAGACAGAAAAGTAAGGAATTTTACACAAACTACCTAAAGGCATGGCCCAAACAATGTCTGCCAGAGAGATAACTCAGACGTATACACGTCAGTTCCACTTGAGTTTCCATGGCAACGCTATCCAGACATGGACAGCATGGCGCATGATTACACTATATAGTCATTTTACTTTCCTGGTGTTTTATCTATTTATTTACTTTATTTTTTTCTTCTTATTTTTTTATTTATTTTGTTTTTGCTGCGCAATGAGCATTCTTCTGAATGGATACCTGCGCGTCACAAATGGACATCATCATCATCATCATCATCATCATCATCATCATCATCATCATCATCATCATCGTCGTCGTCGTCGTCGTAGAAAAAGCTTACATCTTCGTACAAAAACAAATCCTCGTGACATACAGCAATCAGCTCACACCGATCAGCCAAAAAATGTTGTATCCTCACTTCCTTATACACAAATCTCTCATATTGACATTTTTGCTACTTTTCACGCAATGAATCAAACATAGCATCGAAATCCCTGCTGGAATACGAAGATAATTTGTATTTAAAAAAAAATTCTTTCAATAAACATCAAAAGCAACTTGAAAACAGAACCATTGGACAAATAAATGTCGCCAGCGGTATAGTGTCTAGCTGTCTCCATAAAAACAGCTTGCAGCGTCGAATAACTGTGCGAGGAAGTAGGAAGGGATGGCCGTCATCTCGGCCTGCATGCACGACATGGGGATGGTCAGGCGACCTTCGAACTCGCACGTGTGACCTGAGTGCACGTGCACCAGAAGAATGTCGTCGAGGAAATTACCGTTCTCGGCCTGACCCCCGACCACGTAGACGTCGGCCTTGCGGACGAAGACGGCGAAGTCTTGCCGCTTCTTCATCGTCGTCAGGCGATGGATGTGCAGAGAGACCGGGCGGGCAGCCTGCGGCGTCGCGGCGGTGCTTGTCGTGCGCGGCGCGGCGTTCGCGTCCACTGTCGCCGAACCTTCGAGGGCCTGTGTGCACTCCTGCTTGCCCTGTTGCCGATGAAGCTCGCTTTCTTTCTCTTCTTCTTCTTCGTCGTCGTCGTCGTCGTCGTCGTAACCGAAGAGTTGTTCTTTACGTCCCTCCTCCTCTCTCGCTTCCTTGCCGCCATATTTTCCAACCTTCTTCTTGTCTGGTTCATCATATCCTACCATGTCATCCTCGGCAGCTTCGTCCTCGTCGTACTCGTCTCCAGGACCACTGATGTCGTCGTGGTTGGGGAGTAGGTCGTCGTCGTTGTCATGGAGCTTGTCTGGATCCACATTATGACGATCGTCAAATTCGCTCTCATCGCCTTCGAAGTGTTCGTCAAAAGCTTGGCGCTCATGGTCTTCATTATCATCATCGTCGTCGTCGTCGCCAAAGTGATCTGCGTTTGCTTCTCCGCCCTTCCCGGCATAGATCTTCTCGCGAAACAGCTTGGAAGGGTCACTTAACCACGTGACCTCCGCTTCTTCAGCGTCTTGGTCTGCGTTTTCCGGGACCTGTGACCTCGACTCTGGTGGCCGGGATGAAAAGTCGAGATGTGGCTTCTGCATCAGGAGCGCCTTCTGGTGCAAAGAACAGTCACGTGGCTGCGGCTGTTTTTAATTAAAGTGGTATATGTCTGTATAACTTTCAAGTGAGTGAGTGAGTGAGTGAGTGAGTGAGTGAGTGAGTGAGTGAGTGAGTGAGTGAGTGAGTGAGTGAGTGAGATCCCTCCCCAGACCCCGTCACCCCGTCGAAAGAAAAAAAAGAGGAAGAATCTTATATACCTTTTTGTCTCCTGTGCTGGCAGAAGCCACGGCGCTCGCCAGTCCCAGACATTCAAGTGACGGCAGAGGTTCTAATCCTTCCTGGGACTCCTGACGGCCAAACTCGGAGCCAGCGGTGCTACTGCTTATGCGGATCTGGCGAAATAAGGAATAAAATCATGCTTATCACGTTTTGTTCAATAAAAGGCTCGTGGTCACTATAAACGGTTCTAGCCGTAGGAGGTCATACTCCCACGGCACTGGCCTAAAAAGAGTCAAGGTTTTAGTTACAAGGCACAATGATCTGGCCAAAAAGATAGGTCATGGCCATAAATACATGGATCTGGCTAAAAGATAATCGAGGTCATTAAAGTATCTGGCCGAAGAAAGAGACGGGAATAATTATAGTCTCATTGAATTTAAATGAAGTAAATCGTAAACTCGGTAGTTTCCGATGACTGATCGAGAAGGGAAAGGAGTATGTACAGCAGACACTCACTCACACACACACACACACACACACACACACGCGCGCGCGCGCGCGCGCGCGCTTCACTAAGCACCACAAACTCAGTCCTGTCTGTCCACAACCACTCACTTTGTAGATTATGCCCTCTGGACAGACCAGGACGATTTCCTTGCCCACCACCACAGCGCGTGCGTTGTCCACAGGGTGGGGCAGGACGGCGACTAGGCACACCTCCCTGGACTTGATGTCAAGACACTGAACCACACTCACGCTCTCTCCTTTCTCGTTCTTTCCTCCAAAGATATAGATCTGAAAAAGAACTCGCTCAATAAGTGACCACAACTGTACAGTATTTTTCAGTTTTTCAGTAAACCTGATAAGAATATTCTCTGTAGCGTCTACTAATGCCTTTAGGTGGTAGTGCTCTATGCGGTGATGTTGGAGCGGTGGTGGCTTGACTGACCATGTGAAGGAGCAGGATATGATGTTATGCCTGATGCTGTGATGGTGGTGCAGTGAGTGATGGTGTTGTAGTGGTAATGTTGTGACTGACAGCTGTAAGTTTTCCAACCTTGTCTCCCAGGGCGACAGCAGGAGCCCCTTCCACTGGTACCTCCAGGCGACCCACTTCCGCCCACGAGCTGCCCTCCACGTCGTACATACTTATTTCTGGTACCAGCTTCTGGCCATCCTCTCCCTTCACGTCCCGTCCACCCAAGAGGTACAGACGGCCATCCAGCTGCACCATGGCGTGCCCCTGACGCCCCCGAGGCAGGTGACCAAGATCACGCCACGTATTCTCAGTGGCGGCGTACATAGCAAACGTGTAGGGAGCTCTAGACAGACAGCAATTTAGAGAAAATCGTTTTTTTCCTTACAGGCTTACGAGCTAATCCTGGAAATAAAATAATGAAAGAAAACGGAAAACAAAGAAACGAACGAACAAACAAACTAACTAACAAATGGTAGCAATAAAATGAAGGGAAATATGGAAGAAATTAAGAAGAGAAAGAAGGAAAGACTATTAAGAAGACCCTGCTATTTTTCTATTTTTCGATCTCTCTCACTCTCTCTCACACACACACACACACACTCCGCTGTGGTCTCCGACCTTGACCCCCCGCTGATGTAGACGTCGTTTCTCCAGACCGACGACGCAAATTGGATGCCGACGTCGTGGGGCAGTGAGGCGATGGCGTAGATCCAGAATCCCTTGGAGTAGTAAGCGCCATCTAGGTAGCCGGCCATGACATTGGTGAGCGGTGCCTGCTGCACGACACAGCCGCCCAGCAGCACCACGACGCGCCGCATGCCGGGCATCAGTCGCTTGACGGTGTGCGCCAGACGCCCCAAGATGTCCAGCTGGATCTGACGCCCGTCCTTCTGCAGGCCAGCCAGGTGGTACGTCAGGGCCTCGTCTATAAAGGCTGTTGACACAACATAACCCTCGCAAGTCTCGTTTCGTATATTACAGGTTACTACTAAGAAGCGCTTATTACTCTTTTCGAATGTCACAGGTTATTTCTCACAATATATTAAAAAGCATAGAACGGTTTTCGCATGTCAGGTGTCATTGATAAGAAAAGGCTGTGACACTTTTCGCATGCCACAGGTTATTGCTAAATTCACAAAAAAAAACAATTTTGTATTTCACTTGCTAGGTGAGAAATACGTATAAGAATTTTCGCATGTGATTGCTAATAAATGCCGAAGGTGCTTTTCGCGTGACACTGGTTAGGTCGTTGGTAAGAAATGCCGGTAATGTTTGTCTCATGTCATTGATTGTTGGTAAAAAAAGAGGCACAAGTTGTTACTAAAACATTCCTATATCATGTTTTGTATGTCACTAGTAACTGCTTACAATTGTTTGGAACATATTTTTTGCGTTCTGTAGTTGTTTACTATTGTCAGAAATTGCCTGCCGAGTCATAAAGCGCAGTGGTGAGCTACAGACGGTAAGATCTAAACTTACTAATAAAAAAAAACTTTTGATGAGAAAGGAAGCCATTACTTTACAAAGTATGAAATATGGAAGAAGGTGAAACTTTTGACAATAAATCAATTTTAGATGGCGACAGGAACTGGTTCGAGTAAAGAATTATAGTTGCAAATCAGTGGTAAATTATCTCCACTTAGCGGGAAGCTAAATCGACAAGCGTGGATGTCTCTAGGAGGAAGTCAGAAAGCAACTTACAGCCAAACTCAGTTTTCAGACCAATCAGCTCGTTGTTGCGAAGCTCGTTGACGTACTTGGTGGACAGGTAAGGAAAACACACGAAGGGAAGCAAATCTTTCAAGTATTTGCGCCTCTCCTCGCGAGAGTAGCCTACCCAGTCCAAGATGGCTTCCAACAGTTCGTCTTCATAACGAAACTATCCACACAGAGATAAAGAGAGAGAAAAAAAAACTGGGAAATGTTAATACCATCACATAAATAAATACCCAATGGCCCCTTCGCACTGCTCCCCTCTCCCCGTGACATTTTAATAGAAACATAACTTTACTTTTGAAAACGCTCACACCTGGAAGTCAACTCCGCGCCAGACATGATGCTGTTGCTGTAAAATTTTCGACGAGAAGCACGGTCCGAAGTCATTTTCCAAAGTCTCGAGAGTTCTTTGTTTTAAAGGTCTATTAGGGTGTAAATTTTTGTAACTGTGTTACTGGCGCAGACAGCGTACCATGAGGAAGTCAACGATAATTTATGTAACTGTGCGGTTACCAGTGGTGTCATACATACGTCACCGTATTAACTGTTCAGTGGCCGGCGGTGTCATACATACGTCACTGTATTAACTGTTCAGTGGCCGGCGGTGTCATACATACGTCACTGTATTAACTGTTCAGTGGCCGGCGGTGTCATACATACGTCACAGTATTAACTGTTCAGTGGCCGGTGGTGTCATACATACGTCACAGTATTAACTGTTCAGTGGCCGGCGGTGTCATACATACGTCACAGTATTAACTGTTCAGTGGCCGGCGGTGTCATACATACGTCACTGTATTTACTGTTCAGTGGCCGACGGTGTCACACATACGTCACTGTATTAACTGTTCAGTGATCATCGGCATCAGACATACATCACTGTATTAACTATGCAAACAGCATACCGTGAGGCCGTCATGACCGAGCAACGTGGTCACGTGAGACGGAGATAGCTTCAGGAAATCCTCTGTCTGTCGAACAGTCTGGAACTTGGTCAGAGCGAGGTTACGGGCTCGTAGTGCCAGCGCGTGGCTGTTGTGGTTGTCGGCCCACTCCCATATTCTGAGACACGACCTGCGCGGAAAAGACTCTAGCTTCACACCCTGCTTGACTAGCCACACTAGACCCTATAGCATTCTATTCCATTGTACTATGCCGTATTATACTAAATTTACTGGACTGGATTACTTGGTATTTTATTTCTATTTTTTTCATGCCAATGTATTTCTGTATGCATGTACGCCTGTAGGTCTGTCTTTGAGTATGTACGTGTGTATCCTTATCATTATATTCTGCAATTACTTTGATTGTGATCATGTCGAGTCAGTTTATTCTGCTTATGACAATTCGTGGGATGAGATAACCTTTTTGTCGGTGCCCGCTGCTTTTAAATGATTGACACCCGCTCCTACAGCGTGTGACGTCACTTATATACCGGTCGAGTGGGCAGGTGAGGTGGAGCCGTACCTTTCTCCCAAATCTCTGACGAGGACGTCCACACAGCGATACTCCACTACAGCCATCTGAAGGTAGGTCGCTGCGTTGAGGA
Organism: Marisa cornuarietis; assembly: GCA_004794655.1. Classification (NCBI taxonomy): domain Eukaryota; kingdom Metazoa; phylum Mollusca; class Gastropoda; order Architaenioglossa; family Ampullariidae; genus Marisa; species Marisa cornuarietis. Next base: position 1,086,911 of record SMMW01000597.1, read on the forward strand.
TTTCCATCGCAGTGTTGGGGCGAATGACGTCCTTGCCCTTGTAGAAGAGCTGAAGCAGAAGCTTGAAGGCTTTGGGGCTGACGAACTGGGGGTCAAGGCTCACAGCAGCCTGACCTTTCTCGTCCAAGTCCATGCCGGAGACAAGGAGGGACCGGAAGTAGCCAGACACGGCCGCCATTACCACTCGGTGACACAGAAACACCTGAAAGAAAATGAAAATTAGAGGACTTAATTACGCTTACACTCTTACGCCCGCCATGCTTTAAAGGAAGAACTCACGAAATTCAGTCCTTGAACTCGCTCTATCTGGTTAGTACTGAAGAGAGGGCCAGTGAGAAAGGTACAGAGACACAAATACACAGGCAGTCTCATAGATGGGTAGAAAGAAAAAAAAACCAGACGCATAGAAATATAGATACAGAGAGAGAGAGGGAAAAGACAGACGTAACAGGCGGACTCATGGATGGGCAAAAGAAAAAGAAAAGACAGCAATACAGAGTGAAAAAATAGACACACAGACACACAGATATACAGACAGACGAGAGAAAGGGAGAGAGGGATATATTTAAATCAGTGGTATTCAAACTTTTCCAGGCGAGTACCACTTTCAAAAATTCGAATTGACCGAGTACCACATCTGAACCCTACATACAGCCCCAGTAAAATATATATACACATTCTTTTATTTTGGTGCATGGTGTTCACGTACCACCTATCATACCTTCGCGTACCACTAGTGGTACACGTACCACAGTTTGAAAACCTCTGATCTAAATAATAGCGAGAGAGAGAGACAATGAGTCGCACTAGACAGAAAAAAAACTTCGTAAGACACAGAAACCTAAAGTACCACTTGCCTGCTTCTGGACGAGGATACACACACAGATCAAAACTCGTCGAGTTTAGGTCAGACACACGCAAATCAAGACATTGCTTGTTTACCTGGTTCTGGATGCTGACTTACAGGTTAAATTTCCGCCACCTTCCTACAACTGAATCCTTCAAATCTGCACTGAAAACTCATCTCTTCCTTGAGCATTACTCCTAACACAGTCCACACAATGCTCATCCTTCTTACTCTCCCCACTTCTGTTCTTGCTACTTGTCTACCCATCTTTCTCTGCAGAATCACTATTTTCTTCACTCCTGTTACTTGGTGCCTTTTTTGTTTTCTATCTTTGTTTTCTGTTTGTCGTCAGTACTGTCGTTTATTCTTCCGTCCCTCGTGTTCTATCCATTTAGTTCATGTCTCATCCTCGTTTTAAGCGCTAAGAGCATGCTCTCTATGAGTGTGAATACGCTATAAAAATCTTCATTATTATTTATATCAATACCTGCCTCCTTCTTCCTTACTGGGTTTAAGATACTTATAGGTGGAAGGCTTTGTTCCCTGCTTTAGGATGTAACGGGTTAAGACAGAATAAGAAACTGCCTGGTTTCCTTGTTGAACATGCTGACCTGGATCTCGATGAAGAACGACGCCTGCAGGCAGATGGAGGTAAACAATTCAAAGTGCTTCTCACCTGGTCCTGAATGATGACCTGCATATCGAACAGCTGTTCTACATCCCACATCTCCGTCAGACCGTCATGGATGATCCTCGCCACTCGATCCTTTACTCCGTCCTCCTGGGTGTGGTGGTACAGACGTAGAACGCCATTCTGGTCATATTTAGCCAGATATATTTCTTTCCTGAAACAAGGAACATGCCTGTATCGTTCAGGTACAGAGTGAAATGGGAAAAACGACTTTTGAATGTTGAAATGTATACTTTCTTGCAAGATACACATATATGCACATGTACGCGCGCGCGCACACACACACACACACACACACACACACACACACATGTACGTTTCAATGCAAAGCTGAAGTCTATATGAGTACAGTCTATGGGAAAGTCTTATTAACCTTGTTAACTACGCGAACAAAAGGGATAGAAAGAAGAAAAAAACAATGATCGGCTACTGATATACCTGGTAACTCGCCCTCCAAGCAAACTATTATCTGCTTCTATCAAACCTATTTGGTTTGCTAACCAAGCATTAAACCTAACAGATTATAGTTTGAGGTAACTGAAATAAGTTAAAGGCCAACTCGCTCGCAACGTTATTTCTTTATGATCGGGTTAACTTCGTTTTAAAATAATAATTCCCAAAATATGAGTACACGATGATCCTTAATTTTAAAGATATAAGTCTTCAAACATCGGCATTCTCACCTGCAACTAGGAAGGCGGGAAAAATTACTCTTCTATACTGAAGAGTTCTCTCTCGTGATCGAAGTATTTGTAACAGCGAGTGTGCGAGTCTTCAAGCGAAATTAAGAAACATCGCTCAGGTTGTCGTGTTCAAGAAACGATTTTGTTCGCCCAAAAAATGAAACAGCTGAATATGGAATACAGGCCTACAGATTGGAACTTTATTTAGAAACTTCAAACGAAGTTACAAATCATTAAATGGTCCAAACTGAATTCATTCAACAGACTGGTAAGTCAATCAGATCAAAATTTAATAGGCAACAATAGTTACAACTGACTGCTAAGGATTTTTTACAATTAAAAATATAATGGTAGTTTGAAACATGTTTATCGATCGATGTAAAAACTTATTTCTTCCTCATTGAGCTGCATGCAAAATTGTCTATTTACTTACTGATACTCGGTCGCACGTGTTTCCGTTTAACCTCCTTATAATATGTTTATCACCCTCAATTTTTTTTTAGCTGTTTCGATCACGCACATCAATGGTGCCCTCACACTGTCAGTTGTTTTTAGCATTATGCTGGATGAAGATAGGACTGATGATGATGTGTTTGTGACTGTCACACGATGTTACTTGTAGACCAGACGGTGTAGAAACTGTCGATGTTGCATATCTGGTGCTTGATCTACCAGCAGTCGTAGTTGGTTTTAACATCTCGTGCTTTTGTATAGTAAGCACTGCTGTAGGAATAAAATTTCTTCGGTTTACTGAAAGTCCAAGACTTGCTTGTACTGTATAAGTGACTGGATAACAATCGATTTTGAAACGCAAATTCATGAGTACGGTGTGGGGACCAATTAGTTCACACGGCACGTTTGAACAAAGTGAATCCACTGGCTTTTGCTGCCATTATCTTTAGGATTTCCTTCATGAGTACAAACTAACTCCCTCTGAGTGTCGAAGAGAACATTCAGCAACAGCACAATGTGTCCTGGTCAGTTTTATTTTACCGAGGATTGCATCTTTTCTCTTCGAATTCAGCTTGTGCAAACGCTGCTTTTTTTTAGAAATACGTTCGTTTCGTCACTTCCTGTTTTCTCGACAAATCCAGGTGTGCTTTAGAGAAAAATATTAATATAAAATCGTTCATGCCTCTCTGTCATAAAAGACCACCAGAACATGTTTTTGTGATACTTTGTGCTCTGTTTCCAGCGATTTTCGCTGTGCGGTCACGTTGTCCTTTAATATAATTATGCTCAAATCTTAACAGGATAATTGCCTGTAGTCAACCTGCTCGTGTTAAGAGTAACCATGAACATGGTTCCAGCAAGGCCCGCCTCAACAGTAAATTTCCGTAACATATGCCATAGCCCCCTTGTACCATATTCTATCAAAAACCTTCTCACAGTCGATGAAGTAATGGGATGGTTCTCAGCATGGACAAGAGCAAAGTCATGGCCAACACCCCCGTATCTAACAGAACGGAGATCCGCATGAACAAAGTTCTTCTGGAGGAAACATTGACTTTAAATACCTCGACATTTCCAATGGCGGTAGTTGTGGGGGGAACATTCGTTTCATTGGCAGCTTAGCGATACATGAGACAGTGTCAACATCATCTTTAGCACCAGATTTAAGCTTGACATGCCCCTAGTTGTCCTCATCATACTGTACGACTGCAAAATGTGGACCTTGTTCACCTAGTCAAAGTGAAGGACCAGGGTTTCGAACAAAGTGTTTCAGAAGACACCTACGGATCTCCTACAGAGAATACAAGACGAACAAATTTGCCCGCAACGCAGTCGCCACCTTGGGTCTCCAGAAAGTGATATACAAAGTATCGTTTGTATGTATTTGAGGTCGGGAGGGGGCCTACATCCCTGCGTTGCCCGTCTAGTCGCCTGGCGAATTTTTACACACATTTGTATAGACGTCCTTGTAGCCATTACGGAAATCATTAGAATATTCTCGACAAAGAGAGTTAAGAGCTAAATGTGATCGTGCCATCACAGACAAGAAATATTATTATTGTGGGTATTGTGAGAAGTTCAGCAACACATTCTATTCATCTGGGTGGAAAACAGATGTGACTGTTGATGGTTTAAAGTACGAGTGGAGCAAAATTATCTCCCTTCCAGTCGGCTTATAGAAAAGGCCATGGTACTGAATCTTCATTTCTAAAAAGTTGCAAATGATCTACCCCTCTGTGCTCACAATGACAAAGTGTCATTCCTCGCGTTGATAGGCTTGTCAGCTGTATTTGATACTGTTGATTATTCTATACTTCTACATAGACTTCAGCAGTCTTTTGGTATTCATGATGTTGCTTTGTCCAGGTTTCAATCCTGTCTCATGGACCAAACTCTGTGTGTGTGTGTGTGTGTGTGTGTGTGTGTGTGTGTGTGTGTGTGTGTGTGTGTGTGTGTGTGTGTGTGTGAATGATGCTTCTGTCCTGAGATATGGTGTGCCCGCAGGGGTCTGTATTGGGTCCAGTACAATTATTTTTGTTATAAACCTCCCCTCTGTGTGATGTTATATCACGCCATGCCATGTCACATGTGAGTTATACTGATGATATGCAGCTTAATCAGTCAGCTCCACTTACTGAACTCTTTGGACTATTGACACGGACACAGGACTGCATTGATGATGTAAAGTTCTGGATGCTCCAAAACAGACTGAATGACGATGAGGCTGAACTGCTATTTACTGAGTCATCCTTTTCTCCTTCAGTCTCTGTCTATAAACAACTCAACTATTCCTTTCTCGGCCTCTGTCCGCAGCTTGTGTGTCATTCTCGATAAGAGTTTGACTTTTCATCAGCATATATCTCATGTTTGCAGAATTGCTTACCTTGAACTTCGTAGGATCAGTACCATTCGTCATTATCTCACCACTGATACAACTAAAACTCTAATCTGTGCATTTGTGCTGTCAAGGATGGACTCCTGTAATTCTCTCTGCAGAGCATCTAGATGTGAACATATTTCATCTATCATACGCTCTCTTTATTGGCTGCCAGCCGTGGACCGTATAGTCTACAAATTTTCCACTTTCTTACTCTTTTTCTTTCTGACAGTGGTCCTCGGTATCTCTCCGAGCTCACTCCCATCTACACACCCGCAGGACTTCTTTTTCGCTCATCTTCTGACACCAAGCCTCTGTGAGTCCTACTAAGACAAAGACTATGGACAGAGGTCTTTCTCCTGCCAAGACCCATCAACTTGGAACGGATTACCCATCAGCCTTCGACACTCTGAAAGTCCAAACTTAAGACACATCTTTTCAAAACAACGACTTCACTGTGTCCCTGTCCTGACATGAGCGTGTATAAAGTGTGTCTGTAATTTATTTTGTGTGTGAGTGAGTGTATGTTGTAGAAGTGAGCAAATATTGGTGCATTTTTTAGTCTGTTTATGACTTATTTAAATCTTTTGAAAGGCGTTATACAAATCCTCATTATTATTATTTTAAGTAATGGGATGAATGAAAAGGCTGTCAGAATACATTTCACAAGCCAACAGCAGCATTTTCAGTAGAAACATGCAGACACGGCACTGGTAGTAGAATCTGAAGGGTTGGAAATGATTCATCAAGATATATGTCCATGGTAACAAGTTTACCCAGGAAAGCCCCTTATGATAAATAACATTGAATATAAACAATGATTAGACTCAAACTCGCTAAAAATAGCTTACGACCCACGCACCATGACATAAGCGACGTGTTGAAGGAAACTATTGTTAATAGAAAGTTAACCCTCTGCTGACACGTTAACCCTTTAAATACGCCAACCCTGTTTCTCCTCATCCTCTTTCTGATCAGCAGGTGGCACCGTCGTGTGGCCAGACATCGGAAATGATCGCAGCTTCTCTTCCTCCGTGCCTTGTACCATCCCGGTGTGAACTTTCATGGTCCGTTTACATACGACGTAAAATAAACTACGCATGCGGAAATTTCCGTTTTGTTGGCTCTAGTTACACTTATCAGGAAAACGAAAACAGTACAGAGGCCTGCCTTGCTTAACAAATTCAATCACATCCCTTTCAGTTAGGGTCAATTCAAGTTGCTGAAAAGTAAAATGCAGTGGCTCGATTGGTAGGTCTGATGTTAATTGGGTACCACTGGGATTGAGTAGAGCGGGAGCTGAAAGTTAAGACATTAACTAGAATTCTGAAAAATTAAAAAAATGAAGAACTGCGAAAGCTTCGATGGCAAATGGACTTCGAAAGAAAAAATGTCTGCCAAGATAGTAGAAGAGTTTGACCCCCACATGACGTGATGTGCTAACACAGCAGCTCAGTGCTCGAGATCGGGGTAGGATTTTAAGGGTCGGGGCAAAGAAGTGTAAAATATATAGTACAGGCTGGACTGAGCATTAGAAGTCGCTTTAACTCGTCTCTACACCTGAAGCATCCACACTCGGTTCTGCTCACTCCTTAGTGTGTGTTCGATACTTTGATTGCAGGTTAAGGCTGATTATTTCTTGCCGAGACCCTATAATAGTGATAATGATGAATACTTTTATTTCCTCAATGCGCTCAGACTTCACTGCCCAGGCTAGCATTGTGCTCGTCGTTCGGCAGACACGGTCAGGAAAAACAAACAAACGAAAGAACAAACATCAGACGCACATAAATGTTATACACGGCGTCGCTCCAGACCCACCTAAGATTCACATCTTAATCTCTTTGGGACTAAAACCAAAGAATTAAACCCTAATCAGCCCATGTCCCCCATCTAGCTGGCTGACATGACGCCCATCATTCACAGAAAACAAGCACAGTATGTCAATATAAGCGTAGATATAAATGTTTCAAAGGAATTTTTTTTTTTAAGTTGATATGCTTCGAGAGAGCATCATTTATCGACTTCACACAGTCATTGGTCCTCGAAGTCGTGTCGCTTCTCATACCTACAACTATCTGATTTCATCAGGGACAAGAGTGATACAGAGGTTCGGACACCTTCGACTACGGAGTGTTTAGTCTCGAAGTTATCTGACCAACAAACTCAGTGTTTCGTGCAGAACTTACCTGGGTACAAGGCCGATCTCTTTTTCATCTCCATATTGGATATCATAATACTTGGCCGCCATTCTTCTCGGCTGTCTCTTCAAATTGACGATTAGTTTCCTACTCAAAAACACTGTCAGTCTGACGAGATCTTATTTTTAGGCACAACGGGGAAAAACGCAGCTTTCGGGATTTCCCATTAAGAACATTAGAAACAAGGGAAATAACACTGCAGATTTTGCAATGCAGTATTTGTTATCTCCCTTACTATACATGCCTCTATGGCAAATTCCTAATGTCAAAGCCCCATTCTGCCAAAAATCTTAGAGTGAATCGTATCCTAGCGTAAAGAATTTATAATAAGAAAAAAGTGTAAAAAGCCTGTGTCTGTCTCTCTGTGTATTCGTCTGTCTTTCTTACAATCCTTTCGTCTGGCCGGCTTTTTCTTTGTTTCTCTCTTTTATACTTGATCGTTCTTTCTGGTATGCTGATTGATGATTTATTTAGAGGTATAACTCCTACAAGAAAACAGAACATTCCAGTGCATTCAAAAACCGCATGCGTCTTGCAGGAAACTGTTTTCGAGTCATGTGGACATTGACCACGACGGCGAACGCTGTTACACCCACAAGTACGATACCATAAATTATAATTGCCCATTGGCATTAATAAAGTTGGTCATTCCATAAGAGCAGACACACCTTCAAAAGATCACCAGCGCACAGACTTGTTACAGCAGCAGTCATTCTTTTTTTTCAGTGACGTGAAATGACTCTTTCCTTCAAATACTATCACTACTAAATTGTACATTTATATATTTTTACATATTATACTAATTTGAACATTTACAATAAAAGGATAAAGGTAGTGATCGAGGTTTTGGAGCTCTCGTATCACTGAGCCCTTTCCTTTTTGTCAAATGAGGTCAGCACAGACTTACTCATATAGAAGTCTGTGGAGGGCAGTGCCCAGCTTCTCTCCCCTGCTCTTACCTCCCCTAGCGAGGTCAGATTCTACACTTGCATCGACTATGGGGTAAGTTGTACTGTAGATGTAAAAGCGAAAAGAATTATATCCGTATCTCGCGATCTTGATTGATTTAAAAAAGTAAAATTTAACATTGCAGACGTTTCTAGGTTATATAACTGTACAGTTAGAGAGGCAAATGTCCTCGGTATACATGATGCACTCAGGTCATGAGGCTTCATTATACTGTAGATAGATTGAGCATTTTAATCAAAAATCTACTTTTTTACCTGCCTATCATTTAAGCTCTCTCTCCATCGCACAGTGTCTACCGGAGGTCAAAGAACCAAAGAAAAACAAGCAACAAGAAATGGATGACTCAGTGGTAAACAAAAACAAACTGCAAGGGTGAAGACGATAAACTGAGCAGTGACTGAAACAGTTCGCTGGATTATGAAAGATATTTCTTACAGAAAGGAGGTTTGGAGGCTACACTCGTAACCTAAGAACGTAGAGACAGTTCGGACAAAATGAGGCAGAGAATTCAAAAAGGTGGGGGCTGGACACCGGTAACTTTCAGTTTGTCGATCTAAAAATCAATGTGGGCACGAGCTAGCAGCCAGTTGAACCCGTAGAGCAGGGGTGTAGCACGGTCTGCTTTTTTTAAAATACAACCAGCATGATTCTGATGCCTTTAAAGTTTCTCTAGTGTGTGGTTAGAGGGAACGACAAGGGCAGAGTTGTAGTCATGAGATTCCGTACATAAAATAACTTTTTTCGTGGTGGGAACTGACAAAAAGGTCCAATGCTGCTCGTTCTGCGAAACTCTAGTTAAGGGAACTTGCAGACTGCATTGTTTTGAGATTCTTGTGAAAATGATTCTTCGATGATAATACCGAGCTGTTTACTCCCGAAGAAAATGGAAGTAACAGAAGACAGCACACATTTCAGATCATTTTCAGAAGGCTGTTGGAATAAACTCAGTTTAGTCTTCATTTGTTTTCAGTTTGCTGCATGACGAAATGGCATCTTTTTACAGGATGAAATTAATGGGTATTTTAATCCAACAAGATTTTCATGATCAGTTTTGTATGATTGTTGTCTTCTATATTTGTGTTCATGAAATGTGAGCTTCTTTGAGGACAGAGAGCTTCTTAGTATGACGTCATGACTTTGGATTTTAATCTGATTTTAATCGGAAAAGTATTTCACGGATCGCCTTTTGCCACCTGCTGTCCAAAAACACGAAAGGGAGACAAAATCACTGCGCACAGTACGAGAAAACTTTTGTCCCTTTGAAGAAGACGTAACCATGGGTCACGAAGGCCATCCAAAGGAAAGCCTTGAAGAGAGAAAGTAACAACAAACCCGAAGCATCTTCCAAGTCCAAAAAGTAATAGAGATGGGGATGAATGCAGCTATGGAGAACCATCGATGGCTAGTGCCGGCCTGTAGGGAATGGCACGGGTACCAGCAAAAAGGCCTACCAACTACTGAAGACTTTTAAAAAAACGGGTCATTGAAGACAGCAATGGCCGCCTTCACACTGCAGAACTTAATTTTACTGATTATTGCAAAGACTTGTACAACGTGCAACATTGTTCAAAACAAGCCTACTAGAAGCAACAAACCTGCAGACTTTCGAAACTTACACGAGAATAGATCGGTAAGCAGTCTGAAAAGACGGCTGTCACCTGGCGTTGATAGCAACCCATCTCTGCTGCTGAAGCAGGTGGAGAAGGAGACCAAAACAAGAAAAGGCCCTCACTGCTGTGTACCAAAGGATGCAGAGAATGGCCCAAAGAATGGATGCATTCATTAGTCATACACGTTCAATAAAAAAAAAGAAAGAGAGAAAGAGAGAACAGAACCAGTTCCAAAATTAAAGAATAATAAGGCTAATAAGCCATCCATGAAAAAGTAATACAGAACCGTATCGGCATCAGCTGCAGTCTTGTGAGATGGACGCGTCCGTATATTTGAAGGACCACACCTCCAGCTCCGTTCATTCGGATCTTCACTTTGCTAGATCCACCGGTGTTGATGACGACTTTGCTCTTGTCCGTGCAAATGTCCATCCCATACTATAACTTACTGTTGCTGCCTGCCATCAAATCAGTGTCCTCGGCAAAGCTGAAGTTTCTGAGCAGAATCCCTCCGATAGACACAGAGGTGTCTTGGTCCTGGCCTGTATAACGCATGATTTTCTCGCACGTTACAGATGGGACATCGTAGGACTGGCAAAAGTTGGCCCAGACGCACATCGGCAATGGGGTGGCACGGTGGGGCGTTTCGGGGTGGATGAAACGAGGGCTCCGGCGACTAGAGTTCGAGACATATACATACTCACATAAATACACAGACATGCATGTGTGTCCACGTACAGACACAGATATAGTAATATATTAACTCGCAGTAATACATTAATACATTAATGCAAACAACCTATACTACACACAGACAGAGGCAAATATATATGTGCACATTCATATAATGCATGCACTCACGGCTACGCATGCACGCGCGCCTGAACACACACACACTCATACACACACACGCACAGACACACACGTAAGTGTTCATTTATTTAATTTTTTTGTTAGCAGCTAAAATTTTCTTCTTTTTTCTCGTACATTGGATAACTGGTGGTATGTTTAAGCCATGTGCATTTTTGCGCTTAGCCGGTCTTACTTGTATAAAGGGAGTGTGTGTGTGAGAGAGAGAGAGAGAAAGAGAGAAAGTGTGTGATGCGTGTGCGTTTGTGTGTGTGTGTGTGTGTGTGTGTGTGTGTGTGTGTGTTTTGTGTACTCATGTTCGTTTGTGCGTTAGCGTGCAATCTTTTCGCAGACTCCAGCCCTGTAGTTACTCCTGCTTCGTGATGTCTAGGTCTCTGTCGTACCCTCGCCGTGTGATCCACTCGTTTTTTCCTCCAACCTTTGCATTATTGTTCACAGCATTGCTGACAGGTTCTCAGCGCTGTTCGGTAGGCGGCTGTACTCCAACTATACCGCCTACGTCTCGCATAAACATGGTCCACGGTCACCGTCTCACTTTCAGTCAGCCATTTCACCTCACCTTTGCAAAAAAAATACAAAATCAGAGTTATTACCTGCACTCAGCTTCTCTCGTTACGGAGCCACGTCGGGGAGAGCACACAATGGTTTTAGAGACACTTAACAGTTTTTATGTTTGAATCTTCTGATTTTGAATTCTAGATTTGTGGTAGTAGTGTTATGTGTAGTACACTGATGAGAGAATGAGAATTTTCATATCGATAGGTGTTACAAAATATCTGGCTTTTGTCACACCTGGAAATAAGCTTGCTGCTAATCCTGGTTAAGCTGCCTTACAGTCTGTCCGTGGAAACGCGTAATGTCACGCGCGGACGCACACACACACACACACACACACACACACACACACACACAAACGCACACTATCACACAGACAGACACGCAAGCACGCACACTAAGGCCACCACTATAAACAACCCGACGTCCACAACGCCAGGAGAGCAAACACCGGCAGGTTAAGACTGAAGATACAGGAAGTTCCTATCGTTGTGAACGACTCAAAACAAAATATAAAAGACGACAGAGGTAGATAGACCAAACGTCGCAGTGTGAGTGTGTGTGCACGCGCGCACGCATACAGACATTCGTGTGCGTGCCCAGATTTAAATATGGTACACAAACGTATAAAAGGTTTGTGTAAACATATGTCTCTTTGATGATGAACTCATTAGCTCACCCTGGCAGCATCAGATGCGTGTCTGCCAGCTGGTCTCCCTTGTCTTCAACCTACCAGTCAGTGTCTCTTTGATACAACGGACAAATGACCCACAAATTATCGATTCAGCCGGCTTTTTGCTTTTATCTTCATCTCTCTCTCTCTCCGCTACGGACATGCTTGCATCTTTATAGGTCAAACAAACACTTGTTGCTACCACAGCTGACGACAACACCGACCTAGTTCTTAACGAAATGACGGGGTTTGTACCGGACTTTTGACCTACATCACATCGATTCTTGTCTCCCCCCCCCCTACCCACGAAGGTTTCTAAGTGCGGGCATTGAACTTTACCTCATTCGCATTGTTACTGAGGGTCGACAGCATGAAGGGAGCCTTTCGCATGTAGAGCAGGTAAGGACATTATGGGATGTTCTCAAGTCTGTCTGCATCACGTTCTCGTGCTGACCCAGTGCGTGCCATTGGCTGAAAATTACAAGAGGAAGCGATCGAAGGCGCAACGAAGGCTTCGTGTTCGAGTGCCATCGACTCCCTACCAGACCGTCATCTAATGACCATGGACAATATTCACAGCCAACATAAAAGTGCTGTCTTGTGGAAGCGTGTATTCCTGACAGCTACACTCCCTACTGTTATCAACAAACACTATACCCAGCTCTCATTGTTTCGAGATTATTATTTTTGTTAATTTTTAGTTTTCGATGTTTAGTTTTTACTTTTTTTTAATTTTTTTTTTAGTTTTCTTCTTTCGGGCTTAATGCATTTGACACAATGCAAATGAAACTATTCTCGCAAACATTAGATAACTCTAGAATTTGCTGAAAACAAAAATTTATTAAGGAAGACTGAGAAGCGTGCAGCACAAAACTTTATATTCGTGATTTCATAAAAGAGTAGCCAGATACGTTTACTAACCTGTAATACTGTTTTTTTTAATTTTTTTAAAAATACACACTAATGTCTATTTAAGGACGTATTTTTTATTTTCAGTAACTTAAAGATTTGCTTTACTTTGAAGAAAGTTTAGTAATGAAGTTTTTTTTTAAGTTTTATTTAGGAAAGCTATGTAAATAGTAGAATAAAGTCAGACATTAGCAAAAAATAGAGTCAGAAATAGTTCTGCAAAGAAATTAAGAAAGTTTAATTTGGGAAAGGTTAGGGTAGATTGTGATTTGAGTGGATCTGATTCAAAGAACAATTGAGGCCCAGTAAGATAACATTTCATCAAACCAGTGAAACTGAAGCCTTTTTTCAGTCTATTCCTGTATCGTTGTGGGTAAGTGTTTACATTTACACACACACACACACACACACACACACACACACACACACACACACACACACACACACACACAGTAACTGAATAGGTGAGTGCGATACATCTATTGTGGACGAATAGAACGATAGTAAAACTGCAAAGTAATTGTACAACAATATAATGAGTAGCCTAAAGACAAGGTCGGCTTCTAGCCGTAGTATCTGTGGTAGTCTATTGTCAGAACTTCCCTGGACTGAACTTCCAACTCGTTTGCAAGTTGGACGATATCTTCTGTCTCTGAAGGACAGCAAGAACACCAGCAACAAGGACACTTGCTCCCCAAATTTCTCAGACACTGAGACCTGTGAACTGGTGCTAGAATTCCCTCACAACCACTCAAGAACATCAAGCTCATAGTGTCCCGATTAATGGATGAAGCAGCACAAGCATCAAAGCATGGCAAGGACACTGTAAAGACTGTAACGTTCATGGAAACTCTACATCAACTGTTTGACATCGCTGCCTGCCAATGTGAGGACCTTGATGCATGCAAATGTAACAGAGACATGAAAGTACCACAGCGAGAGGGTCAGGTTTTGATGGACCAGAGAACCACGCGAAAAAAATGCAAATTGGTGCAATTGATTGGAAGATGACAGCAATCATGAAAAGAAAACAAGCAAGGGAAGATTGGATAAAAGAAAGAGAGGTTAAAGAAAGCAGAAGGAAGAGAGCAAGTGAGGACATAGTTTAACTTGTGGAAGTGTTTGCAGTAGTGTAAGCAGAGTCAGAGTCAGCTTCCTGCAGTACCAGTGTGAAAGAGGCTGATGCTACTAATGATGATGACGACGACAGTAAAGCCGACAACGATGATGCTGATGAAGACGATGTTGATGACTAATTTAGTGAGTTGTCACAACGCTCAACAAGTCAGGAAATTTTACTAAAACTCTTCAACATAAACCGTGAAATTTCCGGTATATTATTAAGAATCCGAAAATTCTTACCTCCGACATTTTAACCTCGTACGTCACTCGGGAAACTCAGGGGCGGTAACAAACATTACAGGAACATAGGGGCGATAACAAACATAACAGGGGAACTAATAAAGTTGCAGCACCTAGCCATTGGAAGAAACCCAGCAATGGCCGGTACTGGTCAGGTGAGGTTCTGTCACTATATCTTGCCTCTACAGGTTTCGAGTCATCACAGTTCTAAGCAGCCACGGAACTGTGCTGTTGCCCCAACTCTCGGACACCACTGGATGCGAGAAGGCTTTGAAAAGAGCTGCTGCCAACGAAAGTGTTGGCCAGAAATTTAAGTGACAGAACTGTCGGATTGTGCTACTGCCGACAAAACTGTCGGACAGTCCTTTAAACCGCTAACATAAACTAAATCACTGACATGACAGCCTGGGGACAAAATAATGGCGCTCTTGATAATTTCTTGGTTTGTAGGCTGCTGCTTGTTCTGAGGGCTGTCGTTTTTTTTTCAATTTTCTTTTACATATACCACTTACCAGTCGGCGGAAACATATTAAAAATTAAGAGAACGTCCTTTTAACTAAGCATATTTTGTTTATTTGCTTTTGTTTGTTTGTATTTTTTCCCCGGGCCTTTTGTCGCCGTTCTCTGTGGTCCTTTCCTGCAGAAGGATTGTCCCTGCACGCATGCGCCGTCTGTGTGACCTTGTACTCTGTTAATTATCATCTCTGATAGTAGTCATGAGAACATGAGGAAATCTGGGCTAGAAGAAGCAAATGTTCTTGCTGCCATCCACCGTTTGCCTGCAGCGAACGTGAGCAAAATGGCTGAGTGACGGTTAATGATCTCAGTCCGAAAAGCTCACACGGACTCTGACGTCACTAAATTAGTGCATTTTCCGGAAGCTTATTTTCTTTGTGTTTAAGTATGCAGTAATGATCCACTGGTAAGCCGAGAAGGCAAGAAACCTTGAAATGGACAATGCCAATTAAGTCTATTGACGGAAAGTGCAAATAAAGCCGGCACTGCACGTCTGTTACAAAAATCCGACCAAAATTTCAAAAGATATCGTTCCTGCTCTCTTTTCACTATCCCTCCTTGTCTATTCTCATCAAGACTACGTCTCCACACCAGAGTAGACTTGAGTAGACAAAATGAAGTTTTAGTTCTGTTGTAGACGGGTGGATCAGTTCTTTCCTGACATGTTTCTTTCTTTTGTGTTGTACAGTCTGATTCCACCCTCTGGGAAACTGAGTGACTAATACATTGACATTTACAACTTGGCTGCCTTTAACTGACACAGCGACACCAATTCAAATACGAAGATTAATAAAAAAAAAACTCCATGGAAGCCAGCTGAAAAGGAAAAACTATCAGAAATCCTTCAAATGCTAACACTGGTGACCCACTGAAAGAAGAGACTTAAGTAAGTTTTTAGAAGAAAACATCAAACTACATTTGTTATTCCTAAAATTGTCCTTTAAAATACGGCCCTCATCCATCATCGTCATCGTTGTCATCTTCCTCCTCCTCTTCTTCTTCATTATCTCTCTCCTTCCTTCGCCATAGTTCAGAAAAAAATTCGCTCCAGGCTTCATGTGCTATCCGTCTTCGATCGGCCGTGTTTCTATTCTGGTGAATTATTTTTTTCGAAGTCACATTTTTAAGTTTTAAAAAGTCTTTTCCTGTGAAATTAGGTCATCTTGAAGCGTATTAGCGCCGCCATTTCTTCTGTTTGACAGCCAGCTGCCATACACTGCAACACATTTTTAAGACAAAGAAATCGAAAAAAAGTATAAAATGTATAATTGGTTTTGAGAGGGTGGACTCCAAAATAAACTAGAACTTTGTTTCCCTCAGGCTAAAGGCTTATTGGCTTTAACAGCTTGGCGCAGGTGTTGTCGCCCATGGTAATGACGTCACCAGCAAGATGGCCACTGGCGGCGCAAAGAACTGTTCAGATGCCTTACTCTGTGTGATTTTGTCTTCTCTTTATCCCTCACTCCTTTTCACTCATTGGAAGTAACTCCTTTCTTCTATTTTTGCATCGTCAAATTCATACGGCGTTTACATTTTTTTTTACAATGGCCACAAGGGATTTTTAAATTTGTAATATAAATTTCTCGTATGTTGTCTATGTTTATAAAGGGTGATAAAATGAAGTGAGAGAAGAGAGAGAAAGAGGGAGACTGAGTGTATGAGAGGTATAGAAGAAGAAAGAATAGCAGAAAGTAAAAAGATGAGAGATAGGGAGAGATTTAAACAAAGAAGAGAGAGTTAGAGAGAGAGATCATGATTACTTTACAGGGAGCTTCTCTTTTTATTCATTTTTTATATTTTGAGTGACCATATAGGGTAGTAAAATAATTTTAAAAATTCTTGAATATTAGTCTTTTTCTTGCTCTTTTGCAGTTGAGCTTATATCTTGGATTTCTTCTGTCTTGTCTTTTAAAACCATTTGGCATTCAGTGAGTCTGAGACTGTTTGCCTTCCAGTTTCTGAAAGTACACTCCTGAACATTTGACATTTTTTATTTACAGCTTAAAGATAATAACAGACTTTAGTTTTTTTCTCTCCCAGCTGAAACTATTACTAACCATATTTTGCCGGGCGAAAGGTGAAAAGTGTGCAACGAAATCTTGTCTCGCATCTATCAACCAGCACCAAAGGCTTGCAGCCCGACACACGAGTCACTCAGCACCACCTCCTCGCACCACTACTTGATTTTAGGTACAGATAAACGTTGCAAACCTTTTTTTAAAAAATAAAAGGCTGTGAATAAGGCAGCAGACTAGGTTGATTTTGCCAGTACCTCCCGGCATTTGCAAAATTCTCAGAGAAGTCAAGCGTGTGGTTAAAAGCTCTTTTTCTTTCTGTCTCACGTCTTTCCAGTCTATACGAGACCGGTCATTCCTGTGCTCTGAAGCGGTCTTCTAGATCGTGATCAATAAAATTTAACCTTTTAGCATCTTACAAAGACCGCAGCACTTCCTTGTTGTCATAGCAGTGAGAAACAATGGGTTCTTTAAGTGGATCTAAAGAGGGGAATGGGAAAAGTGCTCTTCAGGTGTGTCAAGGAAGCATTTCATAAACGTGCGTCAGATGACTGTCTGACAGGAAGTGTGTCAGAAATGTGTACAAGATGACTGGCAGGAAGTGTGTCAGAAATGTGTACAAGATGACTGACAGGAAGTGTGTCAGAAATGTGTACAAGGGGGCTGATAGGAACCGTGTCAGAAATGTAATGGTGGAGATG
The DNA here is from genome assembly GCA_004794655.1 of Marisa cornuarietis. Taxonomy (NCBI): domain Eukaryota; kingdom Metazoa; phylum Mollusca; class Gastropoda; order Architaenioglossa; family Ampullariidae; genus Marisa; species Marisa cornuarietis. The sequence goes on from SMMW01000597.1 coordinate 1,104,343, forward strand.
GTCTTAGTTCTCTGTCTGTGGACTTTTGTCATGATGAGTTAGGACAAGTACTGATGGTCCATGGACTGAACTTTTGGGATGGAAGGCTGTAATACGGATCGTAACAAATGTCTAAGTCTCAAAGTTTGAAAGAAAACTATCGACTAGCTTAAAGAAATTTCCCATTCGCTGTGTGGCTCTGTCAGTGAGATGGACATAAAGCTCGATAAAGCTCCAGCAGAGTTTGGCAAAAATGCTGGACTCTGAGTTGAATCCTCGACACCTTTTCAGTACACCGATACATATCTGTGTCACAGGTAATCATCTGAAAAAAAAATATATATATACCTCGACAGGTATCGCGTAGACAAGCGAAGAAAGTGGCTTCGGGTTTCTTCTTGGCATGGTAAGAAAATATACATCAAAATATACTCAAAGATCATCAATAACCGAGCATAAGCCGGAAAACTCCAAAGCAGCAAGGAGATAGCCTGTTGTGTAGTTCTGTTTTATTCACTCAGAGGTTAGTCTTGTTGATGATAAAACCCCGAATTCCTGTTTGCAGTCAAAACGAAAAGTAAGAGACCACAATGCATGAAAGATATTGAGCGTTCTGAAGAATTCGATACTATTCTTGATTAAGATTTGAATAAAATATAGAAATATAAATAAAATAAAATAAAAGTTAATAAGGTGTCTGCCACAATTTCAGTGTTTAGTATACAAATATATCAAGAAGTTCTACAGGGCTCAAATACAAACATACTAAAAGAAACACAAGACACTTGTATCTGCGAGAGAGATTAAAGGCTAGGTAAAGAGTCCTGTCGTCTTGTGGCCCAAGGGGTTGTAAATGTAAGTGGCTCACAGTGTCCAGGTCACGGTATCTTGAAGGCGGCGCCCAACCGTCTCTTTTTCCCACCTTAAGCTTCTCTGAAAAGAGAACCTATTTGTGCTAGGTAGGCAGGCGAAGTTTTTCTAGTACAGCCACATTGCACTCTCACACCTGTCATCTTCTGATTCACAGTCACTAACCGCCAGGTTACACAGCCTCCCCAGGTGATAGAACCACTAGTCAAGGAATCCGAATGGTGGATCTCAATGGTGGAATCTGACGGGTGGATCTTGATATGGAACATGAAATATGGATGAAGATGGAAGAATCTGAATGATAAAATGTGAATGGTGTAAGAAATGAAGGTAATAGTAAATTAGGAAAGAACAAGGATGTAACGGTTATTTGCAAGCAAATATAGTCATACCTGGTTAGTATGCTCGACCTTAATATTAATCGGATCTCCCAACTCCACCTCTTTGAAACAGAAAGTAAGAAGCAATGAAAGGGTTCCGTAGCTTTCGAGAATTATATGACTTAGAGACGATGAACCACTCACAGTAGGTAGACACTACTTTTTGTATTTAAAAAATCTTGTAGTATTTTTAGTCAGAAACAAGTTGAAAGAAAAAAGACTGAACATGAGAACTTAAAAAAAATCAGACATTTCCTGTTTTCTGTTGTCACTAGTCTCCCCGAAAACGGGGAAGAGATGCAGCACAAGAAAGCCGTTGACTAATTTGCTGCGCAGCCCACGGCGCGCGAGAAACAGCTTCCCGAGAGCAAGTGCTGCATCACTGCATGCGACAACGCGGACAGCATCGCACTGCCGGCACAGCAGCTGCTGCAAGCCAGAAGATTGTCACTAAACATTTTCTTTTACTCTGTCTTTCCTGGCCCTTAAAAAAAGGAGCGAAAGATAGCCTCGGTCAACATAACCTCTATGCTGCCAGTTTCAACAATCGTCCAACCCCGAACTTCCTCCTCTTCATCCGCCCCAACCTCTGCCTCCTCGTCTTCCCCCACCTCCTCCATGTCTCGACCTTCCTCTTTCCTGTTTCTTTTTTTTTCCTCTCTCTCTCTCTCTTCGCCTTACTTTTATACGTTCTGCATTTATTTCTTTATTGATTCGTGTTGTGTTCATTTTGATTGTCTCCTGTTGTCGTTCCTGTGTTTTATTTCTTTATTTATTTATTGCTTTGTTTTTGTATACGTCTTTTTTCATTCGTCAATTTATTTTTCTTTTTTTATCTTTGTTTCTTTCTTCCTTTCGTCTCTCTGTCTTTTTTCTTTCTTGTTTAGCCTGTCTGCGTCTGTGTCGAATGGTCAGTGGAAGGACTTTGATTACTTCTCGGCTGTCCTCTTTCGATCAGAGAGACAAGGGAAGGGGCACACTTCCACGCTTTTCGTTTCCTCCACTTCTTAAAGTCATCTCTCTTCTCCCTATCACTCTCTCTCTCCTTTTCTTTTTTTATCTTTAATTTTGCTTTTCAATTATCTCATCTTAGTGCAGAGCTCATATTTTTCTGGTTTTTTCTTTTTCTCTCTCTCATTTGTCTCTGGTAACTTTTAACATCTGTTCTTGGAATAAAAAGTGATCAAATAATTTCTTCTGGTGGTTCATTTTGTGATGTCAACACAATTACTGTCAATTAATTTTTACCATATTAGCTGTTGAGTCAGCTCGAATTAGCCGCAAAAGTTTTCCTGGTCGGATGTTTGTCCTTTTTTATGTCCTTAGCTGCCTTGTGAGACATCGCATGCATGCACATATACAGTGTCTTGTGGTAAAGACAGCATCGCGGATGTCAATGAAAGAGGTGTAATGATTGCATTTGTTCCTACTCGTCCTCTTTTCCCGTATATTTATCTTTGTGTATTTTTTTCTTGTAGTTCAGCGTTCTTATTCCATCTGTTCTTTCCCTTCCTGCTAATGGAGTTAACACTGTCCTCTGTGTGTGTGTGTGTGTGTGTGTGTGTGTGTGTGTGTTCGTTAGCAATATGTGCGTCCGAAATATTATAACTATTAGTATTAGTAATAGTAGTTACAATTTATTATTTTTTCTCCCTTTGGCGCTTGGGGTGAGTCGTTTCAGCACAGCGACGGTAATAAATTTTTTCTCAGTTGCAACTGATCTGCAGATGGCATTGAAAGAGAGGTTGCTGAAGCCGTTGGAACCGTTAGACGTGTAAAACTGGTTTCGATAAGCAAATGAAAAATCACGCTTACTGCTGAGTCAGCAGAATAATGGACACGGGACTGTGTGGAGGAAGAAAACTTCACAGTCTAATAGAAGACAAGCCAATTAGCAAACAACACTATGATCATGTCTGCATCCCTCAACAGAGGAAAGAGATTTTAATGAACCACACTTAACATCAACCTCTGGCACAGGTATTTTGTTACAGATATGTAGAGACTGATCCAGACAAAAGCATGCTATGTGATAAACTTTAAGAATAACCTAAGTAAACCATTGATCAGGTGCCATTTTCGTTCTTCTTTCTTTCGTTTCTTTCTCCATCGCGTTTTTCTTCGTTTCCTTCTTTCTTCCTTTCTCTCTGTGCGTTTGATTTTTTTCATGCATTCGTCATTTCTTTCCTTCTTTTAGTCCGTTATTTTCTTCTTTTATCTCTTACTTTTTTCTGCTGCCCATTCGTTTCTTCCTTTTATGCTTTGGTTTTCTTCTGTGGTGTCTTTCTTTTTTGTCTTCTCTTCCTTCCTTTCTTTTAATTGTTCTTTCTTTAGTGCATCCATTTGTTTGTATCTTTTCCTTGTTCATTTTTTCTTTCTTTTGCTCACTGGTTTATCTTTCTCATTTGTTCGATCATCTTTTTCTTCTATGCGTTCTTTTGTTTTTCTTCCTTCCGTCTATTTGGTTTACTTTAAGCGATGAGTCCTTGTCCAATGCATTCATCTTAACATCAAATTGTATCAAGATCTTAATCCTGACCTGTCTAATTCCCAAAACATCTGAACTAGCTAGACACCAAAACGTCAGGAGTAGCGTGACATTGATTCTGCCCTGATCCTGAAACCCGAATTATTTTAACATTAGACGTTTTACTTATCCTTCCCTGCAAGAAAGAAAGTTTGTATGTATTTGTAAGAGTACGAACGGTCATGTTACCATGTGTATGTGTGTCTCCGTTTTTAGTTAATCATGATCCATGTAAACATTCTGAAACACACGCACACTCTCTCTCTCTCTCTCAACAAAAAATTCAAAACCAAGCAATAAAAATCAAGAACAAATATAAAACAAATTGTAAACCGGGCTTAATCGGTGAGTGTTTTTGGTGGGGGGGGGGAAGACACTTGCAGTCACGCCAGCAAACAGAAAATGATCAGGAGAAAAACGGCGTGATTCCTTTTCTCTTTTCTTTATTACAACATCACAACATCAGCCCGGGAAACACGAACGAGAACAAGAACAAGAACACAGAAACAGAGACGAAAACAAAATGGTTGTTCTGAAAGCAAAACAAAAACATAAACTTGTAGCACGTCACGATTAAGGAAACCCAACATCAAACTCACAAAGAATTCCCCAAACATATTATTCAAAATCTCATACACCTAAATCATACATGACAAAATCTCGTACATAAACTTCCTTCCCCACTTCACGTGCAAGGGTATCTCACGCCATATCTCATTTACTGTACTCCACACTACACAAAGGAATCTGCAACCATCATACACATAACAAAAATTAAAAAATCATACAAAAATACGACGTTCTCTTCGACTGTGATCTCAACAATCTAAAAACAAGATTATTTCGTCTCACTCAACAAAAGACCCCAACACAGACTCTTTGGTCCTAACTACTCACAACATCTCGCGGCCGAGATCTCACGTATTCCTACGCCGCGCGATAACATGACCGACTCACACCAAACTTACTCTACTATACATAAAAAATTAGTATTGTATTAAAATACACAAATAAAACAACTAATACAGCAATAAAACATGTAAATACACATGATAACTATATTAATTTGTCATGGGTGTTACAAAATGGATGGATAAACGTTATCATAAAAATACATTTTAATTAAAATATTCGCTGTTTGTATTATAATACTTACGTTTCTAAATTATATATGTATATATCCTTGCGAGAAAAGCTCGCCTATCAAGTTAATTCTAAAAGAAAGCCTGCACAATTTTGTGTAACAGATCTCCCTTGGTTGAGGTCTTCTTTTTGATATCGTTGACGTCGTTGTCGAGGCTGACGACACGCTCCAAAAGTCGAGAACTGGGTCACTGTTCTGAGGCACCCCACATGACCTTATTCCCTTCCTTCCTTTCTATCTGGAAAAAAAACTCGGGCAGAATAGAATAACACCTGTAGAAAATGCTTCGGAACCAGGGCATCGATTTCATTTTGTAGCACAATCTTACTTCTTACTTCAGCGACCCACTAGATGACTGCCACTCTCAACATCAGCGAGCTGTCAGAAGGCTACACAACCAACGACACCACCATTTGAAAATGTGGCATCTTAAGAGCGTCTGCAAGAATTTTTTAAAAATTATGAACACAAGTACACGTGCACTTGGCAGAAAAAGGATATTTTCTGGATGTATGCTGCCAGAGACAAAGTGTGAGCTTAAAAAAGGACAGTTTTGAAATTGAAAGAAGGCAACTAGCGACTAAATGTAGTTTTGACACAACTTGGAGAATGAATGAGGCATGATAAGAGAAAGAGAATTAAACTCCTTTCTTCTGGTCATCGTTACGTGCTGGCACGTGTTTTGTGCACGTGCACAAACGTGCGGCTGAGCCAACAGTCTGATATGTGAAGAGAAGTCGCAGGGGTGAGGCGAGAAAATAAAGATGTGTATATACTTTTTCATCAGTTTGAGGAATTCGAACAGTGATAGTATGCTGCAGTTTTAACAGGTTTCCATCTTACTCGATATACGTTTGCAATATTCCGCCCTGTTCTTTTAATAGCCATGTAGAAACATTGAACCACTGGTGTTTTACATACATAAACACTCAGTCGTCGTCATCATCATCGTCGTCGTCATAGTCGCCGCCGCCGCCGCCGCTGCCGCGAATTCCTGTCTCTATTGTGATGTACTATTCATTTCTAACATTCTGTTGCCCGAGAACATGTCCTTTTTCATGCTGTCCGTTTGCGTCATCGTGTTGTTTGGGGACATGCTGGCCTTTTCACATTTTGTCCTGCCCTAACATTTTCTGACGTTGTCTGAAGCCGCTTCGTCGTGAATCGCATCACAACTTAACAATCAAATTCTGCCTGCGACGACCTACGAAAATCAAGTTTCTTCGTCCACTTGGGACTGGTCACGTGATTTCTAGTTTATTATCAAAATTCCACTCGGACTGCTCCTCCATCCCCATAAAAAAAAAAATCAAAGAAAGAAACAAACAAAACTAGACCTCAAAGGGCAATAACTTTTCAACGAAAGCACTCCCTCCCAATCTATGATTTAAAAAGTATTTTCTTGATAAGTTTTTGTGGTAGAGGATACTGCAATCTTTTGGGTGAGGAATGCACGTATGACTGCTTGTGAGGTGTGAGTGTACATGTGACCACGCTGTCTAGCATTCCTCTACCTTTTTTCTAGCAGAAAGGACCGGCCAACATTTAACTCATTTAATGTCTAAAAATGAGAGAACCGAAAACTGTCTAATAATGGCTAATAAATGTTGTGAGTTCTGGGCAGTGTCCCGGTGACTCAGGTTAAGAATATTGCCGGGTTGTTGTCACGTAGCTGTCACGACAATCCGATAATCAGGTTTTTCAAGAAAAAGATGAACAGGCTATCCGATAAGATGATAGTTCGATAACTCAATAAACTAATGACCAGACAGTTCGGTAATCCAATAGTTCGATGATCCAATGAACAATGCTGTAGCCAGATACTGTCTGAACATCTGATTCACTGAACCATCTGATTATTAGATTATCTGATTCTCCAACCATCTGGTTATCGGATTATCTGACCATTGGATTCTCGAGTTGTCAAACCATTGGATCATGGAACTATCGGATTATCTGACTGTTGGTTTATCGTATTTCTGCTATATCGTCACCATTGGTGCATTTCAACGATTGGCATTTCATTCTTTCATCGCCATCGTCACTCATCGAGACGGCGGTCCACTGCTACCACTTCATCCTGGGAGAGACAGTCGTAGCAAGCGTGGCAGTGTCCTTGGTGTAGGTCACCCACTACGGGGCATTGCTGCAGAACGTTCATTGACATTTCCATCCGTGTTAGTTTAGTTCCTATTTCACTTCTTTTCCATACTAGACATTGAATTTGATACTTGTTGGTCGTTTTTGATTTGAAAAAGGAAGAGGAGTGCAGCGCGGCGTGGTCATATGTAGATGTTCACTCACGCCTCGCAGTCAACCACCTGAGCATTTCCCACACCATAACATTACAGATACGGATATTCGAATTCAGAAGCTCGCATATTTAAGCAGTCGACGTTTATCGTAGACGTCTGCATCAGACGAGTTCAGAGACTCAGAATACGTCATTGTGACAGTTGGTGCAAAGGTTCGGAGTAGATCACCCTGTCTCTTAGTGCAAATGTTCAAAGTGGGTCATAACGGCTGTTAGTGCAAAAGTTTAAAACTGGTCATGGTGGCTGCTGGTGCAAATATTAATAACGGGTCGTTGTGAAGACTGGTACAAAGGTTAATAATGGGTCGTTGTGAAGACTGATGCGAAGGAATGAGAAAGGAAGGGAGGGGCTGAAAGAGAGCTGGTACGGACGAAAAAGACAGAGAAGCTGCTCTGGTGACCTCCCTGCGACGGTGTCAGGAAAGATCACTTTGCCCCTGGTCACATCCGGCAAACAAGCAGCATGGAGGATAGATCGGTGCGAAGCAGTTGAAGTTCTGCAGACGACAGGGCGAGGACTAGCCACCTCCTGTCAACAAGCGCCACCTAACGGCGCCTGAGGACCTCCTGAGTGAGTCACAAGCAGCTTGGAGGCGACCAAGGGCTGACACCTTTAGTCCTCGGCCTGATGGCCTTGAAAACTCGTCTCCTTGGTCTGTCGTCCTTGCGCCGTCCGCACTGAAAGACTATTAGTTGAATGTCCTTACCCTTACCAGCGCCCTTAACCCTCTCTACCTCATCGCCATCACTGCTAACAGGTTCTCTGACATTAGCATCTTTGAATTCTAATCACTTTCTTAACACCGTCCATCCAACTTAAATGTTTAGTGAGAGTCAAGGATAGCGACCTAAAGAGAAATAATAATAATAAAGGGATTTAATTAAATAGTACATTTCCCTCCCCACACGGAGGCGAGCTCAATGTGCTTTACAAGATACAAGGGACAATAGGGTAATGATGGCATCCCAGTCAGGCAAACACACAGACACGCACACTGAACATTGCCAGAACATGAAGAAGCGCAGAGAGGAGAAGATAGAGAAAGTAACTAAATGTAAATTTGGGAGGAAATCCATCTCATAAAATATGCTAAGATGCGGGGTGGTCGAAATAAAGAGTTGTGACTGTAGTTTAAACTCACAAGTTGAAATGTCATTTACTTAGTCCGTCAATTAATCAATCGAGCGATCGATCATCATTTCCATTGTTTAATATCAACGATTCTGAATTGCAGTCTACTCGTGTATCCCCTTGACCAACCTAGTCGCATCTGACTATACTGCATTGTACTTCTATGCCTGTTGCCGAGGTGGGTGCAGAGGACCATTCGGCCCGTTGCCTACACCATGGGCGCATGTTATGTTGTGTTTTGCAGGATGGAGGTTATCGGCATGACAGCCTGAGGCTACAGGCTCGACCCCAACTGTAGGACGATTGTTTGCGAGGTTGTTTTTTTTTCACTCCGCCCGATCTCTAGAGCTAGGTCCTCCCAAGGCCGGCGTAGCTGTGTCCGAGGTGTATCACTCCCCCGCAATCACTCCATTCTTTGCCTGGGAGCTGTTGTCAACGGTTTTAACGACGAGCGGCCAAATGTCAGGGGCCATGAGTCAGGCGTCAGTTTTCGAAACCTTTGAGGGTCAGCGACCCGACTGTGCCAGCAGCCTGACAAACAATAACAAGACCAAAAACAACAACAACGACCACTCACATGGGAGTGGCCTGGGAACAGACCATCTAGGGTCCTGCTGATAGGAACAGATGGACGGTAGTCATCTCCAGGACAAATGCCAGGGGTAGAGCGTGGTCGTGTTTGTCTGGGGGTCGCAAAAGAGCGCGTGAAGGGGAGAGAAGCATTATTGCTGCTTCATCATCATCTCTGCTCCTCTCTCTCTCTCTCTCTTTCTGCCCTTCTCTCTTTGTCTCTGTCTTTCTCTGCCTCACTCTCTTTTTTTCTTCCCCGTGTATACGACGTGCCTTACAAACGATAGGTAAATACAGGTGAACAAGAGAGACATTACTGTTTATCAAAAAGATCAGGTGAAGGAGAGAGAAGTGTTATTGTTTAGGCGTCGTCTGTGCTCTTCTCTCAGTGTCTCTGTCTCACAGTTTCTCCCGAAAGCATTTATGATTTTTTGTTTTTTTCTTTCTTCTCCCACGATGAACAGACAAGACGAATTTTTAAAATTCTCTTAAGACAAAGCCGTCTGGCTAGGCAAATCATGAAAAGTACATCCACGTGATTACTTCTAGCACGTGAACAAAAGTGCAACCATATGACGGCAATGCACATGAGTTTCAGTTATCTTCTAACTCATACGTTATGCCCTTTGTCATTTTCATCTAAATAAAAACGGCCTGGCAGAGTTTCTCTGACTTTTGCCTTTTATATGTGAATCGTGACACGTGGCTCATGGGGTCAACAAAGGTAACGGTAGACGCAGGAAAGATGGCAAGGAGTGATAACTGGACCCTCGGAGTGTTTCCTAAAGGGGTTTCTTAACTTAAGCTCATCCTGCATTTTTTTCTTCGTTAGCAGGCAGGTGGACTACTTGCCCAAAGTTAGGGGCTTGTTCCATGGGCTCAAAGACCGTCTATTTACCACGGACCTTCAAGTACTATGTCTGGGGTAGTACTGCCTTTGTGCCATTGCCTCTGGTAAGAAACTTGCTCTTTTTGGAATATTTGGCTATAAGGGATTTGATCTTATATATCAAAGGCAATGTACTTTTACGTCCCTCTTACCCTCTGGCCAGAAGTGGGGTAAGATCTGGGGGCGAAAGCAAGAAGCATTCTGGCTACAAGAAGATCAGGGAGTGCAACGTTCGCAAGTCAGAACATATCCATACACTTTACATTCATCACAATTGATTATCTTTATACCTCATGTGTGATCTGCTGGCTTATGTTCAGACTCCAGCAGATATCTGTTTGGCGAATAGACAGTTCCTAAACCTCATTCTCGAGGATGACGATGTTGAACATTAATGGCATCCTTGTGGATCTTAGAATTCCCATCAAGCCTCCCTCTTCAGTGGTGTTATCATAAAACTGTCAAACAACTGATACACTGTTTACCTCAAGGTCATGCTTAATGTAGCGTTTCGCTCTTTTTTCCTTACTTTTTCTTTCTTTCATTCCTCCTTCATTTCTTTTTTTTTTTTTTCTTGTGGAATTCCCCACTCAAACGCATATGGAAAACGGTATTTTTAAAGATATTTTATCTGTATGCACCCTAACTAATGTAAGTTCGATGTGGGAGGACATTAACAGTGCATGGGTACGGTGGATTAGCAAACGCCCACCCAAGCTTTAGGGACAGACATGAAATGTAATTCATGATTACAGCTAGCGTGCATCTTCTGTGACCTGCTTACCAACATCCGTCGTAGGGCGAGAGGACAAATAGAATTTGTACAGATGTGTACTAGATCAATGTCTCACCTACTCTCATGTAGACACAAGTCGAATCTGACTACAAGAGATTGTGTGATGACATTCCCAAAATACCCACGCCAATTCACCCTTTAATTACTGGCATTCTATTCGTCCTCATCCTATTTAGAAGACTGTTACTGATAAATCAATGTTTCCGTGTTTGGAAATATACATGTGACGCCCTTTGCACAATCACGGCACTCTTCTGCCTTCTACTTATTTCTGTCCTCAACGACACTGATAAATGTCTCAAGTCATGATAGGTCAGCAAGGATTAAAGATGTAGCTATTTCTTTAGCGCTTTTGCTCTCTTGGTTTTATTTATTCTGTTTAATTAGTGAGCGGGTCATACATTTATTTAAAGTCACAGGAAAAAAGACGTAAAGATCCTCAAGATGTCAGTTCCAATTCAAATACTGCAGATAACCCTTTAGTTCCAGTTTTCTCGTTGGCTGATGCTTAGTGACGTAAGCGGTTTTGTCGGGATGTCATGGCGCTGATCTTTCACAACGCGTGTAAAGTTTCGCAAACTTGTTTCTCGGGAACAGAGCGCGGGGGAGGGGGGGGCGATGGTAGAAAGTTGGGGGCGGTATTCACACTGATTTTCGAAACTTTCTTCTAGTGCTGAGCCTGACAAAAGAGAAAAAAAATGTATTCCTTAAAACTTTCAATAGCAAAGTGTTTCTTCGATTCAGGCGGAGATTATTTTTCCATTCTTTTCTGATCGTCCCACTGTGCATTCTTTGTCTTCTTATCGCTCTCTGTTACCTGTGCTAAACACAGTCCCCTCGTCAATGACTTTTTTTTTGCGGTGACGTCAGCACTTCCCGGGAATCGTAAGGCTTCTGGTCAAGCTTCACATGATCCGGGCTGATCGAACAGTCCCGTCTCCTGAACGATCATTGGTCAGCTTCAGTCACATGACAGGAGAAGAAGCCTTACAACGGCGACACTCGCGCTGGCCTGAATGGAGCTCAATGTCGTAAACCTCCTCGCAAAAGATTATTGACCTAACGATCTGGGATTTTTTTTTTCTTTTCGCGATGATTAGAGATTGCAGGCACTTTATCAACTTTTCAGACCTGGGTTCGATTCTTGTTGATGCACAACGGTTAGAATTTCCAAAAGTTTAAGACAAATCATTCGTAAGTCTTTTAGCTCACTTTTTGCGAGTTGTTTCTCTCTTTACACTGTTTGTAACGCATTTTTTCTCCTCGTACTCAGCTGGAAAGGTAAAGGTCAATCTTCTGTTTACTTAAGATGGACTTAAACAACCTAGCAACACTTCTGTCTTTATTACTTTTTACTTGCTAGTTGTTTTATTTTTTTTTCTTCTATTCTGTTTTTGCTGCGCAATGAGCATTCTTTTGAATGGATACCTAGGCATTATAAATCGCCATCATCATCATCATCATCATCATCATCATCATCATCATCATCATCATCATCATCATCATCATCATCATCATCAGAGAAGGTTTAGTACTTATGAGCAAATTATATCTCTCGTTTCGAAACGTTCACTATTGCTTCTTCTCTATACTAGTAGATAAGATTACCTCTCCATTATACTTGTAGACACACAATATAAACAATATACAGGTAATCAAACAGGTGGGTGTCGTGTTTCGACAGTCTTTCTCCGCTAGTACATGCCAGTCCTACAATCCTCCCAAATTGTGAAGCACAATGACGTCATTTAACACCCAAAAATGACGTCAAACTCTTGCGTCTCACGTTTTGCGTTTGCGTTGCACACGTCACTGCCTGGCGTGTCCTTGAAACTGCTAGTCTGCGGAATGGCTTCCTTATCCGTCAGCCGGTGCAAAAAAACTTGAGCTGACGACGGCTGAATGGCGCCCAGAAGACCTGCTTGCATTTGGCGGAGAAATTCGTTAACTGTTCAGCCGGTTGTGCAGCGTCGACAGAGGTGTCCTTGACCATCAGGTAAGCTGCCAACTGGCTCTTCAGTATCCGCATGACACGTGACACTGCAAATGGCGGCGCAATAAAAGGACACGTGCAGGTTGGCGTGAAATCAGCGCGAGGTTTCATAGGAGCTTTTCAGTCATTACCTATAAACTCAGTTTCACTGATGTGCTGAGTATCATTAAGGTACACAGACCTCTGCAGTCACCGAACCTCGCAATACCACTGAAGCATTATAAGGATGACAGGTTGCCGGCCAGCTGGAGGGCTTCTGGTAACACCCCCTCCCTCCAGTACCCTCACATTCCCCCCCCCACAATCACACCCTAAGTGCACAAGTTCTTCACATACGTGCACGCACACATTCACTCTTTCTGTCTATGTCTCTTTTTTTCTTTCTTTCTGTCTATTTATTCCTTTCCCTTCTGTGAACTCAAGGAGACTGAGAGTTTATCTGTCGCGGCTTATAGGTGTTATTCTGAGAACAGTACTATCGACTGTATTACCCTAGTTTCAAAGATAGAAATTATATAGTAAATTCTTTTAATCTTTCGATTTTACTGAATATTTCTTTTCTACCGACGTCAGAAACTTATTTTATCTTTTAAAAAAAATTCATCATCTTTGCGCTTCGACAAGATATTTATTCTGCATTGAGCTCCTAAAAAGAACTTATACCCCTGCAGTGTCAAATAACAGAAGACATCCCATTATTTCCTCCATACAGGAAATGTCAACAAGGTAATTTTGTCCAATGCTTTGTGATCAATTTCAGTTTGACAGTATTATATATGATGAATAACACAGCACGTACATACTAACGAAAGACGTGTACAGGGACGCAACTGAGTTCATATTACGTAACGATTACATACAGAAAAGTTGCAGTGAGAAAAGGATGCCACCACCCTCCTGGAGATACTCGCAAAATGGAGGGCGTTAGCACTAGCAAAGTTTAAAACTTTTGAAGGTGCTCACTTTACAGTATTTTTCAAAGCTGCTTTTTTGTATTGTTCTGTCTCCGTGCCACCCAGAAACCCGATTATTCACTCGAGTTGTCAGCTCTGAAGCTTGTACATCGGCTTCGATCCTTTCGAACACAGCAACACTAATTGAGACAGGTGCCAAACCCCTTACACCTTACACCCGGATGAAAAGGAACCTGTTCTTTCTGCTGTTTGATGCCGTCGACAGAAAACGAATCTTGATGAGCGGGGGGAAGGGGAAGGGGACTGCGAGGGAGGTGACGAGGCGGCTTGGCGCATGCGTAACATGTGTTCTCCACACGAGACGTGGCGTCTTTGTGCATCCGAAGCCTTGTGATTAAGCAAAAAGGACAGCGTGGCTGTTAATTTCGATTGATTCAGCGGTCAGCGGGCATCGTTTCCTCCTCTTCTTCTTGTCTCGAGGAGCCGCCAGCTTCTGACGTCAGTGGCGAGGCTAATGTGGTCTTTTTTGTGTTTTCTTTCCCACCCCACTCTCTCTCATTCCTTTCCTTCCTCTCTCTCTCTCTCTTTCTCAGTTTTCTGAAAACTCGGGCAGTGTCTACTTCCTTCACCTACTGTGCCAGTTACCTAGTTTGAGCAGAAAGACAGAACACCTGCGAGGTTCGAATTTGTTATGCCCACTTCATCGTTTCCTGTACGTAATCTGTAATTTAGTTAGCTCACGTGAATTTTTAACCTGTAGTTTCTTATTAAGCCTAAACGTTTTACCTTTCTTGACTGCACAACCTCTTGTTTGTTTGTTTTTTTTGCTTGAACGCCGCTTTCGCTCTTCAAAAATTATTTCCAATTAATGTTCTTGACAGGGATTTTGATTGCAGCCAATCACCTTTCACTACGGTCGCATGCAAACACTTTGCAACAAAAAACAATAACAAACTCACATAACACCACTCCAGCACAGGTGCCCTGATCCATTATGTAAGCTATGTGTTGTCCAGGGGCCAGATGCACAACACATTTCTAATTTTAAACACTTTTAGGCCTTAACTCTGTTTAGATAATTAGTTTAAAGTGCACATCACAATTTTATAATTTGTAAAACTAAAACTGCTTTAAGTAAGATAAAGTTGTTTAAGTCTGACTTTCCGTCCTGTCAGTACAATTTTTGTATGTTTTTCTGCAATGCATCAAAATGGCTAAGAAGAGATTTTGCTTCTTTAGAACAGTTTTAAGATTTAGAAACATGTTGTGCAACTGGCCCCAGAACTTTGGTCAGATTATCAGACAGAACGTTGCACTAACTGTAGTAGATCAGAAAAGGATGTAATACAAAGTCTTCTGTTTCACACGGCCTGAAATTTTCTTTCCATAGGCCAACACAAGGCAACATTGTCAATCTTCCTCACTCAGCACATCACTAAGCATTGTAAGGTAAAGGTCGCCCCATGACCTCTTTAAGGTCGTTAGGGAGTGAGGTGTTACAGACCTCATTTTTCTCGGGGCCGCATTTCCGTGAGGGCGGTGTTCATCTCCTCTCCCTCGCTGCCTTACCTTCCCCAACCCTCAATGGAGTCAGGTACCCATTTTTGCCAGCTGGGTCGACTGGAGGGGGGAGGGAGTGAGCTGCGCGACACGGGTATCGAACGGGAGAGAGAACACAACGGTTCCGTCTGGAAGGCAAGTGGTGGCGAATGAATTTATGCATTACACTGAAGACTCAGAAACGAAAATCCGCCAGGTCTTAGGATCTGCTCATTGGTCTGCTGTCACACCGAGTGGAACGGACGACCAGGGAAGGGCTTACAATTATTCTTGTTTCGTGCTAACAATGCAGCTATGGTGATTAGACAATGCAATGATGGTGATTGATGCTAGAGTGGGGAAGGGAAGGGAAATTAGTTGAAAGAGTCGAAAGAAGCAGATGATTTTCACACGTTTTACATCTTTCATTTTTTGTGAGTTCTGCAATGGTCACCATCTCCCTCCCTACGTTTACATCACCTTTGAAAATGTTTCGCTTTTTCCGTCTGAACCAGTAAGAAGTTAGTAGAGTCATTCTCGTGTCCTTTCATCCCTTAGAATATCTTCTCCAGCTCTCGTCGTTAGACCAGTTCTTTCATCTTCACGTAAAAGTCTTGGCGGTTCAAAGAGTAAAAGATCAGTGCTCATCGTGCACATCTAGTTCTTGCAGACATGATAAAACTAAACTTTATTGTCTTTTTGTAAAAAAAAAAAAAATTCAGATTTTCTGTTCGAGTCGAATGATATGAATATCACAGATCAGTTCGTGCCAGACCCAGACCTGTCATGTAATATGCAGTTCTAAATAATAATAAAAGGATTTTATTATTGTAGTTGGGTACAAAGGACTGAGTGCGCGGTGTAGTCACTAAGCTTGGGAATGGGAAAATCTCTAAACGGGTGATCAGAGGTTTATCATCGTGCTTTTGAGATAGGTACACCCGCGGCCTCTAAATGGCGCCTGTCTCATCAAAGTATGTATTATTTTACGATTGATGAATGAGAAAGGTCGCCCCATGACCTCTTTAAGGTCTTTAGGGAGTGAGGTGTTACAGACCTGTTGTGTATTTTTGTATTGAGGATTTTGATATGGATGAATTAAAAATCTTGATTATGTGATGAAAATTTGCGTTACTTCTAGGGCCTCCATCCCCATTTGCGCCTCGTAAAAATGGATTAGTTAAGAACAAAAGATATATGGTCATTAGCATTAAATTAAAGCAAGATGACTCGTGAGGGTCGAGTGTAATTTAAGACCGTAGAGCTGTGCACTAAGCCGTAGCGACTAAATTACAAGTTCTTTTCCAGAACTGCATGGGCCCACGAGCGTTGCCCCAAAGCTGTGTACCTACCTACCTACCTGGAAAAGCGTATCGACATGTCCAAAGTCCTTCATCCAGGAAGCTCATATCATGACTTGAAAGGTCGAAAAAGCAATCATTTTATTGCTGGCGAGAAAGGGGCTCACATGTCCTGGGTGAGCGGAGCTTGGTGACACTCGCCATGACAATGAGCGGCAGCAAACTTTATTACCAGTTTCCTGGAGCAGTTCCAGACTTTCTTTATAATTTTTTTTTAATCAGACGGTGCGAGCAGTAATATGTCTGGACAGACGTCACCAGACAGTACACACTAGGGTCACACGCTGAAAGAAAGTCAATGCTTTTTTTTTCTGCTTCCTTGTAAAAGGCTAACATGATAAGCTCACAAAATATATGTCTGTCATTAATTTGTTACAATAATGCGTTTCTTTAATTGGAGGAGGTACACGTAGAATCGATCTAAATAGTAGGGAACATCATTAAAGACCGCGCCCAGTGCTAGCTCTTAGTTCAGATGCTAATTAGGCGTTGCTCAGTCAACGATCCTACTTTTGTGACGTCACAAGAAACGTGGCCTTGACCTGTTTCCGATACCCAGGTGTTGGAATGCTCGTCCCTCAAGAACGGGAGCAGAATTCTCCGCTCAGGTTCTTAATATTAGTGTCCGGTGCTAAACTTATCTCTCTACTTTGATCAAAAGCAGTCGAGCTAACCTGTAAAGGAAGAGGTCTGGGTTTCCTAATAATAATCATCATCATCATCATCATCATCATCATCATCATCATCATCATCATCATCGTCGTCGTCGTCGTCGTCTGCTGGAAAAGTGAAGACAGTAAGAGAAGGACCTGTCATTATTCAATGTTTTACAACTTCTTATTTGTTCCACTTAGAAAGTGCAATATTGCTGATCAAACGTCTTCTCTTCTAATCGCTTCTCAAATGTTACCTCGATAGCTCCCATTGTCTTCCCAGCTGACTCGCACATATACTGGCTTTACACTCGAATTACAGACTCTGGTATGTGTGAGAAATTAGCCCATTCCTACAATGGCACACATACTAACATGCTGATTGTGTTTGAGACAGACAGTTGGATGAAGAGGCCGACAAGGAAACATCAATATCATCACGGGTACTTCTCCGCGTCCCTTTAGCCGACAGACGCACGAACACGCACGCACGCACCATTGACCGAACATGAAGTCAGTATAGTGGCGGTGGTGTAACTTAAGACCAGTCATGGGCCGACAAATGACAAAAACAAGACTAATTAATGGCCCCTCCCGTTCTCGTTCATGCAATCAACAAGCCTTACGCCGTGGGCGTTCACAGTAGATATACTCACACATACACACAACACACGTGGAAGACAGTTCTTCGATCCTAAACAGTTAAGGTTTATGCGTGTGAACAAGAATGTTCGATGAGGTATGGACTATGATCTGACATTTAAGATGAACGATTTCTTGCCAGAAATCTACAAATCTCAATCTGAGTACAAACAGGTTTTGTCTGATTAGCTTAACTACTACGAGGTTTAAAAATTCTTGCAAAAATAAAAATCAAAGGAGCAAAGATTTTTTAGGCGAGGCGGCAGAGAACAGGGTTAGAGTTGTAAAAGTTGCTGTGTACTTTGGACTCTTCAGGTAACGAATAGCTTTGAACTTTAAAGGAGCCGTGAAATCGGACACTGAGAAACAAGATAAGCGAACAGAAAAGATAGCAAGTTGACAGACCAAGCGATAAACATAAAAGCAGTGCAATACTTTGCAAAAAAGACGATATCACGTGGACTGCCCTGTTAAAGATTTCTTTGCCATGTTGTTTTAAATGTATGCATATACCAGGTATCTAGCCATCAAAATATTTTTATGTAAACTTACACAACTTAAGGCATCAGAAATAAAAATCAGTAGATAACAAAAAGACATATATTTATAAGGGAGATGAATAGGACACATAAATCATGGAAAAACGGACGGAGATTTCTAGAAAACTTTCCAGAGAACATTTGGGGGAAAGAATATGTGATGCTGGAGAGTAAGGTCAGGGCAAACATTAGGTGATGGGTTAGGAACTGAGCAGCACCCAATGCAGCAAAGCTGAATAATGTTACATGCATATGACATAAATATGGATAGATAGACAAATAACTAGTTTATTGTCTCAAAGCTGATTCAGGTGTTCAGATATTGACACCGATTTTTTTCTCAGTGGTTTTGTTATGTAGTTGGCTTCCTTCCTTTCAAGCTGCACGGCTCATATTTGAGTTCTTGTTTCGTCTACTGGCTTTTTGTAAAAAAAAAAATAATTCATACTTTGCTCCGGGGCAGGATTTCAAAACGTTAAATATCTTATTCATACGAAAAAAATATGTTCCAGGATTGGAAGGTTTAAAGTTGAAAAGTTTAAAATCTAATCCTATAGAATAAATGAGGAGACTTTACATAAAAGTGAAGATGAGACACGGAAAAAGAGCAGAGGGGAGCTCATTCAACCCTGCCGACGACGGCTTATCGTTCTTACTACACAGCTTTTTAGATCTCATGCCGATAGGAACAAGTTCAGTTCTAGGTTTTCCGTACACTACGTTAAAGTTCTTGAATAGTGCATTTGTTTTTTAAATCGCTGGGATGGGCGAAATGGCAGG
This sequence comes from Marisa cornuarietis, assembly GCA_004794655.1. Taxonomy (NCBI): domain Eukaryota; kingdom Metazoa; phylum Mollusca; class Gastropoda; order Architaenioglossa; family Ampullariidae; genus Marisa; species Marisa cornuarietis. Next base: position 1,123,365 of record SMMW01000597.1, read on the forward strand.
TATTGTCCCCAAATATGGATAAATAATACCCCTCCGTTCTCGTTTACACACTTTATCATGCATAGAGAGAGAGGACAAACTCATGACGTCACCGTTGTCCACAGATACGTCTAATAACAGAATCTTGGCTCACATTGGTTTAAACTTTGACAGCTTTGTCTTTTGTTTTTGACATTTTGCTCTGCATGCTGGCTAAGGCAGGCCTATAGAACGGAAGATGGGAGTATTCAATCAGATTTTTGAAAATAATATATATGCTGTACGGAGCTTTGCTTATTTTATAAAAAAAAAAATGCTTCACACTGAAGTAGACCTTTAAGGCCGTCGAATAGTGTTGGCTATACAATATGACTAAAATGTGCACATTTCACAGCATTACTAGACACAGTCACATCTTCGAAAGGAGACATCAGGTCCAGAAGCGCCCTTTAAAATAAATTATCTGTTATCGTAATCTCTGTGTTCTCTGCGCTACCAGGATACAACTGGCAACTGCTTATTCTCATTGATTTTACCCCAGTGACGTACAAGGGGATGACAACCTCTTTGATCGAAAAACCATAAAACATCTGCACTCTCTTGTGGTGATTAGGAGGACTTCTTTTTTATAACCATGTGGGTGATGTAGGTAAAACAAAGGAAGATGTCATGGTAGATGTTGTGTCGGAGATGATGACGGGTGGTAGTGGTGGTGGCTGGCAAGAAGGACCTAACCTGAGTAGCTATGAGCAAGACACAAGGGCCTACACTTCGCCCCCCCCCGTCCCCCCAGCATTGGTAACATCCCTCCTCCTCTCCAAAATCTTTACTTGCAGATGAATCAATGACTCAAGATGCTGACGCCACTCAAGCACGTAGGAGTGCGCTCACCCACCTAGGATTTCTCAGGCGTAGGAAGCCAGGGTGCAGAGTGCATGGTGACAGTCGGGAACACCTTCGTGTAGGCGTGGTATTAATGACTTCTTCCGCGACGAGTTTGCAATGAGTTCTTGACATATAAGCGTCGTTAATTATCTTAGACCAGGGCTCGCTCGATACAGTTCGCAGCTTTTCCATTTTCTTCTTCTTCTTAAGAAAATCCAGTTGTGGAGATACGTTACTACAAATGTTTTCCTTTTTGAACTTTGAAATGTCTTCATGTGCGGCCGTCTGGACAGGGATGGCTAAGAGCTTAAACATGCCCTGAACTGACATCTTGGCTTCTTGGGAAATGCCAGTGTGAGGTTTATGATTAAGCTTTGTCGTGTCTTTGTCTCGGTCTTCAGAAATTAATAATTTTTTTACGTATGCTGTAGTGTCTGTGCCTTGCGGAGCATGTCTTATAAACTGAAGATGTATGTAAACATTAACTAATAAAATATACAAAGGCGCTTTGCTCTGAGTTAATAATATCTTTATGCCTCTGTGAGTTGGTTTCACAATTTTTTGCTCTCTCTCTCTCTCTCTCGTACTGACAATTCCTGTTACTTTTAATTCGGGGAGGGATTGTTTCACTGGAATGGAATTGATTTACAGACAAGTTATTTCTAACATTTTGATGTCACGATGAAATTCAACTATGCAAGTTACACCGTGAACACTCTTACTTGTTGCAGTTGGTTTCTGTGAGTTATTTTCTGTCTGGTCCTTAACGCTTAATACACAAAGTAGTACATGGTGTTACAATACCAGAAAGCAAGCATACTTGATACAACATAAAATGTTTTGCTGCTTGTAAGCTTTAGTACTTCAAAAAGCAGAGTATTCGGTATGACTTACCTGGGAAGAACATACTTGGCTGGTGTAAGGCTATTATGATCTCCTGTCTTTAACCTTTTGACCTTTACTTAATTAGGTGCTGCATGTTCTTTATTATTATTTTTTGTGGGTTGCTTTTAGCTGCAAGTCTTTAAATTTTGTACTATCTTTGTAATTTTAAAGTTGGATTTGATTTTACGTGATCTGCGCTTTAGAGATCATTGCTCTGAGTATCGAAGCGAAAAAAATTGTGGCTTAATGTGGCTTTGTCAGTAGTTTGACCAGATCGGTAAAAATTTTGCTAAAAGACAGTTTTGGAGGCAATAAAGAACCCAGATAAGAAACAAATCTTGAAGTCTTTTGTCTGGCGTGTAAAAATCGACGATTAGAAATTATGCGAACGTGTGGGTCTGAGACAAAGGTCAGGTGGTCCTGCTCTGATTTGTCCTTTATAAAACTGGAACAACCATATCAGTTCTATAACTGCGAAAGAGGAACCTTTTCTTGTTTTTTCCACGCATTTATTGTTTAAGGGGGCATGTCATATGCACAGAGGCGTGCATACATGCAGATGTGGATGTTAAGGGCCCCCCCCCACCACCAAAGTAAATGCCCGCCTGTCAGGTACAGTGAGGCTAGAGTTACACCTGAATCAAAATGCCATCGGTTCGTCGTTGCTCTCGAGAGAATCACCTGAACGACATCGAAATCGATTACGGCGACAACGAAACGACGCCACCACCAGAAGCTTTCGTTAGTTTCTGCCCCTGTGCCTGGATGCGCGGGCGAAGCATGTGGGGGTGACCGTAAACAGACTCGAGTGTTAATGGTCTATTCACACTAGTGGGTAGTTTTAGCGAACGACTTGGTAAAGGCATGATGCTTTTTCCTAAAATATGGATTAATGTTCCCCTCCCGTTCTCAAGAAAACGCGCCTTCAAACTCGTGACCCTACGTTTGTAGAGAGACAAGAATAATAATGTTAATAATGAAGGTTGCTTATAGAGAGCACCGTGTCCTAAAAGCTCACAGAGCTTTACAAAACAATAATCATAATAAGAAGAAAGGAAGATTTGTATAGCGCATATTCACACTCATAGAGAGCATGCTCTTAGCGCTTACAACAAGGAAGAGACATGGACTAAATGGATAAAACACGAGGGACGTAAGAATAAATGACAGTACTGAAGACAAACAGAAAACAAAGATGGAAAACACAAAAAGACACCAAGTAACAGGAACATAGAAAAATATAAGGATTCTGCAGAGAAAGAAGGTAGAAAAGTAGCAAGAGCGGAAGGGGGAGGGTAAGAAGGACGAGTATTGTGTGGACTGTGTTAGGAGTAATGCTCAAGGAAAGGTGCGTTTTCAGTGCAGATTTCAAGGATTCAATTGTAGGAAGGTGGCGGATATGGAAAGGGAGAGAGTTCCATTGCTTTGCTGCACAACAACAAAACTGAAACGTGCAAAGATCATTCAGGCACATACAGCACAACAACATTCTTCAGTATCTTACAGTCAAACACACAAGCACAAGCAGGCAGTCATGAAACAGGTGCGTCTTCAACCGCTGTTTAAATTCTAACAACGATGATGCATTTCTCAGCTTCGAATGCATTCCAGACAAACGTACGCTCAACGGGAGATTTGAAGTCATCCTAGAGACTGAGTGAACATATTCGGTGTCTTGAGAAGTATCCATGTATAATCTTATAATTGAAGTCTTTCGGAGCATGGTGATGTTTGAATATGTCTATCTTTAAAACGAAAAGGTGCGTGTAGGAAAGGGAGGGTAATCACCAGGGTTTGGGAAAATAATATCTACTTGCGCTGAGTATTACACAGTTATCAGAAAAAATGTGTACTCCACTAGGTCTTTAAATTATAAAACAATAATGATTGTGACAAACATGCCTAAAGTTTTTCTTATGCTTATTTTAATTGAAGTGTGATGCTAAGATACTGCTGCCTTTCTATTTGAGGCTAAATACCTAAATACCACTTCCTCTTGACCTCATGCCAACCAGCGATTCGCTGAGTCTTCGTTTCTTGCCACGAAAAACTGGTTTGAAAAATAGCAAAAGACACTTTGGAGAATAAAGACGGCGGAAAAAAATGAATGGGGAAGCTTCCTGAAACCAAAGCCCTCAACGCAAGATGGCGCTGCGGGTGAAATTTAAATAAAGCCGACAAGATAAAGGCGAAGTTAGGTGTGTACGTGGTGTTAGACGGGAAGAACCAAAATGTCACCAACTGGTTTGCTGGGGGGATTTTAGACAGGAATTCACTCACGTGACTAGTGCGAGGTTTTAGACGAGAAGTAGTTGCAACATCTTGAACTGAAGAAATGAATCAACGATTATGCAAGATTTACTTGATGGCATAGCTTAAGTAGTATGGAAGGACAGGTGTGAATGCAAAAGTGTGAATGCAAAAGTAAGTGTGTGTGTGTGTGTGTGTGTGTGTGTGTGTGTGTGTGTGTGTGTGTGTGTGTGTTTCTTTGTTTGAGAGAGAGAAAGAAAGAAAGATAACACGTGTTTTGCGTTCTTTTTCTGGGCTAGCGCGTTTGTGCATATTTGTTAATTGTGATTTTGTGTTGATGTGTTTGTGTGTTTGTAGGTGTATTTATGCACTAGTGGATGGGTTTGTATGTTCACGCACTCGCGTGCATGTATGTTTTCCACTTCAAGATTACACGAGACGAAAAATTTTAATAATGTATCTTATCAAAAACAAAACAAAGCAAGAAAATTTGGACTTTCAGGCAGGTAGATTAACCGGAAGACTAAAGGCTGACACGAAGAAAAAGCAGACTGTTCTCAGGTTGATCGAGAAACTTTGCCTTCAGGGAAACCGAACACCAGTCGCGTGACCTTTTTCAATTTTCTTATTTCCCTTCCCTCTCTCATTCCACCAGCACTCACCCAACAAATTTTTTCTTGACCTTTTTGCAGGAGATTTCTCCCCCCACACCCACATATAATGATATGTGTCATACCCTATTATATCCTTTGATACTCTGCGTCTGTGTTTCTGTTTCACTTTGTCCTTGACACTTTTTTCTCCTCCCGTCTCTGTCTCCGTGTCCCTTGCTCTTGTTCGCCCCCTGCCCCTCCATCCCTGTTGATGCTGCTAACCCTCTAAATGACCACGGTTCCTCAAGTGCAGCAGCTGAAGGTCAGGTCGTTTCCCTTGCTGAAGGGGGTTGTCGACCCCTGCCCAGTTGTCTGTAATGCCTTACATAATCAGCAGGCTCACCTACAAGACGGTGCTCGCAGCTGTTTGTATCCACAATGATGACCTGACAGGAGCAAACCCATCTCAGAAGCTTTTTAGCAGCGATAACAACGACCAAAAATGTCAAATATTGCATTCGACGAGGGTCTAAGTCTTCGGAAACAACTCACCCTTGCTTTTTGTTACATAAAGAATTATTAGTCTTTATGGCAGGTGTCCTAATGAGCTCATTGTGCTCATACCATTACCAACACACGAACGTGCGCATACACTCTCGCACTCGCGCGCGCACACACACACTCTCTCTCTCTCTCACACACACACACACACACACACACACACTCTCTCTCTCTCTCTCTCACACACACACACACACACACACACACTTACACACACACACACACACACAAACACACACACACACACACAAGCGCCCGCTTTATCCTGGATTAGCTTTCAGCGCATGCTGTAGAATGAATGTTTCACCCCCTTCGTTAATCTTACTTGACAAAGAGTATTTATAACGACATCCCTGCTGGTATGTTATCTTTAAAAAGGATCAAAGCTGACATCAATTATCATCTCATCAAACGACCGTTACTGTAATTGCAACGTACCTTCAACCTTCAACCTAAATATATAGAGACAGATAGATATTAAAACTGAATATCTTCACGCTATTTTTAAATGATCTGTTTTAGCCATTTTAGATGACTGGAGACTTTTGCCTACGAATGAGGAGTGAGGGATGTCTCAAGTTAAAAAAGACAGTGCAAACATTTTTAAATGACTGGTTTCATTTTCTTGTGTTCTATTCCCACTCACTACTACCCTGACAACAGTTTCTTGTGTTTCACTCTGGGTAGCATTTAGAAAAAAAAATCCAGCTAGTTCTTTGTAGAGTACTTGTCACTGGACGGGGAGTTGGCGACCTCCTTTGATCGTTTTTGTACACCCTGGGTGCGAAGCCGTGGATCAGAATGCCGTCATCCCCAGCACGCGCATCCCTACTCGCTCTTCACAACTAAACCTGGGGCCTTACGAAGTGAAAGTAAGTCGTCCGGCATCCTGCATAAATCAAGGGGAAAAAATGTCCCCGTAGTTATAAATTAATTGGCGTCCAGATTTCGTGGAAGTTGCTTTACAGCTGAGACTAGTTATAAATCATTTGGTGGCGATGATGTCCTGGGGTAAAGTAACATAAAGCAATATCCCTGCTGGACAGTAACTACGCAAAACAAAAAATGCTTTTGTTTAATTTTCCCATTTACCCACCGATAACGACTTACCCTCGCTTCATCACTACAGCACCTGTGCATAACACCAAACAGGATCAACAGGTGTCACGTGACACAGCTCTCGTCGTAAATGTCCGCTTGAACACGTTTCTCAAGTTTCTAGTACTTTTAAAATCTGACAGCGGTGTTTCTATGACTTGACATATAGGACACATTTGTGACCCCTGTAGCATGACCCTGGCTGAAAGGCGAAAAGCAAGAAGTCGGGCTGAATACCGACTCTTAAGCACAAGAGGTTTCCGGGCAAAGTCTCTGGGTTATTTTAGTCGCCATACCTTCGTCACGAGTGGCGCTGCTTGTAACGGGACTAGTCTGAGGGTTGTCACTTGCCAACTTTGTCTTTTGCCCTTGATATATATAAAAAAAATACAAATATAACCTGGAAGTGTCACTGATACTTTATCGTCATCGCTGCTTTCTTTAGGTTTCTTACAGAGTACAGACTGCAGACCAAGGTGAAGACTTTTCTACCCTATTTCAAACACCTGCAGCCTTTGAAAAGAAAAACGCTTTCAATGCCATCAAAAGTGTGCTTCATTAAATAACAGTTTTTAGCAATGAAAATGTTGCATTTTGGAACAATTTTCTGTTCCTCAATACTGTATGAGCTACATAGCATACAAAAGATACATATTTAAAATACCTTTATATGTATCACGATATTCCATAGTAGGCAAAATATTTATTTAATTATTTCTTTAATATTTGATAAAAAAAACCACTTTATGTATCCATATTTAGCATTTTAGGGTATTTTTTTAAGGCAAGCTTTTTGCTTTCAAGAGAGATAGGTCCGCAAGCATCAACATAAACAGAAAGAAATCAACAACAGAGACATCAAAATTGCGTTTATGTTTTAAAGCCTCACTCAATGAAAGACCTGATGTAATAATTATGTTAATTACGCGTGTCCGTGGACAATCGTGACGAGTTTGACTTTATTTATTTTAATTTTTTTGCATGGTGCTGTTTGCAGACATGCATCTCGAGAAGGGATGGGGGTTATCCATCCACGTTTGGAGAAATACAGGGTGGGCCACTTAACAGTAACCCGCCTCTGGTCCGTGCGTACTTGTAAGTGGCCCACCCTGTAGTATCTTGTTCAAAGTTCAAAGCTCAGTCAAGTGATTGACTATGCACTAGCCATTTGGAAAACGCAAACAAAAATTCGCTTCAAGCCACCAGTTTTCCATCTCCGTCTACAAATGGGCGTTTGCCTTGGTGTTTGAAAGCTGGAATCCTCTCCCTCCTTCCCGTACCCACCACCCCAGCACCTGCCCCGCCCCCACCAACTATTCGTGTTTTTCCCTTCTTTCCTTAATTATCCTGGCCTCGTTTGTCTTTTATTTCTCGTGTGATTCAAAAGAAGAGAAGAAAATGAATAGCTCACCACTTCCCTCCACATGAACTTATTGCGAACTTGCGTAGTTGTTGTTTAATACACACGGTGCAACCTGTCGAGATGTGCTGCTTGTTTCTTGATATCTTCGTCGGCCGAGTGGCATGCAATGACCAGGATCTACTTGTTGTAGAAGACAGCCACAACCGCTGACACCACTGTGACCCCGATGTCACTTCACAACTCGCTACTATGGTTACATTTTGTTTGTAGTATAATTATTTAAATGCATTGTAGCGTTTAAAAGGGCACGCGCACACACACACACTGTTTGCGGATTGCTTACAGATTATGTGAAACTGCATAAGATATGCAATTTTAAACACATTGTAGAATCAATGAATGTAAATCAGTTTGATATCAGCAGGTCAAGGATCTTCTGACGAGAAGTAAGGGGCAAAATGAGCCCGGCAGTTCATTTTGCTAGTTGACGGATGTGCCATCTGATAGGCTACAAGGAAATACGGGGGTTCATTCCTCACCCACCCTACCATCTTTGTGCTCAAAGTACACAAAACTCTCGTATGACTCCACGCCTGCAGATGAACTGAGAGCTACTGTGACTGTTCTTGGAAACTGTTACCAATATTCCTCTTAAAGGTAAAGGACAAATTCATTGACATTGCCGACACAATGCTGTACTTTATCCTGGTTCAGCTTTAAAGATCTTCAATCGATTTGTAGGATCAACTGCATCTTGTAACCGTATTTTACCTTGAAGGACCTTACTTTATCATGGAATAAATATTACACAAATAAAATACACTACACAGTCTTCTTTCAAACTTGGTGTAAGAATTCTTTGAATTGATCAGTCATTCAGTCACGCAGGCAAGTAATACAATATTCACACACCCACGCCGTTTGCTCCCACCTCATGTACATCCTCCACACGGTTCATTTCTAAAAACGGTGAAGCTTCTTTCGAAACTCAAACACGTGTCACGTGGTGTCGGGTTCAGACCCTTGCCATACATCACGGGAAGGACCGGGTTTCGAACAGCGATGTTCTGGGGCACGCAAGAAATCCATCTACGTTGTCGTCTTTACGAGGTAGGGCTGCGTCTAATGGCCGCCTGATGCTGCCATTGCAAGATCACCTACACCAAAGACTTTAACATCTCCAGCAGCTGGCGTCCCCTGTGCGGGGGTGGTGGTGGTGGAAACGGGTGGTGGTAGTTATAAGGTGGGGGAGGGCAAAACGTGTTTAGGATCTTGGTGATTGAGATTTGGTGGAACGTCACTATGGGGAACCAAGAGAGGAATTCTAATAATTTCTATAACTCTCTCTCTCTCCGTCTAGCTATACAATTCGTTTTATAAAGAAAGAATGCAGTATAAAACTATTCAATTCATGCAATTCTAGAATAGAATTCATTTTAGAACTAGAGAGATCAAATTTCGGCGAAACCAACGTATTTCAAGTTGCTACCCAATTCGTTTCATTTGTAATGTTTAGTTCTATATAGAATGTATTCTAACTATACAGTGTAATTCTGTAGTTAGAGAATGCATTCTATAATACACTTAATGCTATAATTATTTTATACATAACGAGGCTTATTAGCAAAAGGTTTTAGACATGTGAAAGGTCAGCCAGTGAGAAACCCTCATACATCATCGACATCGTTTCTTGTATAACGGGAGATGGCGATTTTGTTTTCTCTAACGAAAGGACCACAGGAAGTGACAACGTTTGCACATAAATATATGCGTTATTATTAAAACGATGAACTAAATTGAGGAAATGGAATGTCATGGTATGGCTGAATTTTTCGTAGTAATGACACTATTTCTGTGATCATGCATGGCTAAACAAACGTGGTGCTTACATGATCTGACATAAGGAAGCAGTCTGTTAAAATATTGGTGAAAACACTCGCTTTAAGTAACTTCAGTAAATATTTACAGTACGGGTTTCAATCTAGTCTCGGGTCACTCCTACTAATCTTTCAATTACCTGTTAGTGAGTTCGTCAGGGTGCTCCTGATGAATTTTTTGTAATTGACAGTCTGACAGTCTATAATTTGGGGATGCTATCTAACTGCTGAAAGTCTGGCTGTACTTGCTAAATGTGACAACTAAAATAAAAACCTATTAAAAGGATGTCCAAATGGAAGTTTATAAAACTTATTTAGCTAGCTTGCAGGTGGCTTTATGGTTTTCTGTCATTTTGTCCTATCGATTCTTCATTATAAATAATTTTATTGCAGAGAAATTGTTTTGTTTTGTTTTTTTGACAGATTTAAGTTATGGACTTCCTTCAAGAGATTTGATTTATACTTAATGTTCTTACAAATCTTAACCTGGAGTTTAATATCGTTCGTCATCCTTCTTTTATATCGTAGAATGGCACCTGTAGCATGATATATTGTGTGATACTTTGATGCCTCTGCATTACACATTACACAATTGTGGCACAGGGTATCAACTTCACCATGAGCTAGAACGGTACAGGTGGAACATTGTGGAACTGTCAGTGGAGTTCAGAGGCCAGTTGCACAACACATTTCTAAATCTTAAAACTGTTCTAAAGAAGCAAAATCTCTTCTTAGTCATTTTGATGCATTGCAGAAAAACATACAAAAAATTGTACTGACAGGACGGGAAGTCAGACTTAAACAACTTTATCTTACTTAAAGCAGTTTTAGTTTTAAAAATTCTAAAATTGTGGTGTGCACTTTAAACTATTTATCTAAAAAAGAGTTAAGACCTAAAAGTGTTTAAAATTAGAAATGTGTTGTGCAACTGGCCCCAGATGGCCAGGATTTGTGGAGACAAGAACGGACAAAGGCTATAACTCTGGTGCAGTAGGGAGGACACTAGACACGAGCGTGTGTGTGATTGTGTACGTGTAAATGATAGGAACATACAGGCAGACAGGCAGACAGACAGACATACGAAGAAACAGAAACAATGAACAGAGAAGGAATAGTAATGAACATAAAAACTGTAAAGCTTTGTCTGATGTGAGAAGTACAGTTTAAGCCAACTAAGGCTGTCATTTGTTTTAGCCAAGAAGTGTTGAGCGTGAGTCAACACCTTACAGAGAAGTGTTAGGGGATATTTGGCAAAAAAATCTGTCATTCCAAATGTCTGTAAAATAACAAAATGTCACATTTCGTAAACAGCTTAAACAGATTTCGTAGCAGGATTTTCTCGAAGAAATAAAAAGACAGTACCCAAAGGTCTTGCAGGGAGTTCTTTGGAAATAACGAGAAATTTATTGTGTTAGATTTTTGTTGAAATCGATTCCTATATCTTTCTCCATCTTTTCTTTTAAAATAAACATATGTGCATCAACAGCTGAGTCGAAACAACATTACCAAACACACACATATATATATATATATATTTATAAATTAGGGGTGGAAAACCTTTTTTCTCTGAGGGCCATCTAGATATTTTATCATTTGCGGACCATACACAATTATCAACTGAAAAATGAGCACTGCTGCGATGACTGTGACAATAGTTCAGAAAGATGACCACACAGACAGACAGACAGACAGACAGACAGACAGACAGACAGACAGACAGGCTAACTTTATCGACTAGACTTCTTTCACTTCAAGCCTAAATCTCATGACACCAAAGAAGGTAATCAGCGCGTTTATATTGTAAATATTATGTTGGTTTATACTTTATGGAGTGAGTCAATCACTCACACAAGCAATCACTCACTCCATCATTCAGTCAATTTGCGGCCTGAATTAAGTGTCGAGGTTATCGTTTCCGATGGACTCTGAATGTGAATAGCAGTATAGATTAATTAACCCTCACCCCTAAAAAAAAGAAAAATACGAAGAGTTTAATTTTTGTTTGTTGCTTTTTTTTTTGTTTTTTTGTTTTTTTTTGAAGGTGTAGGACCGCTGAAGCCCTTTCCAAAAAATGTTATCAAGCAATCGATTGTAAAACTGCTTCCTTGTAGAAACGTGGAAGATTCATTTAAGTTTAAGGAGCAGAGGAGAGACTTAGAAAAAGGGCAAGACACCCGTTTGTCGACTTTAGCTGGCACTTGAAGCTATCAACTGTTGTTCTACCCAGACGGTTGATCTGGCGTGGGAGAAGTATGTTAGGGGGGGGGGGAAGCCGAGCGACACGTGTGTTTACGGAAAGTGTAATTTATACTTTCGTCGTTATTACCGGACTTCCGAGGTTTGGGTGATGAAGTCCTACTCTCAGCATGCCTTAATCAAGCTGGTGGCTTATGTAGAGAGTATAAACATGTCTACAGCAGGATGACTCCATATTCACTGGTCTCGGATGCTTGGGCTGCGGATTAAGTCGTTGTAAACGTGGTTTTGTACTGCGTAATATTAACCACTGCTGTGTTAACGCTTCATGAGAGAAAGACAGAATACCAACATTAAAAAGAACACTTCTTTATGTATTCCTTGTGCTTACATGGTCATGTAATGCGCGGAGGGCCTGATCACATGTTGGAATACTATACACTATAACACTATACGCTTATTATTATTATTATTGTCGCGACCACCGCGCAGTGTATCAGTCACTCAATCCTCTCAACACATACACGGAGTCTGACAAATAAGTGTTCTTTCACACAAATTAAAAGAAAAGAATGATTTGCCTAACGAATCATCTGCTTTACTAAATATGAATAAAAGAAGAAAACAAGAAAAATACACAAATGAAAAGTCAGTTAAAAAAACGATTCCTACTTCCAGATTACTTTAAAATAATAAAATCCCTAACCTTTGAGTCCTGCCTTTCTGAATATCTAAAAAAAATACCTACTCACCTAATCGATCTCTATACTCCTAAACGCCCTACTCAACAAATTCTTCTGACAATTCCTACCCTACTTGTCTTTCCGTCGTAAACCTCTCTCTTCTCCTACCTGACCAACTAACTGCTTCCTCGCGCTCCCTCTCACGTCATTTCCTCCACTTTTTTACATCACTCATCCACGTCTTCCGAACAACTGACGTCATTCACGCTCTTTCGTTCTTCCACATTAATCCTTATAAAATTTAAGCTTAATCACGATACAATCAATAACTAATAACAATGATGCCTGACATTTATTATTGTTGTTGTTGAAACTAATGGATATAAACTGGCCCTGCTTGCCACCGCATTTGAACTCGTAAGGCAGTTATTATTATTATTATTATTTTTGGAACTAATGGATAGATTTTAACTGGTTCTGCTTGCCTCCGTATTGGAACTCGTAAGGCAATAAATAATGAATAAATAATAAATAATGGCAGGACATTTAAGATAATGAAAAATTATCCCTGCCACTGTATTTTCGTATTTTTCATATACTGTAAATGCAGCATGCTTTTTATTTCCTTTAACGTCTGTAGTTCTAAAACTGAGGAGGTAGGCGTGGAACTGTTCATGTTTCTTTCTGGTTTATATGGCATTCTGAACAGTAAGATTGCTGCGTGGTAGTTTCGGTAAGATTTAGTACACTCCCTTGCAGGATGTATCCAATAGTCTTTGATTAGTGACGACTGAACGGACTTCTTTTTTTATTTGTTGTACTTACACTAGCAGAGTGCTAGTTAAGTGCCCTTGTTTAATGCATTACAATAATGTAAGGCTCTCGAAAATGGAATCATCTTACGCTCTCCATCAGTGAATAGCTAACTTAACTGCTTCAAGTTTTTTCTTGTGTGTTCAGCTTTCAACAAAGAAATTTCTTCTTTCCTTAGAATGTAGGTTAGTAAAGGTAAAAACTTGCATAGCCTAGTTACCGTAGGGGAAGTGAACTGTAAGTGGCTCACCGTGACAAGAACGGGGAGCTCAAGCCTCTTATACCGCCCTTTTTCTTTCCTAATAAATACATGTATCTCTTGGGTGGCCAGGAGGGGGAAGGAAGGGCAGAGCTCAAACGTTCCCGCCCTTAAAAATATAGAACATCAGAAATAAACCTTACACGCATTCACACCTCTCCCACCCGCTCAGAAACTATGCGTTACAAATAAATACATAATAACAGACATGAGGTCACGTGTATATCTACAGCACAAGGAGAGACTGTTTGTGGAACAACAGATAAAACAAGCAAACGTCCTCATTAAATATATTCAATAATGATCACCAGAACAAAACCATTTCATTTCCCGTCTCAGCTGTTTTCAGTTCCCAACCTTTATAATAGATAATACTCAGAAATAGATTAAATAAGTGTTCAAGTGCATCAGAAAAGAGCAGAAAATAATAGCCAGACGGCTTATCTACAAACTGGTTTTGATAACTTGTTTATCAGATATATATATATATATTAACCAGTGTTGACCGTATTTTCATCAGATGCTAATTAATACTTACTACGAGATCATCAGATACTTACGTACTAATTCTGTAAAGGTTCGAGTCTATCCGACGCACCCTGCCCTCATTTTCCTCGAGTCGATATTGTAATTCTACAGGAGGAAAAGTACAAGATACATCGACGGCTCACGTCTGCTTCAAGTTAGCTCCTTTCCCCTTCCCACGTGTCTACAGATCTAATCTTTTAACCTGGTTCTTAAAGAAACCCACTTTTTTTTCCCTCAACTCAGGGTTGCCGTTTTGCCCGCCCCCAAGCAGCACCCGTATCCCAGCCGGAGCTTTTCCCAGGTAATTACACGAGTGTTCGATTGTCTCTCTTGCACGCGCCTCCTTGAGAAAGACAGCGCACAGTGCTCGCGAACTTAAAGGGTGAGGTGCACCGAGAGCATTATCGTCCAGCTGGGACTTCGGTAACGACGGCCTAACTAGCGACCAGACACTAGTCACGTGACAGGGGAACGATTTTTTCCCCCAAACTTAAAACTTCACACGTCTCTCTGCCTGTGTTAGGCAGACAGTGCATATGTGCGTGCGCACCTGTGGATTTATGAGAGTCCAAAAATTAGACAGACAGACAGACAGACAGACAAGACAGACAGTGCGTCCATGTATGCTTCTGCGTATGTGCGTGCTCACACCAGTGACAGGAATTTAGCCGTATTGTTGAAAACATAATCCGCAACAGTTACAACAGCGCCTGATGGCTGTCGCCACGGGGAGGTGGTGGTTGTAGCTGTGACTGTGTTGTAGTTGTAGCAGACTGTGACTGAGTGGAGATGTCACACGTATCAGCAACAGTAGCGAGGATTTAAGGTTTGAGTGCTGGTAGTTTAGTCGTAGTGAGGGCGCAGAAATCTCTCCTTTCTCGACACCATTAATATACTGACGGTGGCTTTGGTTAAGAAATAATTAGGGCATAAAAATCACTCCCTTGGCCGCACATTCATACTATTGATGGTGGCGCATTTACTATTTCTGTTACAAGCTGCTGCCAAAGTTGTTATTCAGTGACGTTGTTTTCTCTTGATTTTTTTGTGTTTTTGTTTTATTTCTTTTTAAGTTGTTGAGACATGGAGAAACCCCGCTTATGTATGTATATATATATATATATTTGGGGGGAGGGTGCGCGTTTGCGAGTGGAGGGAGACGGGAGTTGAGGAAGAGATCGTGAGTATAGCGACAATCAATGGCCAAAGCTCTCCACTAGTTTTTTTCCCAGTCATAGGCGAAATGCTAGTCTCACAGATAAATAGGAAAAGAACCGCTAGTGGGGTCTTCGGTGCTTGATCTTCGAATAAATGTCAAACATTTTTCATACACTGCATGTAAATCTTTCTACTACGAAATAAATCTTTCCTTTTCCTTGCGTTGAAGCCTGGCAGCGATAACATCTTGTCCTTCTCCCTAACAAATCTTCAACTCTTTTTAATGGTCTTTCCTTTTCCCCTGGCGAGGCGCAATGGGTGCTTGTTCAGTAGCAGACATATTCGGGACGAAAGCACGCATGCACGCAGACAGCCGCTGGTTCACTGACAAAGCTAAACTGTGTCAAGGTCGGAGAATGCACACTAACCCCATCCTGTAAGAGTGGTCGGAATTTCCCGGAACGCCACAATATAGTTTCTGCGAAACATGATGCTGTTATTGCGTGATACGGGAGCCTCTAAGAGCCGGAAAATACAGGACAACCATCGGCTCAGCCTCGCGGGCGGTCGCCAAGGATTGTGCGACGAGCGTGCGGCGCCGAGATGGAGGGATTGGCGAGGGAAGAAATAAAATTCGTGTGTGTGTGTGTGTGTGTGTGTGTGTGTGTGTGTGTGTGTGTGTGTGTGTGTGTTTGCGCACCGTGCGTGCATGTGTGACCGTGTCCAAGAAGCAGCAAGGGCAGCGCTCTTCCTGTGCGGATGCCGCGGTGGCGCACGTGTCATCGAAAGACGTCCCTAACCCTGTCCGGAACACTGTGCTCTTAGAGCCACCGAAAGTCGGTCTGCATGCTCTGCAGCAAGCAGTTGACGAGGAAAACCTTACACATTGTTTCCAGAAATCTGAATGGCCAGGTTCTAATCACAAAAAAACCTTGACAAAATTGAACGTCGATACTGGTTTTGTATATAACAGCTGCTCGTAAATGGTAACCCCCTCCCCTCCCTGAATACGCGTGGTGTTTCGCGTCAGTCCGACCTTAACCGTCAAAAAGGTCCGTGGGCACGGAGATTGTCTAATAACACCAGGATTATGGGTCATGGGTTTGAGTCTCCCTGCCGGCTAATGTATTTTCTGATTGCAAAACTAGATTTTGTTCCACGGGTGCAGCTTTATTTTCTGACGCTACGTAAAACTCCGACATCAAAACCGACCCGATAAATGTTTATCTATCGTTTAATCTAAACAAGGTAAATACAAACCGCGAAGTCACGACCAGCATGGCGAAACTCTTGGATTTAAAGGAAAAGGTAAGTGAAATGGCATGTTGGGTTTAAATGGTATACAGAAATTGTGAATCGTTTACGCTTAAACTTTCGGTGTGCAACGCAATTATACTTAAAATCACGTCTAAGGGTAAAAGGTAAAGGTCATCCCATAACCTGTTCAGGTCGTGGGGGAGTGAGGTGTTAGAGACCCCACTTTTCTCGGGGCCAGCTTTTACATGAGGGTGGTGCCAATCTCCTCTCCCTCGCTGCCTTAACTTCCTCAACCCTCTAAGGAGTCAGGTACCCATTACCGTCAGCTGGGTCGACTGGAGGAAGTTTGCTACGCTTATCGGGAATTGAACCAGCGCGCTCTCGGTTCGGACGACAGCGCTCTAACCACTTGGCCACTTGGTTCCCCTCATCACGTCTAAAACTCAGCTATAGGATGGTGCAAGAAGGCTGCTAGTTTTGTGGCTATGGTATCGAAACTATCCAGCATTCATATCAGTTTCAGAAGTTAGTTCATAGAAATACTGGCATCGTGAATCTGGTGATCGTGCCAAACAATTCTGAACCTGTGTACAACGAGGAAGAACTGAGAGAAGTGGAGAAGTTCGGCATTACCTTTCTTGTCAAATGGTACCTTCTGCATCACGAATTTGTTTTACTTCGAGAAAGAGTACGAAATACGGCGGCACAACTGTGTCTTAGACACAACTGTTAGTAAACTATTTGTTTGAAAGTCAAAATTTAGAGTGAAAACTATTCAGAACCTCAATACTATAATTTGCTTGTCATGCCACTTGCCTTTTCCTTTAACCACCAAGAACCTGCATGACAATATCCACAATGCCGTCATGACTGGTAACAGTTAATATTTTTTTCATTTGAAAAAAAGGGGGAATATAGCATGAGGATGCCCCTTGAGGACTAATATCTAACCGTGGGCATAGGTAGCCGAGCACGAAAGGCTTGCACACAAAACAATCAGGCCCGAAGCCTGCTCAGTGCATATGGATGAGCATGGGTAGCTATTTTTGTCGATCATTTTTGGTAACATTATTCCTTCGAGGAATATCCATTTCTTGTGGATGGAAAGCGTTTGCATGCAGACTTTGTCCGCGTTCACCAGGCGGTTATTTCGATATCCTAGTGGGAACGCGGTAATTTAATAGATGGCATCGATTTCGTTAATGAACGCCTGGCGCTCCGGATCTGTGGTGAAGATTTTCCGAGTTACAAGGGCTTTCATGTAGATAAATCGTCGTAGTCGTGGCGGTGGTCGATATTCCCATTGCGTATTGTGGGGGCGGAAGAACGAGGGGCGCGAATCTGCAGCGGTTATCTCCCTTGTCCACATGCATCGCTGCTACGAGGGAACATGCTACCAGAAATGGGGGATCTAATTGCTTCCTCCCACTCATTCCTCTCAGCGGGCCGTTAGCAGATGAGAGGGGGTTAATTTCGCTTCATTGGGTCCACATCGTCTGACTGATAGTTGGTTTTAATTATAATTTAGGTTTGTCGGTCTTAATGAGGTGTTCCGAGTGTTTGTAAATGATAGGAACTGGAGGGCTGTCTTGCCAAAACTTGCAGACTGTTCAAAAGTAGTTCCAGAATTTCACAAATAAATAAGCACACGTTTATTTGTTGGAGTTGATTCTTATGTGTATCTGCTGCTGAATGTAATCGGTGTCTGCTGACATTACCTTTTTCTATCGTTTCCCTTTCCCCAACCCAACCATTCTCTCTTCACACACAAACACACAAGCGCGATCACTCACACGCTTATGACTGTACAGGTGAGAAGGTGGACTGCATCTTATCCCACTTGCGATGTTTTGTAGGCCTATTTTTTTATTAAAAAAAAGAGTAGTGTACTGTTCACCCAGATTTTGAGAAAGAGTACCGTACTGGACCTATGTAAACCATTTGACTTTTATTTCTTTCGCGTCCCTTGTATATCTTTAAGGAAGCATGTTTCATCAATCCTTACTTCACTTTCCTCAGTGTCCAGCAAAGACATTAGCGTGAATTTCCTACCATCGTACAATAAAATCGCGGTTATTTCTACCCTCGTATAATGAAGTCGTGACTGGATCAGTCAAGGTTCCTATGATTACCATCTGCTTGGTTCAAAGATGAAGCGATGCATGTTTAAGACCAATGAGATATAGTCAATCATTCTTTGACTTGTCTTCGCGTCAGTCTGGCGTTCACAAAGATGTAAGATTGAGACCTCCGAGAGCAAGTTAATTAGTCACACCAATCTGACGTTCTCCAGAAGAACATGGCCATGCGACGACTGAGAGAACGTAGGTCAACCAGTCATCGACGTGTTCTGACGTCAGTCTGGCGTTCTTTTAAGGATGTGAGCTAGAGACAAAAGTCGATTAGGTCCACCAACCCTTTTGACTTGTGTGTTCTGAGGGAAGAAGTAAGCTTGAGAGTAGGTCAACCAGTCTGAATTGTGGTCGCGTCAGTCTGGCGTTCCTAAGAACGTAAGGCTCGAGACAACAGATCAGTCAACCAGTCTTTGACCGCAGTCTTGGCCGCGGCGGACTGGAAACATTCCAGTTTTCCCAAACATCTTTCGTGGCTGCCACGACCAGCGGCACGTTTTTTGCACCAACAGCCAGCAAAAGCAAAAGCAACGTCAACCTCTTATTTAGTTTTTGGTTTGTTTGTTTTTTTTTTTGCCAGCAGTATGAACAGCAGTCGCGCGCGACGGGTCGACAGCCACAGCGCCACCACGAGACAGGAGACAGACAAGCAGTGACGACCGCTGGCGACCAAGCGACGACTGCCGCAGGTTGTCAGCCGCCGCAGCAGCAGCAGCACAGCAGCAGCAGAAGCAGCAGCTCGTTAGAACCAGCACGCGGTGTCGCCGCGGCCTGCGTCACGCAAAGAAAGAAAAAAAAAATCCCCGTATGTGGAATAGGGATAGGGAGGGTGGTTGTAGGGGGGAGGGGGCGGCCCTACTCTTAATGACTGTCGCTATAAAATGGCGGGAAGCAGAACCGTGTCACGCACACACGGCCTTGCGGAGCTGAGGGCACGCGTTTCTAGATGGACAGCCGTCTGTTCAGCACGTGCGGCTCGTGATGCTCGTGAAATAATAAAAAAAAGGAGGGCATCGTTCCCATCACAGTTTTCGTTATGTATTGTGAACTGCCCCGTTTGTGACCTCCATTCTCCTTCATGCCTCCTCCCCTAAAGCTTCTTTGCACTGTGTCATACTGAGTGGACAAACAGTTGAACGTTTTTCGCAGACAGGTTCCCGAAAAGGAACAAAAGTACAGCTACTGTGGAATGGAAGTTTCAGGGTAGGAAAATATTACAAACCATCTGAGATGCACGCTCTGAGAAGGGTGCTCTTCGTTACGGTTTTAGCAAACTAACGTTGAATGAAACTTAGTCCATAGCACTTTTCACGTCTGACGTTGGAAGTCTTCTCTGCCGTTTTATCGACATATTCTTCACCATCTGAAAAATAAAGGAAGAAAGGTAAGCTGTGTTTATTTCATTTATGTTGTTCAGACTAGAGATGTTGTTACTGCCGTTTTATGCAGGCCTTTAATCCACGTGGACAGATGTACGAGCCTGTTGCTCTACAGCCGCTTTGTTTGGATTTCGGACTAAAAGGTCACAACGAGTAAAGATCATGGGGTGCCCGGTAGCGTAGTGGATAGTGTAGTTATAGCTGCAGAGAGGCCCTGGGTTCAGATCTCGTCTTGTCTCTGTGTACGTGACGACTGTTCGCATAGCCAGCCAGCCAGCCAGCCAGAAAATTTTATTCTTCTTGATCTCTGTCCTAATCCACATCACTTGTAGACCTTTTATAAGCAAGATATGAACTAGTTGAGGGTTAAGAACTAAGCACCTTTAGCGCCTGTCACCAATACAGTGAAGGTTGGCTGTCCTGGGTTCAACTGTTCTTTCTCTGCATGTGACATCTGTTTACAAGGCTGCCTGCCTTTCTGTGTTGTAACCTTAATTGCTGGCTCGAGGTAAAACACCAATCCACCCCTCTCTCTTTCTCTGGGATATGCGATTGTGTGTTTGCATTCTGTAAGAGACGGAGCAAGGTACTTTCAGTTAGAGTAAAGATACATAAGGACCATACAGTTTTGATGCCAGATAGCCACAAATGTATTCCTTGAACGCAACAAAAATGTGCATGCCTACTTGTTGGATTTTGTATTCTACTTTGCTTTGTTAATAATATGCTTGAATCTCCCCCATGTAACAGTAAGTCAATGGCATTAAACATATCAAGTGTCTAGTCTCTCTCTCTTTCTCAACGTTAGCCTCATTCATATCTACAACCTATTAAGTAAAAACCAGGGACTATCTCTATCCATTTGACTGTTTGTTTTCTAAACTATGGAATGTATGATTAAGCACAAACATAAACACACTTGGCACACACCTTTTCACCTTGTATGCCCACTCCCTTCTTTCTTGCTTTCTGTTTTTTTCCCCCGTGCTTCCTTCTCCTTTCTTAGTCGTTCTGCTCTCCATATTATCAAATATTGACTTCCTGATATAACTCTTTACACTTACGATGTCGCAGATTTTATTGTCTCGTGGCATCCTTGATGTACTTAACCTTTGGGGCATACTAACACCATATGATTTCTGACTGGTTTTGTTAAAGCGTCTTCATCGATCTGCTGGGTTTTAAATTTTTTTCATCTTAATTGCTAATAAAACTTGTTGTTTCATCGACAAATTTCAACACCCAGACCAGAAATAAAATGGTAAGGAGTGAGAAAAAGACTCGCTCAAGGGATTAAAAAAACCTGGTCCTAGCGTGGAAGCGAACTCAGTGACGTTTTTATTGACGAGCGGTGGTCCAAACGCCTCGCTACCCTGCTAGACAAGCGTAGCGCCCACTGGCCTACTTAATGAGTCTTGGCCCACTGGCCCACTGGCGACTTTTTGCCCACTGGCCTAGTTAATGAGTCTTGGCCCACTGGCCCACTGACGACTTTTGGCCCACTGGCCTAGTTAACGATCTGTCCCTACGGTCCTCTTTGACGATCCTTGGCAGTGGGCCAAAACCTTTGTCCTCGATCGTCCAGCCCACGCCATCTGAATAGAGTAATTACATGGATATGAGTCATTTAACCAGATGTGTGTATATTTCAAGCACAGCTGTATACATCCACGCACTCATCATCCATGCACGCATGCAGACGCGCACGCTCACACATGCAGACTCACGTGCAAATTTCCCCAGGCGGATAGACAAACACGCAAATGTTTGAATCATGCAAGCCCTAGTTAATTCATATACTTTCCTCTTGACAAGCAGCCATTAAATTAAGTTACAGGACTTCCATGAGTCTTGCAAACAGGAACAATTCTAATCCTCTCCAAAAATTGTTTTAAATTAGAGCCGGAGTTCTAAAGTGACTGTGATACTATTGTAGAAGAAAAACGTTACAGGAAAACAACTATTGTTGTTACAAAAGAGAAGGAACGACGGAAATATTGACACATTAAATAAGTTTCATGTTCTTATTTCCATGCGGTGACGTATGCAGAGCAAAGTGTGACCTCTGACCTACCTTTGTCCGCCTGTTGCTCGGGTTGTTACACATGCCCTGGTGTAGGCTGTCCGTGGATTTCATTAAATTGTCCAGATACTGATGACAACCTCTACTCTATCCTTCGGTCACCAGCATCGATGAAAAGAAAACATTCGGACTATCATCGCCAGTATCGTGGAAGGGGGAGTAGGAGGGGGCGGTGTCGCGAATGACGCAGCTGTCGGGGTCTGGATCAGTGGTGGTGGTGGTGGGGGGGGGGGAGTGACGGGAGGGGGAGGGGGAAGAGCATGGGAGGGAAAGCGTAGGACTGGCGCGAAGTGAATGTCAAGGTCGAGTTTTGCATTTTTCACGGGCGAGACGCGCGTGCGCCGGTGCTTGCAGCTCGAGGAAACGTTCTTGAAAGCACATACGTGCGTGTACTTGTGCATTTGTGAGTGCAAGATTGTGTGTATTTGCAAGCATGTGTGTGTGTGAGTGCGCACACGCGCGTGTGTGTATGTGTATACGTGCCCGTATATGTTAGTCTGTGCGTACGTATGTAGTCTGCGCGCCAAGGTCTGCTCTTTAGAACAATGACGCTGACCTTTTAGTCAAAGCAACACCTCACGTTGTCGACAATCGGTAAACGTTGGAGAGGTAAGAGGGAGGGGGGACAGCTTGCTGTCCTTTGTCAGCCATAAAAAAATGCAAGTGACGTATTAGTTGCTTTCTTTCTCTCATTCTCTCTCACACTATATCATTCCGTCAATATCTCACTCGCTCCCTCTCTTCTCCTTCTCTCGCTCTCTTTTTCTTCTATTTCTTTTCGCGTAGTCTCTTTCTTTCATTCTGTCTACCGTTCTTTCTCGCAGACTCTTTATTTCTCTTATTCTCTCTTTCCCTGTCTTTCCCTACCCGCTTCTTTATCTCCGTCTTACTCCATGTCTCACAATCTCCAAGTGTGTGTGTGAGAGAGAGAGTACCGGTATGACAGAACGGGTCAATGGTTGTCCAGATTCCAGGCGGTTTGAAAGCCTTCATGAAACCCGCAGCTGTCCGTCATCCCAGGTCACGACGGACGGTCTCATCCTCATCCAGAGTAACGAAGCCCTAGCAGCTCGGGCTAAGCCTCGCGGTCTCGCTCTTCAACGTCACAGCACGTGACAAGTGAAGCTTTCTTAGTGGCCATCTCCTCGCACGATGAAACCCGTCCAGAATAGCAGCGGAGCAAACATATACAGCCCCCCCCCCTCTCTATGTAATTAAAAAGTGAAGGTAAAGACAAACGCAGCCCCTTCGAGGAGGGGTTAGGGAACGTTAACGGTCCTTGTTTAACTACAGGTCGGCGGTTGACCATCTCCTCCTGGGAAATAGAGTGAGGGAAGCGACTTGAAGCCTTTTATACTACCTGTTCATTTTTTTTTATTTTAAACTACAGAAATATTGCTGTTTAGACGTTAAGGATTACTTTTATGCAATATTTCTTATTAAATGATATTACTGAACTTTGTCTTGGGATCACGAAGCAGTTCCTTCACGTAGAATCCATTTTCCAAGAATGAGACGATTTTGCAGTGCAGATGTCATGTGGTAACTTTAAATGGAACACTCAGTTACTTTTACCGAGGCATACGAACGTAAAGAGATGGAGGGTAAAGATGTTGTAACGATAGCTTTAAAAAAGTTAGTTTTATTTGCTTTCCCGATGGTAAATGGCTAAAAACTCGAAAGACGAAATGTGTGGTTGCGAGCGATAGAGAGAGAGAGAGACCTTCGTGGTTATAGCGAACTTAACAGTATGCGGTCGAAATTATACATCAGGATTTCAGAAAAATGACCGGTGTTTGATCAGCTAGATCCCAATATTACATCGTGGACATGAAAGTCGGTGAAAACATACAAGCGCCACCGTGACGAACAAAGCAGCCACCTACAGTGTAAGCTCGAACTTCTTTGCCTAGCTTGGACAGAAGTAGGATGCAAGTCTCGCCGTGTTGCAGCATTGGGCAGTGATTGCGAAATAACACTTATAAGATGTCACACAATCAATATTTTTATTACAGGAACGAACACTTGCTGATGCAGAGAAATAAGCAGGGATGCTTTCCTAAACTGTCTTGAAATTTCACCGTGCTGTGATTGCCAAGACCACCAAGAAAAGTATACAGCAACAAATAAAAAATATTACTTTCATTACAATTTTTATGACCAGCCCTTACACGCACGCACGCACGCACGCACGCACGCACACACACACACACACACACACACACACACACAAGAAATAGGTCAAATCTAGTTTTTTCCAAAAATTAAAAGGAGTCTTTCCGTATGTAAGCCCATTTAAGTGCATAAACATATTGTGCGAAAATAAAGAAATATCAGCTAAATATTTTTTTCTTTAACTAATTGCGTATTAAAAGCCTTTACATTTATTAAATAATGTTTATGGTTGTGCAAAATGCAAGTTACAATAAGTAAGTTAATGTACATCTACGGTTCAAATGAGTGACCACGAGCTTACTTTCTCAAATCGCTCCACCCCTCCTCAGTCGAGAACAAAGGTGTTGACGAAAGTAACACCCGATAAATCTTCTCCGCCAGTGCAATTCAAAAGACCATGCCAGACTCTTTCGCGCATTAAGCAGGCGAAATCAAGTCGCTCAGTCTCCATGTCAGAGAAGCTGAAATCTTGAAAGACGCCCACAGCGGAAGAATGCTGTATACTTAACCACACACATACGCTCGACCCCCTTTTCCGGTTTTGCACACGGCACTAAGAAAATTGCTAAATGTTTGATTGGATGTTGCCATAGGACACCGATGTAAACAAAAGATCCTCATTAAAAGGGCTTTGTGTAAAGAAGATGAATATTATGCAAAGCAGAGGCTTAAAGAGGCCAGAGAACGACCATGGAAGAATAGCGGGACGTCAGGGGTGGCCTTGTTACACCTGGTCGGATGGTGAGAGGCGGTCGTTTCCTCCTCTCCTTCCTCGTCATCTGAGGCGTGGCTAGTCATTGGTCAGTAAGAGATGTGGTCTTACTTTCTGTAGCGCTAGCTAGATGATGATTGGTCGAAGTATGCGTGGTGTGTGTTGGTCCCATGGCATCTCTGGTTTTATGTCATAGGTGTGTGAATGAATGACATTTCACTAATAAAACGAGGACATTCCAAAACACTTCTCGGCATGCTGTCAGTACGAGCTTGGTCAACAGCTTTTCGAGGCAAAGGTCGACAAGTCTTCAACTTTATTCAACGCCAAGGGGCATTTCTTTTAGACCAAGACTTGAGGCAGGAGGACAAAGAGTCGGGAGAAGTTTGGAACACTTGGGTTAGAGAACCTTGATACTAGGTGCCAGTCAGTGACAGCGGACCGTCAGGACTGCTATCTGTCGTCGTCAAAACTCCAAGGACTACGCGACCAGAAGTTGGCCTACCTGTTCGACACCAGGGCCGGTAGGAAAATTGCTGTTCTCATAGGAAAGAAGAATGAAGGTGTGGTCATCCACATTTCAAAGCATCGGAGTCGGAAAGATTACGACTCATCAGGTGATATTCCTTCGGAGGCTGTACGTGGCATTGTTCATCTCGACGAGTACCACCCTATGCTGTATAACAGTGTAATCGGGTTAACAAACAGTCGTTGAAGAAGCCACATGACGTACCTGAACTGCAACAGCGCTCGGTATCCGTATTAAAACATTAAAACATCCCACACAACGTCAATTCGGGCTAAACAGAACATAAAATGTCTACACTTCGGTTCTAGTTCTTTAGTCTTATAACCTTATAAATAAATGTTAAGAGACTGTCCTTTAGTTTTCAGTAGCCACCTCATCTTACACTACGCGATAGAAGGTAGACCTTTAACCTTTTCGATTCTTTTTTTCATTTAACGTCTGTATAGAAGACAAAACGGCAATCGACATCACTATCTTTGATTTTCCAAGGTGTGATCGTCTTTCTACTACTTGACTTTTTACTTTGTTCGTGTATGTAAGACCAACCAAAGAAACGATTTAGATGTACTGTTTCCCTATCCATTTACTCTTTAATTTCACCCGAAGAGGTCCCCCTGTCCACTGAATACCTCCTAAGATAATAGTTGATGTATGCTAGAATTGAATCGCATGTTCCAGTTGCGGCTTTTGTACACAGATTCACACGGTAAGCAAGTAAATAATATTATTTATCAATCTGGCTTTTGCGTATGCACTTCACAAGCGAAATCTAGATGTTTTCCTGTCTGCTTCTCCTCGCAATCTTTAGAACAACAATTAATTGAGCTTTCACGTCCTCCGTGTTTGTGTCGCCTACGCAAACAGATCGCAGCCGAAATGCGTGGGAGATTAAGATTTGTTGCTGTTGTCACGAAGCGCGTGCTTCTCCTCTTTCTTTCTTTTTTTATACATTCATTCTTTCATCCATTTTTTTTTCTCCTTAATCCCTGTTTTCCTTTCTTCGTTGTCTTTCATCCCGCCTAACAGCCATTACTTGCACACCGAGTCCAAAATGCAAGACTTTTCTTCCAGAGTCACTGCAAGAGCCGGCCAAAAGGCCACTCGAAGAGGTCAGCACGAGAGTCAGCGATGACGCAACAAGTCCGGCAGTTTTTCTTCTTTCCTTCTTCCTGCGCCTGCCTCTTGTGTCTCCACAGAATGTTGGCTTCAGTTGACCACCGCGTCTCCTCCGCGCTTGTCTCTTCCTTACATTCCTTGCAGCCGGCATCTTGAAACTCAAAAAGGGGCTGGGGAGGGGGGGGGAAGATGGAAGAGAAGAGAGCCACCTGCACTTGCCTGACCTCAATCCTTCTGCAATAGATCGATAATTTGGGGTGGGTTGGTGGGGTGGAGGGAACGAGGGTTGTCTTTAAATCGAAACAGATCGCGGCGCTTGACGTAAACGAGACGTCAATGACGTAGATGCATAGCCATCCTTTTACAAGACCTCCGCTTCTCTCGGGTTTTTATTGGGAGGGCGAATTGGGGTGAGAGGGGGTTGCAACTGGGGCTAAAGGCTGTTTGCGAAATTGGGAAGTCGACGGTGTATGCGTGTGCGCGTGCGTGCGTGCGTGCGTGATATGAGTGTCTGCTCTTGAGAAAAGCGTGCGTACATTTACTTGATTATGCGTTCGTTTATTTGAAGAATGTGCAAGATGTAGTTTGGTAAAGCATGCATACCTACGCTTGATTGTGCTTGTGTATTTTTTAAAGAGAAAGAGAGTGTGTTTGTGTGCGTGCGTGGGTACGTGATTGAAAAAGCGCGTCCGTAGTTGTGGTTGGAGTAAAATTGTGTGCTCCAGAAAGAGAGTGTGCTTAGGAAATTGGGCCTGCGTGGGTGAACAGTCCTGTAAAAACTGCCCCAACTTCGATCCCCTTGCACTTGGATTAGTTGCCTCCAAGTTCAAGACCGCCCACGGCCTCTTTGGTGAATTTAGACGGCCTGCTAACCTCATTTGTGGATATACTCATATTGGGAATCTTGTGGCCAGTTCTCAGCAGAGGTTTCCCTCCTTATCAAGTGTTTATTTGGGAAAGGAAAGGGAAGTGCCACGTCTTAGAATTTCACAGTCTCCATCAACAGCAAAGCACTTCAGAGGGTCAATTAATTGCTCTTAAACTATGCGGTCAGTGGCTAAAATCGACCAATAATGTTTCTGTACATTCATAACAAACCAGAAGAAGTAGAGTTCACTTCCACCAAGGGACGCTTTTTTCTAGGTTTTTTAGAAAATAGGTTTCTTTGTCACGAGGAATCAAACGCTGTAGTTTGGTTTTCTTGTTGGCTGCGCCGTTATGTGCTGACGGTACACGTGCTTTAGAAAGTATGTCAATAAAATAGCAAATTATAGAATCTCTTGTGCAGAATCTCGAAAACTGCAGGAGATAAGAGTAGTGCCTGTTGTCTCAATTTTCTCCACAACTTTCTACTGAATGCAAAAAACACCTTTCTGGGAAGATTCAGAGCTCCGCAATTAAAAGAGAAAGATGAAATCTATGAGATGAAAAAAAAAAGAAAGTGGTAGCCGATGAGACAAGATTTATGATTCTGTCGAAAACTTCGAGCGAAGGACCTAGCTCAGACCTAACCTCATGTGACTACTCGACGGACGGGACGAGTAGAGGAAGGATTTACATCATCAACTAAGGCTGTATCAAAGAAACCAAGTATCAGACACTGTAAACAGGAGCAACACGCAAAGAAACAACAGCTTGCGGGAGACTAAATCTGAACCCAGGACAGCTGATCATTCGATGGGTAGACCACAGTTTTTCTGACAAACTTACTAGGGCGTCATGAATACCGAAAGAACAGCTCGGATAAGTTGTTAGCGATAAGATCACGACGACGACAGAAGCAGGTGCAGATTGCGGAGACTGTTTTGGTTTGTTTTCTTGCCTTGCTTGCTTGCTTGTCGATACTTAACTCCGTGTCAACACACAGGGTTTTACCAGGGCGATAAATGTTACAGAAGCGGCTTCGCGGAGGATCGTTCTTAGAAACAGACGGTACGTCAAGTCTCACTCAATCCTCTACAAGCGAACTCACTGTTTCCAAGGCGACGATGTCAACACAACGATTCACCACACAGTGCCACTTGATTTTTCACATCCCTCTTCCAGTATCCAACATGTCTTCCCTCCACCACCCCACTCCCTCCCTACCCAACAATAAAAAAAGAAAAAAAAACCACCACCACAGTTAAACGAAGAAACTGAAGACAAATACCCCCGTCTTTAGAATTTACCATGTTATGTTTATCTTCAGGGCTTTTCCTACCACCCATTACCTAGTGGGTCACGTGAGGTTGTTGCGTCATTTGCAGTCTTTCTTTGCGTCATAGGGTATCATCTGCATCGACGCGTCTTGGCCGTGACGTCACGGTAACGTAACGGGCGCCGAAGATCGGTTATTATGTTTGTAGGTTTCGCGGGAGAGCAGACTGTTCTCAGCGCTACCAGTATCGAAAAAACGATCTATAGCAGCGAGCTGGCAATAAAATGGCAATTATGTAAGCTGCTAAAGCCCCCTTCCCCGACTAAAAAAAAAACAAACTGGGGTGGGGGGCGGGGACCTGCCTTTTTTTCTGCCGAAGATTTATTGTTCGTCACACGAATGGTGCTTCACTCGGCAGCACAAACACCATGTCAGTGTAACGAACTCCGTTACAGTCACGATATATTTTTAGCAACGTTGGAAAGATTGAATTTGTTTAACTTGCGAAGTTTCTATCGTCAACAGATTGATGCTAGGGACGCACAGCCATGGGGTTAACTGGGCTCAAATCAAGTACAGGAGAGAGAAAGATTTGCCGGTCTGTGAGCTGGATGGTAGATAGATGGGTGGGTACACGGAAGTATGGCTATAAATAGGAGTAAATTTTATATCAGCTCTGTCTTTTGGGAGGGAGAAGAACAAAGACACAGATTTGTAGGCGAGAAACAATCCACAAAAAGGGCGATGATGAAAGCATGTGTGTGCGCTTGACAGCAATGGCTTCAGAGGTTTAGAATCTCCTAATGAACATCCGTACAATAATGGAGTCTAAGTCTTTATCATTAGAGGTGGAGTAGAGTGCAGTATCACTACTCTGCTTTTGCTAACATACAAACATAAAATCTCCTCGACGACGGTCTGCCGAAAGTTAAGCATTGTCTGCCGTGACTGTGCGCGTGCATTTGAATGTAGGTATGCAATGGTAATAAAGGGAATTTATCTCGCGCATTTTTCTGCTTCACAAAGTCTCAGTGCGCCTTACAATAGAAAGACAAATACACAAAGAGACACAGTATTCATGTAACACACATACAGACAGACCAGAACATGGTAGTAAACCAACGACACATCAACAAACATAACAATACAGTAAAACCTCCACACAAAGCATGTCGGGACAGCTTAGCATAAAAAGGACTGGCAAAGAGTGTTAGCAGAAAAAGTAGGTCTGAAAAAAAGGACATTGAACCAGCAGAAAATACAGACCAGTCATGGTGCACACGAACTCAAGACTTCACACGGTAACGCATGTTTCAACGGCGACAGAGACTTCACTCTACAAATCACGTGACTGTCAGTTCCGACTCTCAAACAAGGAGTGACGTAGCAGTGGTATCAAGAGTCGAGAAAGTTCACCAAGCACCTACAGAAGAGAAATGAGAGAGTTACATCTACGCTGCTGGCACATACACCCCCAAAACGAACTATACTAAATTTTGTTTTAAGTCGCACAGCACAGCACAGTGAACTGGCCCATCATGACTACGACCCGATGTGCTAAACAAGAGTTGGGCATGATGTGCCGGATGCACTGCACGCCGCCTAATCCCTGCTTACCCGTAGCATTCAGCTAAAGTGTTTCTAAACTATAAGCCGTCTAGCTAACTGCTATAGTCGTTAGCCATCCAGCTAACGCCCCGGAAATTTATTCACCATCGAGAGAGTTTTACGAAGGCAAGTTCTTTTGTTTTTTGCTGATTTAGGAAGAATTAAATAATTAGCCATTCTGAAAAAGAAAGGATTTTACTATCCAGACATAAAAGCCATGGAGAAAGTGTGTCGTGTGCTGATGAAAAGGCAACATCCTCGCTACAAGGGGACGGTCGTTGCAAAAGTGCTTAAGTCTAGATTGGTGCTCCTCCTTATACGGAGAAGTGGACATAACCACACGCCATAAACTCTACAAGAACTGTTACAGCACGTGTGGTGACCTTGTGTGTGTGTGTGCACGTGCGTGCGTTAGGCCGGTAGCAACCAGAATCAGTTTATCCTGCTCCAGATTGTTCCCTCGCAACCATCATTTAGTCATTCAGTAACAGACTGCAGCTAACCCAGAATGACATTTTTGCGGTTAGGCAAAACTTTCTTTTTTCAAAAACAAAAAAAACAAAAACAAAAAACTCTCGCAGTTAGTAAACGTAAAGGTTATCTGCACCTCAGCTCTGAGTTCGCAAGATGTTTTTTTTTTAATTTTCCTCCTCTTGCCATAGACACTTCTCCACTGAAAAGCGAGCTTCCGGTGCTTTTCGCGAGACAATCGCGCTAATGTCGCCAGCACCAGCCGAGAGTCGTGATGACGTCAATGGGCAGCCAAGCCGCGCAGAACACGTGACATGAAACAGCGTCGTGATTTGATGTTCTCCCGCGTTTCCGCTTTCCAGCGGTGCCAGAGACTAGCAGCGTCTTTCGCGACCTCCTTTTCCATTTTCCCACCCTCCTCCCTTTGCCAGTGATCATCGACAGGAGGAGAGGAGGAAAAGCTGGCTCCACCACGTTACGCTGGGGGTGGATTAGGGGGTGAGGGGGAAGGAGGTAAAAGCGCTGCCTTTGACATCTTCATCCTGACATCGAGTTCCAGTACTTTTACTGTCGAGGGTTTGCAAGGGTGGGGCAAGGACCTTGCAATGCTTGTTACAGTGGGTTATGTTTTAGCAGCGCAGACACAAAATAACCACACACACACACACACAGATCAGTCCTTACAAGTCCGCTATGTCCGGAATTTAGATCGAGCTGTGTGGAGTAAAATTACGGGGCGATTGAGCTGAACGGGTGGAGACAAGGTAGAAGTGGACAGAGGAACGTCAGGGTATGCTTTATTTCGGTCAGTAGCTACACAGCTGTAAACCGTACAAAAGACGCAGGGTCTGTATATCTTCAGTCATCCTCCTTTGCGTCTGTTTCCAGGACAAGCAACACTTCCTATCCATAGCTACCCCTGGAGTAACTTTACTTTCCATTCATGACTACCTCTGAGCTTCCTTGGAATAAAGCCCCGACGCTCTAGCCAGCCCTACGCACTAAAGGGGGAAAGACAATAATTTTACGAACCATTTTAGTTAAAAACCCTCGCGTCTCGGTATCGGACAGAAACTCTGCAACATGTAGGGTGGTTGAGAGTCCTCAGATTAAGTGCCAGCGTCTCGTTATTAACCCCGGGGGCTAGGCATACTTGCGTCCATGCGTGCTCTTGGAATGGTTCGAGGCATCAATCCTGCTGCTGCGGGAGCCAAACTGCGTGCAGTGGTCGCCCCTCGCCTGACTTCGATCAGCTGGGAAACGAAAAGGGTCAAGGACTGTGGGAGGGGGGGGAGAGGAGTGGGTGATCGATGACGTAGGTGGACCCTGATATTTCTCTGCGGAGTGTTGTGTCTGCTAGCCTCTGCTTGTTCGTGTCTTTCTCATTTCTGTATTTTTTCTTGTTTTTTGTTGTTTTTTCCGGAATCGTGAATCGTTTGCCTGTTATTGTTTGCTTTTTTCTTTGTTTTGTTGTTGACGTTGCTCTTTGCAGTCTGCCGGTTAGATTTTGCTTTTAAAAAAAAGTCGTTCACTTTAACTTTCTTTGTTTTCTTCAGTGGATTTTGTATGATGGACAGATTTAATAACTTAGCTTTTTCTGTCGGATGTCTTACGAGTCTTGTGGTACATGGCTGGGTGGGCTGAGCGGGAGGGATGTCTAGACAGAGAAGCGGACTGACAGATCGAGGATAATTCAACACCTGATGAAGAATATGTTTAAGAACGTACCACCTGAAATGCCAGAAGTGTCTCTAAACTTATTCTTGCTTCACATCTTGTAGTTTAGTCGTTACAGTCATAGCTCCTTCTCACCATTGACACTGTATCACTGTGGCGTCAATCGTTGCATGCATGCATCTCTGCCCTTCTAGCCATCGATCTATCTGTCGTATGGATCTGTTTCTCACCCCCCCCCCCCATCTCTCTTTCTCACAATATGTCCGTGCGCCTATGCTAAATACATCATTGCATGTACATACTGGGTACGAAAGAGATAAAAGGGGGCAGTAACATACCTACAAAGAAGTGCAGACAAAAAGACCTTGACATAATTATCGGTTAAGGAAGCGTCCTCATAACTCCCCGTACTGACGTCACGAGGCTCCTGCCCCTTCAGAAAGACGATACGATTGTTTACCTTTCTTCCGGCCATTGGCTGCTTTTTGTGCCACGTGAACGTGCCTAGTACGTCATTGGCTCAGATTATCGGAAGGCCGAAGCCTTGAACCTTTTGACTGTTTAGCTGAGTCAGTCTTTGAAAAACGCCGATCGGAGCTTGCTGGTCCTGCTGCGACTGCAGACCGACGGGGCCCGTTATCTCCTGCCATCGACCGGCCGGCTGGCCGGCCAGCAGGGCGACGAATCGATAGCGTGCGTTGTAGAAGGTGTGTCTGGACTTCGGGCCTGGCGTGCGTAAGCCTGATCGCTTTGATTTTTTTCCCCCTCCTCCTTTGTTCCTTGCCGGCTCTCGTTTGTTTCAATGGAGGTAACCCGTTGGTTGTGGGCGATGCGACGGCGGTGCGCACCTGCACGTATTTATGTAGTCACGCTAGAGGGATGTGTGCCTGCAGCTAAACAAAAGAACTTAAAGTATACCTGTGAAGGATATTTACCAAATATCTTTTACATAGAACTACGGCGATTCAAAATTCTGAGTTGGGTGGGTGGGCGGGTCGGTGGGTTGAGGGATAGATTTTCTGATTGATTAGCTTGTATCGCCAGGCAAGGATTAACTTACCCGAAGGCGAAGTCAGTGAAAAGGAAATGAACGAACACACAAACAGGTGCAAGCCGCCCAGGAGGCGCAGGTAGGCATCCCCGATGTCAGATCAACACCGCTGTTTGTCTGCTTGTGGAGAGCCCCACACTTTGTGTCGCAATCCCTGTTTACCTTGCGGTACAGGCGAGCGCCGCCATCACTTCAATTGACGCATGACTTGCCAGACAGCTATTTATAGTCCAGAGAAGAGTCAGAAGTCAGAAAGTCAAAGAGTTTGATTTCGAAATGTTTAATAGCTAGATGCTGGCACGAGGTTTCCTTCTCTCTCTCTCTCTCTCTCTCTCACACACACACACACACACATCTTTTCGTCGTCCTCATCTTTTTTTGAAACCCACGCTCGTCGTATCAGCAAAATGTCACGATGACGACCTGTCGAGTTCTTGGTGACGACCAGGTAGATAGTAGACAGCAAATGTCAAGGTCATTTGATCTCTACACGAACATCATACCATTTAAACCTTATCAACATATGAAGATGAAAAAATATACGCTGACTGAACACAAAACGGTTTAATTAACCAGGGCTGTTGTGACTGAACTTTCGTTCCTTCTTTCCGAACTTAACCTCCCACAGATTTTATAGGACGTGCAATATTGTTTATGGGACAGAAAAGTGAAAGCACAAGAACACAGCTAAATTCAACGCAGCGAAACTGTATTACAAACTACTGCAATGATGATACATGTTGGGTGGGTTGTTTTTTTTTTTTAATTTCAGGCAAGGCAAGGTTATATGTTAATCTGTACACTCAAGACCCTAGGTGCAAAGTAGGTTTTTAAGAGCTCGCGTAGGGAAAAGAATGCTGTCTAAACTGCACTGAAAATTTGAAACACTGGCAGAGGACTTGCTGTTACATTGACAGGCTGATTACAACATGACTAATAAGTCTTTTGAGGGAATCCATTGACGCGCCTCCTTAACTGGCCACAGCTTCGCCGAAGCTTGTTTTCGCTCGGTCCAGTTTGCTACTACAAAGACAACTGGTCATGGCTTCCCTGTTTGTCCAGGATTTTGATACCGTCTTCTCTCTCTCTCTCTCGCTCGCACTCTCACACACACAATGTACCCGCGCAGATACATACACAGCTACAGACCAAGATAATTAAAATCTAATGAATGCATCAAGATAGCTTAGATGTGATTTTGTCCCGGAAGATAACTAAAGACAAGTATTGCATGGAGGAAGTGTGGAACAGCAATTAACCCTCGTGTCTGCATTCCGCAATCCGACGCAAGAAAAACTTGAGCCATTCGTCCTCGCGCAAACTTTCTCGGTACTCAAAGGTCATTCAGTCACATGTCGCTACGAGAAAAATCACGTGCAGGTGGCTTGGCTTTGCGCAAAAGTGCATTCCGCAAGCGCAGTGGGAGCTTAATTCATCAATCGGGTAAAATCGAATTTCTGAAATGGAAATGGATAACTCTGCATGAAAGTGCTCTCCCCTGTCTGTGCCTAGGACTAGTGTCCTCGTGACCCGTTGTCATACGTCTGGGCATTACGCGCTCTTTCATGCAAGCGACCCCGCTGTGCACCGTCAGTTCTCCATACTTAAGCTGTAAGTGCATTTCAAAAAGATTGATTTCCCAAACGTCTTTGGATGCGACGCAGAGCAACTGTTAATTGAACCGAAGAGATGTTAACTCATTTGTGACCCAGGGACTGGCGCTACACACAACTTAGCTGTGTGATGTGTATTGAGGGCGCACGGTTTTTTTAACCAAAGATCAATATTATTTCACAAACATGTTTTGGAGAAGACAAAATAGCAATAAAACATATTTATAGGTGTAAAGATCCTTCTAAATTAGGGAAAATGTCCAACTTTGGCTAAGTCACAGGAAAGCAGTGGTTTTGGGGAGAACGTTCGGGACGTTGGTCAACATGTTGATCTACGCTCAATACGCTGCCAATACTTTTGCCAGTACTTGTACCAGTACTTTTGCCAATACCTTTACCAATACAATGGGAATAATGGACACTTCGAAGATTTGACGGTTCGGCTTTGAAGCCCAGTTGAATCATTAACAACGACCTTTAATCTCAGGTTCGTCTTCTTCGCACGTACACACGTACAAACACACGCGCGTGTACACACATCAGCAGATTCTCTCGCTTTCTCTCTTTCTCTCTCTCTCTCTCACACACACACACACACACACACACAAACACACGTGTGTGCATATACATACAAGCTTTCGCAGACAGAATTCGGGCAGTTTTGTGACAAAGCCTTCCTTGGATGTTTATTCGGAGCTACGTGATGATGAGCCGTTCGCTACATATCTGTTATTATGCACACAGAATCACCTTCTTCCAGTCTAACTGGGGTCACAAAGGACTACTTTCGGAGATCCAGCACCGTGTGGGGCTTCCTTGTGCTAGAGAAACAACATTGTTGTCTTCGTCTCATCTCTATCCTACCTAAACTATAATTTAGTGTTGTTGTCTCTGCCTACACTTCACTGTCATTTAGCCTTGTTGTCTTTGTCTCGAGCCCACATACACCCTAATTTAGTGTTCTTGTCTCGTCCTACACTTCCTTGTTGTCGAATCACCAGCCTGCATACACTTCACTGTAATTTGTTGTCTTTGTCTCCTCTGTAACCAGGTATTGGCTGCAAAACAAGACGTCATCGTCCTCATATTTACATCTCAAAATTCAAACTAAAACATTGACCCAGACGTGCAACTGCGTCAAACGAAGCACGTGATTCAGGACTAGTTTTACCATTTATCAGGAAAACTGTGATTGAATTTCGTCGAAATCAGATTTAATTCACTGAGCCAACGCGGATTCTCGCTGCAGCCTCACTGAGGAAAGATCGTGGACACCACGAGGCGCTGCCTGTGTTTCCATGCTTCTTATAAGATGCTCTTTTTGTTATTATCATTGTCATAACTACTACTAAAAACTCTACCTGTTGACTGCATGATGGGAACACATTTTATTTACCTTGGCCACCCGTGAAGTCTCCCGTTCAATTTATGTAAGGTAGGCTTTGAAACACGTTACTTACATCAACGAGCATGGGAAGCGAGCTATAATGTTTGTTTGAGTGAAAAATCGGTGACACAGGTTTTATGGTATTTTTTTATAATTAGGAGCTAAAGGCTTAGAGTTAGAGAAACAGGCAGTAGAACGAGGGTTATGGTATCGACTGGGCGAAGCAGAGGTCGTCACGTGACACGACTGACATAACTTCTCACCCTCCCCCCCCTTTACCCTCCACCTATCTGCTCCGGAATTTAGAAATAACAGCACTTACTAAATGTACTGTTCCGGAGATTATTACATGCTCATTTTTAAAAATTGTGTTTTCACTGTTTTCCCACACATCGGTTATAAACGGTAACATATTGATGTCTGCCTGGTACTTGTGCTATAAAACTTTAACGCAAGCGTAGCACTGCAAAGTATACTACTCTATAAAATGTCATGGCACTAACAATAGACTGCTCTATAAATGTTGCTAGCAACAATAAAAGCAGGTCAGCGGTGACCTTGGCGAGGGATACTTAAGTAATCACCGGTGAAGCGTGTGCAGGCTGGGCGTAAGATCAATGTCTTTTCGTCTCGAGCGTGACAGCGTGCTGAGCAAATGTTGCCTCCCAGGAGTAGGTTTACCGGCGGACATTAGGGCCGATGTAGGTGGGCTGAAGCAGTCAGCCAGCCGCCTGCACACAAAGCGCGGGCACGACCGATAAGGGGGTCGTGTCGTGTGGGCAGGGGACGTAATCGAAGGCCGTCCCACCCCTTCCCGACACTGCGGCACGGTTCACTGGTGTGGGCAGGAGTGGCAAGTCAGGTGCAGAAAGTGGATTAGGCGGGGATGGGGTTGGAACTCGGTCAATGGGTCAGGGAGTGTTGATCAAACTCTTCGACGCTTTTTTTTTTAAATGTTATGTTTCGTGTATAGCTGAGTGTCAGTTTGCTTGTAGTCTTTCGTATTCAGCGTATTTGCATTCCCACCGGTAAATGCTCTTTTCAAGTCTTATTTTTTTATTATTAAAGCGTTCTGGAACATGCAAGCATGACGGCAGTAAATGTAAGTTGTTCACCGTAAGGAAGGAAATAAGAAGGATGGAGCACAACTTTCTTCAGCCGCCTTCGTTACCTCCCTTGACAAAACCAGGTACTCATTTGTGCAAAGCAGGTTCTGGGAGAGGGGTAGATTTTCAAGTTCAAGCAGGTGGCTGGTTTGGAGCTAGTGCCCGATTGCTTCGGACAAGCGGATCACCAAGTGGTTAAAGCACTGGCGTCCGAACCGAGAGACACACTGGTTCGATACCCGTCTAACGCAGTGAACTCCACCCCTTCCGTCTACCCAGCTGTCTAGAATGGGTACCTGACTCCATAGAGCAGTGGTTCTCAAAGTGTGGTCCGCAGGCTTAAGTCAGGTGGTCCGCGGCTGACAGTCGTCATATGTCAGTAAAGTGATGTTTAAATCGCCAGATATGATTGCAGAACACTTCATTTAAGCTTATGTGGGACCCCTAACCGTCCACTGGTCAAGTTACCACCGCAGCTGATAATGGCCTGACAGGATGGTCAAGGCGCGTGACTATGAATCCTGAGCAGTGACGCGTGACACGTCTACCTGAACAGGACGGCTCTGTTGAAGGTTTCTAGTATGTGCCAGCTTCCTTCAATCGGTCAAACACGAAAGGGGACCAGACAGGGAAAGACAACTCCGCCTCAGTAAGATAGGCTGACCACTTTCCGAATCTGCGTGCTGGCGAGAAGACGTCTGTCCAATTTCTTTCTCAGTATTTTCAAGCCGAGGGGTTATTATGGATCACTGGCTGAAATCAGGGACCTTGCTGCGTCAATGACGGGAAAGGTTTGACCACACGTATCAAAACAGTTGCTACACTGCCAGTAGCAACGCACTGTTGCATTCATTGACAACAGCTCGGAAAAAAAACTTGCCAGTCGATCACGAGTAATGGAGGATTCAATAAAAATTATAAATTTTATCAAAGGGCGCCCTTTGAACGCGCATATTTAAAGATTTATGCGAAAAGATGGGAAGTGAACACCAAGCTTCTTTTTCATACAGAAGTTTGTTGGTTGTCGCGTGGAAAACTGCTCACTCGTCGGTTTGAATTGCGCGAGGAGGTTAAACTTTTTCTGCGCGACTGTGAACATCAAGCTTTCCACTTGTCGGATTGTATCCATGACTTGTTATGGCTTGTTCAGTTGGCGTACCTGGCTGACATTTTTAGCTGTTTGAATGGGCTTAACATAGCCCTGCAGGGCAGAGATGTCACAATCTTTAACTTTTCAAGACAAAGTAAATGCTGTGTGTATAAAACTGGGGTTGTGGTGTCATCGCCGAGAATTTGACTCATTCCCAACCCTCAGTGATTTTCTTGTGACGTCACCGATATTACCGTCATATCTCATCAAAAACAACTGCATTCATCGCATTAACATTTTAGTTATAAACAACGAGGTATATAATGTTATGTCAACTTATTACTATAGAACTGGCACAAAAGGACATTTAGTTTTGACTTGTAATGAAATAAATGTGCAATTTTAAATGTGAAATTCACGGTATAGAGTAATTTTAGGCCTTGGTGGTCCGCCGTATTTTTTTACTTTAGTAAAGTGGTCCGCGGCCCGAAATACTTTGAGAACCACTGCCATAGAGGGTTGGGGAAGGTAAGATAGTGCGGGAGAAGAGATGGCCATAGCTCTCAGAAAAAGTTGGCCCCGAGAAAAGTGATGCCTCGAAGACCTCACTGCCCAACATACTCCACAACGACCTAAAAAAAAAAAGGAGGGGGTTGTCTTGACGATTTTTCACCTGCTTTACAGTCAAGCGCTACAGAGCCTTCACACTTGCTTTCATCACAGTTTCTTCTGATCTTTTATGAGGCTAAACGTTCACCATACCGGCATGAGCTGGCCAGATTTTGTAGAAGTACTCAGTAGTTGGTTGACAAATGTTAGATCGTTGGTGGCTGAACTTTTCGAGCCAACATAAACCAGGGTTTGATTCTGTTGCAAGTTTCGATGATTCTCGAATTACTGATTTTTTTATGACCAGCTGCTCAGCTAACCTGTCGGATTAGACGTCCTTGATTGTATCAATATCCAACGATGGTGTTTAAGTGCCTTCGTAACCAGCCACAATTCTGGCCGAGCTTTAGGTTCGTTATGCCAATTTAGTTGTGATAGACTAATGACAAAGCCTTTTGTGGCCACAATGCGGGAAGGCCTTGGGACTGTACTCACTTTGCCACTGGATAAATTGGTCACGTTGTCCGAATTCTATAACCGGAAATCGATGACCGCTTTGGCCAACTGTGCAGCAGTGCGCATGCTCTGACTGAGCAGTCATTGCTGGTACTGGTAATAGACTTATCGCACGCAAAGCTTTCTTTAACAAAACAAAAAAAAAGTCGACAAAGCTGACTCCTTCTTGAAATTCTTTCAGTGCATCTTTCTTTTCTCGCTTTGCTCCAGCTCATCTTTTTGCTTTCTGTCTTTTTTTCTGGAGGTATTTGGGGATGGGGTGGGTTGGATGGAAATCCGTTCCGCAACACTTCTGGAAAGACGCATAGAAGACGGCGCTGGCATATCAAGCACGCAGCTAATAAAGCCATAATTTTGTAAATTGTCATTTGCATGGCAGTTAATTTAAAGATTACCTGTTTAACGTAAACAGTGTCGAACATCTTAAGCACACGACATGCAATGCTGTAGACACCAGCTCAAATATCCCTTCGAAGACAGTACTTCTCGACCGTTATCCTACACCAGAATTTCAACCATCCAGTTCTGGATTATCCGTGATGAGCGTTTGCCAAGTTTGAGCATTCTTGTGTTTGTAGGATACCCAAGGCGGGGTTAATACGTGCGTTACCTCCTGGGGCGTGACATAATGAGAAACGTTTGAACGCACCTGCACCGAGTTCTTGTCTGTGCCACGAAGGGGTTAACTGTAGGCAGGTGTTTGGCTGGGCGTTGGGGAGTATCGCGAACAGAAGCACTAACGAGGGAGCGTCTCCTCGTCAACGTCTTCCAGACGTGCAGGTGGCAAGTCTGCGCATGCGTCATAACTGGCTGCACGAATGATGCACGAGTGTGTAATTACGGCGGATAGGGGTAGGGGGTATCGGGTCTGCGACTTGACGCAAAGCTCTCGAAACTAGACGACGTGCTGACGTCGGCAAGAAGCGGCGGTTGTCAGTTGTTTGCACGATGAGGCTCGTTCGGCGCCTGCGCAGTGGACGGATCTGCAACAGGAAGTCCGATGATGCGGGCAGAGCAGAGTGGCAGTAGCAAGGCGTCAGATGTATGTGAGAAACTGTCTGAATTTATTGTGGACGCTGACTCTGCGGTTGACCACTTCATTATGGATGCATGTTTAAAACTGAGAAGGCAGTTAAAGGGTGAAAAGCTGAAACCGTGTTTGATGGTTTGCGAACTTGATCAATTATGTATCAGTTAATGCTTAATGGCAAGATAATGTCATTTGCCTACAAGCAGAGAACTCTTTCTTATTTTCTCCTCCTTCTCTCTCTCTCTCTCACTCCCTCCCCCTCTCTCTCTCTCTCTCTCTCACACACACACACACACACATGCACAGATTGAAACAGACACCCAGTCAGTGACTGTTCTCTTTATAATTGTGACTTTATAATTGTTTATTGATATTTTTAGACAGCGTCTTTACAAGTAATATTTTACACTTATCTCCTTCCTCTTGTTTAATCTGTGCAACTGTATTTTTATCCACCTCTCCATTTAACGTCCATCATGTGTGAAAAACTAAGAGATCAGAACGATATCCCATAATTTGTATTTTGTTAGCCACAATACTCAATGTTAGCTAAATATTGATATTTCATGCAACATCCTGGCTCACACCTTTCGTCCAAGGAGATAAGGATTTAATGATTTTTCACCCGCTTTGGAAGAAAAACGAAAAATAATTGGATCAGCCAATGTAATCAGCCAGAAATTCTGTGACGTAGCAAAAACAGCTGTAGACTCAATGAACCTTGGATTTTTAAAACACTTAAAATAGAAATGAAAGCAATATTTTTTGTCTCAGAGTCTTTTTTTATCGTTGTTATTGATATAGGTCGTGTCTTGTTTACTCCAATGCTTTTCTTTGTTTTTTTTTCTTTTTTACTCTTTCCTTGAATGCTTTTATACTTTTAACCTCTCAATACACAGATGTATATGGCTTCTAGTCTCTGTGCTTTCAAATCGCTATATTCTCATATCGTTTGAATAACTCTGAAGAGTTTAATTAATAGTGCTTTGAATGTGTGCGTTTGCATGTTTGTCCTATGTGTGTGTGTGTGTGCGCGCGCGCGCGCACGCTCGCACAGTCTGATGACAAGCGATTTGGGGAGTGTGGACCTTGTTCTTGCTGCTGACGTAAGCTCCATAAGCTTAAACTTTTGAAAATGCCAGGTGTGAAGGTGAAGAAAGATGGGCAGTGTGGTGATGAAGTCGTAATTGCAGGATGTTTTATAAGAGTTGTTGCAAAGATCGCCTTCTGAAAGCCACCCAGAGTTCGTCTTTGACGGCTGCAAGCACCGGTTGACACCTGTTGCTGATGCTGCTGTTGACAAGCTGTCTCTCTGCGACTCCTCGGTTTATGGTCAGAAATAGACTCGACATGACACCACGCCGCAAAAATATTGTACTGCGCGTGTGTATTTGATCATGTTGTCTCCAGGCCTCATCTGCTGCTGGTGTTGGTGGAATGCACTGAATGTTCTCTGTGGACAGAGCTACCCCGCGCCCTTCTCTCAATGGTGTGTGTGTTGTGCGTGCGTGCGTGCGCATGTGTGTGTGTGTGTGTATTTAAGAGAGCGAGACAGAGTGAGAGTCGGAGTGATTGACAAAATCATTTTTGTAAAAATACCCACTCCGTACTTTATTTCTCGGCGTCCGCGTGTTTGTGTTTGTGAGAAAGAGAGAGAACGTGCATATGTGTTTGCGTGAGTGCGTGTCTGTGCGCCTAAGTGCGGAACTATGTGTGTGCGTGTGTACATGAGGAAACCTGGGGCAAGTTGGACATCACACGAAATTTCAGAGCCTCCCATAAATCCCCATTTCCCTCACCAAAAGCCCATAAATAAATAAATTAATTAAATAAATAAATAAATAAAATCTGACTCCTTCTTACTTCTACCTGTCCACAAAGTCACAGGTTTTCCGCAGGTCAGGTACAGCTGCGAAAGCCTCGTGCAACTCTCGTGAACCGGTTTCTTGTCTTCTCACTGCAGGACATGTCCGGTAGAGAAAGCTTTCAGAGAGCATTAACCTATCCTACACTTCAGTCTGCACTCTGATGAGACTCATGCTGTGTATTATGTTCTCCTACAAATTTAAAGTGCTGTTTTTTAAAAAAAAAATGTTCATCGCTGTTTGGAGAAAGTCGGAAATTTGTTTCGAGCTGTACTGATACTCATATTCACTTTAGTAACAATAGATTAATTAAAGATTGTTTCTCATTTTCATGAACTAAAACACATCAAAATGAGCGATATCATACAACACCACGTGATTTTATACACATCCAATTCTTTGTTTCTTTCTTTCTTTCTTTCTTTCTTTCTTTCTTTCTTTCTTTCTTTCTTTCTTTCTTTCTTTCTTTCTTTCTTTCTTTAGCACATTTCTTTAAACACTTGGATGTTAAGTTGTAAACAAAACGAGAAACAAGACGTCTGATCCACAAACTGATGTAATGTTTTCATACTTTCGTGTCTTTCCTTCTTTCTTTTTTCTTTCTTTCCTTCAGTCTCTCCTTCTTTCTTTTCCTTCTTTCTGTGGTGTTTCGTTTATTGACTTCTTTGTCATTGACTCTTTACTTCCTTGTTACTTGCCACTCCCACAACCAGCCACCTTCATCCGGGTGGTCTCAAATTTAAGTTAAAAATCAGTTTAAAAATGCGTTGTAACTGTTGCCACTTCAGCACTAAAACAACTTAAGTAAAGGAGAAAAAAAATGGTAAGCAATCTCGCCCAATCAAAAATGGCATCACAGAGATCTGAAAGTAAAGAAACAAAATGGAATTAAATACATGTATATTGCTTGTTTTGTCCCCGAATATCTACTTGAGCGCGCACGTGCACACTACCTCCCCCCCAACACACACACACACACACACACACACACACACACACACACTCACATTCACACTCACACACAATGTCTCTCGAACTTATTTACACAAGCACGCACACTCTCATTCACGCACGCATAAACACACATGCACGCACCTTTCGCTTTAATAATGATAATAAGCGATGTCTGCGTGATCGTCACGGACCAGACCCCCCCCCCCCTTGGCCGCCTGTAACTGTGTCTGTGTAGCGGTGAGCACGAGTAAAGGAAGAGGGCTGTAACTGAGCTGAGTGTTCACTGGAGCGCAGGATTATGTGTGAACTGGGCT
Organism: Marisa cornuarietis; assembly: GCA_004794655.1. NCBI lineage: Eukaryota > Metazoa > Mollusca > Gastropoda > Architaenioglossa > Ampullariidae > Marisa > Marisa cornuarietis. The sequence continues at coordinate 1,167,307 of SMMW01000597.1, forward strand.
GCAACATTCCCGGATAAGTCAGCCTGACCCAAGAATCTTGTGCCAACACTGAGAGCGAAAGATACCAGGAAAGAGAGTAATTCCTTGCCTAGAAAAGTTATTGGTTGTAATAATTTTTATATTAATTTTGTAACAGTTTTGAGAAGGAATAATTTGGAATACAGCTTTGATATGGGGGAGGACGCGACGGCCATAACAGAAATGGCTTGCGGCATTTGTCGTCTGCTCGCTCCACTCAACTACCCTACCCCTACCCCAAACCCTAACCCTAACCCTACCCCAAGCCCTAACCCCAAACCTCTGACATAATAACATAGACCGGCCTATGACGTCACGTCCTCCCCCATATCAAAGTTCTGCCGGAATATTTTGCGGGGGTTCAAAACCATTAATTGTTTGTAAGTTTGATATTTTAGAATTGTTTTCTAAAAGTTATCAGTAAATAAGAAAGTTACATTTTATAGAATGTCCGACTTGGATTTTCATTAAGGAATAAGTATTTTCGGAATTACCTAGGGAGGGATTAAGTGCGACAGTCGAGAGAGGCTTCGCTCTGTCAGTGGACACGGACCACCAGAGGAGACCAGAGCTTCCCTCCTCCCCCCCCCCAGTTGCCTTTTTGCTGAGGATGACCACAGGAAGTTTAAGTGTTGTCCCCATCAGCCGGTATAGACCCTGTCTACCAGCACCAGCTGCCGTGGATGACTAGAAGTTGAAATGTTTGTCTCAGTCAGCCGGGGGTCGTAGCAGTGGATCACTTTTCCCAGCAGCGCTGACCGCAGAAGGGGATCAAAGGAGACAATTTCAGGAGTACGTGTGTGTGGTTGTGTGAGGTGGAGATATATTCGATGACTCCACAAACTCACTCGGGCTACTTCTACTAACATCGGACACTAACATCTATTTGATGGAAGGAATAAGAGGAAGTGAGTGCACGATAAAGACGAATGAGAGGAGAGACTAGTGTGTTAGTATTTTGTACGTTGTATTTTGAAATATCTTGTGGCCCGTTTGACCCCCAACCAAAAACAAACAAACAAACAAAAAACCCGAAAACCTCCCAGTAATATGGAAAGAGAAGCCCAGTGACAGGTCTTTGTATTTTGTTGCATGAAAAAACACGAGTGGACACAATGTTTGCATGTACGGGACGTTTTGTTGGTGACAGTGATATTAATTTTATAGACGCACTTTGAATATGATCACTTTATGATAAACAATATTATGACAATATTTTCCTTCAGCGTTGAGCGGCACATTGAAGCTTGAAAAGGAAAACCCATTCAGACAATTTCCTTTAGCTTATTGGAGCGCTCACACCACATCTGATTATTTCAAGAGTCGGAAACAATTTGTAAGTCTAGCAGGATACAGGTGTGAAGAATTAATCACTGTCGACAGATTACTGACTGTGGAAGTTTCCGGGTGTGGCACTTACTGCAGGGTGTAGCTAGAATAAAAGCAACTTTTCAGAGATGGTCCTCTCGCGAAGCATTATTTACGTTTCTATTGGATGGCTCTCTATCACGTGATCGATCAAGTAGAAACGGTAGCGAGAGGTAAACATCTTTTCTCTTTTAGGCATGCGCAGTATAGCTGACCTGCCGTTGATTAAATTACAAAGATAATTTTTCAACAGTTTCCATTCTAAGAACTATTTTTGTGTTTGTTTGCATCTAGAATTTAATCTTATTATTTAAATAACGTGAGAAGACATTGCAAAACATAATACAGTGCCCTTGAGCAGCACTATGCTGCCTTGGTCTACAGGAGAAGTAGTTTGTCGAAATCACACTACCAAGCATGCGTGCAGAATTCTATGCTCCTTCGTTCTGTCTTCTTTACTACTACTGACCAGCCAAAATACACACACACACACACACACACACACACACACACACACACACACACACACACACACACACACACACACACATATATATATATATATATATCTCGCGAATTTATATATATATATATGTTACCCTCGATCAAGAGTAAACAGAATACTTTCTGGGCTACAGTGTGGCGATAACTAGTTTGTCAGTGCATATCTGGCTCGAGATGAAAGCTGAAAATCAGGATTAAAGTAAGTTCTGGAGTGGAAGGCCGAGCTTGAAGGGGTATAGCTACACTTCCTGCTGCCTATATTACTCTTCCACCCTCCTACATCTCACCCCGACTCCACCCCCTCCTTCACTTCTCACGCCCAACTGTGTTACGTTTGAGATGCACCGCGAGCGCACAGCTGAGCGAGGGGCCGTTTGGAAATCCCGTTACATATAGCTCACCCTGTGGCCTACTTACGTGATAACGAGACTGCGAAGGGAACTTGGGTTGGTGTGCACGCACGGTGGTAAGTCGGGCTTAAGCCAAGTTTCTCGGCTTTGCTTGCAAACATTGCCGCTTACTGGTGTGTATGTTAGGTCTTGAAAATGTCGCCAGTCTCCAGTGGCAAATCAGCTATTCAGGCTAGACTTAGCGAAGTCGACTTGCACTTGAGACCGGGTACTTTAAGGGTGTTTCTAAAACCTTACATGCACACCTGCCCAGGGGACAGCGAAATGCATAGAGTATTGAAGGCCCCAAGCTGTCCTTGGTTCCCCTTGACTCTAGCCCTTGACCAGAACTTTGACCCTCCACAAGGTAAGTAAATACTTTAGTGCAGGCGCAGAACTGATTTTCAGTTCCCTTCTCGGGCTTCTCCACCCCCACCCCACCTCCACTCCAAGATATATGGAAGATATATTGTAGATGTCCAAATCTATGAATGATTAATTTATGGGATTAGCTTTTGCTCCGAGTCACCATAACATAGATATAACTAAGCTAATAAGGCTCCAACCGTATGAGAGACGAGATCCGCGACTTCACTGCACTGGTAACGATTAACCACAACTGCTCCACCGAACTATCTTGACTTTTTATTTTTACCACAGTGAGAACAACAGCCCATGCCATCAGCCCTTTAGTTCCACCCTAGTTGTTCTTCGTGGCAAGGGACAAAACGTTTATCGCTCAGCTTATGGCTTCCCACAGAAAAGCCTGCACTATTTTAAGGAGTAAAATAAATTCAACATTTGAAGCTTCGCCTGAAGAAATGATTGCTTGAACGTTTCATGAGGCTAAACATGGTGAGTCTCTCAGCAAATTTAGAGGAAAGGGTTACATTAACTCGCCTAACACGCCTGACTAAGTTTCGGAAATGATAGCCGCTTGGCGGAAATTGCCTGTTAGACTGTGTTGAGGACTTGCGCTGAAATATTCTGGGCACGAATGCTTTCATGTTTGGATAAAGTTAAGGTTCAGTTCACTCTTTTCTTCCATTTTTCAATGCAGGTAATGTTCGTGGTATTTTGTTTAAACCAATGCCATAATTTTCCTTCTCGGAGGGAACTAAAATTCACAGCAGGATTTTAGGCAACAAAAATTGGCAACCGTGTGTTGGGTTACCACTTGCTTTTGGGGTATGAAATAGTTTATTGAAAAAATTACACACACTTGTTGTTATGCTGCCATGATATCAGTGACAGAGAAGACAATCAACAAGTATGACTGCGGGAAAAGTAATTAATTTTGCTGCAAATAAGTGCTGTGATATAAAACAACAAAAGTAGCAGACTGGCACATTAATATGGCAGTCCTTTCAGACTAAATTGCATATTATAAACGTCTTCTATTTTTTTTTTTTTTGGCGTTCCAGTATGAAAATCTACCTTTGAAGAAATCCAATCAATCTTCATAGCTTTTTTGCTTCTTGTATTCAAAGGATGGACTCCAGTCTTTTACCGACACTTGAATAATACAAGTAAATAAACCTGTCTTTGAGTATAGAGTTACCTGCACCCTCGCTTGATTAGGCAGCTCTACAACTTATTTCTGTTCCTATGTGACTGGTTGATTTTCTTCTTATGCGCCAAACATTTCTTGCTTTCCTGTGAAACAACAACTTGTATTTTATGTTTTTTCCCCATACCGTATATTATCCCTGGTACCAGACAACAACATATGGTCCCAGGATATTTATTTAAGTTACTGTGCAGCAAAACAGTGGAACTCTCTTCCCTTCCATACCCGCCACCTACCCACCATCGAATCCTTTAAATGTGCGTTAACATCACATCTCTTCCATGAGAATTACCCCTGACACCAGTCTCCTTAATGCTAGTTCATCTTTTATCCCCTTCTCTCACTAAACTTCGTCTCCTGAAGATTCAGGAAACTCATTCTCAGACATTACCTGAATTCCTCTTTGCGTCTTCAGTGCTTGTCGTTTATTACTTGTCAATATTGTTGTTTATCCTTCCGTTTTTTATGTGCTGTCCATGTCTTGTTTTTTTTCGAAAGCGCTGAGCGTGACCATGCTCTATATACTCGCGCATTTATTATTATTATTATTACCGCCAGTGTAGTATTATAAAATGATTCGATGCACAATAAAAGCATAAAACTTTTCACATTTTAATGTCATGAGACGATCGACATGAACAACGCTATGCTACAGAAGTTAATTATTTCATTCATGATCACAAAGAACATACATAGCAACATGCATTGCTAGGTAGCAAACTCAGTGTGCTTTAACATAAACATACCATCAAACGGGAAAGTTTGGATGTGATTGTCCTGTGGAGTGAAAGGTCAAAGGGTGGCAGTGTTTGTCCCTTTATCCTGGCGTCACTATTTCACAATTCAAGTTATCAGACTTACAGTGCCATGAAAGCAACGATGGCATCTGGAGATGATGTTACAAAATACAGGTGTATTCAGGTGGAGGGCCACGTGACAAAGTGTTTGACGAAACACGCGGTGTTTTCGCTGCGCACCATACAAAGGACTGCGGGGTGCGCAATACCCTGTCTGCTGTACTGCGTGACCGAATGGAAGTAAAACACTTTCCCTCGTGAATTAATATCTCGTGATGGCACGTGGGCAGCATTCTGCCTGCATTTCGGGCACCCGTTGTTCTGCTGTTATTGTCGACGTCACACGACGCCCACACCTAGCTAGCCTCCCCGAGCAAAAAAAGAAAAAAATAATAAATAAGGCGAAAAGGGTGTTTACTCTTTGCTTCTTCTTACTTTGATCTGTCTGGGGGGGGGGGAAGAAAAAAAATGGAAACACTCCCCTCCTCCGCCAGTCACATCTGAAAACTTAAACTAAAATATCAGTTAGCAACGCACTCGCAGTAAAGGGTTTGTGTGGGCTTCTAATGACACCCGAGACACTTTGTGTGTCTATATATAATTGAACTAAGTGATGGCGTAGGTCTTAAAAGCATGCCTGCGTGCCCTTTGCTGTCTCTGGCCCACGGCGTATCTATCGTATCGACAGGAGGAGGAGGAGGAGGCAGACTCTAGGTGAATAGTCAGGTCTGAAGGCCTACGCACCCTGTCTCGATAATTTTCTCGTGCTACGTGGCTCTCAATTCATAAGGTACATGTATACTAGTAAGTAATACACTTCGGCTTCGATTTCAAAACCATTTAGGTTAGTTAACATAAATATTTTTGAAGAAAAAAAACTTCTGTCATGTACCTAAAACAGTTAAATTTCTAATTTATATTCTTAACCTTATTTTGTTCTAGTATATTTGAGTTTGATGAGTTTTTCTTACGTGCAACTGAAATTTGCCATGGCGCATGCGCAGCGGTGTCGACTGCCGGTGTACCTTGCGGAGTGGCGGTGAAAAAGATGACTAGGCTTGGAACGGCTTAACAGCGGTGTTGATGAGCATTTACGAGGGCTTGAGACCGATATTGTCAACAGTGCTCTTTCGTGATCCCTGTTTATGTCCAAACTCTTCGGAAATCGCCAGATGAAAGACCAGAACACCGACTGTACATTGTTGTGTGTTTCTACGTTCTCGGCAAGACATCCAGAGATTGAAACGGTAACTAAATAGCTCTTTCGAAATCATTTTTCGTATGTAATGTATTAAATGCAGTGTAATCGATTAATGGATTTAGACATTTTTTTGCTTAGTTTTTAGTATCTGAAATATTTTGGGGAAAAACCAATATAGAAACATGTTCACACTTCAAGCTAACGAATTAAACTAAGGGAGGAAATCGGAAAAAAAAACTTGGATAAGAAAATTCGTTCTGGGTTTTTACTATGTCGCATCTATTCAGAAATATCCTCCGTGTGTCTTGACAAACTTTCCAAGAAAGGGGTTTTAGACTGTATACTTGTTTCTCGATACCCAAACTTACCTCATCATGATCATCTCAAGATGTGAACCTTCGCCTCATTTTAATAATCACATCTTTATTTTTATCAATGTGTTTGTACCGTCTGATCTCACGAAATGGTTCCAGATTGTTGCAAGTACACCTACAAAGTAATGCTTGGGTGATTTTTTTAAGCTGGCTTGTTTTGTGTCATGTTGTTTTGCTTTGTTTCGTTTTATTTTGTTTTGTGTTTGCATTGTTCTGTTGTCCCTCGTTATATTGTACTAAACCCCTTTAACCTCATTTTTCTTTTTTAACATAATGATTAGACAGTTATTTATTATTTATACTGGTTATCTGTAGATCGCGTACGTTTTAAGGTTTGCCTACAACCTCGTTTTAAAGGCGCTGTGTAAGGTCCAAGACCGGGCTATCATTTTCGGAGATTGCTTTTCGCGGCCACATGTAAACTCTGAAGTAGCGTATTAACTTTTTGTTTCTGCATTTTTATATCTGTTTTCAGGCTGCCTGTCAAGGCTTTCGCACCTGACAGTCCATTTTCACGTACTTATGAATCACTTCCCCGTGCTTTAATTTCAGAACTTGGGGACCCCTCCGCAACCTTGCAAGTTCCACGCTAACACTTTAAATGACATACTGCTTGCTGTTGCTATCCTATTTCAACGGCGAAAAATACAATTGAAAGCACTTGAAATCGTGTTTTGTTTGATCAGCAAAGCCCAGTCTCAGTAGCTTTTAAAAGCTTCCTACATTCTCCTCGCGTTTCATCCTAATGACGACTGATTGACGATAGTTGGATTCCAAGTCCTTGACATACCCACGGTTGATATAATCTAATATTCAGTACAGTGGATGCAGAAAACACGATGAATACTTATCAAATAAAGTAGTCAGAGATCTGTTATTTCTTAATGTGTAGTTACTTTATAGATTATTAATAATTTTTATTAGAGTGCCGGCTGTTCGAATGGATTATCTAGACCGCGTGTTCCCGTCCTAACCGTCCCTTAATGGTCGTCTGCTGCTCTATAAACATCGTCCTCCATTTCCCTCCTTCCGATGCTTTCGACACAAAAAAAAAGAAGTCAACTACCAAAAAGACATTAGTTTTGGTTTTTAAGCATGTGTGTTCAATAATGAATCACCAAGACCTCAGCTCCAGCACAAAAGGTTCTAAATTTTCCCTTTCCTGTTTTCGTTGTCCTTCTCGCACAGGTTGTCTGGTGAGTGACCGATGAATTATTATGATCATGCTATATTTTGTGAAAAGTTATGTTTTAGCACACATGTGTGTCAGGACCAGGAGAAAAACTCGAGGCGAAAAAAATTTCTCTGGGATATTTTGTAAAGTGCTTATTATTTTGTTTTCGTAGACGATACCAGTTTCAATAATAGAACTTACCCAGTCAGTGACAATCGCTGAGAGAGATTGATGAAGAGAACCTTACAAACAATAGGAGGAATACAGAAAGAGACTGAAAAATAGATGAACAAACAGGCACATGTAGCAAAGTTGAAACGACTACCAATGTCTTCATAATTAGCAGAGCTTTCTATATCATACTAGCTTCTTCCGAGTGCTTTTGTCGATTATATGGTGTTAGAAATAGCCTACTAACTGTATTCTACAAAAGGTAGTCACTTATATTTCCTTGCATTCCGCAGTGTGCGAGGATCCATACTGAGATGGCTATGCAGAAGAGAGTGACGATAAGCATAAAAGTACCCGTCACTTCATACTAATGAATAAAAACGGGGGATTACGTGTAGGAACTGCGTTGGTGACGACAGAATCAGGCGTAGCTTGTAATCAGCAGCTGATATTTGCTCTGGATACGGTGGACACTAAGGAGGAACTCGTTAAAAGCAGACGACACCAGTCTCCCATATCAGCGGAACCCAAGTGTAAACACGACAGTGAGCGAACACAGTTATCTGTCATAAACAGAGTCCTGTGGGTCCCGTTTCCCAATGAAAAGTGTTTGTGACCTGACTGCTGATCGCGTAATATATCAATTCACGCAACCCCGCTCAGTGAGCGGACTGAATGGTTAGCTGATCAAGTAAAATATTAATACGACCAACCCTGCGCAGGGGCATGTATAGCTTCGGTAAAAATGAAGTGTAGCCAGCCGTCTTGGACAGAATAGAGGAACAAAGCTCCCTTCATGAAGACCCCCCTCTCCCGCCCCCAGAGTTTTTCCACCGTGTGTGCGCTCGTGCATTCGAAGGTATTTTCCGTCCTGCTAAATCTGCATAAAGATGAGCTGCTATAGAAATGTCATTTCAAAGGATGAGCGACGCGTGTGGGGTGAGAGAGGAACGGAGAAAGGGGATGATGGGGAAAGGGGGCAGGGTCGAGACAGGCGATAAAAAAAGTACCGGCTTATACCATGCGACACGCCATTCTTGCTCAGGATGGACCACGTTCTTGTCCTTTGTCTTTCTCGGTCCGGCGCCGTGTGCACACAGTCGCTGTGCGATAGCTTGAATGGCCGATGCCAAGTCGTCCCCTGAACTCCTATCCTCCGTCCTTCGGTTGCTTTTAGCAGATGACATGGCGTTGATACACCGCTCATAAGGCGAAAGCCCATAAGAGGTCTTTCACACTTATGCACTTATGCTTCCTGGAGACTCTTGCAGGATGCAAACTTCCTCTCTTCCCTAATGCATAAATTCTTAGAGATAGAAAGCTTGATTTGCTCCTGCGATTGGATACTGTAGACAACCGACCATATCAGCCAAAATTTGGATTAAGAGGACAAACTAGACAACACTGTCTAGAAAAAGACCCTTGTAGAGGCCGGAATATGTTACACTTTCGCGACTTACTTCTACCGCTTATTAATGTTATTATCGTAATTATCATATACCTTCATCATAAAGGTTGGAAACAGTGATCCTCTGACCACTGCATGTTCCCCTAGCTAGCACCATCACTAACCTCTGTCTGCGGCCTAGAAGATCAAACGCCTGAGCACTTCATCCAGAAAGCCCCCTTCTTACTGTATGCAGAGATGCAGCGTGACCAGCGGATAAACCACTTCAAAGAAGGAAGGTGGGTCTTGAAAGACACTGCGTCATTAGTTTTGAAGAGTGGCCTTATAATGTAGCAGACAAGAAGATATCTTTTCGGTCTATTCGTTAGATGGACATACCACCTACTCTTCCATCTCTCGCCTCCCTCGACCCCTACCCGATAAATGCTGTAGGTCTTCTAGATTGCCGTACAGCTTCCGTACGACAGGTAATCTATTGTCCAGAACTGGTGTTTCAGGGTAGTTAACAGTCTTGCACCATATGAACTGTTGTCTGGTTGCCAGACTGCAAAAAAGAAGAAGCAGACTGACATTAGACATCAAGCTAGCGCACCTGGCTCCTGGGGTCAGTGACTGGCGGGAGTGTCCTAAAGTGTAATTACTGGAAATCCCGCCGTATCATTCGGGGCGCCATCTGGCAAAGGCTTGCAAGCTGGTCATTGAGTAATGGCCTCTGAATCCAACGGTGCGGAAAGTTCGTTTTGAAGTGATTCGTCATCGCCGACCGATTCCCCGAGACTCGACAGTTATTATGAGGTATTCAATAAATAAGCTGTATAAATATATTTGCAATGAAGATGTCGGTAAGAAACTCCATGCCCCAACATTCATAATCGAAAGGTGTGCTTGTGAAGTCAACGCCCTCCCTGCAGTAGATTAAATCCGAGCATAACGAGAACTGCTGCTGTCAAAACTTACGGCTTTGGGAAACTTCCTTTATGGCCGTTCTTAACCGGGCAAAGTGCCGAAGTACCCCACGGCCCCACTGTATTGGCAGATATGTTGGCAATGCATTGGCAAACAAGTTTTAATTTAGCATGTTGGCCAAAGCTCCAATATTTACCCAAAACCATGGGTTTCCTGTGACTTTTTGCACACTTGCTAAACATGGTCAAAAGTTCGATGACATTTGCCCGATTAAGAAAGGCTCATAGGAAGTGCATGTCACCTGCCGAAAGTCCGCAAGGCCTTGGCCCATCCCATCGATGTACTGAAAATATGGTAACCAACACCAAGCCCAGCAGTATTACCTGTGAGCAATATGCAGTTCAATAAATGTGCCCCGTGGTTTGCGAAAACCTAATTATTTATGTAATTGGAAGTAACTGTGATTTACTGGCCTGGTTATTGTCGTTGTTATTTCATTACTACTATCATTTGACATTTTGTGTTATTGTATGCTGCGTGCAACGATTTGTGGACAATAATATTAAATACATGCTTCTGTTCAGCTTCCATCTTAGATCTTTACTTTGGAATATTTTCTTTACCGTGATATACATCGTTACATTACACCTTGTAAAAAGTGTCTCTGAAGTCTCATTCTTTGTTGTGACCTTCCTGCGAGTCTCACTCAAGCTTTTTGTTTAGGGTCGGTGGTGGAGGGAGGGGAGAGGGGACAGGAATTGGGGGATTTTACACCGATCCAGCAACGAAGGCTGTATCACGGCAACGCAGCTGGCCCTATAAATAGCTGTTACGTGCTTAGAAAGAACAGTGTGCCCGAGACGAGGTCTGAACCAAGGATGCCATTCCTCACTGTATTGGTTCACTGAGGGACAGAGGACTTTTCAAAATAAAAATCCTTCATAATTGTTTTTAGAATATATTAGTGTGCAAAATTACTATCAACGTATCAGGTATAGTTCATTGCAACATTTGATTTGACATTTCCATTCAGCTGGCAAGAAAGAAGCTTTCAGATACTTATTTTCTCACCTGCTGACCAGAACCAAGTCAGGACAGTGATGTAGTTGTAATGCTACAATTACCATTAAATAGCACGGCTATCCGGAGAGGTCACAGCACGAATTGTTTGTCCAGGAAGAGATTTCTTCAATGACTGTCAACTTTACAAGCTTGCATTTCATACGAGAAAAATTTAATTCAATTCAGCATTTGTCATTAGTGGTAAAAGAACGGGAAATGGCAAAGTAAGTAAGTAAGTAAGTGGAATAGGCGTAGTTATAAAGCTGCCGTTGCATCAAAGAGACAGATGCAGGTACTAGGAGAATTCAAACCTGCCTTTTCATAGGTTATGCGAAGCCCCATGTCAGCCGAAGCACGCAGACTTGCTCGTACAGGTAAAGCGATGCACTTGGCACTTTTTGGTGGGCGGATCGATATGTTATTAAAATTACTGTCGCGATGTCAGGTGCTGGAAACAGAACATGCGAGAACAGGTGGGCTGAGGCTTAAATTTGGCTCTAAAATTGGTCCTCACGATGCTTTTGGCTATTTTCTAATCAGATGCAAGTAAGGATAAAGGCCTATTTCAACAAATTTCTTCTTTTCTTTCTTTCGTTTGCTCGTTCGTGTGTTTATCATATATCTACTCAGGTAGCTTTTTTCCAGATATTATGGACAGGCTGCAATTTCGGAGCTATCGTATGTGGCCTCACGGCACCATTATCGTATGTGGCCTCACGGCACCATTGCTACCATATTTTGTGTATGTTTTGGGTAAGTCCGTCTCTGGGTGGTCAATGACAATATCAGTGGACAGGCGATCGCATCTCCTTCAGTGTTACCACGAAAGGTCAGCACGCCTAGGGTTTGTGGGAATCCCGCTAGCTCAGTGGCTATGCTTATCCTTTCAGTGTATACGACTTGAGCAAGCCGTCTTTAAGTTCTTTCTGTCCCGCCCTCTCTTTCCCTCTGTTTCGATTTTGTGTTCTTATCTCACAGACAATAATTATACTCAAATATTTCTGACGCTAAATTTTGTTTATCGTGTCGTCCAAACGTTTTTCATTTACTTTCGCTGTTATTATCTCTTCGTATTTTTCTGCTTACTCTCAAGAATTACTCTTGCTATTCTTTGGGTCACTAAGCCAGTATCATCACTTTTTTTTTTTTTTGGTAAAAAGGTGATCTTCTATAGTCTTTCATAACACTGGTTATGTCCATATCAGGAAAACCTTGTCCACAAACTAGATCACATTGATCTCCCCAGGCCAGCACTGCGCTTCGACTGCACCCTCTTGTTCGACCATGGCATGCACAGCAGTGCTGATACTGACCGGCCCGCCATTGATTGGCACGTGTTTCGGGGGGTGGGAGAAACTGAGTAACAATTTACTGAAATGGAAAGAGTGGTGCAGAAGCTATGACACACACACACACACACACCAAGCTCCACATACATCAAGCCACACACACACACACACACAAACACCTTCGTCAGCACCCTCCCATCCTGCACCTATGTAGTCTCTCTCTTTCTCTCTCTCTCTCTCTCTCTGACGTTTTTGTCCAGCGTGTTCATTAGGGAGGATCGATCAATTCAACCATGCCCTCCTTTAGCGCAGATGATAGCTCCAGCGTGCAGTGAAAAAGTCGGTCGCCGAACTCTTAGTCACACAGCAGGTCGGCAACCGGAACGTTCTATGAACGCAGTTTCCAATCATGCACTTAATATTTGGGCAAGCGTGCTCAGAGGTGTGCGTAGAAATAAAGCAAGCGTACCAATGGTTTATTAAACAGTAAATGTTTGTACACAAAAATCAGTTAAAAGATTTTCTGAACCCAGACGACATGGCCGTGACCTAACGTGACCTAACTTGACCTGTGACCTGAAACTAGATCCGCCCTCACCAAGCCGACTTGAGGTGAAAGTGGGTCACTAGGCAGAGTTAGAGCGTGCAAGAAGGAAGTACACTCTTCAGCAACCAAAAAAATGCATGGTTAACAAGAAGAAAATAATGATTGCGACGCTCTCCTCGCGTCTATGATCTTTGATGCACAGCTTGGCTGTGCTGCAGTAGTCCTACCATATACATTCGCCCTCGATCGCGAAGCTTGGCGAGGACCTATTGTCGATGTGACGTCAGCACATTGCGTAAATGGATTGCCTGGAAACGGGAGGGGAATATCGATCAAAATAAGGTATCCTGGCCAAGAGAGTCTGATCGAGGTCACAGAATCGACACAATCGTATTATTGAATAGTTTTGCTATTCGCAAGAACCAGTTGATGTCTTCTCCCCGATTCAGTAGCTACGAAAATGTGGCTTGCCATTTAAGTGTCAGACGTCTGCCAATCTGACAAACATGGCTGAAGGTGCGTGGGTGGGGGGCGAAATTTGAAACACATTCTGGAGTGTCTGAAGTGAGTAAGAAATTTAATATTGCTTTGACGTGGAAGGAAAATTTGTTAGCTTCCTTAATCGGTAATGTGTTTGCTTAGCAGGTCTGTTTTTGTGTTCTAGCGGCTCAAATGCTGGCGATGACTGAGGTGTTAAGCTTCATCGGAGAAAACAGCTCTCAGCTGAGCAGACGTGAGGCCTGAAGGCATGCTGTCATTTGCATACGTGCACTCCTCTTTCATCGATTCACGGACTTTTGAGCTTTTCCAAAATCTACTAAGAGGTAAGGAGCTTGTGTCCTTTTAACTTTTGCTTCAACTTGTATTTCATCGAAAACACATGACAGAGTTAGTGAGTCTTGGCAATACGCATGAGTCATGACGTGCGTGTGTGTGTATCAGTGTGTGTGTTTGTGGCGACAACCGCAACCTCGTGCTCTTTGAAGTATGCCGAGCCGTGGGTGGGGGTTTTCCCGCCTCAGGTTTTTCAGCCGGGCAGAACTTTCCTTCCGTACGACAGCTTCACGGCAGTACTTTATCTGTGGATAACGCAACCACTGTCTTGGTTTGCAAAAAAATCGCATTTTCAAAAAAGTGCTGTTTAAGCGTAAAGTTCCACACCAAGAACACAGAGAAAAGAAATTTTGGCCTTATTTTTCTGTCCACAGATTAATGCTAAAATACAAGCAAGTGTTATCAGAAAATCATTTTATTCTATAATAACCAGATCTGTGACATCTGCACTGAGTTTCTTTTAAATGTGCTTGTGTACATTTAATGTTTTTTTTCAAGTGGGTTGTCATACCCTAGACATATATTAGATCATTTTTGATATACAGTATTTAAGGTATTGCAAATCAAACACAAGAATTAAAGGTTGTAATTATAAATCCTGATTAATGGAAATTCAGTTTTTGCATCAGATTTCCCTAGTCATATATATAAATCTTGATTAGCTTATGAATTAGGTCAGATAATAATGTTTATAGGTGTTTAATATTACCTAGACAGTTATATCTTAACTGAGCTGTATAACAAGACCAACAACTCAATGAAAGATCTGTTGATTCAGAAATGAACTGCCTTCAACAAGACTGAAAATTATTACAAGAGTGAAAGTAGAGACAACAAGACAAAATGCCTGTGGCTTAATTGAAAGATGTTTGCAGGCAGCTTTTTAGCTCATGTGTCATTGATCTACTGCACACAATGTGTTGGCAGTTTGCATAAATGCATATCTCAGTAAATGTCTACTATTCTACTACTAGTACTAGTTATGTAGTTGTGAGGATGTTTTGAAACAGCTGTAAGTACTTTGTTTGCTCTTTAATTTGCTCACAAATAAAAAGAACAAAATTTGTAACTTACTTTAAAGTTAAACTTTAAAAACAAGTATAGCAATAAAAAGTTATATGTAATAGAGTATATGAGGCTAAACCCTTAAAATTTTCAGATGGAGTTCTTTAAATATAGGTTATTTTTTTAAACAAGCTTATCAAAGTGTCTTCAAATTGTGAGGGCATTGTTTTAGTTTTCAATGTTATTGAATTGGAACATTTTATTCAATGTCGCCTGATGATTCAACAATGGTAAAAAAAAAAAAAATAGCCAAATGAACATAAGAGCGGGAAAAAAGGCTAGTATAATCGATGTAATTTAAAATCCCATTTGTATTAAAGATTTGACTTGTTGCTTGTTGTAAATACACAAGTTAAGAAATCCTTGGTGTGTACTTAGGTAATAATACTGGTGGGCATCACTGAAAAGATACAGAAAAGATTTGTGTATAGGTAGATACAATTGCTATATGTCTATGATCTGTACATTTCCCAATTTTAAAATATCGTAAGCTATTTTCTCAGACCTTTTCATTTTCATACAAGCGATGGTGGTGGTGGGGAGCATCTTTAAGGGTGTTCAGTCCCACCAGTGCATAGTATCACTCTTGGAGTGCACAGTTTGAATGTTTAGTTTGCCCATGTTTGTGAGTGATGTGATGCCATTATGTCAGCTGAAATTTTGGACTGAAATTTGTATTTGTTACATGCTTGAGAGGGTCTGATTAGACACATAGGTTGTGTGTGTGCATGGGGGGGGGGGGAGTAATACGTGGCAGCTAGTTGCGATGTAGGATGTTTTGTGATGGATGTGGTAATAAGGTCTTGTTACGTCACTATGATATACTTTATTTAAAGAATGGACATGTTGCACCTAGTGTTGTAGGCAGATTCCAGATAATTGCACATGATTTGGAATTGATATGAGTGTGAATTCATGTGATTGTGAATTGATGTGGCAGTTTTAGAATGGTGTATATGTTTCTGTATGTGTTTGTAAGATTTATTATGCTGGATTGTTGGTTGTTTAATGATTTTGTTCATAATATAGTTGGCAGATACCAGTTTATTCCCTTTGCAAACTACTCCATTATTGGATCTTTTGTTGAAGGATATTGTATCTAATGTTGTGTTTGTGATTGCTGCATAGTCACAAACTGTTGCTTTTAATATCAGATGCTGTTAGACTGCTGTAAGTGATTCCACAGTGAGCTCTCTACCACATTATTTACATCTAATACTGAATGGTAATAAACTCTAATACCGTGAAGGCTGTTTGTTCATATGTCCTTTGATCAAGGTTTATTTACCATGCATCATTTTCTCACCACAGAACCTTTTTTCTCCCTTTATGAATCAAGGAGTCTACATAACTCTAGTCCACAGTTGCTTGATGTGAGAGGCTGACGTTTATTGCATTTACACAAGCGCTTGTAAGAATAGCATTTGCATTTTTATGTTGACTGCTGATGTCTTTTCATGATGTAATTGCTTTGTGGATGTACTGGCTAGATCTGTTAGCAATCTACTTGTAGTATTTTGTCAAGGATGATGATCATGGAGGTATTTGTGCAAGGAAATCAGGTGACCCACTGGCATGACATCAGCATAGGTCATACTTAACCTCAGTAAACCTCGCCATCCTGCCTTTGTGGTTAGCTGCCTGTCTGACCATGCCCAGCACCAAAGCGAAGTCTTCCAACAGCGGCAGTTTCACCAGCAGAGCGCTCTCAGTGCTGGACAAGTAAGTTCAGTCTCGGGCTGCAGCATGTAGTCGATATGCTGCGCTGATCGGTAATCACTGAATGAAAAGTGAGGCTCGTCTCTCTACACGGCGCGTGAAATGTCTGAGAGAAAGGGGTGGGTGGGGTGGTGCGCGTGCGGGCGTGCACACAGCGCCATTCACCATGCTCGTGCGGGGCATCGCATTTTGGGCGGGCGTTTAGTAGTCTAGCGTCGGACAAGGTGAGGGATGTCGGGGTCAGCGCAGAATTGGAGTGGGTGGAGGAGACGATTGATCAGAAAAATCAATATTGGGCACAGACAACCCTCTGATCTGACCTGGTGTTTGTAAACAGAGAGCTAGGATAAAGTGGCGGTAAAAAGAAAAGAGGAAGGCGTTTTTTCTTCAAATTTCTCAGTCACCTGGCTGTCAAGGAAGTGTTGGACGTTTGGATCATGGAGGGTGCTATGTAATTGTCTCAGAAATTAATTGCAGCCTCAGCCCTATGAGTGGGCTTTTTTTTTTTAAACACACATACACACAAATAAGGAGGAAGAACTTGTGACTTTCCTTGTGTAGCTCAGCTTGCAGGGAGGAGAGCGCCGGAAGAAGACAGGGCGGGGCGCGGTCTGACGCCATGGCAAAGTATTGGCAGACGGCAAAAGGTTAAGCAATGCGATGAAGAAAGGCGGAGACGTGCGCGGCGATAACAGCAGCAATGTGGGTACTGACTGCTGTGGCCATCTCGAACAAGGGCGTATATATAATTGTATGTATATAGGTGTGGGAGGTGGCACCGTTGCGGGAGGTTCACTTGCCTGCAGGGACTGAACGCTTTCTTTTTTTCTTTTACGAAGCGAAGTAGCCAACTTAGCCACTCACTTGAAAAAAGCTCTGGCAAAAAAAAAAAAAAATTGCGCAACCACTCCTTGAGTAGGCAAGTTGAGTGGAAGGAAAGTTGTTCGGCATTTTGGTCTTCCGCTGCGCCCCACAAAACCCAGTCGTCTGTGAGCAGTGTCCGGTTCTCTCACAAAGGAGCGCGTGCATACATAATTATGGTCGTAGTTTAGGCTTGTCTTCAAAACTAACCATTGCAAATATAATCAAATGCTTATGCTGTGTCCGTTTTAAGAATAACTATTTTTCATAAAGGATTGTAATTTTTTTTAAGCTCTCGCAGTATTGCATAGACTGGAATTATGCATTCTTATTGTTTGTGCTGGTGTTTTTCGATGGTGCCTCCTGTAGGAGGCTTATATATATATATATATTACGTTTATTCTGACTGGTTGTAAGTTCGGCAGATGGTTGTGGTTGTGTTGGTGGGGACTGACGGAGATAGGGTAGTTGCATGCTGTAGCTGTGCAGGTGCCTTTGATCATTGGCCTTATTTTTCTGCCCACAGATTAATGCTAAAATACAAGCAAGTGTTATCAGAAAATCATTTTATTTATATTTTGCGTGCTTTCTCTGTGGTCACCTTTTAGCTGCGTTGTGCAATGTGCATGTGTGCAGCTGATCTGTGGGAGGGGTAATCGTGTGTTTGTGTGGATGGGTGATGTAGTGGGGTTGAGGGGGGGGGAAGGAAGCCTTTCTCCTTGTGCACTGCACTGTGTGTCGCTTTACTAAAAAAGACTGTTAGAACCCTTTTTGCACTGCGAGTACAGCGGCCAGGGCTGTTGCAACATCAGGCTTTCTGACGGTGACGACAAGAGCCCCTTAACTGGGTCGTCTCCACCCTCACCTCCACCTACCCCTCCTCCTCCTTTTCGCCACACTTAAAGGTTGAGGCGGTCAACACTGTTAGGGCCCTCCCATTCATGCAGTCTTACGACACTTGCCGAGAGAAAGCTGCTGGCTTGTGCTTGTAAAGCCTTTTTGTGCTGAAACGCGCTCACATCTGTATTTTTTTTTTCATGTTGTGATTCATAAATCTGTCACGTGTGTGGCCAGGTGTGGTGGCGCGTTCATTGTTTCTACTCCACAAAATAGCAATAAACACACAATAATCACATAAACATAATTTCAATTTTGGTGTGTGTGTGTGTGTGTTAAACCTCCTTAACAAATATCCTAGAAGTTTGACCAAACTAATTTTTATCCGCATACATTTATTCACCTGCACTCCAATGCCTAGCGATTTTTTAGACACACTGGCATCTCACCCAGACCGATCTTTAGACTGGTAGACCTTGATTCCCTTAGTTCAGAAATGTCAGAAGATTGAGCCTTTAGTTGAAAGCTAGCAGTGTGAAAAAAATTAATTTTGATTGTTAGGCTAGTTCAGTAGTCTTTCACACACGCACGCAGGTTCGCTGCTTACGCTCTCGTGTAACCTATGCACAGGAAAAGCCGAGGCCTGAGTTTCAAGTAAGTGATCACGACAAGTTTGATACAATTACACTTTCCAATCAGGCCACATTGTCGTCGAATACTTAAATCCATGTCGAAAAAAGTGTTTTGATCATAGTCACACGTATCAGACAGTATACTTGGAGAGCTGTGCTTAGGCCTTGCAGTTGCTGTAAACAGATTTATATACCGCCCCAACCTTTTATCACTCCAAAGACATAAGTGTCGTGTGTGTCCTGTCAACACAAACGTGTAGTAACCTTATAGTTTTACCTGCTGAGTTTTCTGTCAGTTTTCACCTTTTACGAAAACAAAGCTGACAGACATGTTTGCTGTTCAGATTTAGTTCTCTCTCTCTCTTTGTCTTCTGACTGGTTTAGCTGGTGTGTGACTTTAATTTTTGTTTACGCATTGCTGCTTCAGATGTTAGGAGGGGGGCGGCAGATGCGAATTATGACAAAACAAACCAAGATTTCGCGATAGTATTTCTGGTTTCGGAGGGATAACCGGAAGTTTTTTATTACCAATTCTCTGGTCAAAGCACTTCCTAATCACACAGGAAGTCTCCCCTACTTCCTTTCAAATCCGGGGACCTAAACCACATGCTTATTCCCATAACCGACACGTCATCCTCGTCTGCTGTCCTGAGACGACAGGACCCTCGAGGTCACGAAAGAAAGAATGTTTGTTTATGGTACATCGTTGTAATGAGTTAGGAGTAGGTCTTGTATTGTTTCGTGTGTGAATGGTGTCTTGTGTTTGACGTCTTGCGTACGTCATTTTGTTCGTCGTCACTTCGGAAAAGGGGATGACGTAAAAAAAAGAAGAAACAAACAGTTCTATGGACGGATGAGTGAAGAAAAACATAACTCTCACAAGGACATTCCTGAAAATTTGTACCTCTTAATCCTCATCTTCATCTGCGGGGGCTCGTCAAGCGTTGTGTTATGTGTGTGTGATATGCGTCGTGCGTATGCAAGGTAAGTGTCTGTGCGTCATATTACAATCGTGAATGTGGGAATAAAAAGAACGCTAGACCATGGAAGTCACAAGAAAAGAAGGGTTTTTATAATATGCCGTAGATTTCAGAATAGCAAAAGAAAATTAAAAAAGATCACTATTGTTATTGGGTGTGGGATTTTTCTGGAAGAGGGGGGGGGCAGACGAGGGTAAAACAGTTTTCCATATTGTCTGTCGGGTTTGTATTCATCGGCACTCGGTTCGGTTTTTGAAGTAAAACGGTATATCGCTCTCCCTGATATTTTATTACTAGACAAAAGCTGTAAAGACGATGTTTCAGACAATTGTTTGGAAAAAAAATAACAAAGGGCAAGCGAGTAATTACTTATAGTTTTGTCGAGTTTTCTGGCGTAAATGCGGCCTAAGTTCGAGCGAATACTTTCGACTTGAATAAGGTCAAATTTTATGGGAATAGGTTTCCGTTGGGAGTTTGTGGGGGGAGGGGGTTCCGTTGAGCAGCATAATTTCATAGTGTATCTAATAAACTACTGCAATGTGTTCAATGGGAGAACATGGGAAGAAAGACAGACCTGTGCGACCCAAACGGATCTCGTGGGAACAGCTACTTTGTTGCCCCAGCATTGGGTGGAGTAGTGGAAGTGGAGGCTGGATGGACCGAAACCTTGTTTGAGCAGGAAAACAACAATCTGCTGTCAAAATTGCCAGTACTACAGACAGGAGTTTTGATGATCGGTTGAAAGAGCTTACAATCCATTGAGATCGTTTGTGACATATGTTTACCTTTTTTTCCCCTCTACTCCTCACTTCCCACCATTTTTTCACAAGCGCTGTCCTTGGGTCTTGCTGATGGAGCAGCTTCTGTTTTGCGCCTACCTCTTTCCCCCTCCTAACCTTCGTCACTCCCCGGTTAGTTTGCTTGAAATTTCTCTCACTGCTGGATGCGTAAGAGCACATCTGTCGTTCGTCACACGTCAGCTGAGTATGGATTTTGTGGGGAAAAAAGGAAAGACATTTGCAGAAAGGGTGCCATTTTGCTGTATGCTACACAGCACGGTACAATGTCATACAGGGGTGGATGGAATGGGGTGAACCACTCCCTTACGGCCCTTCTTATAGAAGATCTGTAGTACGTGTGTGTGTGTGTGTGTGTCCCGAGTAGGTCAAGGCTAAGCGGACGACTATTTTTTTCGATCAGATTTGGGCGACTGACCTGTTAACGCAAACAGACGAATACGGTTGCCATCTCAAAAACCTACCCGACTGGTGACACATATCACGCCCAAAAGACTAGACTCCTTTCATATCATATCAGTGCCTCGAACATGAAATCGCAGTGAGAAACACGAATATCGAGAAATTAAATAAAAACGATTTCATCGCCTGTTCAGATGTTCATTTGGGCCCTAAGCAGTGTGTGACGTCAGTACCGGTGGCATCATGGCTGATACAAGTTGCCCAAAAAATACTAAATCTCGAAAGCCCCAGTGCAGGTAGTAAAACATTGTGACGGAGTGAGTGTTCATACGTTCTTTAAGGAAATCGTTGAGAAGACGATCAACTTCGTTTGTGTGTGTGTGTGGAGCTGACTTCACTGCACCTACACAGTGCTCTGTCGTATTCAAACGCCTCGTTGCTTCTGAATGTCACCCAGTAGCTTATACACTGAAGAAGCAAGAGGGGTTTGGGGAACCGCAAAGACGTCTTCTTCCAGGCTCCGTGTTTTCCCTCAAACTCACTGGACACTGGCGATTTACTGTGTAATTCTGAATGTTCTTAGAGTGACCTAAGATCGCATGGCACATACAGCCGCACGCAGGGACCACTGTATTTTAACAGTGTGGGGGGGAGGGGGGACTTTAATTCTGTGCTTTGATCGAACCAAGCAAGAATAATCGAACTTTGTTACCCCCCCCCCTTCGTCACTGTCTCTCTCTCTCTCTCTCAAACTCTCAAATCCCTTCAATGGTAGGGGTTGTGTTTGGAAGGGGGATGTAACCTCTTAACCTTCTTCATTTGTGTCTTTATATAATTATATTTTTAATTATAAGAGTGTGTAACCCTAACATGTTTCCAATCTGATCTACACAGACATTTTAAGAAGTTCCGCCTTCATGTTGTTCAGCCACAATATGTGATATATACCCGTACTGAGTGGGCTGTTGCACCATTGTACTCTTTCCGGCGGCTCGTAAAGTCGATTTTGCTTTGATCGTAAACTGTAGCAGAGGTAGAGGAGAAACTGGTCTTCTCTTACGCTGCCAAAAAGTGATATAATTTTAAAAAGAAGTGTGTGTGTGTGTGTGTGTGTGTGTGTGTGTGTGTGTGTGTGTGTGTGTGTGTGATAGGGTTTAGCTACTTTTAGTGCTACTTTCACGTAATTTCTTTTTTCCTTTTCACAACAAATAGGTCAGAGGTATGATTTTTCCGCTGTGTTGAAAAATCTGAATATTACACTGACTGTCATTAATGATTATGGCTCTCCCAAGCGTCGTTCCTATTTATGCTCCTATTTCATTAAATTATTTTTTATTTATTTGAGAGTGAGGCGGGAGAATGAGGGTGTCTGCGCGCGTTCGCACGTTAGGGGAAAGAACTCTATAGTTTCCGAATGCGTATCGTGAAACGAATACCGTTGGAATACCGTTGGCCTCGTGCAGTCCGTAGTAAAACTCTCCTTTGGCTGTCAGCGTGACAGATCTGGAATCCCAAAAATGACTGTAAACGTAGCTTATAGTTTTATTTATGCTGGTTTATTTTAAGAATGGCTAAATGGGGTCTAATGGGGGAGTTAATTCGAGAAACCTAGCGCCACGATAACAAGGCGACTGAATCCCATTTAACAAGATTAAATTAAAGTGAGAGAGTAGATTGCTGGGGGTGAGGGGGGGTTATTGCCTTGTCAGTCTACTCCGGTTTTAGTCTCTCGCGGATGGACTCGCAACGCGACCAAAAAAAGAAAAAAGGACAATGGAGTGAAGGACCAGTAGGATGGTTGTGATGGGTGAGGAGGTGAGGAAGTAAAATGGGAGCTGAGATGTCCGCAAGCCGCGCAAGCGCACACACACAGAGCTCGAGATCCTGTGGCACGAACTGTGTAAGAAGCAATCGATGTTATATATATATAATATATTATGTACAAGAAAATGAAAAGACGAATATACTAAAATAGAAAGACATCTCCATTCCGAGAGCATCTGTTCTCTCAGCTTCGGGCCGGGTAACGTGAGGGTATCATCGACTCACTATTGAACCTGTCCCAAAAGGTTTCTGGGACAGTCGCCTCCCACGGTGACAGGACTCGATGTCCCGGCTCCCGAAGGTGGTGCGTGTGCAGGGGAGTGGTCAGATGGTCACGAGGAGGAGTGCCCACGCTCACGCGCACACACACACACACGCTTGCGGTGTCGCGCCCCTGGCTGTTGTGAGCTGCCGTGTGCCTGACTTGTTCGCTGCCAGACGTGCGCCAGGTGTGCCGGATCGAATCGCAGCGTCTTGCAAGACCGAAAGGTTAAAGGTCACGTTTACTCTCTTTCTCGCGCGCGCGTGCATTTGTGTACAGTCAGCCTACACTGTACTTTTCTTTTAAATCAGGCCCTTCCCCTTGTCATTCTGGAGTAAGATGCATAACTGTAACATCTTCGCACCATTTTATCTGCATTGATTTGCATCTTTGAGAATGCGCGGTATCAGGCACCCATGCAGGTTCACTGCTTCTACACACCTTCGTGTAACCCACGCACAGAAAAAGCGAGCGAGTGAGAGAGAGAGAGGTGGGAAGGGAGATAAAGAAGTGCGAGCTAAGTCTCAGAGTGGCTCAGGAAACACCTTTCCGAAGGAGCACAGGTGGTTTAAGACTGAGGAAGTGGTGGCACATAGCCCTGAAAGATGGTGTTCTGAAGGCCTTGTGTTCGCATCTCATCGCAGGTCGGCGCGACGCGTGTAAAATGTTTCCCTGCGCGCCCCGGCATACATTCGGCAATCACCAAGTCTCTTTTCCAACATGACACTTTTCTCCATCAGGTACTTACAAAAGCAGGAAGTGTGGAGTTGGTGTGATGGAGCGGAGCACATTTAAAGCAGTTAACGCTGGTTAAAAGGTACTTATTTACCACCACCACCACCCCCCACCTTCATATTTGGTTTCTTGAGTTTTACAGCGTTGATTGTAACGTTTTATCTCCCAGTCGTCGCCGCTTGTCTGGAGTCGAAGACTGCATTTCGTGGTCTCGCCCAAGGCTGGTGGAGCTGGCTACAAAGCATAAGGCCAACGGTGAACCGAAACCAGCGTCATGTGGGAGTTATACGTAGGAGTGTGTTTGCGTCATTGAGCGGTGTTTTGCTTAGTCAGGGCTGTGAGTGTGGCGAGGGTTAAATTTTGTAGGTCTACGTATCGCACGCGGTCTGCATGCCCGCCTGGATGTGCGCGCCTGCATGCGCGTGCGTGCGTGCGTGTGTGTATTGATTGTTGGTAATTGGCGGAGGTATAAAGTGGTGCTGGCCACTGGCCCTGGCGTGGCAGTGAGCCAACTAGACCGGGAAGCCAGTGCGGGACCCCGATGGCTCACAAGAACGGCGGGCGCGGCGTTTGCCGCACGGCAGCGCGGCGGCCAGCACCTATACTGTGCATACACGCACATGTCTGATTATTGTCGTTGTGCCCCTCCGGGGTGGTGTCGTAGTATGGAGGGAACCTGGTGCGCTGGCGTGACTTCTCGCCGCCTTCTCTTCACACTGCTCGCTTCCTTAACGACGCATGGGATCCAGTCTTGACGGATGTGGTCAGTCGTGGGTCTTAAGTACATTTGTACCGGAAGTGTCCTTTACAGGTTGGTACATCTAAGTCTAAAGACGAATCTGTGTTAGCTCAGAGTTACAACTGTGTGTGTGTGTGTGTTTTAAGGGAGGGGTGTGTGTGTTGGAGGAGGTGCTGAGAGGGTGTTGAGAGGGGTGTGTGTCTGACAGACGCTTATAATAGGCAATTGCTCTCCAGCAATCGTTCAGATCTGATACAGACTGTATTATTACGCCCTTGTGTGTACTCACATCGCAACAAGTGTTAACGTGGTGAGGGCAGGCATTAGTTAAGGTGTGTCGGGCTTAGGCTTTTGGCATTTTCAGAAGTTGTCGGATGCAGATCAGGTACTACTGATTTTGTTCAAGGCTCGCTGTAGCAAAATATGGTTCTTTTCTTTCTATGGATCCAGCTGTTCGTGGCATTAAAAGAATGTATAATGTTGACGGATAAAAGAGAGAAAGAAAACAAAAACGAACCGACAGGCCGGCAGATATAAACTTTCTGCTTTCGTCAGCACTGCTAATACGGAGAAGCGACGCCCTCGAACGTCGGCAGAGAAGCGCTGCACAAGGAAAAACAGCGGTTATCGGCGCAAACGACTGAGGGGATCGTGCAGGTGACACTACCCTATGGTTATCTGTCAGTCGCCCTGCTTCGCCGACACCCGCTACGTGGACCACTGGCGCGCGCGCTCTAAACATAAGGAGTGAGGCGAGAAGCCCTCGGCGTCGTGTTGTGACTGCAGTGCTAGAGGCTGGAAGTGGGTTACTACTGGATTCACTACAGCTGCACTGCACCCACCGCCGGGGGAGGGGAGGTAGGACGCGTGACCTCGGGGGCAGACGGGCGATTTCCAGGGCTTTGTGCAGTACTGAGGTATATATTTTTTAAAGGACGGTTTGGGTAAGGAAAGCCGTGAGTATACAACGGAGTGTCGGCAGCCACACACCCAGCGCCATAAATTAGCATCAGGAGTTGATGGAGGTGACTTCTTCACTTGGCTCGCACCCTGACGTGCGTGGGGAGCGTCGGTGGAATGCGCGTCACTGCACGCTGCACGCACTCGCCTGCTTGTTGGCTTTAGGACTTGCTTCACAACGGCGGCGTTGGTGGCAACTTTGTAAAGAGGCCGACAAACAGCCACGGTTAGTTTGTTTGGAGAAAGCAAAGTGGGCACGTGCAGATGTCTGTGCATGGGTGCGCGTGCGACGTATGTGTATGTGTAAGCACACGCGCATTTATATGTGTATGAGTAAATCAGTATTGGTAACTGCACGTGCTTTTTAGCAATGCTGTCTCACGTATAGTTTTTGCGTATGTTTTCAACGTATGGCCTGCCTAACTTCACAGACACTATTGTGGGTTTGGTCCTCAATCCCTCCCCTCTATCCCCGAACCAGATTCTTTGTCTCAGTCTCACGCGCTTACTGGTCGTCATGCACAGAAACGAACATGGATACACTGGCTCTTTAAATAGGTTTAACCGGACTATTCTTAAGGATGTATTCTCCGATCCCTTTGTCCTAGCAAGCTAGGTAACGATCGAGAAGATCCAATAGCAAGGGAGAGAAATGATACGCCCAAGGGCAATGCACTCTTAAAGAGCAGCACAGACTTCTTCTGGCTACGCACTTGGTAGTTTCTGCTCGACGTTAGACGAGCAATTTTGGCACTTCACTCTCCGCACGGCAGAAAACGAGTGTGAAGTTTTTACTTATTATTTCTTATGAATGCTTCTCGTACACATAGCGATGAGGAATCTTAGCTGGCTTCCACGAACTCTGCAGACGTTTTTGGGGGGAGGGGAGGGGGTAGTTGGAGTGGCGGGGGAGAGATGCGAAAATAATGGCGGGGGGGGGGAGGGAAGAGGAAAGGGTGAGCTGGGTGTGGGGTTTGGAAGGTAGGTTACTATCCTCCATGCCTTCAGAAGGGTGGTGCTGACGTAGATCTTCCTGGATCTTGTCAAAAGTGGGTTGAGTGGTGGTCCTGAGAAGGAGATCGAGACAAGACGATCCACGGTAGTGAGCGAGAGAGAGGGAGGCGGCTCGTTGTTGTTACGTGTCGGCGTTATTCAGGCCTCCCTCCAGCAGACGCAGACCCCGTTTCGAGCCGTGCCGAGGGTACAAGGCGAGCAGTTGCGCGCAGATTACGGAGGGGGCCGAGTGCAAGGTGGAAGGCTGCAGTTAACGTTCCTTGGCAATGGGAAAGTGGGTAAGTAGGTCAGGCGCCAGCTGTTGGGGCTCTAAGACCCGCGTACCGTGGAGAACGGCTATCGATAATACCTGAGTAGACTTTCCAGTTAGGTGGGTGTGAAATTCATGCAGCAGTTAAGACTTTCTCGCCAGGTCCAGCATTACGGTTGCTTAAAAAAAAGAAGCTTTATTAGGTAGAGGTTCGTGTAAAGATTGATCGTACATGACTCATGCTGACGCCTTGTGTACTGAGACAGCTGATCGAATACCTGGGTGGGGTTTGCTGTTTATCGCCTGCTGTTATCCCACCACTACCCCAGTCCCCACCGCCGCTCCCTTACTGTGCAGTGAAATTTGTCGGCCACCCACAGCTGTGTCTAGTTCTGTTCATAAATGTGGGCGTTGATAAAAATTAGTTTGTAGAAAGGAGGAAGCGCAGCGTCACGCACTCTTTGTGTCCTGCACGTTCGTCACACCCCGTGGTATTGGTTCTCGTTAAAAAGTTCGATTTGTTTTTATCGTGGTCAATGCTTAGACTTTATTGTTTGTGGGTGCTAGCTTATCCTCACCCTTTTCCTTTGTCGCTCACCGTTTTCTGTATGTTTTTAAATTTTAAGTTTGAATTTTTAGTATGTGCTGTTGTTGCTAAGTTCTCTCGTTCTTCGTTTGCTTTATTATTTCTGTTTGCTTATTTCGCGCTTTACTTCGCATAGTTTGTTACTAGGTTTATGTGAAACCACAGTTAAAATGCATTCTCGAAAGTGCAAATGCACTCCCAGAAAGCTTGTTGTATTTACCATTATTTAAATCACGAAGAGAAGTTAGAATTGGTAAACTAGCGTGTGCGGGAACGATCTCTTTCTCCTTCTCTCTCTCTCTCTCAAGATATATATATATATATAATTTCTTTCATTTGCTCACACTAAAAGCTTGGCCGTGCACGCCAATGTTTGTGATGTACACGATTGTGGTTTTGTGGCTCACTGCTTGAGGTGTGATGAGGTAGGAGTTGGAGAGAAGGAACACTATGATGAAGGGTTTAGCTACTTTAGCTATAGCTAAAGGCAGCTTCCATTGCAAAATGCCAGTTGCAAGTCGGGCACATCTTGTTATTTACCTTTAGCCAGGAAGACCTTGGCATTGCCTGGTTCCGACTTCTGCCACCAGAGTCGTTCGTTTCTTATCCAGATTTTATGCCAGTTTGTCACCGACAGCTTCCAGCAGATTCTTGACACAAACACACACACACACACACACACACGTACGCACGCACACAAATGCGCTATGGGGTTGTTGGTTAGCGGTGTCTGGCGATGTCGTACGGATGAAGGTCCTTTTGTCCGCAACGCAACGTGCCGCACCGCACTTCTTGGGCCCGATCACAGGCACACAGACGGTAAAGCAGGCCGGTCAGGGCTGGCGACCTTTCTTCATTCATGCGGCCACTCCTGCGTGGAATGTGCACACTTTCTCGTAATGCAGCCGCCAGCGAGACAGGCTGCAGCCGCAGCAGAGAGATCGATCGATCGGAGCTGAGAACTGGTCCCGTCTTCCTAGCACGATGCATGAGCCAAGCAGCCTTTCATTCGTCAGCGCACTGCGTCGTTCATTCATTCGCTCGTGTTCATTCATTCAATTATTCATTCACATCTTTCTGTTCTTGAATGCTTGCTCTCGTACTCAGTTCACGCATGCACGCAAGGCCACTCGCTGACCAAGACGCTGTAATCGTGTGCCCCCTACCACCTTTCCTCGCCAATGAATGATTTGAAATGTACACATTGCGAGTATCTGTAATGTGCTCGATCAGTGAACAGAAAAAATCACAACGATCGATAACTGCCTGTGAACACAGTAAACATTGGGTGATCCTTTTCCCACCAAGCTTCCAAACGAACAGAATTAAACATGCGGTAGCAGGTGATGTAAAACCAACCACACCCTTTTAAGTGCTACCTGTGCGCGCCTGGCCACTCATGCCAGAAGATGTGGTAGAGTCTTTTATCTATCAAAAAATACTAATACCTTATATTATTTCTGTTACATTAACTTTTTTTTGGCTGCATTCAGTGCATCATTTTTCCTTTGAGTTCTTTTCTCACCAGCAGCAACTTGGTACACCTGCTACACCAGGGAAGGGCTGGGGGTAGGATTTTATCCCCTCCGCCATGTGGTTTTGCTAGTGTTGAAAAATTGATCAACTTGTACTTCCTTGATGGTCCATCAAGATCAGATAACAGTGATAACAAAAGCTGAATATCACTGATCAGATAATTCATGCATTAGTTCCCCCCTCCACACACCAACATCAGTTAGTAGTCAGATAGTTAAGAAAGCAATGATTACACTCAGGGGAACTACCAAGAGTACAGTTTACAATGTGAAAACTAGATCCAAGGAATTTTGATGAACTAGCCTCTCATATGCACAGCTATACCAGAGAAAAAGTGAACAATAGAACAAAAGTCAATCAATAACTACACAGCTTTGACACTACTCACCCACATCACTATATAACAAATTGTGGAAGGACTTTTGTTTACTTTGCCTTGACAACCATTTTTCTGTCTTATTCCAGGAATAGTTTTGGCCAAGCAATGACTTTCAGATATGGGGCTCATACACCTGTTTTGTTCCCCATGGAGCAGAGCTATACATCCTAGTGATTTTGAGGTGAGTCTATCATTCATAATGGAGAAATCAAGACCTAGCATTAGTGCTTTTTTAATTTTTGGCCTCCTACTCTGTTCTCCTTTTCCATGACAACCTCTGTTCAGATTCATTACATTTTTTCATGTTTTTATGGTTTCTTGGTGTATTTATGGGTCTGTGATTCTACTTTTTTTGCCAAGACGCTACCACTTTTTTTACTTCATGCCTTATTTTTGTACAGTCGCTCGGTAGCTTCAGTTTCCACTAAAGTGTTGTTTTTTTCAATTTCACTGCTTTGCTTTTAAAGATGTTCCAGAAATAACAACAGCACCCTTTGAACTTTCTTCCTCTGCCGTCCAGTTCTTCATTGCTACCATGACAAAGTGTCTTGCTATGTATGCGTGCAAATACACCATTACTGACGTACATGCTGGCATTTACATAATCTTCACTACTCATTAATTCTGTGTGCTAACAGATAAAAGTTGCACATAGTGGAAGAACTATGTTGTCTTTTGCTATTACTCCATTTCTGTACAGTTTTGTTTTGTAGCATGAAGAAGCCTTCTCTTTTGCTTACTTGTGTGCCACTCCTTTGCTTGCTGCTTACCCTGTAGGTAGCATAAAATCATGGGTAAAGTTGACTAGAATTCCTTACCATATGCCATACCAGGCATATACTATGTTGTTTGACTTTCTGCCAAAGGGAAATATTGGGCTTTCTAGAAAGATCATGCTGACATTAGAAAGATTGGCTGAAGCAGTTATTTGCTGCATTGCTGAGTTCTGAGAGGATGGGATCTTCAATGCACATGCAAGCTGCCAAAGGTGGTGATCAACACGGTGCATACAGAATCGGACATAGCTGTGTCATATGCCAGCATAATGATGCCTTTGAGTTTTCAGAAACAAATTGGCACCAGCTTTCTGGACATTGGATGAGCTTCTACTGTTTTAGGTGTATTGTTACGATAAGATTTTGTGAATGCCAGATGTGTTGAATAAGAAGATAAATAATATAATTCTGAGAATATAAGTTAATAATCTCTCGCTGTTCACAACATTAGCCATCAGAAATGTGTACTCACCTGTGCACAGAAAGAGGTAAAAACTGCGACATCATGTTGGAACATGCCTCGTTAATATAAAGCAAGCTTTCCCACTGGCTGTATCCTTGACCGTGTGAGCATATCACTGACCTCTTCAATTCAAACTTTGCTATGTTAATGTTTGAAGGCTTGTGGATTGTGAACAGAGTGGGAATTAGTATCTTGTGACAAAGTAGCAGTAGCAGGCTTTGGGAATTAGTATCTTGTGACAAAGTAGCAGTAATGATGACACAGGAGGCTGCAAGGGCACTAATAGTATGGGAACCAGTTTTCCCACAACTCATTCAGCTCGATTCAACTCCAAAGGAAGAAAGATCACATCATCCAGTGCTATGACCCTACCAATGCAGCAAAAGAAGAGGAGAGGGAGGACTTTTACAATTCCCTACAATCGCCGGTTGATCGTACACCAACACGATACCTAAAGATCATCATGGGCGACATAAATGCCAAAGTTGGAGATGACAACACGGATGAAGAACACATAATGGGAAAGCACAGTGTGGGCAACTGCAATGAGAATGGTGTGCTGTTCGCAGTCTTCTGCTTGTTCAATGACCTTGTAATCGGAGGCACAGTCTTTCCTCACAAAACCATTCACAAGACAACCTGGACTTCAGATGGAAATACAGAAAATCAGATCGATCACATCACCATTAATCGAGAGTTTAGAAGGAGTGTGCTGGATGCCAGGGTAAGGTGTGGTGCAGATGCAGCCTCAGACCACCACCTGCTTGTAGCAATTTTGAAGATAAACCTGAGGTCCTTTCATGAATCATCAGACAGACCACACCCCAAATTCAACATGCAGTTTCTTAGAGACCGCAGGAAGTAAGAAGAGTTCAACTGTGCAGTCAAAAACAGATTTGAGGCACTGGAGGGACTCTTTGAAGAAACAGTGGCCAACCACTAGACAGGATAACAGGAGACCTGGAAGGGTGCCAGCGCACTCGTTCTGTGAAAGAAACAGAAACAACACAAGGAATGGCTGACCCTAGGGACCTGTAAAAAGATAGAGGAAAGGAAAGAGCTGAAGCAGAAGATCAACCAGTGTCAAGACCAGCAGGAAAAAGAAGAACTCAGAGCAAAGTACTGGGAGATGAACCGATAAGTGAAGAAGAGTGCAAGAGGCGACAAGAGACAGTTCGCACACAGGATGACAGAAGAGGCAGAACAAGCAGCTGGGCAAAATAGCATGAAAAGACTATATGAAATTACAAGAACTCTGTCAGGAAGGAAAAACATCAATGCATGCAGGCCAGTAAAGAATTAGAATGGCAGCGTCATTACTGGGGATGCAGAACAAAGATCTCGCTGGGCAGAACATTTTAAAGAAATAGTGAACCGGCCACCTCCAGCAACAATTTTGGATATTGCCCCAGCCACCGAGCAACTCCAGGTGAACACCAACCCACCAACCAAGGTAGAAATCATCAAAGCCATCAAGTCTCTGAAAACTGGCAAGGCTGCAGGACCAGATGGCATTCCTGCAGAGGTACTCAAGGCAGACCCAACAGCTGCAGCAGAGATGCTACACCCCCTGCTGCAGAAAATTTGGGAGCAGGAGCAAGTTCCAGCAGACTGGAAACTTGGCTATCTGGTAAAGCTACCCAACAAAGGTGACCTGACCCAGTGCAGCAACTGGCGTGGGATTACTCTACTGTCTATTCCCAGCAAGTTGCTGACCAGAATCATCCTGGACAGACTGAGGAATGCCCTAGACAAGAGACTGCAGCAAGAACAGGCAGACTTTTGGCAGGGTAGATCATGCACAGACCATATTGCTACACTGCAAATCATTATTGAACAGTCCATCTAATGGCAGTCCCCACTCTACATGACATTTGTGGATTGTGGATGTCTGCGCCACATTTTCGCCTTCAGATGGCCCGAGAAGATCTCCAATTCATACCTGTGGGAGAGAGGCAACCAAAAACCTGCCAGCCAAGACATCAAGAAGCGAAAGTGGGGCTGGATCGGTTACACCCTGCAAAAGCTGGCCGAAAATCTAACACGACAAGCTCTAGACTGGAACCTACAGGGGAGGCGCAGGGTTGGGAGACCCAGACAGACGAGGAGAAGATCAGTCCACAGCGAGGTGGAGGCAGCTGGAATGACATGGGCCCAACTGGGGAGGGAGGCCCAGAACCGGGTTTGATGGCTTGGTGTACTTGCGGCCCTATGTCCCACTGGAGGCGAAAAGGAATAAGAAGATCTTGTGACAAACTTAACCTAGTCATTAAAAAGAAAAAATTTGCACAGGTTGATCTTCAAGCTAAAACCACAATATCACTTACAATATCTAGGAAAAATGTAATTGTTTCAGGGGTTTTTTAAGATTTATTAACATTTTCAGGGTGGGTGTGCGGTGATGCTGTATTCTTTACAGTCCAAAAGAAAAGACTCAGCTTATAAACAATACATTTTCATCAGTCAGTAACATTTATCAAATGCATAGCATTCTTTTGTCGAATAAAAGTAATTCAGTTCTGTTAAGCATGTTACGCTGGTTTCAGGTCAGCTGACTATGTCTAGTTTTGTTTTGCAGACATTAGGTCAGGAACTGTGAACATCATGTTTTTCTCCATGAAGACTCCCCAGTCTGTGGCCTCTTCTCCCTGCAAGGCTGAGGTTAAGGGACCGCTGAGCTGGCCGAGCCACCTTCAACCATGATGGGGCGCCACCCACAGGGCTCTTCACAGCATCAGCTTCACTCCGACATAGCACACGACAAGGTTGTCAGACAGGGCCTGGAGGATTTTCGACTTCCAGGACAGCAGCAGGATTCTCAGACTCAGAAAGAAGACGCAAGGAAAGATGTGTTAACTTTTCCTTCACAGCATTATCAACATTCTGAGACCTTTATGCAAGTGCAGTGTGAACATCAGCAACAGAAAGACTACCATATACCAGAGGGCCAACTTCATGGACATTTTCACTTGTCAGCACCTCATACAAGAGTCTCCCATTCAGACTACCACGAACATCCACTTCCCTGTAAGGCATCAGTCCACCAGCAGGAGGTAAGACATGGACATCAAGTAGAGCCACACCAGCTGCTGCAACATCAGCTTCAGCTCTACTCAAAACCAGCTGTTGAGACTCTAGTATCACAGCAGCAACACCAGGCTGAACAGGCTCAGATCTATCAGCCTCAGCACCAGCAGCAAGGGAAGAGTGTGGCTCCCCAAATAGCTTTTCCCCACCAAACAAAGGCCGAATCAGACTACAACCTCTCCGCCATGCTAGACAAGAAGCCCACTCTGCAGGTAAGGGTTGGAAACAGTTTAAAAGTTTGGGGGCTTTTTTTTTGGGGGGGGGTATTTTTGGTGGGATGTGGATTTTTGAGTTGTGGCATGTTGAAGTTGCATATTGGAATACGGTTCTCACTAATCCTATAGCAACACTAAGACATTTGCATCATACTAATGCTTTGAAAATACAATGGACCAGCATTTTAATGCACCAACATGAAACTAGACTAACACTTCAAGCGGAACATTCAAAAATACTAGCAGCAGATTACAAAAGGGACGAAGCTTGATAGGAAATTCATTGGAAGATTGCAGTCGGTATTTGTTGTATTTATATAACAAGAGCAGATATATGCATTTATAGTAGATGCTGACTTTTTCAATGCTATCACATGTCAGTTTATTTGTCTCTTGTGTGTTTGTTCGCCATGATATACCCTTAGTTGCTGGCACGGCGTTAAATACAACCAACCAACCAACCAACCAACCAATCTTGTGTGTTTGCTGGGCTTTTTGCAGGTTATGACTGATTCCCACTCACCAGCAAGTCCAGGCACCACAAGTTCTCCTCACTTCATTTTTCCTGACATGCACAGCTCCTCACCATCAGGACAATACAGCTCAGTGCCTTTCATGTCTCCCATCAAACGAGAGGTGAAATGGGAGACAGGTACTCCCCCACGGTCATCTGAAACAGATCCGTTGTTTCCATTTGGTGTTCAGCAGGTAAGCTTGAAGGAAAACTGGTTCAATATAAATTGAATAAAAACCTGTAAAGATTGTTATGTTGAGCAGGATAACTGCAAAACTAGTTTATCCTATAAGTGGAATTTGATATTTTTAAGTGCCATGGATCATAAGAATATATTGAAGTCATTTTCAGAATTAGAGCAAATAATGTCATTCTGTCTACAAGTTGCAAGTACTCAAAGCATTTCTCATCTGAATGGAAAGGTCAAACAAATCTTGCATTATCATGTCATACTTACCCTGAATACTCTTGACTATCAAAAGTGTGTGGTTTCATCTTCACATAGACTTTACCTATTCATTATTACTGCAATAACATTTATCCAAAAATCAGCATTTTTCGTTGCACACTAACAGATGAACCATCCACATTTTACTTGTGTGTGCGGAAAACCACCAACGCTACAGATATTGCCATAGCCAGTGACAGCCTGCAGAAGGTAGCCATAAGAAAAGTTGTGAAGCAGCTTGGAAGCAGTGTCCACAGGCCAGTAGTTGTGATATCAGCCCTACCGCAGGCCAACTGCCAACTACATAACTACAGAAAGCAAAAAAATCTTCACCTTCAACAAACCGTCAATTCCGTGATACAGATGGCATGATCAAAAATCATAATGAACCATAGAGCTAGATGGACTTTACAAGCAGCTGAGTTCAGCCAGAATGATATTCTACATTTGAATGAGAGGGCAGACACTCACAGTGAAAAGCAGACTTTGAACACATCAAGACTTATTTTGCTCAGTCCACTTGAAAAAAAGAAGACAGCCACTCTAGATATGGAAAAAAAGACACTTAAAAGTTATGG
Organism: Marisa cornuarietis; assembly: GCA_004794655.1. Lineage (NCBI taxonomy): Eukaryota > Metazoa > Mollusca > Gastropoda > Architaenioglossa > Ampullariidae > Marisa > Marisa cornuarietis. The sequence continues at coordinate 1,202,578 of SMMW01000597.1, forward strand.
TGTTTGACCAAGTTGCTGAATGAAGACAACGCGGAGCTGTCACCCTTCAGACTAGTAACTTAGTCACTGGGGCAGTATTGGCAAACATCTTTTGCCAACCCAAAAAACACAGCACCACCCTCACTTAAGCAGCTCATGGCAGTCAGATCAGGAATAAGATCTGTGCTTTCAAGCACTGTAGATGAAAACTTCAACCCTAGCATGTGCGGTGTTTTGAGCTGGATGAAATGCTGAAGAAACTGAAGAAGATTTCATGTCCTGATGGTACACCTCTGCTCCAGGGCAAAAAAAAAAATTTTACTTACCTTCTTTAGTCAAAGCTGGAAGACTTGCAAAGTTCCAGCAAGATGGAAAGAAGCCCACATTACACCAATGCCAAAGAAAGGGAAGAACAGGCAGAACCCATCTAGCCAGCAGTCAAACTCCTACGCTGCGTTGGAAATTGAGCGGATCATCAACAGAAGACTTTTCCCACACCTCTAGTTAAGACCACCACTTGCCATAACCCAATCTGGCTATCGACAGTATTGCAGCACCAAAAAAAAACAAAAAAACTGCTAGCCCTCCAAATAATTGAAGATGCCTTCCAGGAGAAGAGCAAAGTCCTTGCAGTCTTCCTCGACCTGTCCTGTGTTTTTGACACTGGAAAGAGGAGCTGCTTAAACTGCATGACTTTAACAGAAAATTGAGAGAGTGTGAGTAGACAGAGAATTCAACATGCAAAACAAACTTAGAGAAGGAATTTAACAAGGTGGGATCGTCTCCCCAACCCTTTTTCCTGTCTGCATAAATGACATAACAACCACAGTGCCATGGAATGTCTCAAACAACCTGCTTGCAGATGACTTGCCAATATGATGGGCTGAGGAACACATAGACACCACAATGCACTGTATTCAAAACACAATAAGTATGGTCAGCAAGTGAATAGAAAACTGGGCACTAAACCTCAACGTAAACATAGAATAAAACATTGAGCACTGTCATTTCACCATCAACACCAAAAAAAAGAAAAGTGTCAAGCTTTTGGGAAAACCAGCTAGTCCCACAGGTGGACAAGCCAACATTTCTAGGGGGTCACTCTTGACATGCACCTGTCATGGAAGCTACATAGAAGCTCTTGAAATAGGACGAACAAGAAATCAGTCCTGAATTAAAAAGAGGAAAAAAAGCTGGGAGCCAGTGAATATGGAGTGGATGCTCAGGCATCCTAAAGTTTACAGCAAAGCCACTGACCTGTTCTCAGTAATCCTCAACCACATGGAACACTGTCTAAAGGACAAAGCAGCCACATAAAGCACTGCCTAAAAGACATGGAGCAACCACAAAGAGCACAGCCTAAAAAACATAGATGCAAATGTCACATAGTGCAGAACATAGTTTTAAGACTCACTTTGAGAGCTGTGCAAAGCACCACAATTTCTGAAATGGAAAAAAACAGCAGATCTTCAACACCTGGAGATCAGGTGAGAAGACTAGATGACCACACTCCGGAAGAAAAGCATAAAAGACTGACGACACATCCTCTCCACAATAACCTCCAGCAGCATACCAAAAATCACATCAAGCACCAAAGTTTAAAACCTGAAAGACCTTCAAAGGCATTAAGAGGACACAAGCACCAGGACTCCAGTGAGCAACTTACAAATGAACCAGGATTGCTATCAACTGGTTAGTGACCACAGACTTCCACTTCCTACAAAGAAGTCAAGGCTGTCCTGGTTGACATCAGACTGGAGAACCATGGATACAATTTTCAGTAAGACCACTTCAGCTTACTAGACTGATAGAGCCAAATTGCCATCTTCCATCTACATATGAGCCACATATAGGCTCAAACAATACCTGAAAAAAACCCCGAAAATCTTGAACACCATCCACTATGACTATGGATTTGAGGAGTCTTGTCTCAGACCCGTGTCAGAAGCTCTGGCCAAAAGAAGCTAGCTTGGGCAGTAAGCTCTGGGAAAACCACCAATGACCTGGAACAGACAGTTTGTTTCTTGGAAGCCACTGGACTGATAGTATAGCATGGCCAACAACAATAGATGAAGAAGAAGATTGAAAACTAACAACACCAGCAAGACTTGTTAAGATTTTAATTTAGAAGATTTTAATTATGGTTTTATATGTGACTTCTATGACCATTAAGACACATGTGAGAATCATCACTACATTTTGAGTTTTATTCTAGAAGAAATTTTAGTTACTACATTTTAACATAAATTAACTTTTGCATAGTTGGTTAATGCCATGTGAGACTTATTCATAACAGTGTGTGTTCTATATTTTCCTCAAATAAAGAGGCATTTTTGTCTTATGGCTGTACAAGAACTGCTAAGCCTGCTGAACAAAGGGAGATGATTTATACCTGTCCATAGGTAGATGACTGCCGTGCACCCAAAAACATCAGATGTTTAATGTTTGCTAAATTCATTTTAACTGCAAAGCCTAATACATTTGTAAAAGCCATAGTTTGAGAAAAAGAAGGCTGTAGCAGGCAGTTTGTTTTCCAGAAGGACACGAATGCCACTTTTCCAGGTTAAAACAGAAAATGGTGGATATGACACTGAGCCAGATAAGAATACTTGTTAACCCTCTTGGTTCGACAAGCCATGATCGTGACTTTGCCGGGTAGCACGGGCAAGGCGATTTTCATTACTTTTTATTGCAAAGTTCAAGTTTTCTCTTTTCCAAAAATGTATAGGTTTCTTGGTCTAATGTTTATCTCAGAGCAGCAATAATAAAATACAAACTTCACCCACTGTCGTCTTCGCAATCTTCAGTTATAAGTCAGTCATGGTAATGTTATATTTTTATCTTGAACCAAGAGGATTAACTGCTAACATTTTACTGATCCAAAGACATAGTAGAATGTGATGACTATGTTAACAGTGAGTTGATTAATAAATATTTACTCCGTATGCCTATTTCAGCATCATCGAGAGAGAATGCGTATGTTAAGTGGCGACACAGACCACAGTGAAACGCTGGTGGACTCGGAGACAGGTTCAAGCATTCTTGAAGACAGCAGCAGCAGTAGGGAACAGTCCCCTTTCTCTGCCATGGCTGAATCTCTTTCCCTTAGATCACCATCCGATCTTTCCCCATCCCCACTGGCAAGGAGGCCACTGGAACGACAAGCCATGGTGGTTGTGTCAGAAGACGAAGATCTGGGAGAGGATTTCTGTGGTAGTGGAGGGAGTAACAGCAGGGTTTGCAACACCTGTCCTGGGCAGTTGACTGCTGGTGAGATCCATCACCCATCAAAGTTCAAGAAACGTCTTCATGATCGCTATGTGTCAAGCATGAAGGATCATCTGCATCTCAAAGACAAGGTCAAAGAGGAAATAGGAGAAAGATGCTTCACACCTGGCGATGTGGGAGAAGGAGAGGGTCATCCTCCAGACAATAAGAGGATGGTTTCCAAACTAGAAAGAGCTGACAGTCCCTATGCTTCGGAGAGCTCCATGCCTAAAAGCCCTCGCCGATCTTCATCTGACACGGACAATGTGAGAAAGGATGCTCCAGAGGTGGGAGCAAGCAGTGCAGATGAAAGTGATGTCTTTTTGGAACCAACCATGAGGGTTCGCAAGTCCAAACCCCCATCTTTGCATCAGAGGGAGCCCTTAGACTTGTCAAGAGGTACTTGCTTTTCTCCAAGCTTCCGCTCAGGATCAGTTTCAAGTCCTTTGATAGAACAAGAACACCTGAGTCCAGCCTCAACCTCATCTAAACATTATTCTCCAGTGTTCAGGTCTCCTCATCGCCTTCCCTATTCACCCCATGGCTTGTTGTCTCCCCAGTCTCAGTCTCCACTCTGCTCTGTGCCAGAAGGAGGTCGAATCTTCAATTTTAACGTGCCTAGTCCTCTGGAGGGTGTGCACTCAGACTCAGACCTGATCTCTCCCAGCCCTGTGTCTCCACGTTTCTTCACCTTTCCACCTCAGCCTTCACTAATAAATCCCGAAGTCAATCGCCTGGCTGTATCCCCTAGGGCTTTACCACCTCCATTCTCATCTGTACACAGCAAAACACTAGGAAGCAGTAGTGCAAGTGTTGAAGCAAAATGGGGAGATCCACAAGGGTTTTATGGGAAACGATCACTTTCTGAATCAGATATGACTTACCTTTGCCCAGTATGTGGGCAGGTTTTTCCTACTAATGACAATCTTGCCAAACATATGGCAAAACACCTGCCTACAGAGACCATACGAGCAGGGGACAACAACAAGGTACATTACTGCAAAGTGTGCAACCGATCATTTTCACGTTCTGATATGCTGACCAGGCACATGCGTTTACATACAGGGCTGAAGCCCTATGAGTGTGCAGACTGTGGACAGGTTTTCAGTCGCAGTGATCACCTCAACACCCATAAACGTACACACACCGGGGAGAAACCATATCGGTGCCCACAATGTCCATACGCTGCCTGTCGGCGAGACATGATCACACGCCACATGCGCACCCATGCCAAACGGTCATCTCGGCGTGGGCGCTATCTTTCTGTTCCGGATGAAGGCGAGCCTCACAGAGGAGGCTCAGTGTCAAGCACAGAGACAACCGACTCTCAAGACTATTCTGTGGGACACACCTGCTCTGTCTCATCTGTGGACAGCGTAGAATCTGAATCTCTGCCCTCTGTTCGCCATTCTTACATTGGAAGCACTAGCATAGACAGCCTGCTTTCACCAGACCCTGAAATGATGATGTCTCCCTCTAGTCGGAAGACCTCAGAGGATCTGGAGGAAGGCATGGAAGGAGAGGTTGGACAAGAAAGCACTGACCAAGGTTCCACTCACTACGACCGCTTCATGCGCTACCGCAAAGCTCGTAACTGGTCTACCACTAGCCTTGAGAGTATTGATTCAGAAGAGGCCTTGTACATTCGAGAATCGCTTGGCGATGATCCTTTCCATGATTCAGACCGACCTGGAGGCCTTGACGTTGGTAACGTCAGTGGAGACAAGATGAGAAACATTATAGGGGAGACCACTCATAGTTCAGCTCCTAGAGACATGGTGGGGTTGGAGGCAGAGAGTTTACAGAAATGCTTCATCAGCCAGGAGGCAAAGGGCAGCAGCACTAGTAACAGCTAGCAGCCAGCAGGATGCTCTGCCACCCCACTCTTCGACTTTTTCCTTCTCCAGTCATTGTCCATCCTTCAGAGAACATTTCTAGTTGGTGAATCCAGTCAGTCCCCACTGCAGTTGTCAACAAAAGTGAACTTTTGTTCTTGTTACTTCTTAACAGAGTTGAACTGAGGTATTTGTTTAAAGTGTTTTTGCTGTGAACGCATTCAATCATGCTATGCTAAAAGAGGCCTACTGTTAATGTACGTGTAATTTTTTGTTGTGTTTTTTTTTTCAATTTAGCAAATGCACTTTTCATCTTAAGCTATATTATTGTTGCATATTAAGCCATGGTTCATTCAGACTTAAAAGGTCTTATTATCCAAGAAGAAGATGCCTTAAAAATTGGTTTAAAAAAAAACAAAATACCATAAGTTTTTAAGGCATGTTTCGCCAGCTTGTCAGATACTGGTGATTCCATAGCCTATGTTGTTGTACAGACATTTGCTACTTTTCCTTTTACACATTTCCTGGCAATCTGCTCCATTTCTTGTGCAAGAAAATCAACATCATTATAAGTGCAGGGGTAAGAGAGATTATATGTTAAGGCAGGGAAGTTATTGTCCACTGGAATACAGTTACTAACCTGCTGGAGAATTGTACAACCTTTTGTGCTGTTTACTGATCTGCAGGAGTTGACCATGTCTGGCCTTTGTGATGCATTTGACAGTGCTGAGTTTTCTCGCATACTTAGCCCTAACATGTTCAGATTCATGTCCATTCACCTATCAAACCTCGTAATGAAGTTTCCGTCTGAATTTTATGATGGTTTTTAGTTCTTTTGGCATTTATTATGGTTTGAAGTTTCTAAACAGGATTCTCTTTATAATATTCTAAGAAAAACATTTTGTCAGTTTCTTATATGCACACCTACTAGCCTAATGTCTGACAAGGATATAGCTGACTATTTCTGGGCAAAATCCCTTAATTCAGCACAACAGATGGATGAGGGCTCTACTTGAAATTATTTGAGCAAAGCTATATTTACATATATTTCTCCTTGACTGCCTTCTGCCTTATGTTACCCTTACTGCACAAACTGTACAAGAGCCTGCTTTATACCGGTGAAAAGGATTGTACTGGTTGAAACACTTGCATTTGTCTAACAGTGATCTTTAATGTGTACTTATAGGCAAATATTGCTATACTTTCAAACTGACTCATCTAAATGCATAGGCTGAATTTGCTTATGCCTTTTTTAGGGGAATCCTTGAACAGGGGACAGGAGTGTTATTTTTGTCTGCTGTCAAATCACCAAAGAGCAAGAAAAAAGAGCTGCTGATATTTAACTTACCAAATGGAAATTTAGAAGAACTGTGTACCACACAAAGTGAAGGGTGCCAAGAGATAGGAGGCACCGAAGTAATTTTATCTACTACTACTAGTTTATGGCAATGACCAACTTTATACTTTGGAAGTGGGCTCAGATACAAAAATAAAACAAGTGCTAGTTACAAGATAACATTAAGATATTCACACAGCTTGTAATTTAAAACACTGGTTGGACCACATAACAAAACTATTTTACAAATATGACTAGTTTTAACAATATCTGAAGATCAGTTTTATGTCACAGGAAAGAAAATCCAAGTGCGTCAGCAACTGTCAATATTGCAGAGATTAAAGGTTGTAAAGGTTTCTTCTTTACGCTGGTTCATCAACCACAATTAAGGGAAGTTATAGCAGGTCACCTGTTCTTGTCAGGACAATACAGTATTATGAGTGTTGTATCCCAGGTCTGATTTTTAAAGCCAAAACAAAGCTGTCTTTGACATTGTACCGGTGACTCATTCTTTAAGCAACATTTTAAATTCTGGGTTTTCAAGTTGATACCTTTTTGGCAGTTTTGCAATGCTGGTATGTTTGTACAGTCCAGTTTAAGAGAACCAACAAAGTACAGTTTATTCCTCAAGCACATGATGCTACTTAATGGGATTTTTTTTTTCCTGATGGTAAGAACAAATTGAAATGCTGTGAAATGCTCTACTGCTCATTTTGCGACTCATTACTTTGCATCATGGACTAGCATTTGCTGTATGAGCAGGCAAGAGGTCAGGCCTGCACAAGGTCAGTACTGCACAGCAGCACAGACCCCAGCTTAAGTGCTTTTGTGGGTCAGCCAAGGCAGTTGCATCTGTGCTGTCAGTTGCATCTGTGCTGTGCAAGTAAGGGCAGTAGTGACTGGTCTAATTCTTGCTGCTCTTTTTAGAATGGTTGACATTGTCTGGATATTTTAATTATGCAGACATTGTTCAGTAACTTGTGGTAAAGGCTTCTTGCATGTATGTGAGAGAGACTGCATAAAAGAGGGCAGTAATAAATACTCTGTTATAAAATTTTTTTTTTTTTGAAATGGTGAACCAAGTAAGAAGAGATGAAATTATGGAATTGTCTAATGGGAGCTGTTCAGTGCCTGTCATACAATATGAGCAGGTGCTAAGAATATGAAGAGTGGAATCCTTTTGCAGGTTTCTTACTTGAATGCAGGGAATGTGTGTTTTTTTTTTTTTTTTTTTTTTTGGTTTTTCATTTGCTGGCTAAAGGGTTTGTCATCAACTTGGAATGCTGCAGGATAATATACTGTATAAGCTCATTACTGTGATCAAGTACAAACTTTGTTTATTTGTGTTTACACATCATGATAGAAAGAGGCTATATCTCTCAGGAAGCCTTCAGCATTCACACGAGCTTTGAGATGAAGTGGAAAATCTTCCACTTTTGTGGCCTAAGTAAAGCTACAGTCACTCATCAAAGTAAATTTTTTATCCAGGTGTACTCTGCATTTTCACCCTAGGTTGCAGCATAATGTTTGAGGAATGATTTCTAAAAAGAGGTTAAAACTGCATGTGAACATTACTAGTTTTGCTTTGTCGCAGTCAGTCTTGTGGACAGTTAAAATTGTACTGTGAGACGGAATGGGAAAATGCATCATGTTTCTTGTGCAGAAGACAAGATCAGGACTCACCATCCCTGTCTTGGTAACATGCGCTGTGCCACCAGACCCTCCTACCACAAACAGAGAAGCTAATAATAGTAGAATTAGACAACTGAGAATGAATATGTGAATAATAAAATGAATGTCTACTTGAACTGAAGAAGTGAGGCTAAATATCCAAAAAATACTTGTGTAAAAAAAAAACTTGCAAATTTCAAAATAACTGCACAAAGACTGCAGTAATGAACCCGGTGTGTGAATGAAAAGTAACTAGCCCGGTGATAATCTTGAATGTAATTGACAAAGGTGTGTTTGTTGTTGAGGCTGAAAAATGCTTTTGCTGTGCTTTTTTGGAATATATCCCATAGGTGAACATGGATTTTACATAAAGATTATTGTTTTTGTTATGTTTTGGCTTGGAACAAACACAGACATCTTTAAGCTAGGACCAGCAGGGTTGACAAATTACCATTTCCAAATACCAATTGCTCTGTATAAAATCCATAAAATAGAATTTTATTTTTCAGTCATATGTAATGGTGAGTTCAACTAGGAATCAAACATGCTGTTGCTGAATCAGTTCCTCGCTAAAGTAATTTTTGAATGTTTCTCTCCTCCCTATGTCTTATATTCCCTTCCATTTTTACTGCTTTCTCAGAACAATACAGCATCCACCTGTATTCTGTTGCCAAGCTAATATCAGAACTTTCTGCCTGTGTTTATCATACTGAAGGTTTGACCCATTTACTGCAAAACAGCAGTAGTTGATGAAGACAGCATCATACTTGTAGCCTTGAAGTAGGCAGCTTCTTAGACTGTTACATTCAATCCGCCTTTGCATCCAGCAAAGAATGTGTGTTTTCTGAGAATATTGTAGCAGTATGTAGATTTATTTTTGGAAGTGTTGTATGGTAACTGTTATGAGAGATATGCAAAACTGCAAACCCCATGTTTCTGTGGTCTGTTTATATAGGTGAAACACACCTGCTTTGCTCACACTGCTCTGCACTCTTGTGTCCACTTGTTCTCTAGTTGTCTTGTCCGCATCAGTTTGAATTGATATGTGTCTTGCGCACACATGTATGTGCACATAGCGTATACATGCAGACAGCCACATGTGTCCCATTTGATTATGCATTTTAACTTTCTTAAAATAATCAGATTGTTGTCCAGATGTGGCCTCTAGGCTGTCCTGTTGTCACATGTCATGATAAATCCTTAAAACTGGAAGATTTAAGAATGGAACTCAATGAGACTGAACAGTGCACAAGATAGAAAGGCCAGAGGTTATTGCTAGGTGCAGATCTCCAAAACGCTCTTCTGGATTTTCCCAGAATGTTTGAGGGAGGTTCTAATGTTGTATGGACAGAGTGAAAAGCTATCTGTGTGCTAAATCCGGTGTTTATGAAGAGACAATGGGAGGTACATGTGTTTGTAGTATTAGTTAACAGACTAACATCAACTGCATGATTGTTGGTGCATGCATGTTTGCATGTGCCCCCATGCATGCGCATCAGTGTTGAAGAAAAAAAGGGGAACAGGCTGTGAATGTTTGAAGGGAACCATGTTGCGGGTTGATCTAATGGATTCCAAGGATGTATATCACTACTCATTTAAAGAGGCGACAGCTTTAATATTCTTCATGTTTGCAGTAGCCACATGAAGTTAAGAATGATCCTTCTTAGATTCTTTGTTGATTTACTCATTACAGATTGAGTGAATGGTAGAATGTTTTATCTTCTGTGAGTGATGACAAGGTCTGAATCGTCTGTGATATGCTTGTAAAGTTTTCTAGCCTCTCTTAATTCCCTTTCATTGCCTGTTGAGGGATGATTCCCTGACACAAGCATGTTACATTAACATAAAGCTTCTAACATTTATGCTCAAATTGTTTCCACATTGAGTGCCCGGTAACGCATTGATTTCTTTGTCCTCACAAATGGAGTGGAATTTTTTTTTTTTTTTTGGTGAGAAGTGGACCTCTTGTCAAGGCATGTGACAGTGTTACATGTCCAGATGCTCACTGGTACAGATTGTGATAAGTTTTGTTATTTGAAATAAAACACTAACAGATTTGGATGTAATAGATTCATTTGCTATGGGGGATTTTTGTCACGAGCTCATTTGTCAAATTCTGTAGTTAGGGTTCTTTTTATGGTAATATTTAATGCGATTTCTCAATATCACCTCTATGTCTGTTGGCCTAGACTGGTCCTTGATATCTTCTACACACACTGCATTCTTTGCTCATGAAATGAAAGCAATAATCACTTCGGGGATTACAGTTTCAGAGTGGAGGCTGCTTGAAATGCAGTAAATGGAATGACAGCTTTGTGACAGGCCTAGTATTTTTTCTGTATGCTCCTTTTTCTTTAAATAAAGATGGTCTTTAAACATTTAGTAAATGATGATACAAACATTCAGATGCTTTTTAAGTGTACTTTTATGATAAAGCAAGTAGATACTGATGAGTAGGAGCTTCACTCCTGCCTTAGAACTGGGTACATCAGTCATGTGGATGTGAGTTGGATAGAAACTTTTTGTCTCAGATCTTTTATGAAAATTTCTGGATTGAAACTCTGCTGCAGTTGGTTAGAGCCTTTGGAGGATGTTGCACTTTAGATAAGATTCAGTATCATCTTGAAGAGAAAGTTTTACGGTAATGATCATTGTCAGCTACATCTTTCATTTACTTTTTTTTTTAAATCAAAAGTATTAGCAATAGCTTAGAACTTAAAACTAGCAGAAATCTTCATTTTCAATTTACAGTACAAATAAATATGAAAATGTATTAGTAACTAAGAAGTAGTTTTGTAGGTTTTACAACCTAGTGGTTAGTGCGCTCACCTTTTAGAACAGGTTGCTAGTTCAAGACCCGATGAAACCTGTGGCTGGGAAAATTCCCTTTAATGCTATTCTTAACCAGATAAATATGGATGGACATTTCACAAAATTGGCCAATGTTTTTGTTTTAATTTATAAGACTTGTAAAGTGAACTGATCCCATGAAAACATTTTGAGCCACTAGGAAATGATTGATGTTTTAAAGATGTGAGTTAAGTAGCTGCTTCAAACCACTTGAAGAGGCAGCTTGGCAGAATAGAAGGGAGAGCGTTCCAAGAATAGAAACTTGGTCAAATGTTTGTCCATATTTGTCAGGTTTAAATTACAGCTCTAAATAAGTTCTAACAAGCATGTGGGTGGGTGATTTATCAGGGACAGTAAAAGACAGTGGAAGCAAAGAATTTGGTTCTGCTTTCCATGCATTATTTCCTAGACACAGTAAACCACTTACAACTGCTTGTGGCCATTAGGCTAAAGCAGCCTTACTTTTTTTTAAGAGTGCGCAAGAGATTGTAAATAAAGAATGAGGCACATAATATCTTTTTCAACAACAGCAAGGAACTTTTGGTTACATTCACAGATATTTACATGCAAGACTAGTTCTGACCAGCACATCACCTAACTAGGCACAAAGGCAGGAGCACAAACCATCATAAGATTTATACTTGAAAAGTTGGTAAGTAGTAACATTTTAAGTGCACACTTCATAAAATTGGCAGCCTTAGTTTGAAAGGAAAATAGTGATAATACAATTATTGCCTTACTGCTGACCACCTAGTCCATTATAGATGAAGAAATAGCAAACTGAGACTGCCAGTAGTGCCCACTGCATGCTTGTGAGTGATTTTCACAAATCTTAATCCATAAGCTATTTTCCTCTATCTCCAGATGTGTGTTTTTGTGTTTGATACTATTGAAAAATAAGAAAACTATGCTGAAAGCTGTATGCTGATTTTTATTTTTATTTTATTCCTTTATTCCACCCCTGCCCTAAAACTTCTATTTGGATGACTTTTAGTTTCAGCATGTGAACAAAATTTGTATTCACTAAAGCAAGTTATTGATCTGAAAATTATTTTAAAGAGCCTCCCAAAGATTTTGATTTGAAAATTATGAGACTCCAGCTACTTTTGGTTTTTTGAAAACTGTTAAATGTTTCTGGGAAAGGTTTTTTAATATTTTGTGTGTCATTGAGAATAAGTCCTGCAGCATGATCATGCCCAAAGTCAGGAGGCTACACTTGTTGATCTTTCTGCTTTTTGTAGCTGGGTAGGTATGTGCAATGTTTTTGATAAGTGATCCTAACTGAATGCCTGTCTGAAATAGTGGTGGATGAAGTGGCTGCATGTCTGCATTCTTTTGGCAGTGACTTTGTTGCTGTACTGTCTGGTTCAAAAGCCTCTGGGCATGTACAAATGAGACAAGTCTTTCTTCTCTTTCTTTTTATAAGTACAAACCTCTTTGGTAGCCAATATATTAAGCTTGTGCCAAGCTTCAGATGTTCACTGTTATGTGTTGATAGCTGTAATCTCACTATATTTGTTTGTGGATACATCATAAAAAGCAGCAGTAGTGTTTCTCATTCTTATTAAAGCGGATATGTTTCAGTAAAATCAGTGAAACTTCCTTTGGTAAGCCTCTTGGGTTTTTATCTTTTTTAATGGTTCACTTGCTTGTTTGCAATCATAGCAATACAATGCATTATCAAGTGTTTCTTTTTGGTGCATCAAATATTTGTAATTATTACCATTAGTAACACTTTTAGCTTGGTGAAGATAGTTGATTATTGGCAAAGTTGGACTGGCTTTGGTGTGTATTTTAGTTGTCTGCAATGTTTAGTCAGGTAAGCACAATTGTTACCTATTATACTAAGTGTAAATTTGTTACAGTGCATTCACCACGTCTGCTTGCAATGATCGTTTTTGCTTGTGTTCCATTCCAGGAGGGAGGAGTGGTCATTTTGAATTCAAATTCTGTAACTGCCACTTTCCATCCTTTGAGTCTACATTTTAAGTTTGAAAAGTTTGTAGATATTTGAAGATTAATGAGCAAAGCTTTCCAAGTATGATTACTGCTGCTTTTAGACTTTAGAAAGTGTTATGAACCCTCCATTTGTCTGATCACTGTAAACTGACATACTCAAGTTTGTATGCATCCATCATAGTCTTGAAATCTGTACAGCACGTCAATTTATATTTTTGTATTTTTACAAATACTTATCAGAAACTAGCCCTTTAAAGAACTGCAGAGTTTATTGCAACACACTCAGATCATTTGTGTAAACATCACGATTTATCTCCATGATTTCCTTTGCCAGACCTTAAAGTCTGGGTAGTGTGTTATTTCTGGATTTGCATGCACATGTAGATCCTTAGATTTAGACAAACATATATGAAACTGGGAAAGTAAAGAAAATATTGCATGATTATTTCCACTACCTGGCTGTGCATTCACTTTTGTCTATGATGCACAGACATGCAGCATAATGGCTCTGAAGCCATTTAAAAGATGGTGCAAATTTGCACATTAATAATCATTTTGAAGACGTCTTAGATAGGTCATATAAAATATGTTTATACAAAAAATATTTTGTTCATTCCTCATTTGCAGATGTAACTTTGTCATCAAATGATGAATGTTTTTACTCTACAATTTTTATCTTTGTTGACCCTATAAGCACCGGGTGGGCATGTTGTTGTAAACAATTAATGTATACAATAAAGTGATGTGACAATTTTTTTAAATACCTTCCAAAAACAAACACATAAATGTAATGCTTTTGGGTACAGTTATCACTTGCACCTGAGTTTAAACCCCCTTTAAAGCATTTGATACTTGTACATGTCTTTTTTTATATGGTGGATGTAAAAAAACAATGGTCAGTTTGATCATCGTAATGTCATTGTTGTCTGGTGATTTGGATACCAGAGCTGTTGTTATTTGTAATGCAGTCTCATTCACTGTGACGTAAAGGCAGGTGTTCAGTCTTGAATCTTGAATTAAAAAAAAGAAAAGAAATCATTAACAAAAACTGTCTTGCTGCTAATTTGGGTGGTGTCGTGTCAGAATTATTTTCGTTTCTTTTTTATGTTGGAAGTTTATTTTGAGCTTTTGTTATTGTTTTAACCTGCAAAGCATACCCAAATGCAATTATTGTGACTGACCCACAGAAATACGACATACCAAAACATAGACTCAGCACCTAAAAGTTTTTGAAGGTTTCCAAAACTGCTCCCTTCGCTGGAAGGTGCAACAAAAAATGTTCGCTGCTGGCTCTCTTAGTCTGGTCGGCGCCATGATTAGTCCCTTATAAACCTTATCAACCAAAGGACTTGTGGTAAAAACACTCGCTTGTCACCACTTCAGCGAGTGGACCTGGGTTCCGATCTCGTCTCGGGACATTGAAAGTGACAACTGTTCGCAGGGCTGCCGTCTATGGGGCGCCAAGAGGGGAATTTTCTCAAATTTGCTATTTCTAGCTATACATTGCAATGTATAATTATAGAATGCAATGTATAGCTATACATTGCATTTTATACTTATAGATTGCATTTTATATTTATACAATTCATTCTATACTTATAGATTGCATTCTATAGCTAGGCCTATACATTGCAATGTATAATTCAATGTATAGCTAGAGAGAGAAAACTCGGTAAAAACCGAAGTGTTTCATTTATATTATACTCAGACGTTGCTATCCCATTCATTTTATACATACATTTCAATTCTTTAGCTATAGAATGCATTCTAGCTATACATTTGAAATCTATATTTATAGATTGCATTCTATAACTTCTGACTTGAAATGTATACGGAACGAGGCTGGCTCATTTGCATATGGGAAAAGGTCAAAGACCAACCAATCGGCGCTCGTAGCAGTGGCCTTCTTCGTTCTTGTGCAACTACAAAACTATGCAGTTCAAGAGGAAAACTATAAGTCTAAGGGTCGAGTAGAATAGTACCCCTACCCCCACCCGCATTTTCTTCTTTCAAACAGAATACGAGAGGGAAGGAGATTTCGTGCGCATGGCATTCAGCACTCACTCTCAGCTTGACGGCGGTCTGGTATCCCTAATTTATTGCAGGTAGTGGGTTGGCCAGTGCCTCGTATTACGCCCTGCCGTTCCCTTTGTCCGGTAAAAGCACACACATTTCAAGACTTACAAGTAATAGGATTAAAGAAGGAGAAAGGGAGGTTAACAAACGGTCACTGGATTCATTACACATTTCAACAAAACAAAACAACACATTCTGCGACCAAAACTTTTTGGTCTCCTCGATCCCAAGTTGCAGACGACTCTCAGCCATTGCTACGAGCGCACTGATTGGTTGGTCTTTGACCTTCTTTTCCCATATGCAAATGAGCCAGCCTCGTTCCGTATACATTTCAAGTCAGCTATACATTGCATTCTATAATTATACATTGCAATGTATAGCTAGAAATAGCAAATTTGAGAAAATTCCCCTCTTGGCGCCCCATAGCCGTCGTGATCTGAACCTTCGCCTGAGTAAGCCATTTAGCCCCACTCAGTGCGCATGCGCTTGCCGTCAAAAGATACGCTCATGTGCTAGGACAGTTATATGTAAATAACGACATAGTCCGCTGAGACGACTATTCGCCCATATAAGGGTTGCGCCAAAGACTTCTATGATCATCTTTAGACTCGATCGGCATCGGCGCTTGACAGCATCTCATGTGATGTCCTCCCAGGATGCTCTCTGACCAAGTTTCTACCAGTCTCAGAGGCCGATGTGAAAGCGGTTATTCTAAAAGCTAAACCAATAACTTGAGAGTTAGATCCAATTCCCACAAGCCTTCTGCTTGAGTGCCTAGATATTTTACTGCCTTCCATCACACATATTGTAAATGTCAGCTTGTCGTCAGGTGTTTTCCCATCTTTGCTCAAAAATGCGCTGGTGAGGCCACTTCTAAAGAAATCAACGTACTGAACAACTTCCACCCCGTTTCCAACGTGTCTTTTCTCTCTAAGATCATAGAGAAAATAGTTTTGACACAGCTCTGGGCCTACTTACAAGACCAACATCTTATCCCACAAGCTCAGTCGGCATATAGACCCCTTCACAGCACTGAGACTACTCTTATTAAAGTAACAACAGACATATATTACCTGTCCTTGACAGTGGTGATGTTTCTCCCTTAACTCGTACTGGACCTGTCTGCTGCATTCGATACTATAGACCAGTCTCTTCTTCTTCACACCCTCCACGGAATTTCTGGACCTGCCCTCTCATGGTTCAACCCCCATCTCACTGAAAGGACCCAGACTGTGTTCATTGACGGTCAGACATCACCCTGCTCCACTTCTTTATGGTGTTCCCCAAGGCTCAGTACTTGGCCCAGTTCTGTTCATCCTGTACACTAAACCACTTTCATCATACATCCAGTCTCACCCGGTTTCTCATCAATCCTATACTGACGAAACACAGCTTTACTGTTCCACTCCACCAGCTGAGTCTCACTCTGCTAATACTATATTAGCTTGTATTACCGATGTCAAGGACTGGATAATAAAACAGAAGCCCTCTTGTGCTATAGAAGACATCAACCGTTGCTCGTCAGTCTGCCCAATCACATCAAGGTGGGCAAAACCAACATCACCTTCACGCCATCCGTTAGGAATCTGGGATTTATTGTCACTGCAGACATGACCCTTGATAAGCATATTACAGCTGTCTGTCAGTCTGCTTATTATGAGCTCTGTAAGATCAGTGCCATCCGTCACTTTCTCTCTACACGTTCTACCAACACTCTTGTCTGTGCGTTTGTTCTTTCTAGACTTGACTACTGCAACTCCTTGCTCGCAGGCTGCCCCTCATACCTCATTCAAAGATTACAGAAAGTACAGAACTCCGCAGCTCCGCTGCACATTTAATTTTGTTATCACGCACTATCAACCAGTCAGATTTCCGATTGTGTGTTGGTTGTTTGACCAGTTGCACCATCCCGTGCTCAAGTAGAAGTGTCTCCACTACTGTTCATACTCTATACTAACAGCTGTAGAAGCACTACTGATAGGAGCTTTCTGATAAAATTTGCTGATGACTCTGCCCTCCTGTCACTTTTGTATGATAATGAATATGTTCACAGTGGCGCTCTTCCTGACTTTGTCCGCTGGTGTGACTAGCACTTCCTTGTCTTGAATGCCTCTAAGACTAAGGAAATGATCTTCGACTTTCGGATGAACAGGCCTGAGACAGTTATCAGTACTATTCATGATGATGCCATCGAGGTAGTCGACTCCTACAAATATTTAGGTACCATCTTCGATAACAAGCTTAAATGGGACATCAACACAGACATGATCCTTCGTAAGAGTCAACAACGCCTGTACCTCCTACGGAAACTCAAATCTTTCTCTGTCAGCTCTGTCATCCTCACTCGGTTCTATCAGTCTTTCATTGAAAGTCTCATTACTTTTTCTTTCACCTCCTGGTTCCACAACCTTTCCCTTGGGAACAGGAATAGTCTGGTCTCACTTGTTAATATCTGTTCCAAGATCACCGGAATCAGGCAGAGGGACTTGGCAGCTTTCTGTCATCAGCAAATTCTTAGGAAGGCCTCCCGGCGTATCCTCTCTATTTCTGACCATGTGTTGGCACGTGAGTTTTCACTCTTGCGGTCTGGCTGTAGGTACGCGATGCCTGTTTGCAAAACCAATCGCCACCGCAATTCATTCATTCCACGTGCCATCCACCTGATCAATTCTACTGGCCGTGAGCTTGTACTAGCCTGAGCTGACCTAGGTCACCACTATCCACTACATTTACATGTTACTGGGAACGTGTGTGTGTGTGAGTGCATGCGCGCGAGAGAGAAAAATTAATAAATTACATCATGTCCCTTTATATCATGTACATCTATATTATTATCTCTTTATATCATGTACATGTATTTTGTATATCAGGTATATGTATGTATCATTTCTTATATCATGTATAAGTATTTTGTATATCATGTATATGTATGTATTATCTCTCGATAGTATATATGTATTACTGCTAGTACGAGCACTATTTGAAATTGCCCTTGGGGATAAATAAAGTGGTATTGTATTGTATTGTAATGAGACTTTTTACATAATGTTTGGATGATGAATAGTAGAATGATAGTAGAATTTAAGTTGCCAAGTATGACAACATCAGCGTGAGAGGATGCATACTCATCGATCGAGGATCGAGCTTTGTAAAACAGCTACCGAGACTCAAATAGCAACATAGCAATCTGAAACACTCGTAGATAAAAATCTTGCTGATCTGATGTACTTTCATCAAAATATTAAAACCTCCGTGCTTTGTTAAAATTATATTGTTTTGTAAGCTTGTAGTTTTTGTTGTTAACGGTACGGAACACAGTCAAGGGAGACCACAAACTCACAGCGTGTATGGGAAAGGGAGGCTATCAGCACCCTCCGCTATCTTCATCATCACTATAGTAACGGTATCTTCTTGGTTAAAGAGCACATCCTACTTTCTTTGGTTGCTTCTCATAATTGCTTCCAGATTTCCTTCAGTATTGTGTACTAAAGCAAGATGACATCATAGTGTGGAAAGCTTAACGATTTCTTCGAAATGGAAAGCTACCATATGTGAACATCTTTGTGTCATTAGTATATAGTAAGTTGGTTTTTTGGGGGGACGAATGTGTTACTGGTGTTTGCTTTCTGCTTAGGCTACATGTTTCTACATTCAGAATAAATGTTATGTATTCGAAATAATGACTTTAAAAGAAGTAGACTCCATATATACGCTATTCATAGTTTAGTTTCGGTTTTTATGTGTTAATGTCAGCAAAGCGATTTGATGAATGCGAAATATTCAAATTGGATTTTTGCTTGAATGTTAAACGATTATAAGATAACATTTTATTTATCCCAGATGGCAGTTCGGAGTAGCTCGATAAGAAAGCACAAAAGTACCACAATATGTTACCACAACATATTCATATACGTCGAAAAGACTGATACATTCATCGTTCAGACAGCCCCATTCACTTTGCATTTTACCACTTCTTAAAATGTTGAGAGTAAATCCGGCGAATAGATAACTAAATTAGGTTTTAAACTTCATTAGTTATACAACTGCATCTGTTTCAACCCTTTTTACAGTTAAATATTTCTCGAGGAAGATATATATTTTCTGCACCTTGGCTCTAAAATAACCTACCATCTTCCACAAACCCTGATTCTGAAATAAATAATGTTACTAATATGCATCTAGATTTGTTTTTGTAAAGAACATTGTGTTCCCTTTTGAACATCCTTGCAACAGCAATTTAAACCATACCTATATGACCTCTCTCTCTATATCTATATATATATATATAGACATGCTTGTGATTACTAATTTTGATTGACTATACATGACACCTTTCAGACTGCCAAAAGAGTGTTTAGAATTCAAGGAAAATGAATGGTGGAAACTATGGCTCAACAGAAGGTCAGAATAACTCTCAAAGCTTTGAAAAGAAAGGTGAGTTTAAGATTGTTTCTTTTGTTTTTCACTGTCATTTCATGATCAAGTCAAGATTTTCTTAAAGAATTTTTGATACTAAACAAAATTTAATGACTGAAGGTGCCTGATGTATATAAAGGAAAATTCTTGCATTATGATCAACTGGTCATGCTAAGTCTGTCATCTTCATATTGTTTGCTAGAAAGCTTGATTTTTACACTCACTGCTAATATGACAGTCACCTGACAAACATTTTATTTTTTGTTTATTTGGTTATTAAGCACTCAGTGCTATTTGCCATTGGTCTGTACTCAGAATATGTGTGCAAGATGCAGGACTGATTCACTACAAAGAAGCTTACACAAAGAAGTTATACACATTGTTGTTGTGTTAAACATTTATTTTACAACTTTACTTATCCCAGATGGTAATTAAAAAGTAATTAAAATAATAATAAAATATAATATTGAAATAAAAACTATGAAATTAAATAAATATTATGTCATAATATAACAAAGAAGGATAGCTTCTGCATACATTATTAACCGCAATGTGTTGCCCAAAATACAGGCAAAGATGTACAGTTTGAAATGCAATCTCAGTCTTAAGACATTAACAGATTTTTTTAAATCATGAGCTTAGTATATTTTTATTGTGTGAGCTCATCAAACTGGAACTTTTAATTGTAGTTGTTAGTTTTGGATTTTATATTTTGTTTTAAAAGCATAAGTGATTTTCCAAGATGATTTTGTTTCTTGCTTTTTTTAATCTGACAAAAAATTTGCAGAGGAGGAGACTTCATTCTGAGATGGATTACTTTGCTGGTTTTTAAGTGTTATATTTCATGCCTCAGTCCTTCTCTCCTCTTAATGCTGCTTGGATTGCGATCTAGCCAAGATGTTGGAAAGTGATCAGGATGAAGATGTACTTTTTGATGTTCCTGGCGGGCAGGGGGAAGGTGGGTGTTCAAAACTTCCTTTTCCCTCCACCACAAGTGACCATGTAAACCATCACCCCTATCCCACATCATGGCTTGCCATAGAGGAGTGTACACCTGTTGAGTTGTGTGCATGCACATGTGTGCATGTGTGACAGATATTGTTCAGCTGATTATGTCAACATGTATTGAGCTTGCTGCTAGTGGGGGCTATAAAAATGCTTTTATTATTATGATTACTGTTAGAGTTTGCCAGTTGCATGTTTAACAGCATTGTTTGATCCCCATTTTATTGTGTTTATTGGTTTGTTGTGGGGATGCTAAGTTTGTTGAAATTCTTAATTTCTCTTTGTTACTGCAGAAAGAGTTTTCCTAACCTTTTTCCATATTAAAAAAATGTTTTATGCTCACTAAGAGGCTAAATCAATATAATCTAGGGATAGATGAAGGGTTAGTCAAAGTAAGAGTATGGGAAGGTGATATGGGAAGAGTGGGGGAGGGGTGATTAATGTGAGCTATGGTTGATGTGGGAGCATGCACATCAGCACAGATGCATTGACGAGTGAATTTAAGAAATTGCAACTTTTAATTTTATCGGAATGATGATCATGGTTGGGTGGCAGAGTCTGTATTTGTTAGACATTCTAAAGGAACTCTCTCTTTCTGGAAAGACTTTTCTGAACCAATAAAACCATAGACTGTCGTGCAGAATTAAAAAACGTGCATCCACTTTTAGATGTAAATCCACCTATGGATGCTTTTGCTTTCCTTAGCCGTAAAGCTGCTCAGAATGATAATTAATATTTGACCTTTGATGTTATGTGAACTTCTCCATCCAAATTAACTTATGCTTTTGATGTTTGCTTATTGTATGAAAAGAATTACTGGTATATCTTTATCTCTGCTGTGTGCTCTGTTATTAAAATTAACAATAAATATGCCATTTTACATTGCATCTACATGCTAATGCAGACTTTCTTTTGAAAAAGCAAAATTAATTGTTAATGCATTAATAAACTAATTATGAACCCTAAAGCATCTTAATGGTCATGTCAAAAAATTGTATCTGCGCTTATCCAGTCTGGTTGGTCTGTCCCAACTGATGCTTTGATTTAACACTTAAGGTACAGGGTTAAAACTGTGATTAAAATTCAAGTTTCCCAAATATTAACCAATCTGTAACTCATGTTTGTATTCGATACCTACCCCGAGGTGTATGCTCGTGCTTTTGCAGGTAAAGTGCTTTGAGGCTGGTTTCAAGGATGAAGTGATGTTAATGTTACTGTCGTCGTTTATTTTATTTAAATATTGTTTGCATATATATTGTTCTGTTTGCCATTTTGTTTGACTTTTGTTGATTTGTTAATATTGATTTTCTGTTTTTTCCATTAGCTTTTATTTCCTTTGGTCCTTTTTTCAGATACGGTTGTGTTACACGTAGGGTGATGTAATACATGTAATATTGGACTATACAAGCCCTCATGATAATCTTGTTTTTTAAAAAAGGAAGACACCAGCATAATTAGATATTTGTGATAGCAACATACTTATTATGTAAATAAGATAGGGTAAAGGTAAAGGTCATACCATAACCTCTTTTAGAGCATTGGGGGCAGTAGGGAAAGTAGTAGAGACAACACTTTTCTCTGAGCCATGTCCTCGTCATCTCACTGCCTTATCTTTTCCCACCCCACTGTGGAATAAGGTTCCTATTCCTGACAGCTAGGTTGACTGCACCATACAGGTATTAAACCGATGTGCCTCAACATCAGATGCCAGTGCTCTAAGCACTTGGCTGTCTGCTTCCTCTGTAAGAGAATAAAGTACATTTATTTGTACAGTTCTGACATTTGCTTATTAATGATGCTAATTTGTCAACAGATGAACAATTGCTTAAGAGCCCAAAAGTCAGCGAAAAGAAAGCTGGTGCCAGACCTGCGCAAAAAATCAAAGTATATATTACAGCTTTCTACCTTCTAAGATTACACTCAATTTTATATAGGATATTTCTTTTAATTCGATCAGAATTAGGAGCCTTTGCGTTTCATATTTTTTTCAATTACTGCAGGTGTGTGCGCATGCGTTTGCGTGTGTGTTTAAAAATGTGACCTGATTGTGTATTCCAGTCAGTAATGACTTAAACCTGCAGTGCACATAACAGCATGTGGTGATGCACTGCAGCATGAAGCATTACAATAACATAATGTGTGTCCAGTTTGGATCATTTGTATGCTATAAACATGGTATATTTGAGTTTTATCAATTGCATTTTTTTTCAGAACTTCTTTACGAGAAAGTCTCAATACCCGATCAGTGTTTTCTTCATCTTAGGTACAGAGTTTTGTGAGAGATTTAGCTACTATGGGCTGAGAAGTAAGTACTTTACACAAGAAATACAGATTTGTTGCTACCTTTAAAAAAATAATGACTCCTCATGTGCGCATGGGCATGCATGCACACACACATAATTATGAACACAATTATTTCTTTATAGAGACTGATCTTGGGATTAACTGAAATGCTTCATCTTTATCTGTGCTCTCAGATGACTTATTTTAAATCTTCTTTCCACCTAGGTCCTATATTTTTGTGTGTCAACAGTATGTTCAAGGCATGGGTTTGGTGTAAATGCTGACGAAGAACATACAGCTGTGTCATTGGAGTTCAGTGGTTATTCTAAATTCATGATGCTGTATAACACTGGAATCTGATAGCTTGCTATATCATGATAGCTGCTTGACCCTTTGTTCTGGAGCTTGAGGAAATAAAAGGAATTACCTTTAAAGCTGATTTCTCTATGATCTTCCTCAGGCATTCTGGTGCTGTATCTAACACAGTGGCTTGGTATGGGCAAAAACACAGCCACAGCAATGTTTCATACCTTCAGCTTTTTTGCATACTTCTCTCCCATATTTGGGGCAGTCATTGCTGACAGCTTCCTAGGCAGATACAGGTTAGTGAAGCAGTTAGTTGACATCACAAGATGTCCTAGGAAAATATAGCTTAATAAAGCAGTTTACATTACATGATGTCCTAGGCAAATACAGGCTAATTAAGCAATCAGTTCACATCACATGTAAATAAATAGGTAGACTATCATGTTATTTTGTTTTTTTTCTATTATTTTATGCTATTATTGTTTATCAGTTTGGTTACAGGAAATAATCGTTGGAAAAGTAATATTTTGTATGTGGGTGGGTGTGTCTGTGTGCGAGAGAGTGAGTGTGTGTGTGTGTGAGAGAGAGAGAGAGAGAGAGAGAAGGAATGTATGTGAATGCTGGGATATAATTATGTATCTCCGCCTACATTTCAAGGGAAAAACAAATGTACTTATATATTGGAAGCGTGTATTGAACTTTAAGCTTCTTACAGAACAACCCTTAATGCTTTATTGAAGTGTTTCACAACCATTTTGTAAGTTTTTAAAGTGTGAGCTTTAGGTTGTGTCATTATCTGTTTCAGAACTATTCTGGAAACTTAAAATGTGTATGAATTAGGCTTAGTTAATGTCTGTTTCAGCATATGTACATTTTAGCACTTATACTAGTTCAGGTCATGTTGAAATCAGTTCTATGACCATTTTGTATGTTTATCAGGGTATGGTATAGGTGGTGTTAGTGTCTGTTTCTGGTTCTTTCAGTATATTTCAGCAGGATATCCTCTGGTTTTTGTGAATATCTTTTCCAGGACCATTCTGTACATTTCAGCAGTATATGGTTTGGGATGCACCATCTTATCACTCACAGCTTTGCCACCACCAGAACTGTGAGCATTCATTTGTGTGTGTGTGTGTGTGGAAGAGAGAGAGAAAGCAATGCATATTTTTTTTGTTGGCTTTGAAAGGGAAAGTGCTTCCACCGTAAGGCGATTTCGCACAAGCAATGTATATATATATATATATATACACGCACACACACACATATTTTAGCCGAATTTAAAATAAATTTTTGCCTATACATTTTTTTGTAAGGACATAATTCAAGTAGTAGAAGCAGTAAGGTTGTTGACTAGTTTGTAGGATTTTGTAGAGTTTTTTTCTTGTACATGGTTGAATCTATTTCTATTGTGCTACAGACCTGGTCCACTTATAGGACTACTGCTCATCTCTCTCGGCACTGGTGGCATCAAGCCATGCGTAGTAACTTTTGGAGGTGACCAGTTTACCAGTGACCAGGTAAAAAAAAAATTAAGAAAACTTCAACTTTGGGAGGTTATCGTTAAGATAATATTTGAAGAAAGAATATAACCGGTCCTGTGCTTATGAAAATGGCTGGCTTAAAAGCATCTTAGATAAATCTATGGTAGAATCATGCCAGACAGTGTACCATGGAAGTATTCAAAGGAAATCCCTACCAAAAATGTGCTACTTGAAAGAACCAACACTTTGCCAACATAATCAACACACTATGCACAGTTTTGATTAGGTCTGATTGTGAATTATGTCTTGATGTTGCTAATCCGAATTTCACCAAGTTGATCTGACACAGTGAATGTTACTCTTATAGGGAAAACTGCGCAACACATTTTTCTCAATATTTTATTTAATGATCAACCTTGGAAGTGTTATATCAACTCTTATCACTCCAATTCTTAGAGGTGAGTGTTTGCAATTAAAATTTTTCTTTACAATTAAGCTTACTTTTTCTGACTATTTTTATGTCAACAAAACTGATTCATCCTAAGTTATTGCAGTAAGATCAATGGTAAAAATTCCATCATAATTCTGTTAAGATGAACAGCAATGATTTAATCAAATTTTAACTTATCCATACTGTTTATTCAGTCAGAGATATCCTTCTCACAAATTTACATGAATCGAAGTGCAAAACAGTAATCATATCAGGGGTAACATTTTCTGGTCTATCTTTTTGTGTACTTTTTGCATTTTACCAGCTCATAGCTCTAGTTCATTTATTTATTCATTTATTTTGTTGGCATGCTCCCTTGTAATCGTTAAATTCACTCTCTGCCACTTTGCCTTTTGTCAGTACTCTCTTATATTCAAAAGGATAAAACTGCATGAATATGTCTTGCTGTAATCATATAATAGTGTATATTTTACCTTTTTTCAGCGGATGTGCATTGCTTTAGAGACAGTTGTTACCCTCTAGCATTTGCTGTGCCTGCATTACTTATGTTTATATCTGTTGGTGAGTGAGTTTTCCTTTTCTAATACCTATTATTATGCTGGAAGGCAGAATTCATAAGGGTGCAAACTATGAATAGTGTCCAGTTTTAAATAGCTCAGCCTTAACTTTTGTTATAACTGACATTTTTTATTTTGATTTCTGGAATACACTTTTTCGACATCCTTTAGTACTAGCAGTGCAGATGAGTTCATATTTATCCAGCGAAAGCATAAAAAGAATGCATCATTGTAAGAGTACTTGAAGAGTGTATTGAATGTTGATCATTTCTTTCTGCTGGCAGTGATATTTTTTGCTGGGCGACACCAGTACAAACACGTTCCACCAACAGGAAGTCTTTTCACAAAAGTGTTCAAGTGCATTCTGGTAAGCTGTATAAAAATGGGCTAATTCCATCTTTGGTCTTGATAGTAACAATGTTCAAAACTAAATGGAGAGACTTGAAGGCTTGAAAAGAAGAAAAACTGAGCAACAGTGCTGGTAAAAAAAGGGAAAAAAGAGATTGAGCCAAAAAGAAGAAATAAATTTGCAAGATGAAGCTTTTATAACCTCCTTAGCATGACAATTTTGCCATGGAGGACAAAAATGTTCCAAAAATGGTGCTACTTTGCATGGCAGCAGAACACTGCACCAAGTGTTACTCTGTCTTAATGCTGAACTTGAGGTTAAATCTCAGAGTTATGCTCAAGGTTAAACATTTTGATGTAAAGTTTTGATCACAGGTAAAGTTATGGGTTACTGTTATACTGAGAATCAGGTTAAAAGTGGAAAAAACATATCTGCCGGTTATATTGAGGCAGTCCAGTTGTGTAGTGGTAAAGCAGTGATAAGTTTATGTCTTGGGCTCAGATCTTGTCTCTTGGCATGCATATTTCCTAGTCAAGAGTTTTTTTCTCTAGGGACTTCATTTTTTTTCTTATGAAAACAAAATATCTGCTAGTTAGATGTATTTTTACCGTCAAATTAGCTAAGCCACCTTGTATAAGTGGCTGCAGATGCTGGCTCGCTGATTATTTTTCCTTGGTTAGATGTATCTGATGAGCTGAATACACAAGTCTGAATACTCTAGTTCTGTATCCTTTGTGTTTGTGATGTTAAAAGGTTTACATATAGTACAGGCTGGTACTATTGGGGTACTGGTAAGTACTGGTTGGGGACATGCTTCCGCCTAGCTGCTGCTTCATGCAATGGAGGGGGAGGGTAGTAAAAGAGGAGGACATTGACATACCCAGAGAAGACTACAGATGGCCTACCCTGTAAAGTTACAAATTGTTACATCTATAGAGGTGTCACTATGACACATATAATACTGCTATATTATTTCCAGCATGGCATCCAAATGAAATGCAAGTACAGCAAGTATCAGGAAGGAAAAAACCACTGGCTGGAATATGCAGGAGACAAATATGAGGTTTGACTTGTTTTGTTTTATTTTTTTTTAAAGAGAAACTTGAATGTTAAAAAGTTAGTGGCAGTCATCTTGGTAGTTGGTAATGATGATGGTGGGGATAATGTAGACAGTCATAGCTGTGGCTTTGAGTATTTTTGGAAATGGCATTGTTCAGCTCTCTCATGCCCCTTAATTAATGGCTGTCATTCTAGTATTAAGTATACAGATAATGCATGCATGCACCTGATAGTGGCCTTCTTGGCCTGATTTTACTTGCATCTACATTTAGAAAACTTTTCAACTTTTTGTTGAACTGTGTGCTTTTAATGTCACACGCTGCATGGTAAAATTTGGAGTCTCTAATGGTTTTTTTTAATTATTAAATTAATTATTGTTATTTTGTTGTTTTAACAGTAAGGATAGACAGATGAAGCTGCCATGAACCTTTCATGTAGTTTCACTCCATTCACTAAATCGCTTATCAATGCACCCTTAGTTTCAACTATTAACAACCTTTGACCTAGGTCTACGGCACATAATTTCTCATAACGAAATTTCATATGCTTCTTTTTGCTTGAAAATTTAAATGCATTAACAACTTCAAAAGCAGTGAACTGGAGAGAAACCCCTTCAGCTACATGATCCTAAAAAGAGACCTGCCAAGAAGTTCCATGTTGGGGAACTGAAATTAGAACTAAATCACTACATGATGGTGTGGCCTACTTCCACAATTAAAGATCATTACATAAAAATTTTTGCAGTCTCTAATCTTACTGTGCCTTAAAATCACCAGCAACTGCTCTGTGATCACTACAGCATTGTTTGTGCCTGTTTTATTACTATTGTTTCTTTGAACTTGGCTTATGAGAGGTTTCATTTGTTGAAGGCTTACTAAGGGTTCCAGTATACATTTGCTGAGAATTGACCAGTTGAACTGCTGTTCACAGAGGGTTCAGGCAATCTATTGCAAGATGATAAAAGTTTTAAGTGGCATAGTATAATTATAATTATATATGATCCATAGCAACATGTGGATGTAAAAATCATTAATGCTAACACACTCCTCACTGTGTTTTCCAGATGTCATTTATAGAAGACGTGAAACGGCTGTTGAATGTTCTATGGCTGTTTCTACCGCTGCCTATATTTTGGGCACTCTATAATCAACAAGTAAGATCTTGTTATGGTTTGAAAAAAGTATTTTTGACTTACTTTGACTCTTTTTGTGCTGTTGGGTTACCTTGTAATAAGTTTTCAAAAGAATGCTTGGATACCATTCAAAAATTTATTTTTATAGGTTAGGAAATAAAATTGAAAAGACTTTATTGTTTTAAGAAAAGAAAAAAGATAAGGACATAACTTTGAGAGGAGACTGATGAAGAGAAATAAGCATCTGGTTAAGTTGAAGAAGCATTCTGTACTCATGAGAGCTTCTATAATGAGTATTATGCATGATAATAAATAAAGAGAACGACAACTTTTATCATGCATACTGCACCTCCCTCAGTGGTAGTGTGTGAGGAGAGTAAGAAATTTAAGAACAGTATTTGGCAGGGTTCCAGATGGACTTTGCAAGCAGTGGAGCTGGATGGCAGGATGGTAAGTCTGAAAATACATAAACCTTTCATGCTCATTTATCTGATTTATCTGATTCTCTAAAATCCTTTAAGTCTAAACTTAAGACACATCTTTTCAGAAATTTACTCTGTGTATGAGTGGGTAGTGAGCGTGCCTGTTATGCAAATATGGGTGCATGTTTGTTGATGATTCAGTCTATATATTATTTATGTAAAGTGCTCTGAGCAAATCTTTGGATTTGGATAAATCATCATTATTATTATTATTAAATTACATTTAAATTTCAAAATGTGCACTGTTCCTGTGTAACGTGTTACTTTTTATAATCTTGGGTACAGCGCTGCACTTTGGGGGTACAGTTGCGCTGATGTACATAACCCTCATATCAATCTTAATTTCATTGTATACCTAAATGTAACTTTGTAATACAGCCATCCTTTCAGCAATAATTTGTGAATGATTGTCATTGCAGATTATCAGTAACTGCACTGCTGTTGTATATTTATTCACAACACAGATTGTCATATTTTATTCCCAGGTCAGATTGGCAGTATACAGTATATATGTGCAGTTTTTTTTCTTTTCCTTTTCCACATTATCATTCCAGGGAGCTTTGGGGCGACTGAAGCCAGACCAACTACAGGCACTGAATCCCTTGCTTATAATCCTTCTGATTCCAGTTTTTGAAAAAGTGGTTTATCCTTTATTTGATTACTGTCGCATCCCTAACAGGTAGGTTAGAATACTTCCACCAGGTTTTTATTTATTTTCGTTCCCCGCCTTTTTTTCAATTTGAAAACATGTAATATTTCTTAGCAAAATTAAACACAGCTTTGCTTTGGGTGCTCTGAATAGGAATGTGTAATTGTAAAGGCAGACAGATTTCCAGTGGAGACCATCCATTAACTTATTTATTTCTCTCTGATCTCAAAAAGAGTCTATGGAATCCACTTATTATGAACAGATTGTTTATTAATGCTGACATATTTGTTCCATGTGGGTTTTTTTTCAATGTTACTTTAAGATGACACTCATTCATAATAAGAAAAAGTTTTTAAAAGTAATTTTATGATTTGTTTAAATTGCTTTGTGAAATTTTTTTCATTTCTGGACCTTAGTGAGGTGTGATGTGGGGAGAAAGTGAATGAATATCAGAGAAGATAATAGGGTTCTCTTGTCTTCTTTTTGCAGCCTGTTACAACGTATGGCAGCAGGCATGACATTTGTTACCATTTCATTTTGTCTGGCAGGACTGGTGCAGATTAAAATTGACGTGAGTGATTACCTGTGACTCTGGAACACAGGTGTAACACTAGCACTGATACATTTCATAAGAGCCTTCTGTAAACTGTTTCATGTAAATACATGTACCAGGATTGTTGAATATACAGTCGCAGTTTAGAGAAGAACCATGATTACAAAAAAAATATGCATAAAGGGAAAACTGTCTTCTTATAAGTAATAATGGTCATATTTTGTCAATTGTCACACTAAGTCTGGTCTTTTGGGCAATATCTTTCATACCAAGATTTTTTTTTTTTATTCTGACTGTCGATTTACCATTCTCATAGAGAGCAAGCCCTTCCAGGTTATGTGCTTTAAATCAGTCAAAACACTTGTATCTTTAAGTAAATGCTTTTGCAATATTTTGACACTTAAATTTAATATTTAATATGAGATTCATTGTTATTGAGAAGCAGACTACCAACATCACCATGTACAGAAGGAGATCAACAATACACATCAAGCCGTATATTATGAAGGCATCAGCCACTGGGAGAGTTGGAACTAGATGTTACTAGGCATTTTGTATACAAATGAGATGTCATGAGTTTGACATCTTTCTGTGCAAGGTGATGTCTGTAGATAAGCATCTCAAGATTGGAAGAGAAGTATTTTTC
Source organism: Marisa cornuarietis (assembly GCA_004794655.1). Taxonomy (NCBI): domain Eukaryota; kingdom Metazoa; phylum Mollusca; class Gastropoda; order Architaenioglossa; family Ampullariidae; genus Marisa; species Marisa cornuarietis. The sequence goes on from SMMW01000597.1 coordinate 1,232,920, forward strand.
GAGGGACAAGTGGTAGCGCTAAGTGATTTTTTTTTAATCAATGTTGTTTATTAGGGAAACATAAAGTAACTAATAATAGCATTCAATTCACATCTTGTAAACTTGTAACAGGCCTTAAAAGACACACCCTTGTCAGGAAATACTGGCTTCACCATTCTTAATGCAGCTGACTGCACCATCCATATTGATGGTACCCCTTCACCATTCTTTTCTGGCACCATACATCCTCTTGAGGTTAGTGTCAACCCATGGAAAAGATTGCACCAAGAACGTAACCTGATCATGAATGATGCTTCATTTAGCGAGCAAACTTTATAGTTCAAACCATTCAAGGTACACCATACTTTGCAAACAAGTGTGTATGTTTTTTAAACACGTTTCTGCTCAAAGATAGGTACCTACTCAAAGCAAATATTACTTTACATTCATTCAGAAACACTTGCTGTCTATGTAACACTTTCAGAGTCGATGAAGACCCACAAATATAAAAGACCGAACAAGAAAAAATAATTTTACTTTTCTATTGTTTTTTATTCATTTCACAGGCATCACCTTACCAGCTGACTAGTGCGGGACGTAAGGAAATAGATCTTAGCTGTGAGGATCAGACACAGTCTGTTTCAGTTGACATGGAGCCAAACAAATCTTGGCGCTTGATTTTGACTGGAGCTAATAATTCCTTGTCTTTAAGAAAGGTGTGTGGCTGACCACATGCGAGTTTGATCAATAATCCATGGGTTTTAGAAGTGGTGGGAAGTTTGACCATTTAAGTGCAATAGTTTGATGATAATTCATAATTTAGACAATTTTTGCTTAGTCCAGAAATAATATAAATTTGTGTATTTTGCGGGATGGTGTCTGACTGTAATAGGTTAATTATTTTTTTGTTATGAAAATGTTTATTTTATGTGTCTTAAGCATAACAAGCTGAATCTCAATTGTGTGTGCACATGAAGAATGTTTTCTTCACTGGTGAACAAAATTGTTGTTACAGTAGCGGGGAAATATAATTATTGTTGCTTGAGTCTGGCATTCTTTTTATTTAATAGCTAAATTAATTCCATTTTAACAGTAATTTAGAAAAGTCATTGCCTGAATATTAATTGTCTGTAGGTCAAAATGAAAATATAACTTCTTCAGACTTAAAAAAGAATGCGAAATTTGTTTTCAGTTTGAAGACAGAAGGAAAAAGAGCTCAGATGGACAAGCTCTTGTGAGGTAGGTGGCATTAAATACCCGTAAACATAGTCATTTAATATTTCCTAAAGTCAGACGTGCTGGTTCCCCAACACCCATTTTAAACTCACTACTGAATATGTTAACTATTTTGGGAAAAGTTATACAAAGGTCATTTACACATTTTCCAAACATAGTCACATTTAACAGTATGTTTCTCAAATGTTTCCTCCATCTGTTGGTGCCATCTTCTACTATGAAAGCTCCATGCACAAAGAGAAAAGAAAAAAAAAAGGGTAAAGGCGCTCATTAACATTTTTTTTTAATTTGAGTTTTAGCCCTAAAGACATGCCTGACAAGGCAGTTCAGGTGAACTTGGTAGTATATATGGTGTTAGATCTTTGTAAGTGTACATCAGGTGATGAACGAGAAGAAAAACAAAAGCTATCATTTTTCTTTAGGGAAACTTTATTTGAAAGAGTTTTGGTCAGAAGAAGATCACAACTGATTAGACTGCTTTTTCTCCTTTTGCATCAGTGTTGCAGACTTTTCTCACCTGAGCCATTATTGGAATGATGTTCATATTGTGCCCAACAGTCATTCACAGGACAGATATGTCAGTTTCAACGTCTCCATAAACAACGCTACAGAATTTCAGGAGCTGGAACCAGGAGAGTACGTAATAATTACTTAAAGCAGCAACAGAGGGGGGAGATTGATAATTATGCAGAATTACACAATTTGTCCAGGTTCCACCAAATGTATCATTTCTTTGACTTTACCAGATGACATGACCATAAAGGTAAAGGAGGTAAAGGGTTACACTAGCTCTCTAACCATCGAAAAGTTGTCTCTCTGACAGCGAGCTAGTATTTGCCTGGCATGCAGAGCACTCCACTAGTCAGATGAGCAACTGCCCGGTAACAGTGTAAAAGGCCAAACACAAGGCCAACCAGTTTTTTCAACGGTTACAGTGGGGTTCACTATAGCCACTGCTCCATGTGCGATGCTCACTGTAGCTCAGAGGTTTTCAAAGTGTGGTACGCGTACCACTACTGGTACACGAAGGTATGACGGGTTGTACGCGAGCACCATGCGCCAATATAAAAGAATGCGTATATATATTTTACGGGGGCTGTATGTTCACTGTCTTTGCTGCGGGTGGAGCCTTGCATGTGACGACATGCCGCAACCTAGAGGCAGGAATGTCATCAGGATATTAAGCCATTAAGCGAGCGCCTAGAATATTGGGAATCAGACCCTTGTAATCCTAATTTTGAAACTAACATCATGTGAGGGAAAAAAATTAAAATAATCCTGTGTCAGCAAGAAGCACTGCATAACAATTCCCCTTTCAGCAGAAACAGTCACATCCCTCATCCCCACTCACCTCCGATCACATTGAGCACCGACAGCCTGTCAGGAGACAGAAGATAACTTGTGCAATGCTAGGTACCTTTGCTGATAAAACATAATGAATGCTCATTTCTTACTCTGTTCTACGAGCATTACTCTTTACACCAATCAATGTAGTTGTCGATAGTTGTGATTATAGTCTATTGACTAGTCAGCCTGGTCGTCTACTTTTGCAGATTTAAGACACTCTCCATCCTTACTGTGTGCTCCTTGATTCCTCTTTGTCTTTGTGTCTTCTATGTTTGTCTTTTATTGTCTGCACAGTCGTTTCTCCTTCCATCCTTCATATGGTGTCTATGTCTCTTGTCTCAAGCACTGAGAGAATGGTCCTTTGTCAGCATGATTATGCATGATAAAAGTCACACATTTATTGTCATCATTTTCTCGAGACGAGAACATAAAGGGGGTGCAAAGCAACTGCACCAGCCATAAGATTAATGACAAGAAGAAAACTCAGAACAAGTACAGTGTAAGAAGCCACATGAATGCTTTTGCCATCAAGATTTTTTGAAAAGAAAATTATTCATGATGGTTAAAACACCTAAATTTATGTTCATGAATGTGTTCATGCTGTGTACAGTTAGTAGCTTCTGGCTAGAACTTGATGCAATATACAAATTATTAATTTTATCATATTTTTTCTCCTCATTCAGAAGGCTTTAGAAAGTAAAAGGATGGGGTTCAGGGATGCAAGCAAATGGTATTATATGTGTTTGTATAGACATAGTCATCAAGCATGCCACCTTCTCACTCTTTTAGTGCTAATCCGTTTTGTTTTGTTTTTTAATCTCTATCGTAATTCTTTTTACTGGCTAGCTATGATGTAGCTCTGCCTGCCAAGGACCATGAGGGGCACATCACATGGAAGAAGTCTGGACAGCCGTTTACTTTAGGCAGTGGAGGGGTGTACACAGTTGTTCTTCTTGACACTGCTCCTAGAGAGTCTGCCAATGTGAGTGCTTCAGTTAATCATCAGTTATTTTAGGATACACATTTCATAGCTTGCTATAGCCAGCTAGCATGTGTATGAAGACAAAAGTGATGGGATAATATACATAAACATCATAATTGTACGTCTACTATTGTGCAGAATCACATCTGCTTGTTCATGTACATACATGTTTATATGTGCACACACGCACACAGAACCACACATATTTTAGTTTCCAGAAACTTGTAAAATTGTTCACAAATATCATATAAGTGTGTTTTGGTATGTAATAAAGATGGCCATGTTGATAAATGTGTTCTGTTTAAAACAAAACAAATTGAAGTCTGGACTATGTATATTGTAATCAACTGTCCATTGCCATATGGAGTGAGACAAACATGCATGTGCCACCATCCAGTCATCAAAAATTGTTTTGAAAGTAACAAGCAGGTTTAAATTATAAAAAAATTAAAGATGTTAATGACTGTTTTACTCCTGCTGCCAACAGGTGAGCGTGATAGCATTCATGACGGTGCAGGAGAATTCCTTGTCTATGTTCTACATGGTACCTCAGTACATTGTCATCACAGTTGGCGAAATTATGTTCTCCATCTCAGGCCTTGGATTTGCCTATGCACAAGTAATTTATGAAAATAATCAAAAAAGAAATTAAAATAAGGGTTACAGATTATATTGATCACCTTAACTTGGCAGATGATAAAGTTCAGGCTAGTTTTTACTTGCTCTTTATCTCCTACTGGAAGCTAAAACTTTTTAAATTCTTCAGATCTGATTTTTTTACTGCAGAGCTGAATATAAGTAGTCTAAGCTGTTTTTGCATGGCATATTTTGCTAAATTTGAAAGCTATAAATGCAAATTTCTTATGTGGGTTTCTGTGACTCTGGCTCAGTAGATCAGTGGTTTTCCATGCATAATCATTGTAGACTATGGTTTTTGAGCAATTGCTCTTTTGCGAATAAGTACAAGAGATGCAAAAGCCACATTGTTTGCACTATAGTGTTGTGGTTGTGACAGGCTCCTCAGTCCATGCGATCAGTGGTGCAGGCAGCATGGTTACTGACCACTGCCTTTGGTGATCTAATTGTGGTCATTGTATCTGAAGTCAGACTTCTGCCAAACCAAGTGAGTGGTGGCACAGTTGGCTGCTACTTTACAAAATATTTGTAGCTTTTGCTTGTTTTTGTGAAATGCTTAAGTAGGTGCAGAATAGCAGAAGCACTTAGGTTTCTAGTTTCTTTAGCCTTAAACATAGAATGTGTTTCTGGTTTTCTTAAACGATTATTTCTTATTTGTCACTTGCAGCCAACCTGAATTTTTTATGTGGATTGTTATATGTTGGTCATTTTGAAATCGGTAACGTGTTGTGTTTTATCTCTGTCAACAGATGTCCGAGTTCTTTCTGTTTGCTGGACTTATGCTAGTGGACATGGTCATTTTTGCTACCATGGCTGCTTTTTACAAATGTGTCAAAATTGAGGACTACACAGTCAGTGTAAATAAAACTGCAGATGATACTGGCTTGATCAACTCAGCCTTCAACGAAGAGATGCCTCTTCAGGATAAAGATTGAGTTTTGATTGGCTGTAGTTCATTCTACCTTCATCTCATGGGTTGCTTGCATATAACAGGTCTAAAGCATCCCTCCATCACAGAGAATTAGCACGACCATTGGACAAGTGCAAATTAAATGATCTGAACCATTGCCAAAAGTTCTCATTTGCTCTTTAGTATATCAAGAGGAGACACTGAAGCCTTCCAACTCCATGACGTTTCTTTTATTTTAAGGAAATTATCACTGTATTACTCTTTATTGGAAAATGATGAGGTGACTATTATTCTTATTAAGGAAATTAAGCTATTTCCATGTGGAGATTATGTTTATGAAATATTGGATCTGATTTTGTTTTCCTCTGTTGTATTGCATGGGTGATCACATATACAGATGCTTTGGTATATAAGTCATTGCGAAATGTGTACTTATATCACATAAAAAATATGTCTCTTTAAAAGACAATCCTTAAAGCCAAACAGTCAAGCTATATATAAAAAATGAACACATTGAGTGAGAATTTGTGGGGGCGGGGGTTGTGTTCAGCGTATAAATACTAATCTTCAAAATACATACTTATTATTCTGTGATCTATGTGACTAGTGCTCTTTGTGAAAGTTTGTAATTTTTGTTTCGTACTATGAAAGCTCATCATTGGAAGCACACTTAGACGAGATCATGATGTGCTCTCTTCCCATTATTATAAATATTTATTATAGTAAAAATTATATTATTATTGTAAATGTTTGCCCTCAAAATAGCTGAACCAACGAATGGTCTAATATGTGTAAGGTTTATTATGTTTATATATATAGATATATAGATATTATATTTGTGGCATCATATCAAATGGAAGAAATTGGAGAGTATATGGAGGGGAAAAAATACACCTCAAAACCTCCTCTCACACCACTTGAAAAGCACGATGAAATGAATCATGTTAATCATTCAAAATTACCTTCTTTACACTGTGTTTTACCAGTTTTATACTGTGTGATATTTTTGTTGACTGTAACGGGTTTAATGACTTTACATGTGCTGTGTTGTCCAAATATCTGTTAAATATCCAAAGCTCTTTATTTTTTAAATGTGGACTAAGTTTCTTTTCCTGTTTTTCAGGAAGTTGTCCAATTTTGCAAATTCTTGAAGCCACTAATAATTTTAAATCATTAATATTTCATATTTGTTTACTTAGATCTTGTGCTGTTTTAAATGGAAATCTGATTATTTGGTATATGTAAAAGACTTTTTAGCCTATTATATTTATGTTAATATGCTTTATCTAATATTCTTTTCCTTGTTTATCGTAACTCTAATTCATTTTAATGTATGGAGTTTTATCAGAAAATTATTTTTTACTGCATATGCAAAATAGTCTTCTTTATCCCCTCTGGTTCTTTATAGGTGTCATTTTATGAATAATTTATCTGTGTCATTCCTGCGTTCAGAGTAAAAATATGAGTTGTGCGTGTGATTTGATGAAAGCAAGCCTTCACCAGACCAATAAAGCACATGCTCTTCAACATTGTGAGAAAGATTTTACTGTTTTGTTGCTGTATATGATACCAATGTGTAGGTGCAATAACATTTAAAGGTTGGCTATTTTAATAATATATATATACCAGTATACATGTATATACCAGATACATCACATGCCTACATAAACCAGTGTTAATAATTATGATATACCAGCCCGTATAATCAAACACATGAGGCAGAAATCCTGCATGCAAGGGAAGAACTGGGGAGACTACCAGACAGTAAAGGTAGTCTCCCGACTTCAGGTCATTAGGGAGTGAGGTGTTAGTAACCTCACTTTAATCGGGTAAGCTTTGTGATGGCGGTGCAAGGGGCCCTGGTAGTGTAGTGGTCAAAACACTCGCTTGTCACCACTGCAGTGAGTGGCTTAGGGTTCAGATCTCGTGTCGGGACACTCTCTGTATGTGACACAGGGTACTCCGGTTTCTTCCCCCCGCCCTTTCCCCCCATAGCGCAAAATCGCCACTAGGTGGAAGCACTTTCCTACTAAATAAACCAACCAAGGGCAATGCCCATCCTCTCCCCCCTGCTGCCTGTCCTCTCCCCCCTGCTACCTTACTTTCCACAACCCTCTTTGCTTTCAACATAGCAGTTACATCAACAGTCCCTCCTGGTGTGAGGACAGATTCAGATGCTTTTCTGCAGATTCCTTGAAAGACTTTCTGAGCGATCAAGTTTCTTTACCTTAATTTAACAGGTGGTGCTCAGTAAAATGAGAAGTAGCTTTCTGTTCCCAAAATCTTTAGACCTCCCTTCATGACGTGAAAGGCTACATGAACAGTTTGGTAGATAAATAACACCATGAGAGACTGGTACGAATTGTGCTGAGTGGAATCATAATTTGCTCTTGCAAACCATGGGGGGATATGAAACAAAATAACTATTTTTAAAAAGAATTTCAAATGGAATGGTCATTAAGAATTCAGGACGACAAACTACCAACTGGATTTACTGTGCTCTCCAAAGACCACCATCTCAACCTTTTGAGGACTTTAGGTAGATTACGACCCATGCTGACTCAGGCTGCTGCCAACTCACTTGCTCTGGCTACCATCATATCAAGATTAGACTAATGTAACAGTGCATTGTGGGGTATACTTGCTACACAGTTAGATCGACTCCAGAGTTCAGAACACAGCCGCCAGGATTGTCACCCGTGCAAAGTCGTCCACTGAGCACATCACCCCTATCCTACAGAGCCTTCACTGGCTCCAAGTGAACAAGCGCATTGACCACAAAGTGCTTTCAATTGCACAGTCCTGCATGTTCAAAACTGCTCCTGACTATTTGCAAGAGATAGTTCCTCCTTACCAGCCGTCACGTAGCCTGCGCTCTGGCTCCCAGTCACACTTCTGTCTCCCTGCAGTGGAAGACACAAACAAGAAGCGCACTGGAGCCAGGACCTTCACAAACGTGGCACATAAACTGTGGAATGCTCTGCCATCGTCACTGTCCACCATCACCTCACCAACCACGTTTCGAAAAAGACTGAAGACCCATTTGTTTATTTAAGATGGACTTAAGCAACTAAGCAGCACTTCTGTCTTTATCTTTTTACTTTCCTGTTGTTTTATTTTTTTCTTCTCTTCTGTTTTTGCTGCGCAATGAGCATTCTTCTGAATGGATACCTGCGCATTACAAATGGACATCATCATCATCAACCTGCTGTGTTATCTTTGCACCATACACATCATCACTATTCTCCGCTTCACTGTTGTCATCATGTGGAGTGCCTCACAAATCCTTTGAAGACAAACACTGTCTAAACCAGCAGAGCTCAAATATCACAGATTTTATTATTACAGTCTGCTGATCTGGACTGGTACTGAAAAATCCATTTCACATTATTGGCTAGTGCCAACTCCAGTTCACCAGAATCACTGGTTATGAACTCTGGAATTACTTTCTTTCTTTGGAGGCAGCCAGTAAAATTTAGCAAATTTTTTCCAATAATTATGCTACAATGAAACTGTAATGCAGACAGCAGCAGCCATCAGCAGAATAATGTCTATAGTGTAGAAGCCACCTTTACTGGTATCTTGCAAAGCACCCTCAAGGTCTCCAGACTGAACCAGTCCTACTCCTGAAGAAAAAAAAAGGAAGAAAATATCATATATTTTTTAAAGCAAACAGCAAATAGGTGAGTGCATGTGTGCATGCGTGTTTGAGAAAATCCCAACAGAATACGAGCATTCATAAAATAAAGTTTTCTGGTAGGAATATGTTCCAGAAGTGTAATAACATAAACCAGATCAAGCAATAAAACATCATCTAACCTATTTGTTGCATGTCCTTCAAGGCAGCAGCTTCTGAAACAGGTGAGACTCCTCTGCAGGCATCTATCACTGTGAAGACTTTGTAACCTGCAACAGGTAGGTAAGTAGGTACACAGAGACTCTTTTAAGTAAGCCAATGGCTTATGCGCCTTGCCATCTTTGACGTTGCTATGCTGTAGCCATTCAGGCTCAAAACAATCATTTAAAGCATAACAACAGCTCTTAAAACACCTTAGAGCAATCTAGGATGTTTATATTTAAGGATATAAGCTATCCACATGTGTTGAGGAAGAGAGGTACCACCTTATTAATGAAAGCATTTTTAAAAGTATTAGTATGGCTGTAATAAATACAATTATCAAGTTTTGTTTGAGTCCTGTGCATATCGGTTATCTTAAGAAATTGTTAACATCAACGTCATCTGTCTTGTTGATCTATTTGAATAAAACCTTCTCCTATATGCTTTACCTTAAAGGACTTGAATTGTAGTGCTAAAAGTCTCTTCTTGTATGTCACTCTCTTAAAACAAGAGTCTGGATGTGTGAGTATGTCCTCTTTCTATGGCAAATATTGTTCACAAGTTAGATGACCATTTATAACACTCCTGCAGCCTGGAAATAGCTGTTGTAGAACTTCATGATTAAGTAACAAGTTATACATTTGGATCACTGAGTGGTTAGAGCACTGGCGTCTTAACAGAGGCATACCACTTTGATACCGGTGTAATGCAGCAAACGTCCTCCAGTCGACCAAGCTGTCGGGAATGGGTGCCTGACTTTATAGAGGGTTGGAGAAGGTAAGGCAGAGAGGGAGAGAAGATGGGCACTGCCCTCATGTAGAGCTGACCCTGAGAAAAGTGAGGTTTCTAACACCTCACTCCTTAACGACCTGAACAGGATAGAGGACGATGTTTACCCTACCTACACATTTCGGTGTCACCTGCAAATATTGGATGTGCTTTTAATTACTTAACTACTGATTACTACATAGATCATTAATAAATTCATTAAACAAAATTTGACCCAGTATTCTACCCCAAGAAATACAGCTGATGACCTGCTTACTTCCTGATATCACTCCATTTACACATACCCCCTGTGTCACACATACCCTCTGTGTCCTACCAAACAAGGCAAACATAAATCCAGATTCCAATAATGCCACAAGATTTCAATTTAACCCACATACGTTTATCAGGAATAATGTTCCTTATGTAAATCTAAGTAAAGATCGAGCACTGACATTTCCATTGTCAATTATTTGCATAAAATCATCTATAACTTCCAGCATTTGAGTGAGACCCATGCTGGCATGCTTTGAGTAAACCTTGTTGGAGTAGATATAAAAGAATGTTCCAACAGCAACTCACTCCCTGACAACCATAAGTTCACATGATAACCTTTTTATCATTTACAAATTACAAGATCATTTTCCTCTTCCCTCACAGTTTTCAATTTTAATGCACTTAATTACTACTTCCAGAAGCTCTTTCAGATCAAAAAAACTTCAGTGACAATAGATGTTATACTTCCCCAAAGATTCAAGCAAGATTAAACACTCTCCGTGCGGTCATGGTCTATATATTTACCTAACTTTACTGCATCCTTAGACGTAAAATAAACGCAATAATCCAGTGCCAGTCCTGTCACAACCACCAGACGAATGCCATGTTTTTCCAAAATGCTGTGCAGCGGAGTCTGTCGAAATCCCCCATTGTCATAAAATGCTGAATAGGAATCTATCTGCAAAAGATAGGGAAAAAAGTATAAAAAGACAGATCAAAATGAAATTAGATTTGCAGGCTAAACTACTGCATTCTCAGTCTATACCAGAAACTAAAATCGGAAAAGTGTAGCTTTTTAAGCCTGTCTGGTTGAAATTTGGTCATCGATTTTGCACCCACTTCCCATTGTCCTATGGGTCTGAAATTTTCCCAACTACTCAGTTCCAGTGACAATGCAATATTAAATCATTTCCAGCGGTCAACAAGCAGTAAAATTATTTTTTACATTTTTTTCTTCAAAAAAGTAAATTTTTCAAGAAATATAACTCTGCAGACTTCATTTCACTGTGGCATGCAATAGTTGCTTCCCTTGGATGATTGCATTTAAAAAAAAACAAACAGCAAATTTAATTGGTTAGGTACACTGTATCAAAGGGCCGAAAACAATGTAAAGAGGAAGCTTAAGAAAGTAACTCGTAATGTCTTTAAGTCATTACACTTAACCTCTCACTTTAAAGTGTCTCTTCTCACCTTCACATGGTGTATATAATCTGTTAAACCAAGCCATTAGTTTGGTATAATTTATGAAAACTTAAGGCTGTTCTGAGAATTAGAATGATGGCAGATTTAGTGTCATCATTTAATATTTAATATTCATAATTTTTGTGTACTTCATATTTAATTAAAGAGGGGATTAAATTCAGTAAATCGGAAAAATCGATAAAATTCAAAAAGACTAAAAAGTTTAAAATAAAATATAAGCAAAATTTTTAAACACACACTTTTAATTTGAAATATACTAAAATGGGTAAAATAATTTTTTCCGTAGGTCTCCGGATTTTTTTTTTATACATGTCTCGTCAAGAAATAGTTCGGAACGCGAAATTTCTCGCAACTGGATTGGTGTGCATAGAGAAGCGAGTGCTAGAAAAGATTGCCTAGATGCATCTTTTCATGGCCCACAACTCACCACCCTCTGGCATTAGACTGTAAAATTGGCAGGTATCAAAAAAGTACAAAAACAGTTACATTTTTTCCGCTCAGTTTGGGGAAGAATGTGAAACAAACTTTTATATCTTAAAATTATAATAAACTGTGCCGTACAAATGTGCATTTCTCAAGTGACACGCTGGACACAATGCTAGGTGATTGAATAGAAGTCTCGAGTACAATCTCATTGAACAGAAGGGTGTGCAGCTGAGCAGATTGAAGAGAGGGATATAGGGTGTGAAGTTGTGAGAAGCCTGGGTGTTTTTTTAAAGGGGTGATGATAGCATTACCTCGCAGTTGTCTCCCTTCCTGATTACAATGTCGGTTTCTTTTGTGGACAAAATCGATGAAAATTTTGCAGATGTAGGACCGGATGTGATGTTTTGCACACAGTGGTCGGGCCACAAGGTTTGAGTGACGTTTCGCTGATTGTTTACAGCGACGCTACTGCAGTCTACTGTGTGCAATGAGCTGGAAATATAGTCTCCTCGGCAAAGCTGTCCTGAATCATCATCATCATTATCATCATCAATTTTCTCCCTCCTCTTTCAAATAGCTAGTGGTTTCTTTGTTTTCCCATAATCTACCTCTTCATTTATGTTTTGTATCTGCAAGCTTTTATTGTATCTGCCAAACTCACTTTGCAAAATTGCATTGAGCTGCATGGCTGCCAGATACGAAAATCCACAATAAAGGTTCTTTTGCTTCTTCTTCGATTTTCATTATGATTAATGCTAAGTCGTAGGACTTAGCGATCAGCCCTTGTATACATACCAATCTGCGTAAGGGAACCAGACAACACAAGTAAACTTCCAATTTACTAAATCTGGCAGAGTATCACCTGAGAATAGTACGAGATGTTTGACTCCCGTGCGTAAGTTAGCAGTGAGCAGTACTTACCCTGGTCATTGTACGTCAGGTTAATTCGCGACATGATTTCCGCGCCGGGATGCTGGGAAGCGAAGGATACGTGGTTTTGGCAATGCCAGTCCTGGCTTAGTATCACTAGTGAAAACTTATCTTCGAAGTCATGGCGCAGCTTGTTGATAACAGGAATGACCTGCAGACACATAAACAATGGTTGTTTTTAATTCGCCTCAAGGGTATGTGATCAAGGTGCAAGGAGACCGGAGGTAAAAGAACGAGGGCTGTAACTGTTCATTTTGGTTAGATAAATGCCATGTGTGTGCGTGCGTGTGTGTGCGTGTCTCCAACATCCACCACTTTTCCCTTCATAATGTTAGACAATGATTCAAATGTATCAAATAGTCTCAGGTATCGGAAAATTCATGCCCTCAAAAACGCACGCACGCACAAGACAAACAAACGCGCGGATGTTCACGCTACAAGCGTGTGTCTTCTTTATACATTTTCCACGTTCAATATGAAACGAAATTTGGCGGAACTACATTTGATGAGTGACTTCCAATAGTAGAATATTTAGATGAGTATCTGGTGTCTGATGAACAGCTGGTTTTGGCGCCAAAAGCTCGCTGTGGATGGCAGTTTGCCTGCTTTCACGAAACCCATGCTCGGCGAAGTCCTGTCAGCTCTGCCAAAAGGTTTTACCGACGGGAGTGCGGAACCGAAGTAATTGTAGCGGAGATAGCAGACGTGGTGACATCTGGTGAAATCCTGGCAGGGGTAGGGTGGGGGGAATGTGATCATGTTTATGAGATGGTGGCGCTGATAGAGACAATGAAATAGACCCCAGACCAATCTGTCACCGCAGCAAATTCCTTACCTTTCTAAAGTACTTTTGATTATGATCACGTGATCTATGCAGCAGGCTTCAAGCACTTCCGTTTTCGCATGCGCAGGCGCCATGTCTGATCTGTCCACCTTTGATCGAATTGTAGTTGTACATACATTTTCTTTAAAACGTCCATTGTTTTCTATATAATTCTTTAAGCTGAAAAGAAAATATGTAAACTAAAATTTGATTTATGATTGGTTACTGGGCATGTTCATACCACAAATAGACGTGCCTGTGACCTCGTCCCAAGCACTGATCTCCCTTGGGACAACAATCGAGAGAGTGAAGGGGAGACGACTCCCCACCCATGTACATCCGTAACCATATCAGGCAACTCAAGTTTTATTGATGGAAGTAGCATGCCATTATTTTTGAAACGTCTATATTTTAAGACAGGGCGACGGTTGCTGACTAGTTTGCACACTACCTTCACCAACCGAAGATTTTTCGCTATAAGAGATGTGAAAACCCACAAAGTGGCAAAGGCCGCGATAACAGAGTAATCAATATGAGGGCAATGATCCTCTATAGTCTGGTCGTCGCCCCGCGACCTAACAAGGTCAAGAAGTCTGGCAAAGGCCATTGCCGTGAACACCGAGCAAAAAAGGGAGACTGGGAAAGGCAAGACAGAAAACCGTGTCCTTAAAATGATCTGACCCATGACACATCGATCGTTCAAAGCGCCAGTCGTTTGGAGAGAGTCCACGCAGACGCCACTACGACCTCTAAAATTATGCTTGATGATGATGATGATGATGATGTGTGAGCGTACCTGGTCTCCATTCTTGACCTCCAGGTTTCCCCCCGGCAGGAAGCAGTCCTGCACATCGATGATGAGCAGCGCCGCTTTCTCGCCGCGGATCTGGGCGCCGATGAGACACGTCAGCACCGCCACTACCAGCACTCTGCAACAACCACACCAAACGTCCGATGACAGACGATTTCATGTACAGCTTCATGAGAGACGCGGCTAGACGAAATCAAGGGTCGATGTAAAAATTGGCGATTAAAGCTGTGCCAACAGTTGCAATGGCTGTATCATGGCAGCTTGCCGTGAGTCACGATCTCACCAGGAAGTTACATATAATTAATATAACTTCGTGATATCAGTTTTCTACCCAACATTTCCTCCATATGCCGGGTCAGTACAGCTTAGAGGTTAGATTTAATTTTCTGGTGGCTGTTTACAGGACATCGCACATAGGCACGTGCAAAAAAGGTCTCGTCTGCCCAAAATTTCAAAATAAAAAAAGCGTAGGATTGATTGTAGCAAAAAGCAAGTTTCAAAATTTATATGCAATAGTTTGCACATGTCTGTTTGCTGTAGGTCTGCGCGTGCAGAGTGACAAACAGAATATCAGATCGTGACACTGGTTTTATATACAGGCGCCACATTTACAGAAAGAACAGCGTGACCTAGACGAGACCTGAACCGAGGACTTTCATTCCTCATTGTACCGATGACATGTGCTTAACAGTTGTGTCACCAGATAAAATCAACGCATGCTGAAGCTGCTTGTTCTCAATTAACCTCCAAATGAATCAGCTCTTTAATAAAAGCTTTTGCAGAACACTTATTCCGACAAGCAGTTTTTTTTTCAGAACAAAACATCCTAATTTAACAGAGAAGCGGATGCAACCGAAACGAAAAACATGGCAGCCAAAGACGATGTAAATGATTTTTACCCTAGATTATCAAGATCTGTTAGCTACTCAGCCATAATTAGCGAGTAAGCCTTTCAATCATCGGGCCAGTAAGGTTTTATACGCACTTCGTTCACTGTTATCCCTTGAGCCTGGGCCTAATTGGAAAGGAGAGGGAACCTGCTTTGGATGAAGACCTTAAGTGAAACCAGATTCTACGAAATAAAAACGGCCAGCAATAAGTGTTAATGTCGGGCTGGTAAAAGAGTTATTTATACAGTTGGAGTAAACAAGAGCTTTCTTAATGAGTAAGAAATGCATAGCACACCGAGTGAGGAAGCGGGGGATTCTGATATTTTGAGCTAGTACAAACAACAGCATAAATGATTGTTTATACACGAATTGATTCAGCCATCTAACAAATCTACCAACCTATCCATCCAAACATCGATATTCGATATGAACAGTTATCGGCATGTACTAAAGCACACACGCTAGTATCAGACAGAAAGGTGCACATACTCTTTACACACCCAGTGAATCAAGCAGTTCGTGAGGAGAAGATTTTATCAACAGCCAAAAAAAAAAAAAAAATCCGAATTAAAATCAAATTGCACTTAAGCATCCAGCGCCTAAGCTACAGATCTTTGTTATCAAGAAAAAAAGATGAATGCAAACTAATATTGATTCTTTGACTTCATGAAAAGCGAGATTTGAAGATAAACATCTTAACCAGTGGGTAAATATTTCGGAGTGTGTAACAACATGACCGGTGTCTTCATCTTGTCAGTCTGGACAAGGACGTGGTGCAGCTGCTTCGTTAGTTAATGTAAGCCTTTGGTGCTTGAAGAATAGCTAAATAAACTGATTAGTTAATGTAAGTCTTGAAGGATAGCTAAATAAACTTATTAGTTAATGTAAGCCATTGGTGCTTGAAGGATAGCTAAATAAACTGATTGAAACAAAATCAGCCATTTCCGCCTACGCAATCTGGACATTGAAAAAAAAATGGGTCAGCATGAAATGGCGTAGTGTGCGTCCAGAAAAACTGTAGTGTACCAAAATGCCGCGTCCTATTTCTGTTACTGGCTGTTTACACTTTACGGGATGTTTGTTTAAACTTTGACACTCCACGCACTGGCGTAGATAGCTTTTTGCCTTTGCACACTCCTATAGCATGACAAGTGTCGTTACACTGAAGCATCTAAAACACACGGGCAAAGGTCTCCAGACCTGTTTTTATTATCTAAGTGAAGCACTGCTAACATTCTCACATCGCGTACTCTTTTAGACCCAAGTTCGATGAAAGTGATTTTTTGTTTCTAGAATTCTCCTTCATAATCTAGCACACCGTACCCGCTGGTCTATGCTGTTATTGACATCGTTAGAGCAAAATAATAAAAACGTTTTCTCTCTTTTAGCATTTTTATTATTATCTATAGCATCATAATTTAGACAGGTCTGTTATAATTAATATTCTTAGCTGCATTTAACAAAGTCTTGACATTATCTATTCATTGCCGAGTAGCTTTCGTTTGTAACTGGATAACTTTAATTTGAATTCTTGAAAATAAACTGAAACGAGATCTCACAAGAAGAATAAAGATATTATTTTCATGTTTTCTTCCTTCCTTCTTTCTCTTCCCATCCTCGACTGTGGTATAAAGAATATTGATACAAACAGAAACTGTTCAAATTATAAGTGTGCGACTCACCCCAAAAGGACATTCACAATGCCTGCCATGATGAGTAAGCGAAGGAAGGAGACTAAGGTGTAGCGGTTCAGCACACGATCAGTGACATCTTGACGACATCCTCACTGTGAAACGCAGTCCCGCAAAAAAACAGTCTTAAGTGTTTAAACTGTGTGCGCAGACTCACATCTCACGGTGCAATCATACGGGTAGCTAGAGTAAAAACAGATACGTATCGAAACAGAAGGCATGTGGGACTAACTAAATGTTTTAGAGAAAGTGGTAGGGCAGAAAGCGCCGAACTTTCACTCATATCTTTAACAATCTATTTTGGTTGCTCTATATACCTCAGGCAACAATGTAGCCGCCTGTCTGTTTCTTAAACACGCACAGGCACGCCCACACAGAATTTCTTCTACTGAGCTGTACACTTGTTGAATGTGACCTCTCAAAAATTATAGACTTTTAAATCACCAACACTCAACGGAAAACGGAGGACTACTCGACCTCGGTTGGCTTTTCCGGTGATATGGATGCCCAACCAGAAACAGCATAATTTATATGTATATATATATATATACCTCTGTAAATGAACTTATGAACTCCTGGTTCTTTTAGTTTCCGCGTCAGGGGTAAGAGTTCGCAACAATGCAGAACAGAGCGTTTTCGTCGTTCTTTCATTCCGGCTGCTGTTAGACTTTTTAACAACGGCAGGTCTATTGGCTGACTTGATTTTATGCTTTGAGAATGGCTTTGTAGGCTTTATGATTTTGGTAGCTGTGTGGAATGTTTTTATTTTTTAATTTTTTTAAAGGTTATGGATGTGTGATATTGAGAAGGTGTGTGTTAGTATTCGGAATGTTGAAGTATGTGTAGTATTTTAGGAATTTGTTATTTGTATTATTTTTATATAGGCCCTTGCTGTCGACAAATGTATCTCCGCTTAGGACTAATAAATTTGTCTTGTCTTGTCTTGTCAATTAACAGATAGGGTAACAAAGCCACCATGTTACAGGAGATTACTATTATCGAATAAAACTCTTGATAACACAGAGATTTTTGTTTCGAAAGGTCAATATGCACGTAGTCTCCTGACGACGCAACTTCGAGTTCGTTACCTGATATTTTATGTTGAGTCAGCCAGTAAGTCTCGTTCCGGAAGCAGGTGCCACCTACAGAAAGTAAGAAGGTGAGGTCTGAGCCCGGGACACGTGATTCTCGTGGACTTAGCAACGATCCACTTTACCGATGCACCATGGAGCCGTACAACATATTTTGGAAACGCAAAGTTCCGATGGTATAACAACACTTTATGTGCGCTGGACAGAAGTATCCCTTCGTCTTTTCTGGTTTTCCTTTATACAGTGGGTCTTCAGTCATAATTATATTTGAGATGCCAGGCAATAACTGTGCGATTCAAGGTTGCCCTGGATGCAAAAGTACACCAAGTTGTTTACTTTTGATTCAGGACATCCTACTAACTGTGCATATCACAGCAATGCACTTTAAACAACGAAGAATCGTCTGCAGTTAAGTGCACTAATTACCCATTTAAAACTTCTCATTCCCCTCACTACTTACAGTAATATCACATGCATGATAGTGCTCATTGCAAAAAAAAAAAAATGGTTTGCTACAAGGACGTGAGACATACAGCGTAGATGTGTCCATGAGCAATCACGTCTGCGTTGTAGACCTTTTCTAAGCATGTTTATGTTTGTACGTATGTCGAGTACGGAGATGGGAAATAGTATTCGCCCAGATTTTAGGACACAGTATATCTTGCACTGAGCTTTTCCCTGTCATTACAAAAAAATAATGCTTTACACGAGACCTTTAGACAGTTCGTGACTTCGAACAGCAATGGCCACAAACATTCACAACAGACAAGGACAGAGATCCAGGTCACTCCAAACATCCCACACGAGCCCTTTTAAAAAAAAAAAGCGCAACGACCCGAGGTGCCACTCAGTTGAAGCGCAAGTCAGAAGGTTGTAGCTTGGTGGTCTAAGAGGATACATACTTTACTTTTATCTGTATACCTTTTTTCCTCATCCCGTCCTTATCCACACTCACGGAGAGCTTTAAGCACGTCCGCAAGAAGGAGTGATAACGGGTTTATCTTTCTTTTCACGTGACGCCAGGCTGACGAGACCTACGCGAACAAAGAGTTCAATGGCCTGCCACTAGATTTCAATATTTATACTAACTTGATCCTGTGATCAGTTCTGTACACAGTTCTACCTCGTTACCTCGCCACCATGTGTTCAACATAAATGTTGGGCGAGAGAAGAGTGTGGCAACAATAGAGAAGGTATAATATAATCCATAGTTATAGGGATCACATTTTAAGAAATCCGTTCTTCCACAAAAATATATTTAGAGGTGGGATTTAGAAACATAACGGCTTGATAACTTAAATTAAAAGGTCCATGCTTTATGCGCCAACAAAATACTGTATGTTCAATCGAATAATGTTTACTGAAGTTAAAGTACAATTTGCATATAATTATAGAATGAGCTTTCAAATACGAAATTTGCTCATCGTAAATAAACACAAAAATAAGTCTTAAAAGTAAATCGTACTTTAGAGGATCGCAAAATTTTGTTATGTACAAAAACACACGTGGCTAATTTTTAAGTCCAGTACATTGGAGGTTCACCGGGGTCCATGACACAGTTACAGGTAGTTTAAAAATCAAACTAAACACACACGTCACTGAGCCCTTGTAATACATATTTCAATTTGACGGCACAGTCACTACTGTACATGTACACCTCTAACTATACAGAGAGTTCTAGTAGACCACATGGGAATATCATTGCTCTGCTCATTCCGTTTGCGTGTTGTTCTCCGCCTCATCAGCATAATATGAGATCATATTATCAACAAAACGGCGACGCGACCAACTATGTAAACAGGCGCCACATGCATCGAAAATAAGTGCGCCGGCGATGAAGATTTGAAACCATCACCCGTGCTTCTCATTGCGACAGATGCATCACTGCTGGCAAAGCATCGGACCTGGCACTAGGAGTGATCGGAAGAAACAGGAGTTATTTGTAGTCGGGTTGACTTGAAACACTGCACTCACGTCCTATCAGAGGCAAACACCTCCAATCACATACCGCGTTTTCTAGAAACAGCAAAGTTTTACGCCTCGTGCTTAAACTGTGATGGTTGATTCAAAATAATCAAGTTTTGTAAAATAATCCCCTTGTTGCAGGAACGCTGCGTGGTGCACTTCATGCTGAGTAAATCACCTTCGTCCAAATTAATGTCATGGCTCGCCAAAGATTGTTGTCAGCCAAACAAAAGCAGGAGCTATAGCAGCTCTAAATTATTATTAAGCGTCTTATTATCTGGGTGACGATTTTTAATTTTTTGTTAGTGTGCAGTTTTCACCTGTGTTCAATAATAATAATAATAAATGAAGATTTTACAGCGCATATTCACACTCATAGAGAGCATGCTCTTAGTGCTTAAAACGGGGAAGAGACGCGGACTGAATGGATAGAACACGAGGGACAGAAGAATAAACAGAACAGAAAACAAAGATAGAAAGCACAAAAGGCACCAAGTAACAGGAACAGAGAATATAGTGATTCTGCAGAGAAAGATGGGTAGAAAAGTAGCAAGAGCGGAAGGGGGGAGGGTAAGAAGGACTAGCATTGTGCGGACTGTGTTAGGAGTAATGCTCAAGGAAGAGGTGTGTTTTCGGTGCAGATTTGAAGGATTCAATTGTAGGAAGGTGGCGGATATGGAAAGGAAGAGAGTTCCATTGTTTTGCTGCACAGTAGCCGAAAGTTCTGTGACCATATGTTGTTGTTCTGGTGACAGGGACAGTTAGAATACGGTCATCTGCGTGTTTATCGCTCTAACCCTAACATCGTGCTTTTCAACCCTTAGTTCGTCCGAGTAGTTCAGGTGCATTTCATAGAGTCTTTTTCACCTGTAGATATCTGAACAGCTTCTCTTTTCTGCAAATAAGAACAGTGCCTCATCCAGATATAACCTTCCCTTAATCTTTCAGCGTTTACTTGTCTTACACATTTCTTACACATGCACGCGCGCACACACACACGTATGGACGCACAGAGAGAGAGTCCTATCGTTTCCGGGAACCTATAGGAGCTGCAGATGAGTGTGTAGGTAACTGCTCAATCGATGAGATGTGTCCAGTTCACCCGGGGTCGTCAGTTACCAACTAAAATTGTCCTGAAATACATCAAGTTCCATGTGCGCCACTCATTAAAAACGGTAATAAAAACATTTAGGGGATGATAAATTAGATGTGCACGCAAGAGGCATCCATCGAGCGTTATCTGGCGTATGTTTCAAACATGAACACAGAAGAATACCATTTAGTGCAGGTTATTAAGTTTTGAAAAGATACGAAGGTGCCTGACCTCAGGCTTGAAGGTCTAGTAAGTGTATTTTCTTTCCTTCTGACTGGATAAAGAAAGGTGCAAGGTACTGGATGAATAGTCCCTTTCTGTTTCCAGAATAAACGCCTGGTAACATCACCATGCACAGGAACAGGTCAAACTTGTGACGGCACGTTTGTACAAAGACATTCCTAATTAACAAACGGCTCCAGTTCTTTAACTTACTGAAGTTTTGACAACAATATACAATCCTGACGTCTGTAACTTTGACCTGTTTGTGTGCATGGTGATGTGTACATGTGTGTAACTTAAGAACATAAGAGGGGTATTTACAAGACTGGGGGAAATAATATCTTGCCCAAAGCTTTACCCAGCCACAAACAATGTGCACTCCACTAAACCTTTAAAAAGGAATAGGAGAACTTTCTTTGCCAAGCCTTGCTTAAAGCACGTACAGCTCGTTGTGCTCGCTGGAGCATGCATGGGGATAGCGCGTGCCAAGTTTTTGTGTGTCCATGATCGAGGTGAAGCTGCTCTGACAACCAGGCGATCGTATGCAGGAAGACCCGACTGGACTATCGTCACGATAGCGCGTGAAAATTCTGATGCAGGGGTCCCCGATGCAACGCAGAATCATATCGGGCTGCATTTGAATGTCTGATGCTGTTGAAACATGTTTCATATATGGTACTATGATCATTCTGTGCTGCAGATGTTTTAATGCAACAGTAGTGCATGTAATGACAGTGGTAATAGTAGTGTGTGAGTAGTTCAAGAATGAAAGAAAAAATATTCATTTCTAAATTTTTATTGTAGGCATCCTAATACAGTTAAATTTAATAGCCTCTTCTACTCCACAAAATGCATGATCTGAGAATATCATTATCATGTTTTCCTTTTTATATACTTACTTAGTCCTCTTTGTAACTAGGTGGTACATAGGCATCCTCAAGAGACCTCCATTTCTGTCTGTTAGCAGCGGTTCTCTCTCTACTGACCTTCGCCATTTTTCGATTTTGTTTTTGGCCGGCCACGGTTCCTCTTTCCATCAGTTGTCCAACTGAAGGGCTATTTTGGGTTGTGCCTCTGGTTTCATTTTGCAAACATGCCCTATAGCCATTTCCATCTTTTTTTGATTATGGTTGTCATATTTGTGCAGCTGTCTCTTGTAAGGATTTCTTCAGAGTATTTATATCTTGAAAATATATATCTCCAAAAATTTCCTCAGACATTTGGTTTGGAAGATCTATAGTTTCTGTTCATTTATAGCCCACACTGTCCTATATTTACTTGTATTCAAGCTCTATGTACATTTATTCACGCTCTGTATGACGATATTGTTTGGGTGAACTGCTATTTGTGTGTAGTGTCAATTTCTTCATATCCATCTAGGTTACATGAACAAATTAATGTCTATAATGTCTCATGTCTACAATGTAGCTGGGATATTTGTTACAAATATGACGTAACGTCTGTAACGGCAGCAAATACGACATACAGCGGTTGACGTTCGTGTACATGTAAATGACCACTACGACCACTCTTGGCTGGGTCGCATGAACTTCTTTTGCCACTCCCCCTTCTTTTCTACACAATAAAAAGGCTCATAATTTTCGGCGGTTACACGGGCACTTCCACGTTGTGTGTGTGTGTGGGCTAGCGTCTTTTGACTAACTCCTGCGATGATTCAGGTGCATCTGTGATTGTATGCACGTGATACATGTAACTCCACCCTTATTTAGATGTCAGGGGCCAGTTGCACAACACGTTTCTAAACCTTAAAACTGTTCTAAAGAAGCAAAATCTCTTCTTAGCCATTTTGATGCATTGCAGAAAAACATAAAAAAATTGTACTGACAGGACGGAAAGTCAGACTTCAACAACTTTATCTTACTTAAAGCAGTTTTAGTTTTAAAAATTCTAAAACTGTGGTGTGCACTTTAAACTAATTATCTAAATAGAGTTAAGCCCTTAAAGTGTTTAAAATTAGAAATGTATTGTGCAACTGGCCTCTGGGCCTTTATCATATTTTTTTTAGGGTCATCAGAGATCGAGGCCCCTTCTGGTATTCCCACTCTCTAAGGAACGGAAGCAATTGTCTAGGATCTTGAACTGCATGTTTAAAAAAATTCCATTAGCTTATGGAAAAGAATTTCTTGGAAATTCCTTATTGCTCGAAAATTGCCTTAAAATTCAAGTATAATCTTGCAGAAAGGTACAGGAAACTTCATGAAAAGCCAAATAGTTGCACAGCTCTTTTAGCCTCCATGACAGGAAAAAACCTGTACAAGCCATACGCCAACAGGCCTTTAAAAAAAAGCTCTTATTTAAGACACCGACAGTCACTTCGTAAGTGAATTCACTGTCTGTCCGTGTACCTTAACGGTTGGTAAGGAGAGGGGAGTCGTCTTTGAAGCTAGCATCGTGGAAGCAGAAGCTTCCAGACGCGAGGTCACTTTATTTGCAGAGCAAATTTAATCTGCATTTAATCTGCATAGCACCTTCGTGTAGCACCCTAGATGTAAACTCTTCTGCCCTAGAAAGTGTTTAAGTCAGATTTCAGATCCCAAGCTTCAGGAAACATTTGGCCTTTGTTATTCAAGGATGTAATTGCCTCCTCATTCCCTCATTTTCGAAGCTTCGTATGGGGTCGCGGGAAGATCGAGTAGCGTGGTGGAATAACGCTCGTTTCTCACCATTGAAGAGAGCACCGAAAGGTATTGAGTTCATATCTCGGCTCAGGCACATGTATTTCTCTTTGGATTTGAAACCGACCATTTTTTTTAAAGGGATCTGCGGTTTTCTCCTTGTTAGTTTGGTTTTTCCCCTTTATTTGTTGTGCTCCGTGAGTTTTATTCTGCAATATATCTCTATCAGTGGCTTCCTCTATCTGTTTTCTCCCTCATCGTGCATCCTTCCTTTCTGGCGCTCTCTCCATTTTCCCCGCCTATTTTCTAATAAATCTCTTGGTTTACGCAAGAAAGTAAACTTGTCGAGATACTTTGTGAAAATCCTGTACCGGAGCTGTGATGTTTACGTCTCAGACGAGCTACAGAAGTGGCGCTCGAAACCTTTTGTTTATCAACATCCCACGGCGTTGTGTAACACAGCATCGTCCCCGACTAGGATAACGGGATGCTAATAGATATTCGTCTGGTTCACTGATACACATCACAAGCAACATAGAAATACAACAACGCGGTTGTTTTTACATGCCAGAGCAACCGAAAGAACATCATATAAAACAAGTTAGCATATGGTATTTATATTTGTTTACATGTTGTTGCGGTTCAGGCGTGTGGGGGTACAGCAGAGTGAAGGAATTTTCCAGAGACTGGGGGACATTCGGTGTATGAATGTGCCTTTTATGTTATGTATTGCATATTTATTACCATTATGGGTTGAATTTTGGAAAAGGTCAATCTGCACTGATTTGCCTTCTGTGAAGCCGAACTTTTTGCAGTCCTCGTGATCCGCTTTGCCATCGCTTTGTTCCACTCATAAATATCATACAATCAGGGCCGGTTCTACCTATTAGGCGAACTAGGCAGCGGTCTAGAGCGCAGACCGAGGGGGGGGGGCGGAAAAAATGGCCTACTCTTTTTTTAAATAAGATGAATAATCTTAGGGAAAAATATCATTTTCACAGAATGATATTAGCAGGACACCTTTCCTCTGCTTGTAGACTGACCACCAGGCTAGTTTCTCAGTGCATATATTACAGAAAAACCCCATTATCCCAGGGCACACTTGCAGTGACCAGCTAACCAGCAGGGAAGTAGAGGGCGGATGGGGTGACAGAGGAGCAGGGAAGGGCAGTGAGACGGGCGGCATTGGTGGATGGCAAACTAGGTGGTGGCGCAGTCATGGAGGGACGAGGCACAAAAATGGCCTGCTTTTTGTTTTTAAGTGATGAAAAGTGTTAGGGAAAAAGATCATTTTCACAGAATGACATTTCCTCTGCTTGTAGGTTGACTTCATCACGCGAGTTTCTCAGTTCATGTATTACAGGAAAACCCATTATTACAGGGCGCTCTTGAAGTGACCACCTAACCAGCAGGGAAGAAGAGGGCGGAGGGTGCGGAGGATAGACAGCAGAGGGGTGGGGGAGGGGCGGGTTGGTGGCTGGGGCCTGGTCAGTGCACACCCCTACGATGGATGGGACCACATTCCACTGATACCAACAATCCTACTTTGGAAGACGTTCGGCACTTATGCATTGAAAACACTGCAGCTGAGATCAGGGACAACAACACTGACTTGAGTTTGCTACGCGAGTTTCCTTTTGGTTATGACAACTGTTTTATGCTCAATATTTTTTTACACTTATGAACTTTGAACCTGAGGGAACTTAGCTAATGTCATGATCGCGATCTTAGAAATTAGAGTATTAAAGCCTTTAGCAAACAAATATCAGAGTCACTTGAAGTTCAATATAGTATATCTATTTTTATTGCCAAATTTCAGATCAATTTATTTAATTCACTGTCACAAACCTGTTTTCTCCTTAGTGCTGTATACAGCGGTGACACTGACGGCCTTTAGTCTTGTACTTACTGTTGTGACTCGTGTTCATGAATATTTAACTTTCTTATTAATTAATAAATTTATTATTATTTTGGTTTGAGGGGTGTATTACGCTTCCTTTAGTTGTCAAATTGTAATGCTTGTTTATTTTTATTATCTACAGTTTGAACGGCTAGCCTGTTGTTATGCTCTATTGACAGAATATTTGAAATTGGTTATTAAGAGTTAATGTGTACTAAGTAAGACCTATAGTCTATATATACTTCTCTAATTTTCAACAAACCCTATCAGGCGGGACACCAAGCGGTGCTCAGTCAGTCAGTCGTCCCTTGCCTGGCACCTGGCGTTGGGGGGAGCACATGGATAGACGCGGCAGCTGATAGGGCCCGCCACTCTTGCCTATTTTGAGCGATAGTCAGCAGGACCTTACAGGACGACCAGTCCAGTCTTTGACGTTCGTAAGCTAGTTCTTTCTCTGGCCTCCGCGGCGTCGATCACCCTCCAAAGTGCCTTGAAGGATAGTCTTCGACAAGGTGTCGTGCCGGGTCACATGGCCAAAGAAGACCAGCTTACGTCGCTTGACTGTTGATAGTAGAGAACGATCCGGCATGTTATCTCTTTTGTGGCGTATATCCATGGTCCTTACATTGAGCTTATACACTTGGTAGCGCTAATCCCTTCTCCAAGTGAACCACAGCCGATTGTCGGCCTGGTCATGAACACGTAGGCGCTGGGCCCCGGCCGGTACTCTCGTCGTGGAGAGTCTAAGCGGTGCTGGCTATTGGAATGTTTTTGGGCAGCTGCCTTGACACCATGATTTACAACTTTGTATTGTTAGCGTCAGTTGTCGCAGTAACCATGAGGGTCAATACCTTGTCAAATTCTCTGATGACACGGCACTGCTCTCTCTCCTTAGCGGTCCAGCAAATACCCACGGTACAGCCTTGAAAGAATTTATTGCCTGGTGCGATGACAATTTCTTAGACCTTAATGTGAGTAAGACCAAAGAGATGGTTTTCGATTTCCGTCGGAATTCTCCGTCGAAATAAATCTCTACCACTTAAAAGAAATTCAGATCAGTCAGATCACATTAACAGGGCTGGAGAACCAAGATCGGGGTGGGGAAGGGAAAGGTAGTCTTAAATTTAAACTTACAACCCACAGGATGTAAAAACCTCACTTAACTGAGCGGCTGCAGACATCTCGTGCTGCTGTTTGAATTTACTGTGTAATGGTCTGTTCGGGCGCTGGGCGCTATCATCCTTCCAAAGCAGAATCAGTAAAAGGTCTAATAGAAGATCTGTGAACTGTTCTATAAGAATATATTTGTGAACTGGATTTAGCCGTACAAGAGTGAATAGTGCATACTGTCCTACAGCCCCGACATCATGAGAGTTTGTAAAGATAAGTTCGCATGATTTTTATACACTGATATAGCTGTATATATTTTATTAACACGATTTGTCTCTTTCTTTACCATCGTTTGATTTCCTTATTTCTTATAATGCTAATTTTGCTTGTGTGGATGCAAACTTTTCATTGCACAAACGGGTCCTTTACAGCCTTGTGGTCTTTAATGTAAGCCTAGGTTTGTTGTTTAAAATTTCAGTTAAGAAAACAGAGTTAAGCCTAAATGTACAAAAATTTCTTTTTTGGGGGGGGCGAGGGGTAACTGATTCATTTTTTTGGAGGGAGAGGGGGTCGCAGTATTTGTCTTTCGCCTAGGGGGCAACACAGCCTTGCGCCGGCCCTGCATACAATACAATACCACTTTGTTTATCCTCAAGGGCAATTCCAAAGAGTGCTCGTACTATCATATTATACCTTATTCGTCATTATCACTCCCTTAATTGGTTCCTGCAGAACTTGGAGCAAGTTATGGATTATTAACTAAAGTGGTGAAAAGACAAGCTTCACGCGTAGAAGATTAAGAACCCCAAAGAAAATTTGCACTTTTGTCTCACCTGAATTTCATCTCCACTTGCAGCCTGAATTATATAGCTGTCTCCTGTTTATGTAAATGGCATTCTCTAAAGGAATAAGGGACTGATCTCCTCCTTCGTTTACCTGTATAAGTTATAGACACGAAATCAATTCACACGATTCTGATTTTAAAGTTTTGCAACATGCTACAACTGTCGATTAGCTGAAGTATATTTTAAAAGAATCGTCATAATCCATAAGCTTATATGTAGAGAAATTGGTCTTTATTTTAAAAACGACACCAGCTGTTAAACATGCGTGGATTTACCATGGTAATTAAAAGTAAATTTGACTCAAAGGGAACACCATAGCTACTTGGCTCTAAGCAACGCAATGGCGTAGGAATATGAAGACACACGTGCGCAATGTAAACACACACGGACGACGATTGATACTGAACATGTGTCATAAGGTCAGTTCACACATTGTAAACTCTTAAGCCTACTAATGCCTACTAGTGATTTGTTGATTTGTTGATAAAATTAGCTTCATATGGGTACAGCTACCTGCACTGACCTTATTACGAATGCGGATGTGTTGGTATAAGTGCCCAAGCAGTCAAAAATTTCCATGGAATGGTCTGTTTTGTGTCGCTTTGTGCATTTCTGTTTATACACATTTACACATTAGCTTAAATACCCTCGTCTTTGACATATACAGTTATTACGATGTGAAAACATATGTATTGACTAGTATTGTTGCGATGTTCTGTCTATCCTTATTATCTATGCATGCTATTTTTGTACGAAAAAAAAAACTTCGTGTTGAACAGGGAGAAATTAATGCGTGTGTAAGAAATACGATAAGTCCGATGAATGAATAAAAAGAGCACCGATTGATAACAATAAATAAAATACTGCACCTCAAGCCTTTCCTCTCCATTCAGCTGATTTTTCTCTTCCCTTTGTCTTCGCAGAGGTAATTGCATGTATCGTGTACTAATGAGATCAAAATTTATATATTGCTCGCTGAGCATGCAACGTCAGATACAGTTAGTTCATGGGGTATGTTCAGTTCACCTCCCTTTTTGCTTGATCAAGCGAAAAATATTAAAGTCTAGCAAGTCTATAAATAGAATAGTGTTGAGGTGTAGTTTGAAATAATGACAGTCGAGTATTAATTATGAGAATAAGAATCGATGTACAGCAGATCAGATAGAATCTCTCTCTCTCTCTCTCTCACACACACACACACACACATGTGATCGCGCGGGTGCGGGTATGTGTTGATGCATTATACTTAATTTCATTATAACAGACTTAAATGTGGCCGCCGGATTGCTCTGACATGAAAAGAGCAAATGATTATAAAGTGGTGTGGTTAAACCATTGCAAAAAAAAACTGCAGCATACACAAAGCTACATATATCGATCGTGTACCTTGGGTGCAGTTCTTCAAGATAGAAAGAGACAACAGTACAGCAAGAACAACAGTTCCCATAGCAATACGTACGTCCACGAGTCGGTTCCGAGAGATCTTCTCCCTTCTCCCCCTCCCTCACTTTTACCCCCTGCGCCACCCTTGCGCTGTGCAGTTGAAAGCATGTGCTGTAAGCAGTGCAACTCGATCATCGTCCTAAGATCCTCTTTATTCTATTGTCTGTTTCTAGAGGTAATAAATATTACCGTACTCAGCTTTGTTTAAAATTAAGGTGGCAAACCACAGGAGAAACTCACTTCGCCAGGACTGCAACAGCGACAACGATAAAGGCTGTAAAAGAATTGGTACATCAAAAGTTTTGCCTACAAACACAGACTCCACATTTCCATTCTGTTAATGGTTGCAACACAGATATATTAGAGACCAAAGGCTTTGGGATTTCGTGCAGAGTTCCCTGCTTGGAACACGTACGTAATCAACGACTATACATACGAGGCACGGTCACCTCACCTTCCTGTCAGGTCTCCACAAACCATTTCGGGCGACAATAGGTAGCCCCGTGACCAGCTTGCACAGCCCTCGGCAAGACCATCCTAGCTTTATGCCACTATATATACTCAGGGAGTCCGACAGAGTAAGTGTTGGATCGAGCAAGAACAATTAAAATAAATCTATATTTAAGCTAAGTTTGTATCATGTCGAAGTACAGATATCAGAGACTGCCGAAGAACAGAAAAGAATGACGCAAACAGTTGTAACCAATACCACTTTGGTGGCTAGTATGGAGTGGGTTAGTTGTGCTACACTTACCCGGGGAAAGAAAAAAAATGTTTCCTTTCAATTTTCATTGAAAGAACAGAAACATCAACCCGGGAATAATAAGATGTTTTCATAAAACAAATGTCTACAGTCAACACAGCATTATATATAAGGAAAGAGTTAACCATTAGAAAGCCGGTTAACATAGCAAGTAATTTACATATCCATTAAGAGGAATGCCTAGTTTACCGTTAAAATACCGGTTAATCATAACAGGTAGCTCTACATCAATTACCCATCGTCGAAGTGACGCTATACCCAATACCAAAAATTACACATCAAATATACAGATCTTACACGATATTATTATACATACAGCTACACCTCCGGCATTACACACCCGGCGTTATACACCAACAACCAACCAACCGGTATTACACGTCCTCCATAAAAACATGTCACATTTACACATGGAGGTGTCTGTCAAAATGATACCAACTACATAAACAAATCAACCCCTTACACATCAGTTTCCCTGACTGGTG
The DNA here is from genome assembly GCA_004794655.1 of Marisa cornuarietis. Taxonomy (NCBI): domain Eukaryota; kingdom Metazoa; phylum Mollusca; class Gastropoda; order Architaenioglossa; family Ampullariidae; genus Marisa; species Marisa cornuarietis. The sequence continues at coordinate 1,263,219 of SMMW01000597.1, forward strand.
GGCTATACCACTTCTCTAACATGTCTATCAATTTGTTTACGGCCCCGCATACGGACTGCATCTCCTGTCTGACATCTTGCAACCCCGCTCCGTCCGACAACTCACTGCCTGCACATCGGTGCACCAAGTTCAGTCTCTCCACCGGTCGGCGGGCTCTGTTGGAGCGGCGTAGAGGTTGCTGTTCCTTGTTGTCGCTGTCAGGCGTCTCTTCTCCTTCACGTAGAGGTTGCTGTACCTCATTGTCACTGTCAGCTGTCTCTTCTCCTTCACATAGAGGTTGTTGTACCTCATTGTCACCGTCAGCTGTCTCTTCTCTTCCCCCCTCCTGATCCAACTCCTCTCCCCGGTTTTCCCCAGGTACCGCGGCTGGAACGAACTCTGGTGCCTCTGGTCTCAGTTCTATCCCCACTTCGACCTCTCGAAACTGCACCGGTTCACTATCGTTGTCATTTCTGAGGTCGGGGGGTGCAAAAGCTGCTACCTCGTCCCCACGCAGTCTGGAATTGTTTCTGGGGGTTCTTTCCTGTGTCAAAGGTGGTGCCCAGCCTAATGCACCCACGGGGAGCAACAGATTCCGGTGGAGTGTCCGTCTGGGTTCATTTCCGCCTTCTTTTTGAACGACATACACAGGTATATCGTGCAGTTTGTCTAGAACGACGAAAACCCCTTCTTCCCAGCGATCGTCCACTTTAGATGTAATACGTGGTCCCATCTTCTTCACCAGGACTCTGTCTCCCACCTCTAACGTAGCTGCCAACGCTCCTGCATCGTATCGTACTTTGTTTTTTAGCGAGGCTTTTTCCATTTGCTCTGCAGCCATTCTGTATGCACTACGGAGGCTCTCTTTAAGTTCCTGTACATATTGCCTACAACTCTTCCCTTGCAGCTTCCCTATGTCTACACCAAATGCCAAGTCGACTGGCAGTCTTGGGTGCCGTCCGTAGAACAGGTAGGAGGGTGAGAATCCCGTGCTGCTGTGTATACACGAGTTGTAGGCGTGCACCACTGACTTCAGATGTTTCCGCCAGTCTTTCTTTTGCTCGGCCTCTAAGCTGCGCAGCATACCGATTAGCGTTCGGTTCCACCTTTCCACAGGGTTGCCGCAAGGGTGATAGGGCGTGGTCCTGCATTTCTGTATTCCGGCCAGGCTGCACAGTTCTTGGATGAGTTTTGACTCAAAATCTCGGCCTTGATCAGACAGAATTCTGCCGGGGAAACCATAAGTGATGTCACGATGGTTGATATAGGCGCTTTCTGCGCGTGTGTCCCACTGCGAATGCACCGTTCACAGCTCTGAATCTTTCGCCTCAGGTCAGCTGCCATGAACGGCCAGAAAAAACGCATTCATGCACACCTGTCATTGCCTTCTGTCGCATGGAACGGGGTATCACCAGTTGCACACGGGTTGAAGTGTCGTCAGAAACACGCCGGTAGAGTACACCTTGTTCTAGCATCAAGGTCTTTCTCTCTCTGGCATATACCCTCGTCTCTGGTACTTCGCGGAAATTCACTTATCGCGGGTGGGCCTGGAACGGAACACCCGCGATAAGTGAGGGATTACTGTATCTCGTATACACTACTAGAGTGCTACACAGAAAAGAATGACGCAAACAGTAAAAGCTGAAAGCTTCATATTCTCAGTCGTGTATCGCTTATGCAGACTCTCATAGAAAAAGCAGTTTGTGAGAGATCAAGAGAGAGCTTGAATCCTATGCAAATTTACACTCTTTGTGAAATCCTCGCCAATTTTGATTAAGTTTGATTGATGCTCCCGATCACGTTTAATATTTTTATGTTGATGTTCTCTAAGATGTTACCAGCGGCGCCAAATGGATGGCGGGAAAGGGGGGACCTTAATTAAAACAGAGGAGAAATTGTTTCATGTACCACGCACAACAAACTGCAGCGCATTGATCGTAGTTTGAAAGGACGTGCATGCATCCTCTCTTTGAGAGAGAGAGAGGTCCTATAAAAACTGAGCAGTGTAACGCTCTTTGTTAAAACTCGGAGCTTTGCCAGAACTCTGGTTGAACATGCGCACATAAATATAAATACTACACCGTAATATATTTCTTACGATTTTTTCTCTTTTTACCCCGTTCTCTGTGGCGCGAACGCGCGTACACACACAATCGCAGGCATTGATATGTCATTAAGTAGATGGTCACGATGTTCAATTTGTAACCACAAACTACATACTCTAGTAGGATGTATAGTATGTTAGCTAATGCGGCACAGATTCGACATAGAGTAAATCGCGAAGGCCATAACAAAAATGGCGTACCTGTAGGCGGACCTATGCAAAACAGTGACATCACTATGACGTCACTCGACCTCGTCCGCGTACTCCCTGCACTCGACCACTGTCGTCTGCTCGACATTTGTCGTCTGCTCACTCCCTTCATTTGGCCAAATCCACCTAATACCCTAACCCTGAGCCTAACCCCTAACCCCAAACCCTAGCCCCTAACCCCAAACCCTAGCCCCTAAACCCCTAACCCTTAACCTAACCTTAAACATTAAACCGAATTTCCCTATCATTAAAGACAGTTCATAAATCATACACAACACCAAGCCTTGCCCAACCACTCTCCCCTCTCAAAAATGGATCATATCCGCTCTCCCTTCTGATAAAATAGCATAGACCGGCCGCTGATGCTCCTTCATTATTACGTGTGTGCTTTGGTCGCTCCCAGCAGATTGTTGAGCAGACTGTACTGTTGCTGACGGCGGCGTCGACTGCCGTTGAATGCAGAGAAACTGTTTTACGACATCCCGAGTGACTTCAAACATGGCGGTAGTTACGCTGTGGAAAGTGAGGGTTTTCTTGGGCGTGATGCTTATGATACTAGTCATTGGTAAGTTTTCTTTTCTCCTTGTTGTGTATTTTGAAAACTAATGATTTTACACGAGTAAGGGGACAGGGTGATGTCTAGAAATTAGTTTGCTCTGAATATCGATCACTCAATAAGGCAGTAGTATGCTTTTGTAGATGCAATGCTTTCGTATATTTTTTACATGATAGCGCTGCTCAGTGTATTCTATATTTTATTCAGTATCGAGTTGATACAAAATACCTGCTTGCGATAAAATATAAGCTAACAATATAGCTAAGTCAGTAAGTGTACCATGTTCTTGTTGCGCTGTTTTCCGACTTTGACGTGATCGCCTCCACACAAAGATTATGTTGTGACGAAACCAATAAGTAATGCACTTAAACATCTGGCAGAAGTCAAAGAGTGGAAAGTTATATAGTAAAATATTAAGCTATAATCGATGGCACGCGACGCCGCGAGCCTTAAATGCCGGGGCTAACTTTAACTGATTCAAACATCAAAAAAAAAAAAGAGAACATTGAAGTATCGCCATCACTCGCAATATTCAAGGTAGTATTTAAAAAAAATAGCACACATCTCCAAGTCCTACTCTCTGTTCAGTCTGCTCAAGGATGATAGAGAAACACATGCAGCACCGCTAACAGGCTGCTCCTCTGCTGTGTGGAAGCTAGGCACAGGCAACATCGGATTTATTTTTTTAAAACTAGAATCAGCTCCAACAAGAGCTTTCCCTGTCTTAATTGGAGTGGTGTATCTTTAGTATCAAAAGTATCTTCCCCCCGTCATGAAGCTTGATCTTTTAAGTCTGCCGAAGACAGTTGTCTTTGTAAGAAGCATGCTTAGTTGCAGATAAATTGTTCTTTTTCTTTGTTTACAGCACTTTGCAAAGTTCTGTGACATTTACTTAATTAAAGATTACTTGCATTTTCCTTTGATTAAAAAGCAGCATGACTGCATGGTTACAACCGGGCATCATAAAATAAATGACTGAGACACCATGTAAAACAAAATTAGAAAAGGAGAGTGCATATCCTGGTCCAGCACACCCTTGTAAAAGTGTGGGGTCCGTTTGTTTAACTATCATCCTCAATCTGCTCACTTCTGCTCCCCTCTATTTAGCTGGTTATTTTCATTAAGAATATCAAAAGAAACAACAGCTATAAAAAAATTTTAAAAACAATATGAGAAGATTGACGCTAATATGAAACAGCACGCTTTTCGCAAACAGGCTTATCTGTCAATTTGTCTGTAGGCTACTGCAGCAGCCCATACCTGTTTTTAAGACCCCTAATAACAGAAACAATTCTCTCCGTGTGCTAGTAGTAGTAATCTGAGTGTGTGCATGTTATCATGTTCTTCCTTACTGCCCCAGTCTATCACAACTGTAAAGAACATAAATGGCTTTTATAATTTTTTTTTAAATTGTTATGCCAGAGTTCATCTGTTTTTATATAGTATTTTTTCACTGAGTGGCTAAAACTTTTAGTAATGGTAAGGTTCTGCAATGAAAAGGTGATAAAATGGTGTTTCTTTATGTATTCAACACATTTTCTTAAGAAAATGGTCAGAGGTATTACCAGCAGAACCCAAAAGAATAATGTGCATTGTGTATTTCTTAATAAAAATTATTCCCTTCCGCTTTCTTGAAATGGACCTGTAGATCTACTTAGTAACAGGTGCTTATGGTGTGGTACTTTCATGTATAGTGTTTATGATGATAATTGCAAATAATTATTTCAAATGTCAAGAAAATAGCAAATTCATTTATCAGAAGCATAGTTGTACACATTGAAAAGCAAATCCAGAAATAACCTGTTAATTTTAAAAGATAATAATATTAATATTTTCATAAAGATAAAAATTCCTTTAGTTCAATAATGCTATTTTGGATAACACTTTAGCCATTTGTCACCACAATTTTCTCACTTAGTCCACCTGATTGAAAATAGTAGTTATTGTTTCATTACAATAAGCACTGCAAACTATTTTGTGTAGTTATTTTAGGAGTTTCACTCATTTCTTGGGCAACAGATTGTATGGTTTGTAGACATTTCTGTAATCAGATATGTTTACAGTTATTGCACATTTTGAATGTTGACATTTTGCTACCAGAAATTGAAACAAATAAGATTTCTAAAGTGACTGTTCTGAAAAAAAAATAAAACCTTACAGGTTGATATTGAAATGCTTATAGTCAGTACTAGAGTATGTGTATCCCACTCTCCCACATTCACCCACCCACGCTCCTCCAAAATTGAGATGTAAGTACATACATTTGGGATATTTTATCAACATTGGTGAATCAGCATATATTTCTTTATGTTCAGTTCCCGATGTGCAATGCCGTCGAAGTGGTAGCAGTCGGGGTAGCAGAGGAGGCCGGATCTTTTCCGTACGAAGAACTAGTCGAACTAGTCGACTCCCAACATACACAAGTGGGCAAATAAGAAAGGGCACAAGTCCTTTTAGCAGCAGTACGTTTCGTGCAGCTCTTGTGGCAGGTACCATCTATGGAAGTGTTCGCTATAGGAATAGCCTGCACTATCATCGGCATCCAGATTACAGTAAGTACATATGTTCAGAAAAATATGCACACTGTTGAGACACGAACATGGATTTCGAGCATCAGGAGGCTATTTGCTTTTATGTAAAGTTTAGAAATAAGTTTAAATAAACGGAATCTCATTTAATGGGGCTCAGTAATGCAGGTGAATCAGTTATGTCTGCTATTAACTTTCCTTAGGTAACTGATGCCTGGTTTATTTATTAGCTTTCATATATTTGCAAAAATATACTTTTATACAGTTTTGCTATTTATAACGTTATTAATAATAATAATAATAATAATGTATATTTGTATAGTGCTTTACCCCACCATCAAAGGCAGGCTCAAAGCACTTTAAAAAAACAAAAACAAAACTGGTTCCATAATCACAACTCTTGTTAGAGCATCATGTTAACGGCCATAGTAAGATTAGTTTCACACATATTCACAATGTCAGCAAAGATAGTCAAATGAAAGATGAATAGTCCGAACATTAGGGCGTAGACAGTAGACACTATCAGACTACATCCGTGCTGGCTCTCAACGGCCCTGAGTTCAGATCTACAGCTCGGAAAGCCATTGTGTTGTCTGTAGGATCGCAGAATACTGTGAATATATCAACATAGACTCGGGTCAGCGGAGCTGACATCGCCAGAAGACTGTTGCTGTCGATTTAATCACAGAGCGGAGGAAAACTGCATGAAAATTTTTATAGCAAATGACTGACTGTATGATCTTCAAGATCTTCAGGAGAAACCGTTAGGCAGAAAAGACCGGCAGTCAACGGGAAATCCGAAAGTCGTTGAAGTAAACAAAATTCAAAACAGTTCTGCATAGTAACGAAGCAACGAAAAAAGCACTGGCCTACACAGTGGACACCAAAAAACAAAAAACCAAAAAAAAACCGACGACAATCTAATAAAAATACAAAAATTGCGGAGAACCGCCTCCCTCAAGCCTGCTAGGCGAGGGGACGTTAAAAAAATATGTAGTGTGTTCTGATTGGTTCTTATTGGCCTTTATAATCTCTGCGCAACCTCCAATTTAAATTGTTCTTGAAAGCATAACTTAAGCACAGAATTGTTCAACATATTTTGACAGGCTAATTTTTTTCAGCCATCAACCCTCAGTGTAAAAAGTAAATTATTTTCATTTCGAAATACAGTATTTGCCTTAATCCATTCACTGGGCATTGTTCCTTGCATGAAGGGAAATTTTGTTTTGTTTTGTTATTTTCTTTTCTTTTTTTCTTTCATTTTTCTCTCTTTTATTTCTTACGTAGATCTGTCATTTCTGAGCAATTCATTTCCAGATGTAAAGCAAACAAGTGCATGTACAAAAATATGAAGTGCGTGCAAACTGAGATCCATTCAGGATGGATGACAATGATGGCCACCTTGAAACTAGATAAAAGTAGATCTATAAATAGATTAGAACTTCTATTTTCAAATTTGTATAGTTTAATAATAATAATAAATGAAGATTTTTATAGCACATATTCACACTCATAGAGAGCATGGTCTTATTAGCACTTAAAACGGGGAAGAGACATGGACTAAATGGATAGAACACGAGGGACCTTTTTTAGCTGTAGGAATTGCCAAAGTGTCAAACCTGAATCTCACCATTTTCTTTTATCAATTTCTTGTTGACATATTTTTTCACATTTTTGTTTCCCTAAAAACTAAAGATGAGGCATGTTGTCAAGATAATAATACCTTCTAGTTGTAGCATGTAGATACCATGTAGCTCTACAGATAAAGTCTAGCTGTCTGGCATCAGCTAGTGCTTACGGTTATTTACAGTTTGGCTAAACCTGCTCAGTGCTAAAAATCAGCAAGACTTCTAAAAACATTCCTAACTTCTAAAATCATTCTGGCATGATATATAAAGAAAATAATTCCACAGATGAAAGAGCTATATTTAGAGAGTATTCTTAAAAAGAAAGTGAGCATGCATCCATCTGACTGCAAAACCTATCGTCCAGTATCAAATTTAGCATATATTTCCAAGTTGCTTGAGAGGGTGGTCACAGAGCAGCTTGTGACCCATTTTAATACTTATAGCTGCCTAGATAAATTTCAGTCAACTTATCGTCCTGGCTTCAGCATGGAAACTCCTCTTCTTCCTGTGACCAATGACATTCTTTGTAGTGTCAACTCTGGCAACCTAGTGCTTTTAGTATTACTTGACCTGAGTAGTGGGTTTGACACTATCAACTACTGCCTGCTGCTCCAGAGACTGTCGTCAGAGGCTGGTATTGAGGGCGCTGCGCTGCAATGGATTGACTCCTATCTTGCCGATAGAGAGTGATTGTTGGCTCTGCGAGCTCTGAGGCAGTATCTCTGGTGTGTAGCGTGTCACAGGGATCTGTTTTGGGTCCTTTATTATTTTCTGTATACACTCCACAGCTTGGACGTGTAATTGAATGTTTTCAGATGGGACGTCAGTTCTTTGCTGACGACACACATCTTCTGAACAGTTTTCCCCCTGACCCAGTAGTAGCTAGGATTGCACTTCAACGACTTGAATCTTGTTGTGTTGTGGTGAAGGCCTGGATGACCAGGAATCATCTTAAACTCAACGACGACAAGACAGAAGCCTTACTGTGCGGCCCTAGAGCCAGACGGGAGCAGATCGACATTAGTGCCGTGCAGGTCAGTGACGCCTCCATAGCCTTTGCTGACTGTGTGCAGGACCTAGGGCTCTTTATTGATGCAGGGCTCTCCATGTGCAATCATGTTAGTTCTGTTGTGTCAAAATGCTACTACTTTTTGAGGACTTTAGGTAGATTACAGCCCATGCTGACTCAGGCTGCTGCCAACTCACTTGGTGTGGCTACCATCATATCAAGATTAGACTACTGTAATAGTGCATTGTCCCCCGTGGGACCCCGGGGTATGCTTGCCTAGCGAGCGTTGTTAGAATAGGGTCCCTGCTGTCCAGCCAGGCATGTCGTAAGAGGCGACTAAGGTGGACACCTCACCTAGAGGTAAATTAGGTTGTGGTAGGGCTAACAACCCCACCATGTAAAAAAAAGCACGTTACAGAAACCAAAACCAGAGTACTCACTACGGATGGCGAAGGTAATGAAACACACCGGTAACTGGACTTATGACAGACGACAGTCAAACCCGAGAGGGAGCTGGCGCCCCGAAGGTGGATTCACTGAAGCCGAAGCAGAAGTTGATGGTGGGGTGCTGGAACGTCCAGACCTTGTATCAGACTGGCAGGTTGCCCCAACTAGTCAAGGAGTTTGACAATTACAACTTGGACATCCTGGGAGTCAGCGAGGTCAGATGGACCGACACGGGAAAGAGGAGACTAGCATCAGGACATACCATCTTGTTCTCAGGAAGATCAGATGACCAACACTTTGAAGGAGTAGCACTACTCCTCAATAGGAAAACTGAAAAGACACTGCTGGAATGGAGGCCTTATGGACCCAGGCTTCTGAGAGCAAGATTCCATTAAAAGTACACCAAGCTGACAGTGCTAGTTTGCTATGCACCAACAGAAGACTCCGAGGCAGAAGACAAGGATGCTTTTTACGATCAGCTCCTGGCAGCCATGGAGAGCGTCCAAGCCCATGATTTGTTGCTCATCGCCGGCGACCTCAATGCCAAGGTGGGAAGTGACAACACCTGCAGGGAGCATATCATGGGCAAGCATGGAATTGGAACCATCAATGACAACGGAGAGAGACTGGCAGACTTTTGTGAAGAAAACAATCTACTGATTGGGGGCACACTCTTCCAACACAAAGACATCCACAAGGCAACGTGGACATCACCAGATGGGATCACAAAAAACCAGATAGACCATGTCATCATCAACCGAAGATGGAGGAGCTCACTTCAAGATGTCAGAGCCTACAGAGGAGCAGACGTTGCTAGTGACCACACTCTTGTGATATCCGCAGTTTCTCTGAAGCTATGTTGATGGCGAAGAAAAAAGGCACGTCAGCAGAGAGTGGACTCCGGCAGACTGAAGGACCCAGCCACCAAACGTGCCTTTGTAGTGGAAGTAAAGAACAGGTTCCAGGCACTAGGGGACCAACAGGAGATGACCTTAGAGGACTTCAATCGAGTCTTACAGGAAACAGGAGAAAAAATACTGGGCTTCCAACGAAAAAAGAAAGAACAGTGGATCAGAGAAGCAACATGGAAAAGGATAGAAGAGAGAAAGTCAGCCAAGCAGAAAATCAACAACACCAGATCTGAACGTCGGAAGGAACAACACAGACAAAAATATACAGAAATAAACAAAGAGGTAAAGAGGATGATCAAAACCGACAAAAGGGACTACATAGAGAAATTGGCAGGAAAAGCAGCAGGAAAAAATGACCTGAAGACACTGTATAAAATCAATAAACAGCTGAACAACAGGTTCAAAAACAGTGAGGTACCAGTGAAAGACATGAACGGAAATGTTGTCGAGGGAGAGGCAGAAAAACTACAGCGCTGGAGGGAGCATTTTGAGTCAGTTCTAAACAGACCAGACCCCCCTCAGCTCGCAGACATCCAGCCAGCAGATACAGACCTTGACATCTGCACAGACCCGCCAAGCCTGGAAGAAGGGACAGCAGCAATCAAGGCAGTGAAAAGCGGCAAAGCATGTTGACTCCCATGTTGACTGAAATCTTCAGGCAAGTTTGGGAATCAGGACAGATCCCCAATGCGTGGAAGACAGGGCTCATCTTCAAGTTATCCAAGAAAGAAGATCTTGGAGACTGCAATAACTGGAGGGGTATAACACTTCTTTCCATCACCAGCAAGGTTTTCAGCAAGATTGTTTTGTCAAGACTGATGGCAACCGTTGAGAAAGACCTCCGGCCCCAGCAAGCTGGATTTCGCCCTGGGCGATCCTGCTCTGAACTCATTTTCACTCTGCATCAGATTCTGGAGCAGAGCAATGAGTGGAACGCACCGCTGTACATTAACTTCATCGACCTGGAGAAGGCTTTTGATAGCATCCACCGTGAGTCCTTATGGAAGATCCTGAGGCATTATGGAGTCCCTGCGAAACTTGTCCAGGTCGTTGCAATGCTGTACAGCGACTTCAAATCTCAGGTGGTCTGTGACATGGAGCTCACAGCCCCCTTCAACGTCAGTACTGGGGTGAAGCAGGGCTGCATTCTGTCGCCGTTCCTCTTCATCCTGGCCATGGACTGGATCATGAGGAATTCCATCGACAGAGAGAGGAGAGAGATCAAATGGACCATGACTATGACAGCAACAAGAATGCTGGAAGACTTGGACTTTGCCGATGACATTGCCCTGTTGTCACACCGCCACCAAGACATGCAGTAGAAAACAAATGCCTTTTCAGAAACAGCTGGAAACCTTGGCTTGAAGGTCAGCGCAAAGAAAACGAAAAGTATGAGAGTGAACGCCAGAGTCCAAGAAAACATCAAACTAAATGAAGAAGAGATTGAGGAAGTTGACAGTTTTACCTATCTTGGGTCCAAGATTTCAAACACCGGGGATGCGGAGGTGGAGATTCGGGCCCGACTGGCGAAAGCCAGCCAAGCCTTCGCCTCAGTCAGGAGCACATGGAAGGCAAAAAACATCAGCCAGAAGACCAAGCTGAGAATCTTCAAGTCGAATGTGATCAGCACCCTCCTTTATGGATCAGAATCATGGAAGATGACCAAAAACATCGGTCACAGGCTTGACGTCTTCCAAAACAGATGCCTCAGGCGCATACTTAACATCTTTTGGCCAAACACCATCACCAGTGAAGAACTCCACCGAAGAACTGAAACCGAATCCATCACTACGCTGGTTCAACGAAGGCGTTGGTGATGGATTGGACATGTGCTTCGCCAGCAGACAGCAGACCTCTCCAGAGTCGCCCTACGATGGACTCCAGACGGCCGAAGAAAACGAGGCCGCCCAAAGGAAACCTGGAGAAGAACAGTGGAAAGGGAGATAAAAGGAAAGGGCTGGACATGGGGTCGCCTGGAGCGAGTTTCAGCCGATTGACATCAGTGGCGGGCTCTGGTTGAGGCCTTATGTGCAACTAGCACGAAGAGGATTGATTGATTGATTGATTGATTGACTAGTGCATTGTGGGTATACCTGCTACACAGTTAGATCGGCTCCAAAGACTTCAGAACACAGCCGCCAGGATTGTAACCAAGCAAAGTCGTCCACTGAGCACATCACCCCATATACTACAGAGCCTTCCCTGTCTCCCAGTGAAAAAAAAAAGGTAAAGGTCATCCCATAACCATTTCAGGTCGTTGGGGAGTGAGGTGTTAGAGACCCCACTTTTCTTGGGGCCAGCTTTTACATGAGGGTGGTGCCAATCTCCTCTCCCTCGCTGCCTTACCTTCCCCAACCCTCTATGGAGTCAGGTACCCATTCCCATCAGCTGGGTCGACTGGGGGAAGTTTGCTGCGCTTATCGCGAATTGAACCAGCGCACTCTCGGTTCGGACGCAAGCGCTATAACCACTCGGCCATCCACTTCCTCCCAGTGAACAAGCGTATTGATTACAAAGTGCTTTCGATTGCTCAGTCCTGCATGTTCAAAACTGCTCCTGACTATTTGCAAGAGGTGGTTCTTCCTTACCACCTGTCACATCGCCTGTGCTCTGGCTCCCAGTCACGCCTCCGTCTCCCTGCAGTGGAAAACAGAAACGGGGTGCCTAAGTTGTGGAAGGCTTTGCCATTATCACTGTCAACCATCACCTCAGCAACCATGCTTCGGAAAAGACTGGAGACTCATTTGTTTACTTAAGAAGGACTTCAACAACCAAGCACCACTTCTGTCTTTATTATTTTTTTTTACTTTTCTGTTGTTTTATTTTTTTTTCTTCTCTTCTGTTTTTGGCTCACAATGAGCATTCTTCTGAATGGATACCTGCACATTATAAATGGATTTCATCATCATCATCATCATGCCTCCTATATAGTGACTTACAGCCACTATTCTCTACCACTACCACTTCAAATTTTTATACTTGTGAAGCTCTGTTTCTTACAGATCTTGATTTATAATTGGGATACTGAGCTATAGCTTCTTTTGGTCATTCCCAACAGTGATAACAATAGTGTACTATTGCTGCGAATCCATACAGTTGAATTGGCTAATGTTTGAGCAAATAACTTTTGACTTATCTTAAAGGCTAACGAGTGGTGAGTGAACATCCCTGGAAATAGACCATAAAGCATCACAAAAACATATTCCGATGGTATTTTATGACAAAGAGACACAAGGAATATTATATTAATGTTTTTCTCTTAATTAATAATAATAGTGAAGATTTTTATAGCGCATATTCACACTCATAGAGAGCATGCTCTTAGCGCTTAAAACGAGGAAGAGACGTGGACTAAGTAGACACAGAACAAAGGGACGAAAGAAAACGACAGTACTGACGAAACAGAAAACAAAAGGCATCAAGTAACAGGAACAGAGAAATATAGTGATTCTGCCGAGAAAGATGGGTAGAGTAGCAAGAGGGAAGGGGGCGGGGTTAAGAAGGATGAGCATTGTGTGGACTGTGTTAGGAGAAATGCTTAAGGAAGAGGTGCGTTTTCAGTGCAGATTTGAAAGATTCAGTTGTAGGAAGGTGGCGGATATGGAAAGGAAGAGAGTTCCATTGTTTTGCAGCACAGTAGCCAAAAGTCCTGTGACCATATGTTGTTGTTCTGGTGACAGGAACAGTTAGGGTACGGTCGTCAGACGAAGAGCGTAGTTGTCTGGACGGAGAGTAAGGGATGAGAAGTTCAGAGAAATAGTCAGGACAGGAGCCAGCAAAGAAATTAAAACACAGCACAGACAGTTTGTACTGAATGCGAGAACGGATGGGTAGCCAGTGTAGAAAACGAAGGAGAGGAGTGACATGGTCCCGTTTCCTTGCTCTAAGCACCAGACGCGCAGCAGAGTTCTGTACTCTCTGGAGTCTCTGAATGAGGTAGTCAGGGCAGCCTGCCAGCAAGGAGTTGCAGTAGTCAAGTCGAGAAAGAACAAACGCACAGACAAGAGTGTTGGTAGCGCGTGTAGAGAGAAAGTGACGGATGGCACTGATCTTATGGAGCTCATAATAGGCAGACCGACAGACAGCTGCTACATGTCTATCGAGTGTCATGTCATCAGTGACAATAAATCCCAGATTCCTAACAGATGACGTGAAGGTGATGTTGCTGTCGCCCACCTTGATGTGATTGGGCAGACTGACGAGTGAAGGTTGATGTCTTCTTCTATGGCACAAGAGGGCTTCCGTTTTATCATCATTTAGTTTAAGCTTGTTTTTTACCATCCAGCCCTTGACATCGCTGATACAAGCTTCTATAGAGCTAATAGCAGAGTGAGACTCAGCCGGCGGAGTGGAACAGTAAAGCTGCATGTCATCAGCATAGGATTGATGAGAAACCTGGTGAGACTGGATGCATGATAAAAGGGGCTTAGTATACAGGATAAACAGAACTGGGCCAAGTACTGAGCCTTGGGGAACACCACAGAAAAGTGAAGCAGGGCGAGATGTCTGACCATCAACTGACACAGTCTGGGTCCTATCAGTGAGATAGGAGTTGAACCATGAGAGCGCAGGTCCATTAATTACACCTGGATGTGTCACAAAACAGGAAGTGACAAATGGGTGGTATTTGTAAAAGTAGCATCATCTGCATGAGCTGAATTTGAAGAGGAAAAATACAATCCTTGGTAAAAGAAAACAAATCAGGACACAGTGTGCTGTTGCTGAATGTTCTCTTCAACACTTTAAATTAGTTTGTACTCATTGTCATTTCCTAGAAACACTAGCATTGCTGAATTGAGCCACACTGGCTGTTACAAATACCACTTACATGCAACAGAACTTTCCCCGTGTAATTTTCTTCTGCTTTCCTAGTGGCAGATGAGAATGCTCATGTTTGAAGGCTTACATCTTGAAAATTAAACATAACTGTGTACATATTTTTTGAATTATTATTTTAAAATGAACTTACCCCGATCATACAGAAAAAATGTTGCACTCAGGTTGGGCTTTAACAAAGTCCCAAACATTCTTCTCTCCTAAATCATTTCTACTCCTCTAACAGTCGTTCACAACTTTGCCAATCATGGTCAAATGCTCAAGTGTAAAATATTTACCTGGTTAAGAAGCGCTTTGGCATAGATCATATGATGAATATTTTTATTGAAAATTAGTCACACAGGATTGAGCCACAGATTAAAATCTTGGTAATGACTATAAGATTTTAATATTTTTAATATTTAAGATTTTAATTGTGATTTTTTTTGTTTTTGTAGGCCTTTGGTGGTGACTTGAAAGTAATACCATAATTAGTTTTTATTGTTCTGCTATGTCCCTTGTATAATAAGTAGTTTCCCCTGTAATGTAAAATGATGTAGTTGATGTTGCAGAATTAGTATTAAGTTGTAGATCAAGTTATTATGATAAACAGGTATATTCACACTTGGGAAATGCTATCCTGTTTTGCAGTACCCCCCATTTGTAAAAACATTGTGGACAAGCCTCCAAACAGTTCACAAGTGTATGGCTATTTCATATGCCCACTTGAAGATGAACCAGATAACTACACCTGGTGCTGTGGCCCAAGCACCCGAGAGATCTGCTGTGATGCAAACTACTACAAGTGAGTTAAACTCTAACCTGAATCCTAAATTATTTAAAATCATGTATTGAGATCATGACAAGATACTTCTCATTGTTTCCCATCCATAAAATGCAACGTGTTTTCAGAACCCATAGTTATAATGGTTGAGGGTTTTCAGTCCAGTTAAAATTGTTTGAAGCTGTTAGACCACCCCTGGACCTCATATCAACGTATTGGAGGTTTTATCGAGCACTAGCAGAAAAAAGATACACATCAATAGACATGCATTAATAATAATGATATTATTGTGTTCTTAATCTTTTATGTCAGGAAATTGCTTTAATACTGTCTAGCTGTTATGCATGTTAAACTGTTGCTGAAATTTCAAATTTAATAACTAATTTAATAAGAAGTTTAATAATGTAATATCAGTTTTGATATGTCAGGTCTACTACAAAATATATTATGAGACTCTAGCTTAAACTGTGATACTATTTGAGACTCGCAACACTATAATTTTTTTACCCCCATGGCAAATTTTCTTTATGTGGCTTGGAATACTATTTTATGATTTATCCATGTTTCTAGGTGATGAAAATATTGAAACTAAAATCCCAAAATCTAAGCAGATAAGTCGGGGAAATCTTTAAACATCAGAACATCAGAATTCCCACCTTTTGAAAAGAAGTCAACACTTCATTTCCCTGACAAAGTTGGCTCCCTGTGCTGCAAGTGTCACATAACATTTGCTTCATGAAGTTCATGCTTTTGTATTGACTGGAGCCTTAAGTTAGAAGTGACCTCAGAATTAAAAAATTAGCGTAAGCTATGGTGGTTTTTCCCAGAAAGTTAATTAATGTAGCTTTACATTTTATGAGCATCACCATCCATTGACATAAGCTAGATTTCTAACATACATAATCCTGTTTTTTCTATCTGCACTGATATTTTTGCAAATTCAAAGTATGCAAGAACAGGATATGAAACTGAGTGTTGGGCAGTTAATTGCACCATTCAGAATTGCCTTTGTGGATAAATAAAGTTGTATTGTAAAAAATAAAGCATTTGAAAAAATGTTGTGCTCTTCGTTTATTACTGAGGTATTTGGCAACAACTTGATTTCTATGTGCAGCCAACAAAGTGATATTTTCTCATTTGTCTAATATTGTAGGCTTGCAGATAAGGTAATAATATCCTAAAAAATAACAGACATAATCAGTGTATCTTTCTATCATGTCACTTAAATGGCCTTGGAGGAGAAAGAACTTTCAATAAAATAAAGACACTTTGCAGTTCCTTTATTTAGTGGCTTTTGAAGAATGTGATTTCTTGTCCACAGTAATTTACCGGAGTTTATCTGGGAGGTAAGAATTCTAAGTATGTGTGCCCAAGGGCCACGAAAGGCAGAGATTTTTTTTTCTTTTTTCTTTTTTTTTTTTTGCAGACACCTGGCAGGAAGCACTTCTAGTGGCACATCACCGTTTATTATTGTTGGTCTCATCGTTGCTGTCATTGTGGTGATAGCCATTGCTGTTATTTGCTACAGACAGAGAAAAGCTGGAAGAAAACTTTTGAAGAGTTTCTCCAAAAAGTCCAGCTCAAATGGTTTGTCTTTTCAATATGTTTTCCAACCAGTTCCTTGATAACCAAACTAATCGACATGATGAAAACAGTGATCAGAGATTTTGTGTTAATACATTGAAGGATGCTAGTAATAATAAAAAAAAGTGGAGATTAAGGAACTAAACTCACCTAACTGGAGAAAGTAAACAGTTTTGTGAAGTAAAGCATGAAAATAAAAAGATGTTGAGGCAACATACATAGATTTAAAAGGGATTAAAAAAAACCATAGTCGTTTTCACACACAAGTATAGCACAAGAAGTGTTTAAAACAGCATATATTTACCCTTTCTAAAATATAGGCATGTTGCAGCAGTGAAATTCTGCAAATCATATACTAGCAATAAGCATGCTCTCATTGCTACTTGCTGGACCTCTAGGACTGCAGCAAGGAATAAAAACTGGAAAGAAGAGCATCAACCTCAGTAATCAGCACTTAAGGCTTCGCCATTTGACCCTTTTGTAACAACTCCCATGACTCCTTTTGGATATATTCCTCGCTTCACTCTCTTCCCACAGTGGGAATTGTCTATACTTTCCCACACAAAATAAAAGTAAACAACTTAGGAATTATGTGATAACTTATCAAATGAAGATATGAAAATGATGTGTGGTTCTGGTATGGTAACATTTATTTCCCCTTTTCTAGTGGTTTTTCTTATTGTTGTTATTATTATTATATTTTTTTTGGTGGGGTTTTGGGGAGACATTATTGGGTGTTGAAAGTAGTCGCAGTCAACATTGCAAGCAGTGAATGTAAACATTTGCACCTCGAGGTAAACAGCATCAAAATTAAGTGCCAAGAAAGGGTTAGCTTGTAAAGCTTTATTGCATGTCATCAATTTGTCCACCTTTGTTTAGTCATAGTAATATTTGTGTCATAGTTGGTCATGACGGGGATCTAACATACTACAAATACCTGACTACCTGCATGCCTTTGGTCTTGAGCAGAACTAGTAGTGAATGCAAAGTGTTTTTGAAATAGTAGTGTAGTTAAAATTGAACTGAAGCAAAATATGCATGTGGGGTGTTTTGTATTGCACGGTTTTCAACTGACATTTATATCTAATTTGCAAAAAATAATTTTAATTGTAAAGTATGTTTTGCTCCTGTTTCTGGTGTGTTGCATGATTTTGTGTCTTGTGTGTTCTATTGTTTTAACATTTTTATAACAGGAGGTGCCACTGAATTGACAGATCCTCATTTGGCCATGCCACTAAAAGAATATGGTACTGTTTATTCTTCTGCTCATACTTTTAGATAGCTAGTGGAAATGTAGCAGTGAATTAATCTGGTGAATTATTGACATTTTACAACCTTCCAAAAATGTAGCAGTTTTGCTTTAAAGATTTACAAAATCTTATTTCACTTTGCATATAGAAGCAGATCTTTGCCCCAGAAGATATACAGTTTGGGTGTCTTGAGATCTGGATTTGTTGACACTCGTGACAACTTGCAGAGAAAGGTGCATATTAAGTTTACACCTATTCCGCAGCCTGTCACTGAGAATGGTAACCAAAAAACCGTTCGGTCTAAATAACTTAAAAAAGAAGTGTTTGGGAAAAGACATTTTTATTATATAATAACTGCTGTGTTTTATGTTTTTAAAGTAGTTTGTGTTTACATTTTTTTATGAAGCCTTCTCTTTTTATTTATAAAACAATGTTTTAGGTCCATTTCCATATCTCACTTTTTTGTTATCATATTGCATTATGCAAGTTTTCTTTCTGTACTTAGTCACTTGACATTTCTTTCTGTCCCCTCTTTTTATCTATTAAAGTCTGTAAGCCAAGTAAGCATGCTTTTAAGTGATTTCCAATGCTAGAAAAAATATGTCTCAAAGTTTATTTATTGTAATAATATAGTTTTGTAATTTTTTGATTGTACAAAACAATCATGAGTCGCCTGACGACAGAGATACATTCTGAGATTGTGTGGTTAGGCTTCTTGAGTCCCATTAAGTCAACATGTATGAACAGAGGTCATTTTCCTATCAAGTCCCATCAACTTGGAACCTATTACCCGTCAGCTTTCATTCACTGATTCTTTGACCATTTAAGTCCAAACTTAAGACATACTTTTTTCAGTATCAGTGACTTCACCCTTCTAAGTCCAGACCTGCGGTAGCATAATGTGTGTCTTTTTACTCTGTGGGTGTCTTTATTGTATGAATGTGTGTGTGTGTGTGTGTGGATGTCAGCATGTAAATTTACTTAGTCTATTTGAAGTTTGTCTTATTTGCAAAATTAATCAGTCATTGACTTATACGTAGACAGTCATTGACCTAAACATCGTTTAAGAGCGCTTGACCGTAGCTGCAATTTTATGGGACCACTGTCACATAGACAGTCATTGTTAAGTGGTGCATTGTTGAAGTTACAAGTGAAATTCAGGCTACTTTAGTTTCATCATCTATGAATTGTTATCATCACTTTCCATTAACTCCTTTTCTTAGTTGAGTGGATTATGTCATCAGATGATTGTTGCTTAGGGTTGGTGCTTTTGTAGTATGTCCTAAGATAGAATAGCTGTTCTAGTGAAGGAAGTATACTTTAATAAAATGTGCTTTAAAAAAAAACTTCATTGACAGCTTACCTTCGAGCATTTATTCGTTAATGAGGAACTATGCACTTAGGCACTGTATATATTTATATCATCTTTTGAAAATACTGGGTGGTTTTATTGATTGTGGTTTTATTGATTTTGGTACAGGGATGGTCACTTTTGTTGATGTCATGTTTTATGCATACTTGTGCATGCATGTGCACCCTGGAAATGCTGAACAAAATGAAGCAGTATGAAATAAATGTTTAGTCCTTATTTATGTTTTTAAATCCATGAATGACCTCTTAAGTTGTTCAGTAGTGCTTATGACACTACTTAATAACATATAGGAAATACACATCTTTCTCTGGTTGAATTATAGGGATTTTGTCTACAGAGCCCCCTCCTGCATATCCAGAACAAGGTGGTGCACCTATGCCTTATGGTCAGTATAATGGGTTTACCAAATAAAACTTTTATTAAGAGGATTTCATGAAGGGTTACGTTGGGAGATGATGTCATTGTGTTGTTACAGCATTTAGGTAATGAAATATATAATTTGATTTGCCTGCATGCTGTCATATTCCTTTTGCTAACTCATTTATGGGTTCTGCTTACAAAATGTGCAGCACGTCTTGTGCCCTTTTTTTTATACATTTCAAAGTTATTTTAGTAAATCTAAAAAATTGCAGTCAGTGTTTTCTCCTGATCATGATTGGTATTTGAAGTCTTTTATAATCTGGTATTATACAGTGTATCTGTACAATTATAGTAAACGATGGCCATGCAGAAGTGGCAGAAAATGTTTTCGTAGAACATTTGACCCAAGTTCTTTTGCTAGACGTCAACACTACTTCACTTAGTCCATGTTGTGGACCAAGGGTCTCTGAGTGAGCAGGTTATACTCTGTACTGGTCTGAAAAGAGAGCAGGCTGGTGAGCATAGGCTTTATGATCTTCCCTTGCAAGCAAGCTGCAAAGCCTCCCAGTGAACTACTCAGATCACCTTGTGTCCCACTGTGCAGGAACAAGCTTCTCAACACTGTAGTCAACATATATGCACACAGAGACCCCCGCAAGTAAAGAAGCCTTCTACAGTAATCTAGAAGTACAGGACAAGCTCTTAATTCTGTGACATCAATGTTGGAGTTAGTAAATTGTGGCCTGGAATACTAGGAATGTATGGAGTCAAAAACTGCAGTGAGAATGGGAGAATGAGTTATGTGCTAAACGGATTGGCTATAAGAAACACCATGTTTCAACAACAGGATAGGTTTGACCTCCTGGGACTTTAGTTATGAAGAGAAAGATTGTTCTTTTCCCAAAGTAAAATTCAGAGGTAATTCTAGGCCGTGGCCTTGCAGGATTTCCGCAAAATTTCACTGAGGGGCACATAGTCTGAAAGTCAGCTCAACCATGCGCCTGCAGAAATACTGTGGCTGGCGCACTTTTGAACGTGCGATGCGGCACTTCAAAAATAATTGTTGTCATGCTTCATGACTCACTAGATTCGATGCTAATGACTGGACAGTTTTCAAACTAACCAGTTGTTATCCATCTGATGCAACCTGCTTCAAATTTCGCGCCAGAAAGTAAATTGTTGACGCGCCCACAGCGAAAACGTTTGGAATGGGAGCAAGAGAGTTGAAAACGAAGTGAACACAGCTGTCAACTGTTTGACTTTTTGTTCACGACCAGAACAGCAGAAGATGCTCCGGAAAGTAAAATTCACAAGGACAGGAAGAAACAGAAACTCGTCAGAGTGAGCCGCACAAATTGTTGGAACTGAAAATGTAGACAACAAAATAGACAAATTGAGACCGCATTAATGACAGGTTCCCAAAAGATGCAGGTGATGTTGCCTCTGGATTTTGAGTTCTTTCCATGCGCCCCATCTTTATCCTCTCTGCAGAAGACAGAATACTCTATGGAGACAACGAATTAAATATCTTAACAGATTTCTTTGGAAAACTAGCACAAGTGGGCAGCAAATTCAGTGTCCCTTCTCCCAGAAAGTCTATTGATTAAGGATTGAGCTCCCAAGCCATCAGAAGGCATGATCGTGTCCTAGATACCTCAGCACATAAAGCTTTAACCAACAATTTAACAAAGTACTCATTACTTTCAGCATAGCTACTAGATGGTTTCTTTTGATAAACTGATTCTAATTTGGTTACTGAGTTTATTTATGTTTGCTCTCTAATACTCTCTTGCTTGCTTTTAAATGTAAAAGATTTTGTTGTAAAAGCAGTTTGGTTGATTCCTTTTGTATGTTTATGTGCATTTGAAGCATTTTGAAAGGTCTAATTATTAATTACCTCTCTGTTCAACTAATGTTCAGTTTGCTGATCAATTCCTTCCATGTATACACATTTGGAGCACATAAGCCCCTTTACACTTGTTTTTATCTGATCTGTTATGAGAAATGTTTGGTGACCTTATTAGTTCAGAAAAATTGCTAAAATAAATATTAATCAAACATTATCAGGATCCTTTTGTGTGTGAAAGACAGTAAGAATTTTGTGTAAAATAAATATTGTGTGTGGTTGCTAACAACTGGGTTAAGAAAAAAATTGTAAATTTCCTCTGCATGCATTTGATCTATAGTTTGTTATTTCAGATGCCAGAAAGAGCAGGTAACTTATGGAAGCAGACTTTTTTCACATTTTTTTTTAAATTGCAGGTGAGACTAAGTCTGGCTACCCACCCTCTGATGTGCAATACCCCGTGCATCCAGAAACCTACCCACCTGCAGGCCCATACCCTCCTCCTGGTGCCTACCCCGCTCCCACAGGCCCCTATCCTGCTCCTGCAGGTCCCTATCCTGCTCCTGCAGGTCCCTATCCTCCATCTGCAGAGCCCTATCCTCAAGAAACTTCTGGCATAGCTCCTTACCCCTCAGCCCCTGGCCCTTACCCTCACCCAACTGCTTCTTGTCCATCTGATGCAGCAGACGGTGCTTCTGTACCTTATGGTACAGCACCGTACCCAGCAGGACCTGAAGGTACTCCTCAGCCTCCAAGTTATGGACAGTTTGGAGGTTATGGAACCCAGTATGGATACAGCTCATGTAAGCATTGCTGTGATTTGTAAAAGCATTGTTAGTGATGAGCAAACTGGATGGTAAGGCGGTATTAGTGGGGTGAGGTGGATTTCCATAGAATTTCAGTTCATTAGGAAGTTAGCAGAGAAAAAGAACTGCTGGATATTACTCAGTCTTTGTGTTATGTTTAAAGAAAAGGAGAGATAAATGTTGTCCCTTAACCTTTTTCAACCACTAGGCAGTGAGGTTTTAGAGACCACACTTTTCTTGTAGCCAGCTTTTTATGAAGGCAGTGTCCATCTCCTGACTTACCTCCCCAATCCTCAGTGAAGGCAGGTAGCCACTTTCAACAGAGTCAACAAGTTTAGTGTGAAAGTTTTATTGTTTCACACAGATATCGAACCATTTTGCCATCGAGCTCAGATGCCAGTACTCTAACCACTAACCTCTAACCAAAGTTTTTTTAACAGTTTGCATCTTGACTTAACACTCAAAAAGTTTCTTGAGTGTGTGTATGTGTAAAAGAGAAAAAGAGAGCATGCTTATGAGTGCACACACACATACACAATTATGCTTTTTTTAAAGAACAAGCATGTAAACAAACAGTACCTGTCTATATATATCATGGAAACTGAAATTTTTTCTTCTTTTCAGGATCATCAAGACATGGAAAAGATACTTGTTTCCAGCATTGCAAAACAAACTGGACACTAGTTTTTTTTCTAACTTTTTGAAGTTTTAATATCTTTCATTACAGGGTATTCATTTTTTTTTAGTGAGCTTTCAGTTTGGTTTTTATCTATATATATATATATATATAAATGCTGTTTCTAAACAATTTCTGATAAATTCTGCATTGCAAGACTTTTACGGAGATTTTTGGCAGATCTAGTACTGTAATTATTAACGAAATAGTGTTTCACTAAAGAAAATTTTCTGTAGATTTTTTTTTCTGTAACGTTATATATGCAGAATATTAATTATGTACAAAAGTTTTTTTTTTTTTTTTGCTTCACCTGTGATATTTGTGCAGTTAATATTATTAATGCTACCAGTGAGATTTCACACAAAACCAAGTTTTTTGTTTATCTGTTCCTTTTTTTCTTTTTTTGTTGGTACAGATTTATAAAGGTTTTGTAGTTTCTCTCGTGATAACATTTCTTTTTGTAACATGGCTTACGAGTACATAAAGTTTCCAATTATACATTCAGTCCTTTGTTGTGAATGGGGAGGACAAGGGCTTTGTTTTAGACTAGGATGCCAAATGCTTGATAGGACATGGTACTTTAAGCATACATGATTTTTGCATTGTTCTATTTTTTGATGATTATTGTGTTGTAAAAATTACTGAAACTCCACAAGTATACATTTTGAGTCATGTTATCTACAATCCCATAGGCATTAAGTCATTTTTTTACCCTGTTTAGTGTCCTTTAGGACCAAGAAATGCCTTTCAAAAACTAGAATATTTACCTCATAAAATATAAGACTGAAGAAGTGTTCTGGTTTTTGCAATGCCTTGTATGACTTAGCATTTTTGGTCACAGAAACGATGATGTATGGAAAAAACATGGTTTAGGAAACACATTTTTGTCGAATTCAAGACTGGTTAGAGCTTTTGTTCTGCAACATTTATCTAAAGCTCCACAGTTTAAATTTTCTTTGCAGAAGTGTGTTCATTGCATCAGATTAAAACACTGCCTACTT
This sequence comes from Marisa cornuarietis, assembly GCA_004794655.1. Classification (NCBI taxonomy): domain Eukaryota; kingdom Metazoa; phylum Mollusca; class Gastropoda; order Architaenioglossa; family Ampullariidae; genus Marisa; species Marisa cornuarietis. The sequence continues at coordinate 1,287,085 of SMMW01000597.1, forward strand.
TTACTCTGTTTTATAATTGTTTTGAAGTGTTCATTCCCCTATTTAAAAATAAGTATTCTGTATCAGAGTTGATTCTTCAAAAGGGTTCTCATTAAAAGAATAGCCTCTTTATCGTGCTTTTGCTGCTCTGCTTGTACAGTAACGTTTTCTTTTTGAGTCTCTTGAGTTGTTTTTTTTTTAAATATTGTAGATCAGTGTCCTTACATGCTAATATAAAGTCTGCATGAAAGTGCTATAAATAATACTTTTGTAGATGCCTTGTTTTCTAAAACCAGTGTAAACAGAGTTCTTGTATAAATTTTGTATTTCTTTTTCATTAAAATTTCCTTACCTCTTGCTGTTTCAGAGTTAAATGTTTTGTGAATGTTACATGTTTTGACTAACAGATTTTTAAAACTTAGTATATCTTGTGTAAGATTTATAACACTACTGTGTTTTCCATGTGTAAATTGCAGCTTTTGTCTTAAAATTTATTGCTTACCTATAAAAGTAGATTAGAAAGTATCAAATGGTGGAATGTTTAGAGCACTTGAGTAGTACTTCAATGCAGAATAGCAGTTTAGGTTTCCTTTAAGTCTTGCTATTGTTTCACTTTTGCAGTGTTTTAAAAACAATTGTTTTCAAAAATCCAAATGTTATCTTAAAAATCTCTGATGAGTTTGAGCAAAATGATCACAACTATATGAGGATTTTGTATTTTTTTGTTAATGTTTTTGCTTTATATATATATATACACCCATGTTGCACACTTTGAATTCAACTGGAAGCTTCTCACTTCTTAGCTGTAATGACATTTAATACCAAAAGCAAATTGAAAGGGAGTATGCAGGCGCTTTTGATGCTGTTTACATTTAGCACATCAAATTTTTCCTGACGGAATGAAGTCTTCAAGGATTAAGCAATACTTCCATTTGCTTTTTATCCTGTGAAAATCAATGTAGAATTTGCATGTCATTACAGTGTGAAAGGAAAAATGCTAAATGCTGTTGCATTTTTGCAAGATCAAAGATGAAAGAGTGAGTTTTCCATATCTTTGAGGCATCTGAAAACAGTTTTTTGTAAACCCAGTGATGAGATATTAATGTTGTATTAATGCGCATATATGTAATGATCTTTGGCACACAAATGAAAGGGTATTTTGCTATTTAGTCATTATTAAGTAAAATAATTTACAGATATTATTTTTATAACATTAACATTACTTGTTTTTTAACGTCTTCAGCGGAAGAAATTGATTAGACAGGGTTTATTTTTTGCAGAAGCCTTTTTTAAAAAAATTGTGCCTGTTATTTGTACAGATTATATGCTTTTCTTTTGATGTTAAGTTGACCTATTGGTTGCTTTTGAAAAATGAGGGTATGGGTGTCAGTATATAGAAATTATTTTTCACATGGCCAGTATTGTTCAGCTCTTTACTTTCTAGACTTTCCATTTTTACAATTACACTCACACAATTTGTTTAAGTGACTAGTTGAAAGACACAAAACAAGTGAAAAGGCATTTCTCTTTTTTGTGTGTGTTTTAACTAGTCACCCATCATGTAGTTTTCTTCTTTCGTTTGCACAATAATGTATTTGATGATGATGATGATGATGATGATGATGTCGTTTTATAATGCGCTAGTTTCGGCATCGCAGAGATACGCTCAATGCACAGTGATCCCAACAGCCACCAGACTGCAGGTCAAATGATCGAGTTCAAACAACAAAATGCAGATTAAAAAAAACAAAACTAGTCCATTTGAAACAAGTGGGTCTTCAGTTTTTTCTTAAAAGTTGCAAGACTATCAGACTCCTTGGTCGAGAGGGAAAGCGAGTTCCACAGAAGCGGGGCTACATTTGAAAAGGATCTGAAACCCATTGTCTTTTTGTTTGTGTTTCCTATCTGAACATTTGGTCGTCTTAGTCTGAATTGGGCTGCTGAACGAAGGTTCCGCTGAGGTTGGTGACAGTTAATGAGATCTTGTAGATATGCAGGCGCAAGGTCGTGAAGGCAGCCATATGTCAAGGGTTAACAATTTGTGGTCGATCCTTTTCTCCACAGGAAGCCAATGTAGGTCACATAATACGGGAGTAATATGGTAAGTTTTTTTCTTTCGTGCAACTTTTCTGTATTTTAATCATTTACTGTTTTACTGCATTCATTGTTATTCAAGAATTGCAGCATATCCATTTTTTATAATGAGCTATCACTTTGTATTGTAATGTTCCATCCACAACTGCAAAAATTATTGATAAAGTTAGAAATTCTTGGCTTATTGGAAGAAGCACAGAGACAGGATATTCACTAGACTAGTTCCGATATTAGCTTAGCTCATGTATAATTTCTCTTTTGGGGTTCCTTTATCTTTTGTGATTGTTTTAAACTGGTATATTAATTTTTAAGTAGTTATTTACATTTTTCTGAAGATGGGTGGGCCAGTGTGCTGTCAGGCAAAAAATATAGTAGAATATTACAATATTCATAGATTTTGTCTTGTACTTAAAAGCCCTGAAAAAATTCATGTTCTAAGTTTATCTTAAAGGGAGAGAAAAAAATCTAGGCCTTTAACAGATGAATTATGATTCCAAAAAATACATTTGATGCACCTTTGATAGTACTTTATTGACTGCTTTTTATTTTTAAGTAATGTTTGTTCACTGGTGGTAGTTTTTTATGGCGATAAATTGCCATGAGATAGCTTTAGTTGCTGACTTGGCATAAAACAATAATTAAATTAATCATGGCGATAAACATTAAAAGTTAGGAACTTACTAGAGGATTGCAGGTCTTGTTAGATATATGTAACGTTCAGCTATAATATTGTAGTTAATGTTTTAACTCTTGTATTTCAAGAACTCCCAATTATAAGAAGATACACTTTGCTGCTGCTCAAGTTGCAGATCATTATTAATGGTTTAAACTACATCCCCTGTGTGCCACCCACACCACCTTTCGCCTAACATCAGTGCTGGATGGGTGTGGAAAAGGAAGGCTACAGAATTATTCATGAGCACTAAATCTTATATTTTTTGTGATGTTTCCTTTACTGAGAATATTTATACAAACAAATACTGAAAAAAACTATACGATTGCTGTTACTGAATTTTTTTGTTATATGCGGACATGGAAGTTTTATTGTGTGCTACCGATGGCATATTTGTGTACACAATTAACCTGTTGTATTATGCAGCTTGATTGTTTAACTATTAAAGCTATGTGTGTAGTGCATGAATATTTAATGGAATGTGTTGTGTATTTAATCTAATTATTGACATAATGTATATGTTTTGTACCATTGCTGTTATTAGTGAAAAGTTAACATTTTCTTCCTTATATTGTTTTTGAAATAAAAAAATTGAAGAGGAGTTTAAAATGTTTTTGTTGCCATTGACAGAATCCAGTCAGGCTTTGAGACTGTACATTTGTCTTTTTCTTTCTTTTTTTCAACGTATTTCTTTGTTCAAAGGCGGGAGAGATAACTTAAAATGTGGTTAATCAATCCACGTTTGCATTAAATTGTAAACCGGGCTTTAATCGGGAGGTTTAAATGTTGGCGGGTAGCGTGTTTACTTCATCATCAGTCACAACTGCTCCAAAAAATCTCTTTATTTGTAATTGCGGGCATACACATAAATAAAACAAAAAGGAAAGGGAAAAGAAAAAAAAAAGGAGAAGAAGACTGAAGGGGCTGTTGCCCTGCAAATCAACAACAAAAGCACATTCAAAATCTTAAATCCTCTAGACACATTCTGTTATATCTTAGCTACCCCTCTAACACGTGGTAAACATGTGCCATCACTATTCTCATTAAACTATGTTACAAATAAATCATATTACCACATCAACATTTACTCTACGGAGAGACATCATACTACAAATTAAAGATCCCACAATAACACTCATTAGAACAATGACATTAAACACAATTCCTACATCGATCTCACATTCTCTTTTTCCCCACATGAGGAAAAATGATCCCCTCTCCTCATACAGAATCTTCAAACATCGTACACCAATAAATCTAAAATCATGCAAGAATACTATGCCCTTGTAGAGCAGCGTTTAAACTATCAAACATCATGCATATTTTTCACAAACCTGATTTAGGACAAACATCCCAGAGTAGGCCCATCGGCCTTTTGTTTTATTTCTGTGTACGCCCGCAATTACAAATAAAGAGATTTTTTGGAGGAAAAAATAAAAATCAATGCATGAAATAAAATACAAAATTACTAAACAAAAAATATGTGAATACACATGACAAATGTACAAATTTGTCATGGGTGTTACAAAATCAAAAGTCCTTCATACAGTCTACCACTACAACGATTCATTCTGATATTTAAATTGTTTTACAGTCTTCAAAGTAAAGGAATATAACATGATTTGTGCAGGGGAATACCGGCTTGGATATTTGTGGCTTTGTAAAACAAATCGTAAACCCAAGTGAAGTCCCGAGTGTGTGCATTTCATTAGCACGTGTATGTCAATGAATTAAACAGAAACATTGTAGCGTAGTCCCAGATTACATGACTGGGCCAAAAGAGTCATTATTATCACTCCTAGGACTATGGGTCATGCAATGCAGATGCAGTTTGTCCAAATTTTATTTTTTTCAAACTGCCGATAACGACCCTTTCATCAAAGATTTGTACTACATACTGCGACCCGACCGCGATGTGTGAACAGAATCCATATAAAGCATATAACTTCTTCGTTATCCTGGGAACACATTGTTTAAGTATAATGAATTTCGATGGCACGCACGCAGTTTTGTTGAAAATAGGTTTGTGCAACAATATTCGAAAGTAACGCCCTAAAAAAGATATCGAATCTACATGTTGACGTTTGACAACAAACATGGAAGGCGTGTTATGGAAGTGGACAAATTATTTGTCAGGTAGGTGTGTCTATGTTTTTGTTGATTTATTCATTAGCTGAAGGTTTCTTTATTTTGTTCGTTTACAAAAATCTTAAAGTAAAACATACATAGTTCATATTGATGCGAATCACCTTCGGCGAAGCGGTGCCTTTAGCCGTCTGCAACGGACAATGGCAGTTCGTCATTATTTTTCATGTTTTACAAAACACATTCTGATTCATCACATCGACACCTGATATAAACAATATGTATGATACCCACTGATTTATCAGGAAATAGAGACAAGCTTCAGGTGTTTAACAGCTGTAATTATAATTATTGAACTATTTTTTGCCGCAAACAATACCGATATGCATGCATATTCAAAATTCCAATATATTCTCAACGATGTAGAACATCCACGTGAAAGTAGAGAGATACGTTAGACAACGAGTATTTGGATCCACCATTTCTTTTCCCATTTAACTTGACTGCATCTATTTATCTTGACCTTACAGTATATATACTTGTGCAAAATTGTCACGTACCAGCATATATTCATATAATTATATTGATATAATTAGTTTCAGTGATATACGTGGTTCATAGGTAAATAGCATGGCTCGTAAATATTCCTAAGCTTTTAAATTTTGAAATCACATTAAAAATGTATATATTTAATTTTTAGGCTCACAGATGATTGTTCCAAACTATATGCATATATGTATGCACACTGTAGAAGATACACTGGTGTGCAGACATGCATATACATAGATATAGATTTACATATTTGTTAATGCAAGACATTTGCTTTCCTCAATTCAGGTTGGCAGCCTAGGTGGTTTGTTCTTGAATCTGGTGTGCTGTCATATTATAAGTCTCAAGAAGATGTCAACAATGGATGCAAAGGCTCAATCAAGATGAGTGCATGTGACATCAAAGGTAGAGACATGGCATCTCAAATCTAAGGAAGAGGTTGAGGAGGGCAAATTACAAATTAGACTTGAAAACTAGTTACCAGTTACTTGACCAGTACAATGTATAAACTGTGTAAGTTTTTGCTTAAGTAGTCAGACAATGCTTAATGGCAATAAAAAGGTACACAGTAACTTCATTTTTAAATTATATAACATTTAATTAATATAGCTGCTAAAGCCTTATCATTGAATAAAACTCAGATTCAAAGTGTTAAATCATAAACTTGCTGAATACTTGAACTTTTCTCCCACTGTCAGTTCAAATCCATTTTTATTTTGATGGATTATCTCATTCAGCTACTTTTTGATATTCATAATACACTGTATGCAACAGTGCATCCAACAGATAATACACGTCTAGATCTCATCATTCCTGGAGAACAGCACTACTATGTCAAGGCTGCACAGCCACAAGAACGGCAGTCCTGGCTTATAGCTCTTGGATCCGCCAAAGCCACATACGGGCAACCTCCTAATCAGGAACCTTCTGGAGGTAGGCATAAAAGCATGTATGGTATTTTTTTAAATAATGCATGGTATGGATTGTAGTATAAAAGTACAGTTTTGCAAGAATATTAAATCTTTTCACTGAGGAACAGCTACTTTGAATCCACAGGAGGGGATGCTGCAGTGGATACTGTGCGTGCCAAGAAATCAGAGCTGCGGCTGTACTGTGACTTGCTGATGCAGCAGGTACACTCTGTGAAACAAAGCATCACACAAAAGGACAGTGAAAAAGTGTGGGTACCAGATTTTGAGGTAAGGTTTTATTAGCTAATAGTGACAGCTGTTTGGATATCAAAAGATTAAAAAAATTATTTCCTAAAACTCTTTTGCTAAAACCTGCAATATCATTCCTTAACCCTTTTCGAGCGATGGGCCTAAATTTAGGCCCTGCCGACTGAAGTCGATGAGCCTAAATTTAGGCTTTGCTATAGGGGTCCAAGAAAAGCTCTTCTATTGGTTGACCAGGTTAAAAACTAACCAATCAGAAGGTTTGTTTCAATTCTGAGGTCTTTGTACTTTCGTTCTCTCGCCATCTTGTAATTTTCGAACCTGGGAAAAATTAGATCTAGCGCGTTGAATCAAGACGAAGTTTTCGAAGACGGGGTGGACGCCATTTTCAGCGTTACGCAATCAATTTTTTAGCGTTACGAGTAATGGGACTGAGTTAGAGAGCGACTGGGTAAGCTATTTTGAAGGTATTTATGCCAATTTTGTTGTATTATTTGATGTAAATAGGTTTCGGCATTTTGTCTACACATGCTCTGTAAATAGTGTTCTGTGTATTTTGGACAAATAACCGTAAAATTTGAACTTGTACAGCAGTTTAAAAGTGAAAGTTTATTATTTTTGAATGTTTTGAGCATGTGAACTGTAAATTTTCTTAAATTATTGCTGGCACCAGAGTGAAGATAGACAGCTGACATTATTTTTATTGCAAAGTTCAAGCTTTTTCCTTTCTTAACGTGTATAGGTTTCTTGATCTATATCAAAATTTAAGAAAGCAATAAAACAAAATAAACCAGACCCCGTTTTGCCATCACTGCTTCTAATTTTAGCCGTCAATCGTTGAACGTCGTTTTTTTTTTTATCAAAGCATAAGAGTGTTAAGGAAATGGGCTGTGCCTGAAGATGTTTGAGCATGTTTATCAATGGAAATGTTTCCAGAAAAAATGATGTGAAGAATCAGTTAGATGTGGCTTATCTATAAATCATATCTTCAGATTGAAAAGAATAATAAATCTGTCATTTTTTTCTGGCCATGAAGAAGCTGAACGAGGCTACGTCACTTCTGAGCGCAACATGTGATACATTTATTCAGACTTTGGATGAGGTTATGAAGATTGTACATGATGTGACACATATCACTGAGGTTGTTCATCCTTCATCACCTAAGAGGCTGTCTTCTGCTGTGAGTTCCACAGATCCATAATATTTAAGATTTGATTATGAACTTACACGTGTTAGTGTGTTCTTGTTAGTGATGGGTCTGTACCAGTAAGGTACCACCTAAAACATTTTAAAAAATCCTGGTATTTGACCCAACCTACCTCATTATTGCATCTTCCCTCTAGAATAACATTTTAATTCAAACAGAACGGGAAAAATGTTTCCCTTCTTTAGAACAGAGAACCACTATGTAGCATGCTTACAAGAGCTAATCTGTTTTTCATCACCAAGTGTTTTGATCTATGAAATTTAATACATGTGAGTTCTTATAATTAAAAGTATTGGACATTTGTTTATTGTGTACACCATCACTCAGATATGTTCTATGAATATGATTCATACAGTTAGATTAGCTCTTCAGTATTTAATCTAAGTATGAACAGTCTGATACAAGTCTGGCTAGTGGTGGCTAAATCTTAGATTCTTATAGTAATGTGATGATCTGTGTGCAGAGTTCAAGACTATCAGTTTCCCGGTCCGATTCCCAGGAAATGTGAGATAGAGTTTTTATTTCCATGTTTTTATTTTATTAATTTTCTTATCAGTTGAAACATGATACAGATTTTTAAAACAGACATTTCTTGTTTTAACTATTCCAGACCAAAATTAAAATTTTAAGGGGCCAACATTTTACATATTTTAATATCTTTATTTACCTACAGCAACAGGGGGGGAAATGTTGTGAGGAAAAGAGCAGAAAGCGTTGAACACTTGCACCTGAGTGATGATTTAAATTGGCAAAATAAAATCCAATATTCCAATGCACCAAATGCACCTTCATGAACATGCATGCATAGAGCACACACAAATATGCATACAACACAATACCTTCATACACACGCAAATGTACTAATGTCCTTGTTAAAATGTCATGCATTTCATCAATTTCTTAAAACTGCTTGAAAGGACAAAAAGAATAAACTGTGAGCAGTAAACTGTGTAGTCTACATGACAGTATCTCAGTCCTAGGATTCAGCTACATGTGCTTGCTGCCACACCCAATACATGAAAATATATACTAGAAAATGTGTAAACTGTAGACAGGGGTTGGATCTTGTCCTAAAATAGAATAAAAGTAAGAAAAATGAGATGTTCATCGCTATTAAATATTGTTCAGAATGATGTCATAGTGGCATTGTGTTGTCTTCAGATCAGTCAGAAGTAGACTGCCCTCTACCAGCTCTCTTGAGGGACCCAGCCTGATTCGAACTCGAAGTAAATCTTCAGCTGAATGTGACACTTTACAGCCTGATGCTGCCTTGTCCGAACCTTCATCTGCACAGACTTCTTCCAGCCATGTTGGGTCTGGCAAAGACTCACCTGGAATCAATCACACAGCAAATGAAAGAGAAAGGGCTTCTGAGCCTGGGGTTAAGATTAACCCTGGACCATCTGTCAGAAATCGTGGTCATGAAGTTGAGAATGGGACAGAAGGCAGTGGGAGGCCAACAGTTGATGTCAAGAGTGATGATGGGGAAGGTTCTGATGATTTTAAGGATGCTATAGATGTAAGGACTCCTACCTTTTTCTCTGCAATGTCATCAAGGTAAGTTTCATAAAACTAGCATTCAGGTGATTGCTGGGATATCGTCATAATCAAAGTACATATACATTTTTTTTAAGCAAAAAACTACAACTTTTGAACATGAGTGTATACAAATCCATTCCAGATGTAACCAATAGACAGTTCAAAAGTAACTACTCATTATGGTTTCATAATGATGGACATGACTAATTGTAGCTAAAGGAAAGCCATTGGAGAAGAATTATGCAAAGTGGATTTTCTGGGTTCATTGGCTTCATATTTAAAATGAAACACCAAAGTGACTAAAGTTCTTGCCCTTGGAAACTGGCATTCTTCATGCTTCCTTCGTTACTTTTGCTTTAGAAGCTTGTAATCTAACTGGCTGTTCTTTTGTTTGCCATTTGTTTTCCATTAATGCTACTTTTTCTGTTTGTTCAGTTGTATATTTTTTCTGTCGCTGGAATTTTATTTTTCTGTTTCTTTTTTAAGTCACTCATTTATGTGTCTATTGAGAGGCAGACAAATGACCAACTTTATTAATCCCAGTGGGCAGTTTTAACTTGGGAAGTGTGCTCAGTTATGAAGGTTATGAAAAAGAAAAAGAAAGGAAAAAAAGCGTTAGCTACAAGAAAAGGCAAGTGGTGCATCTTAGCACAACACAAAACACACAATATTACATCTAAAACCATTGACACCTACACCATCACACACACAACTGACAACTTTTCTATGGTTTAACTGCTGGATTGCAGAGGGTACAGGTAATGTGCATCATCCTTTTTCCCAGTTTTCTTTCAAATTGCTAATGAATAAATCCTGATTCTGCTTTCTAGCTTTGCTAATGTCAGACTGTTGGATGAAAGTGGTGTTCCAGTGCAGCCTTTCTTGGATGCCTGCAAGGAACTAGTGCTGATATTTGGTAAGTTGTCTCTGAATACCTATAAAAATCAGATGGCAAGAGTTCAGAAAGCTTCTAACTCCAAATACTTTCTTTCCTTCTTTCCAATCATTTACAATGAAACATTTACTGGATTTTCAGTTTTGGTTTTGGAAGTGGGAGGTTTTTTGCCTTGTTGTTGCCAAGGACTTTTTTTTTCTTTTTGAGGGTGGGACAGGGGATTGTGTATTAATCTGCAATTTACTTGGATTTTATGGTGTGGTTACCAGTCTGGTCACTATTACAGTATTAGCATATATCACTGTTGATCTAATCAGTGTGGTTGCTGTTAGCATATATAACTAATATCTTCAATGTGCATTTTTCATTGAGCAATCTTGTAAAGGATTCTAATGTTTTGTCTTTATTTCTTGATGTATAACTGCAATCTGAATGGACTGTGTCATTATTCTTTGTGGGAGATGGCTGGTGAAACAGTGGTCTCATTTATGAGGATACCGTTTCATGTAACCGATTAAGAAGGCAATGTACACTACAGCTTTGTGATTATTGTTGCTTTGATTATGGCTCAGCCTTTTTTTTTTGGAGGGTTGGGAGGGGGAGAGGCTGTCTGCCTTATGGTGTAGTATTGCTATGATTCTGTTAAGCCTTATCCTTTAGAATTCTTCTTAAAATTATTTTTTCTTTATTATTTTAATAGTTTCCTTGGCTTTTGTTTTTAGATAAGCTGAACAGCACTGCTTTTGCTCCTGTCAAAATGGATTTCTCTGGCAATATTCGTGTAAGTATTTGCGTTTTAAATTTTCCTGACTAAACTTTCCAGTGTTCTTTCAAGATTGTTTTGTTTGAGGAATTAAGAATCATGTTTACTTCTCAGACAAGTTCACAAGAACATAAGGAAATGTGAAATGTTGTGTATTTAGTTTGGCCTTCCGAAAAAGGGACATATCAGGGGTCAACAGTCTCCTGCACACATTTCATGCTGTTATCCATGCAGACAGATCTTCCAGTTCAGTAAAGGTGCCTTACCAAACTGTTGCTTAAAACTTGAGATGTGAATTATTGATTCCAACAACAATTTTTATCACAAAATAGGGGATATACTCATTGTGTGAGGCAATCTTTAAATTAGAAAATAAAATGTATTTTCATTTATTGTTTTATAGTAAACTTTTCCAGGACATAAGTTAGGAAGATTTTCCACAAAAAGTAAACAATTATTAACGACGAAAGTTTTCATAGTTATAAGCTCATTGTGAATTGGTAAGTCATGTGTCTTGGTTATGATTTAAAAGTTGCCTTAATTATCAAGATGGTGCATTGTGTAAGTGTACAAGATCACACATAAACACTACTGTACGTGTAACAGGGTGACCTACCACCTCTAACTGGCTGCCCTACTGGCCAATTGGCCTTCAGCTGGCCTCTTGGCCAGCTTCTACCACATACACCCCCAACAAAGAAATGTCGTCCTCAACATTTAACCCCATGTGCTAAGCTATAAAAAAAAAACAAAAATCCAATATACCTCCCACCCTCTTCTATCTATACATATAAAATTACAATAAACAATCCTACTACCCTTCAACCGAAAGTGCTCTACAATATATATATATATACATCCTTTTCATCTAAAAAAACCCCATAAAACTATAATAACAACATTATATACCCACATAACAAAAGTTCATAATACTAGTGACTAAACATCAGTCCCTCTATATCATGCAGGCTTTGATGGCTACTGTTGCAAGCCAGTCTGGCATATAATCCATATTTAATACTGCCTTGAACACACATTGCAGTCTGTCTGTGGTTGTCTCCGCTGCTTTTGGGGCTGCAGGTGAAAGTATTGTCTACTGCTGGTTCAGCACATATTCTCCAGAGTGTTGCCATGCCGGTGCGGTTCGAGGCCTCACCCCAGCTCCTCGCCTGGGTAGTGGGCGGGGCTGGTCCAGCTCCTCTTTCTCATCCTCTAAAACAGAGGATAATTCTTGCACCTTTTCCTGTGGAGCCACATCCAGGGAGTCTCGCTCACTAACTGCATCAGCCTCATGCACGTCACGGGTGCTGCCCCGTGCTTCATCGCTGCTGCCAACGTCACTTGCTGCCACATGAACGCGCAACATCTCATCTTCCGACTCGCCTGTGTCGGCCTAAGACCCACTGGCATCCCTGCTGTATGCTGTGTTCATGCGGTGGTGTCTCCTCTGGCTGCGCTTTCTGCCCGCCGTGTCGTGGGCGGTTGCCCTTCCTGATCCGTGAGGGCATGACCTAGTGGTAAGAGGACGTTTCTGTGCAATGTACGCTCCCGACCACTGCCATCCTCCCGTCTCACCACAAACACTGGTATGTCCGTGTTGGGTTTCCTCAGGACCACATACATTTCTTGTTCCCACTTGTCTGCCAGTCAATTATGCGATCACCTTATGGTAGGTTCCACATTGGGCACCAAAAAATGTAACAAAGTGACCTACCACACGGCACACAACACTCAACGCGTGCCATAGGTTGTTGGAACCTTTTTATTCTGGTGACTGTTTATTGATCAGCTGCACAGTATTCGTAACGTAGCCTAAGAACTTTATCAAGCGGATTGCTGGGTGGCATCCTTCTCGCTTGTTGCTCTCTTGACTTCTTTCTCTCGTCTCTATCAAACTTCTCCCTTCCCTTTTATATCCCCCGGGAGGGCTAAAGTGGCAGGGGTGCCCGGCTGTGTCGGACAGCAGCGCTGCTGTGTCCACCTAGGGAAGGTGGGGTTGAGGGGTGTCGCCCCGTCCCTCTCTCGTGGCTCCCCTTAGCCCTCCCGGACCCAAAACAAACCCGCGGGCCAATCACGCTAACTGGCTGGCCTACCACATATTAGGAAAAACATAATAACAACAATAATTGTAGAACTTGCATAGAGCTGTACCCCAGTCTGTGCCAAGCTCATCAAAATCTACAAAGACTAACTGACATTTTGACAAAAAGAAAAAAACTTTTTGGTCCAATGACCATCTCACTCTCTTGTGATAGAGTTTGAATAAAAGAAAGATTTTAAAGAAAATCTACATCCATGGAACATGAATTTTTTGGCAATTCACCAGTTATCTTGCCCAGCAGCTTTTTTATTCTTAATTCTTCACAGAGCAAGCGATACTTCTTCTTTTGAAATTGTTTAGTTAAACTTCATTGTCCTCGGGTGTATCATCATCGGAAAAGTCACTATTTTTATCAAGTAATTTTGTAAAATTTTGGTACCAAATGCAACAGGAATGTTGCTGTTAAAATTAATTTGTTTTGAAGAAATTTTGTAAGGTGTATTCCAGAACATTTGCTAGTCTTAGATAGAAGTGGTCAGCTAACGTATTATAACCTCTTTAAATAACTTCTTTTTTCTTTTCGGTAAATTGTTACACTCTCTTCATAACAATACTCATGTCTTTCGTTATCATGGAGAGTTTTCTTATAGGATTTAAGGGATGTCTATACCATATTGCTGTCTTTTTGACAATTATGATCAAACCAGTTATCAAATTGCTCATTCTTGTAAGTATTGACATATATCTCCATACATTTAGCATTTTCCTTAATGCACTTATTAAAATCAAGAACCTCATTTGTGTCAGTGTCTGTTAGTTCAGTTGGCTGGTTTAATCTAGAGGCTCTCTTCATTATTCATATTACTTATACTTTTATAGGCATTAGTATTATTCCAGACAATTTAAGTAAACACTTCTTTACTATGCATGCTTTTGATAACAACTTTATGGGGATATAAATATATAAATTTAAATGCACATGGTAGATTTAAGTCTCTGATTGACAGACAATGAGGCAACAGAAGTAAGGCAAGGAAACAGTTCCTTTGACATTAAAAAATAATCATTAATGCTATGTCCTAAATCAGATATATGTAGCATCCTTTTCAGTTGGCTTACATGCATTGTTAAAAATATAAAGATCAAAAAGCCACATAAATTCAGCAAAACTTTCCCATACTGGTTAACAACTAAGTCATGGGAGTGTCTGACTGACTGTAGCAAATATCCTGTACAAGCAATTCTGTAACATAATCATCTGAGCCTCAGCTCCTTCCCTTTCTTTTAGACTAATAAACTCTCTCTCTCACACACACACACATATATATATATATATACACATACACACACATTTGTTGTACATAAGTCCATAGCTATGGACCAGCATTAGCTTTAAAGTAGAAGCAAAGTAGCATATGCTAAGTGCAAAAAAGATGGAAAATGCACATTTGGTGCTCTCTAGAAGACTCATTTCTCAGTCCCCCTCCCCCTTTTTTTCAGAAGATCCAGCAGAAGCATTTGAGTAGTGCAGGCTCAGGTGCAGGTTTTCCGTCACTGCAGTCAATGGTACTAAGTGAAGTCAGGTCTCGACAACACACCAACTCAAACTCAGCAACTGTTGCTCTCTGCTGGTTGAAAAGGTGGGTAATAGACATTTGATACAAACCTTGATACGAGTGCATACATTGGTAATGTGTGATGCTTGGTCAAGTTGTTGTACTACCCTTACATGCATTTTGACTTGGCAGCATAGTGCAGCAAGAGCGAATGAAAGCAAGCATTATGTTCCATTAAATGTTAGGCTTATATTTTTGCAGCAGCCATGTAGATATAATGATATAGATACATAACATGTTCAAAGTTCTGAAAACCAAAAGTTCATGTTGTTCTTTTACACCTTTTACATCAGCCTTGTTCCTGTTTTCTTTTATAACAGAGGATTGGAGTTCATACGTGAATTTCTTCGTGAAATCTGCTCGGGAGGACCAGACTTGTCAGAATGTGCTTCTAATGCCTATAGCCGAACTCTGAAGAAATATCATGGCTGGGTTGTTAGGGGGGTGTTTGCCGTAAGTTTCATTCACTCCTGATAACTAATCTGTAAGGATGAGCATGCATATTCAAATGTTTTACCTGCTTGTAGCATGATTTGTCTTTGGTACACCTCAGTTTTAATTTTGAAACATTTATGCAGTTAAAATGTATAAGAAATTTTCCTAATTATGATTGACAAATCTTTTATGGTTGATTTTGATGCTATATCATTTGCTGGTGATTGAGAACATAATTCGGCAAAGAAACACAGCGTATTCAACAAAAGTAAAGGAAGATGATGGCAACAGTTATTATACTGCAGGTCCATATTGCGGTAGTTACCAGTTTACCAGGTAATACATGATTTCTGTGAGGTCCATACTGAAGTAATTAGCAGGTAATACATGACTTCTCTAAGGTCCTTACTGCAGTAGCTATCAGTTAACTAGGTGATACATGATTTCTCTGAGGTCTATATTGCAGTAGTTACCAGGTGATACCTGGATTTCTTTGGTTTTTTTATCCTTTCCTACCCTTTCCTTTTTACTGATATATTTTCTCAGGTTGCTGTGAAAGCATTGCCATACCGTGATGAGTTCCTGTGCCACTTGGCTGCTGAAGAAATTGAAACAGTCGATGACAGCTTCATGTCATCACTGATGAATGACATGGAAGTTTATCTGCAGCACATGAATAACATCATTCTTGTCATCAGCCAATTTTACACAGCCCACAATCTGGATGTTGAAGAGCAAGTCTAGGATCCCTCAAGCTTTATTCAAGCTCAAGAAATGCCTTGACTGTATTCCTACTCAGCCATACTTGCATTCAAATTTGTAGCCATTGAAATTTTTGCTGTTTTGTGGATCAAGTAACTGGGTTTTTCTTGAGTACAGGTGTGATTACAGAGTATTTATTCTTAGAAATTTATTGTACACTGTCTATATAAAGACAGTTGTTGTTTGCAATATCTGCTTCTTTCTAGTTGAGGAGTAGAATTGTCAATTGTCAAAATGCCTAAAGCTAATTCCCATTCCTCTCTTTTTTGTGCAAGAAAAAAATTTATTTAAGTAATCTTTTTCTCATTTTGTGATTCAAGCATAACAAGTTCAGTGATAAAAGCCTCAAGCAATTTTTATTTTGGTGTATGCCTTGTAATAAAAGATATTAATACATGTTTGAGTGATCTCGGTTTGAATGATCATCATTGGGGAATACTGGACAGCAGCACTTGAGGAAAAAAAAAGTGGGGAATAATACATGGCAAGAAGTTTAATGGAGGAAACTTCACTTTTCACTACCTTCAGAAAGCAAAAGGTATACCTATTTGTAACAATAACATCAAACTGATTCAAGATTCAAGAATTACAAACCGCCTGATGTGGTGGCCGAAAAAGGGTTATCCTTTTCTAAAGTCAGCTCTGCCTGGATAGATTTATTAAAATCTCAATTAAAAATAATACAATGCTTCTCAGTGCTAGCATAACCAGAAGGCTTGTGTGTGTGAATTTTCATAGCACGTAACAGTATGTGTCATCAGAAAACATGCATTTATGTGTTTGCACATGTACACACAAACACATGGCACAGAGAACATGATGTTGACAGTACAAAGCAAATTGGATGGGACAGCATTTTTTTAAGCATGTACTGACTTTTATTAGTAATTTGTTGTATTTATTTGGCAGTACTAAAAGTATTTCACCTAGCATTCCATGTAAGTATTTTTTTGTTATGCCTACTTAGACATTAAAGATTTTATTATGCCTACTTAAACATTAAAGTTTTTGTTATGCCTACTTAAACATTAAAGAAAGTTTATAGTTGAAGTTAAAGGCTCATGTACAGAATGAAAGTTAAAGATAGTAGTCCAGGGCCAATACAAGAACCCTTAAAGACTGCTTAAATATTTACGAAGAAGAATGTTCATAGACAAATAGCTTTAAATACAGCTAGAAACCTGTTTTTTGCAAATGTCTTTCTCAGTTTAAACTAATTTCTTTTTACTGCATTGTAAATCCTATTTGATTAAAACAATCAAATTTTACTTTGGACATAAGCATGATTCCATTGATGAATTAAATGCTGTGTATTTATTGGTCTGAAACCATTAAGAGACAGGTATCAAACTTTCTTTTAGACAGTGACAATGACTAGCTTTATTAGTCCCCAGTGGGCAATTTAAACATGGGAAGGTGCTCAGTTACAGTATATGATATATAGTAGATATAGTATTTAGTGGAAGTCCTAATAGCTTTTTTACCACATAAATTATTATTTTTATCATATTCATTTCCAAAGCCATTTGCTCTTGTGCTTTGACAAAAACAATTCCAGAGACCAGATGTGTTATGGCTGCCCATTGGAAGGGCTTTTTTTTTTTTTTTTTGCTACTGATATAATTTTATGAAAAGTGTGCACTGATACATCTCATCATTCCTGTTGTGATCTTTGTTATAGAGAAAATCCTCAGTGGTGCTATTCATTCATGTTGCAAACAATGTGCCATTGATAAAGATCATTGTCTGACCCTGAGCACCTCATTTTGACATCATCTGGTGGCTTCAAGGCAGATGGGTGGGGTGTCTGTTCATATGCACAAGTCTCAATCCATTTAGATATTTCTATGTATTTGAGAGTAGCTGCAGTTTGGAAGGTGAACACTATGTACAACTATGGTGGGGGGAGAAGTGGATGGTATATGTGCACATGTAAATTTACCTGGTGTCATTTGTAACAAAAGATGCTTGTCTCAGTTTTCATATATGGAATTTTATTGTATATGTTGGCAGGGGTGATGGAAAGGAAATTGATGAACATATTACATGCATGCAGGTTTTATCCACATGACTACAGAAGACTACTTATATGTATTTATAACAAATGTTGTATCTGTGTGTTGAAACTATACACATTTTTATACTGATCTAAGTACAATTACAAGTGACTGGTAACAAAGGTGTGTGTGACAATAAACTGCTTCAGTATTTTTTTTAAATATTAATTTATGTATCTTATATTTAGTTAAGCAACAGAAAAGCTTTCAAAGTTGATCTGCATCACTTATTTTATTTTATGTTTCTTTGCCTGCTAGAGAGGAGTGATCTGGAGGTATTTGTGTAGAACAAGCAATCATCAAACTTTAAAAAACAACTTTTAGACTTGATTGAAGTCAGTTTGAAAGCCAAATTATTGGATGGCAACAGAAACAGGTAATGCTCAAAATACTTATGGAAATGATAAGAATAATTTAGTCTTGTAACATGCAGTATCCCTCAAAAGATGCTTATTGCACATTGGGGTGGGGGGGAGGAATCGGTGTTTTATGCCGAGCCAGCAACTAAGGCCATATTACAGCAAAGCAGCCAGCCCCGTAAACAGATGCCACATGCAGAGAAAGAATATCAAGCCCAAGACAAGATCTGAACCCAGGACAGCCAACCCTCACTGTATTGGTGACGGGCATTAACAGTTGTGCTACCGGATTACTCATATTACACATAGGGAGAAACTGGATTAACAGCCAAAAAAACAGGACAGTAAAAGGGGGAATAGTGAGAAAAGAAATGATGGGGTTGGGGATGACATTGATGATTAATGGTTTAGCTAATAAACAGCTGAATCTTCAGCTGGTTTCAGTAGACTGCTGTAGATTCTGCATACTTTAGTGGGTAGGGTTCCACAGCACAGGAAACACTAAACTTGTAAAAGATTATTAAGAAACTACTTGACTGAAAAGGCAGCTCATGGTCGGCCTGCATGCTATTGGAGTAGGGGGAATCTGAAGAGGGTGACTAATTTTTGTAAGTACCTAAAAATGTTAAAAAGAATACATATTTTTCACAATCAGCCTCGTGAAGTTTAAGATAGTGGTTTAAATACACAGATTATTTGTATTTGTTTTTAATTTCATGTTCTTGCACATGCCCAGCTTTATTTTTGGTATACAGAGCTATCCAAATGTGGGACTATAATGAAAGGTTTTGACTTTACATACTGTACCACTCTGCTTGAGTGCCATTTCATATATATATATATCATGAATATTTCATGACGATATAGTTTTCACAGTAAGAATTGCTTTAGGAACCAGCATTGTAGGCTGGTTCCTAGTGTAACTAGCATTGTGTTATTCGGTTTTCTTTCTTGCAAGAAAAGTGTGCTGGTGAGGTCATTATCAAATTCTTAAATCAGTGTTGATGTGGCATAGCACAATGGTTGTTATGTGTGTCAGAAATGGAAAACAACAGTGTTTTGTTTCATTTCTGGACTGTGATGTACTTAAACAGTTAATACTCAGTGGATTCTTTTAATTTATTTTTGCTATCTTTGTTTTTTTTAAATATCTTATGTCTAATTTCTTGTGTTTTTTGTATTTAAGTCCTTGAATGCTTAGGCGTTTGTCCTGGTTAGTAGAATATTTGGATTGCTGTAAGTCTGTATGAAGTAATTATTCATAGTTTATTAGCCTAGCAGAATATTTTGATTTGTTTCACAGAGGGTAGGGTTGATTCCAGTCAGTAAATGTACAGAAACCATTGACTACCCACATAATTATTTTATGACATTTTTACATCAGTTGTCAGTAAATGATGATAACTTTTTTTTCAGCACAAACTAGTCAGTCATCCACCTTTGTACCTCCACCAGATCTCAGCATAAAGGATGTTTCTCTCCTTTGACAGATTTTGTGTCTGTTTCCATTTCATTCCATGTCTCGCTCCATCTCTTTTTGTACCTCACTGCCACTTTCTCACTCTTGCAGTCTGTTTTATATCAATCTATTACATTGTTTCTTATGTCAGTAATTTAGATTGACATTCTAGTGTTGCACATTATTATCAGCCACACGACAGATGGACCGTGACAGTGTCCTTTATCAGTACATTTGGAGTAGGTCTTTTATTCACCATACCAAGAATATAAATTACCCAATTCCTCAAAGTACCAAAGTTAAAGGACTAGTGGGGTACACTTGTATTTGAGTAACTGGGTAAAGCTCAGTCTTCTTCTTGGATCCTCTTATCTCCTAGTGGAGCATAGGGCCTCTACAGTCGTCTTCCACTTTCCGCGGTCTTTGGCAGTCTGCTTTGCTGCCTCCCAGGTCAGGTCTGCTAGTTTGAGTTCTTGCATTAGGCTGCGTCTCCACGTCTGTCTTGGTCGCCCTTGTTTCCTCTTCTCTTGGGGATTCCAGTCCATCGCTTGTCTGGTTATGTTAGAAAGGTCTTTTCGTAAAGTATGTCCGACCCATCGCCACTTTATTTTCTTGATCTGCACTTCCATGGATAACTGGTTCGTTCTAGACCATAGTGTTTCTTTGTCACTCTGTCAGACCACCTAAGATGGAGGATCTGTCTGAGGCATTTGTTGACGAACGTTTGGATTTTTTTGGAACTAGCCTGGGTCACTCTCCATGTCTCTGAGCCGTACATCAGCACGGACTTCACGTTGGAATTAAAAAGTCGGATCTTGGTGTTGTTAGAGATAGCTGTTGACTTCCAGACTGGGCGGAGGATTGCAAACGTTTGTTGGGCTTTTCTAATTCTAGCTTGGATGTCCTCGTCTGTGCCTCCGGTCTTGCCGACTACACTACCTAGGTAGACAAACTTGTCTACTTCTTCCACAGGGGTAAAGCTCAGTGCACAATACTATTCCCTAAATCTGGGTTAGGGTTAATGAGGTACAAAAAGAAATGAAGCGAGACATGGAGTGATATGAAAACATAGGCGCGCGCTCTTCTTGTCTTTCGTTTCGTGGTGTAGCAGCAAACCAGTTGGTCCATTGTGTCAACGCCACCTTTTGTCTCGTGTTAGCAACATCCGTTTGATCACGAGAAGTGCTAAAAGTAACTACTACCTTGCCTTTCTTTGGGCAATAAAAAGCCAGCATCCCGTGATCATGATCGAAAGCAAAGAGTGTAGTATTTGTTTGCCTTTCTTTTGCTTCTGCAAGAGCACGTGGAATCACTTTTCTGGTTTTAGAAATGGTCCCCAGCAAGGTATGCTTCTTAGCAAGATGTTTCTCTCGCAGCCCAAAGCTAGTGAAGAAGTTGTCACTCGTTACGTTCCTTCCACTATTTTCCAACCTAAAGAACATGTCCAACACAACTCTTTCACCCTGGTTGTGTTCTCTTGGTTGATCAGGTCTTGGCAATTCAAAACAAGACGTTGTGCTGTCACAGCAGACCCAGATTTTGATACCATATTTACTTGGCTTGCTGGGAATGTACTGTTTGAAATGACATTTGCCCCCGAGGACGACTAATTGTTCATCAACAGTCACATTTTCAGAGGGTTCGTAACATATTCTTTCAAGTTATCTACCCAAACATAAAATATTTCAGAGATTGGTGATAGCTTTTGATGTTCAGCAGCAGCATCTAATCGAAGTACTCTCCTCAATTGCACGAATCTAGCTTTGGGCATCGCTTTTGGAAAAGTAGCTCTCCCGTGCTTTTTGCCCTGTTCTATCGGCTCATCCTGAGCTTTATAGACACCAGCCAAAATCAGTTCACCCATAAAGCACTCAGCGTCATTGTTAGTCATTTTTTTCCAGTTTTTGGCATAAACTAGTTCGCCCTCCTTGTTCGTCCATTTTATAATGTCACAAATACTCTTTCATGAAGACTTTGCAAGAGGAAGGAATTAATTGTGTCCACGTTCCTGTTGGCATATCGGGTTGGCCCCGGCATTTTCTCGACTGAAGAAAGAGGGGAAATGGACACCAAAATAGGTTCTAAAGGGATGCTACGAGTAATTCGACACAAAGATAAAAAGTACTGTTAGGACAGGCACACACAGGGAAGGCGAGGGAAAAATATGGATGACGCGGTGTTTATTTCTTGGAATTCATGGGGCATTTATACCTGGAGTCCCCGCCGGTGGTTAACGATAGAATTTTAATTTGTGCTAAGATTTGTGCAGATATCTGAAAATTCATTTCATCTGCGATGTCCACCACTAAAGTGTAAAAGTAACGAAATTTCAAAATGTGAAGATAAACGGTTCGCGCTTTATAAATAGCAAACTTCGATTGGGGTCCGTATGGAGGGTTAATATGTAACTGTTTTATGTATCATATGTCTTGTTACACTTAAAGGAAGAAGAACATGAATGGATTATCTTATCGTTTTTCCCTTGGTCTGTTTCCGCCTGTTTTTTTGTCCCCGGGGTGTGCTGCTAGTGTTTTGTTAACTCAGGGTGTGTACAAGAAGAAGACAATCGATCATTCTTGAAATATTGTACAGGCTATGAGATACCGCAACATTATTATTATTATTATTGATACCCCAGAGTAAACCCCTGTTAGTGTAAAGTCGTTTGCGTTACAACTGATGAGGGATTACAACAATGAACAGTTGCCTTTTTATTTATTTTTGGTAGGATGTTTATGGAGGCTTTATAATGCTATGTTTAATGTGGATGATAAAAGAATCAATTTTGCCTAATAAGAGATTTGATAATAATGAGCACTTGCAATGGCTTAGCTACGAGGCTTTATATTAGGTGGATGAGGCTGCCAGAGATAAGCAGACTTTTCAATAGCTTGATATAGGTACCAAGCCCAAGGTAAAAATGGAAAATTTGCTTAATTACCCTTTGCAGTAAATTTCTTCATTGTCTGTGGATAAAAAAAGGAAGGTGTATTGTATACGACAAGGACTGGTGGACTGAATCGAACTAAGAGATGGCATACAGCACCGAGAACATTCGTTTGTGCAACTAAAGTCTCCGCTGCAATCTCGGTGATAAGATGTTGTGAGGACGTTCCTGGACCTACTTTTGTTGCAGGTGGTCTAGATGACTGACGGTCCTTGGATGTGACCAAAAGATGTTAAACGGCATAATGGAACCAGGGCAGATTTGTCACATGATGAGATGCAAATGTTTACGGCAGTAACTATACACATGCTACTGGGCATATTATAAGGTAGCTGAGCGGTTCACGGGAGGAAAATCTGTTGGTCACAAGAGCGCGCATACATGCAGTCAAAGACCATTTTAAAATAGTTACATGAAATTTCCTTCCTTATGACAATATATCATTTTCTGGATGTTCATTGCAGTTTATGTACACTCAGATCGCGATGTAGAAGATGAGAGCTACTCAGCCTCCTCCCCTATGCTCCACTGGGGGTGAAAAGGAATAAGAAGAACTCAGCCTCCACATTAATGCCAAAGTTAATATGTGTTGTTAAAAATAGATGCGAAAAAAGTAATTCATATGAATGTGTTTAAATTTGTGAGGGAAAACGGGTTTCGGTTCAACAGCCGATTGATGTTTTTTGTTCAGTTACAGTAAAGAGTTTGTATTGAGGCAATTTTTCTGATGCCGTGTTTTAACGTGCGAAATGCTAGACATGGCGCTTTAAGTAACGGCTTAATATGTACCCCTGTCTGTAATGCCACACATCCATGAACTACTGTTTGCTGCCAACTTGTAATGACACATTTTTCAGCAGACTTGACACGGTTTATACAAATTAAAATCATTCCATTGCATAATTAAATTTCTAAAATTTATATTTTACACAAATCCACGACAGTTGAACCATGTCTCGACCAGTTATGAATTGAACTTTAAAACCAGTTCCTCTGTCAGTTGTTTGATCATGTATCATGTATGTAAGACTTTTTTTTTTTTTTGCAAAAGACTGTTTCATCAGTTGTGGTAGCGAGTCTTTGGTAGCTTCCTCTGAAACTGTCCAGCACATCGTTATAATATGTTTATTTTAATTTCATTTGATCTGGAACGATGGTCGATATCTGTTGACTGTATTCTGATTTTCTTTTTGAAGGGATTATTAAAGGTCGAGTTGAATTTATTTTTGCCTGGTCAGTTTGTGTTCACTTGCATGCGGTGTGCGTGTGTAAATGTGTCCACACCCACCACGACGACGATGATGATGATCGATGATGATGTTTTTGTCACAGCACTCCTAGTATAAGTATTGCAGTTACTATACTGTAACCTCAAACACACACACACACACACAAGGGCAGAGGAAGCCGGAGTACCCTGAGAAAATCCCTGCCGGTCAGCCCTGTAAGCAGGTTGAATATGTTTATTAGACATTCAACACAACGTTCTTAGTCCACAAAGACAGTTACAGGTAGTTCTCAACTGCTAGCAATGTACAGATAAGTACATGTGCATGTTGACTACAGTAAATTTTCTCACAGTATATATCAACAGGTACAACCAGCAACAATAGATATACACAGTTGGTGACCTTAGGTCACCTCAGGCTAACACAAGATCACGGCCAGTAGAATTTATCAAGTGAATGGCACGTGGAATGAATGAATTGCGGTGACTATTCGTTCTGCACACAGACCTCGCATACCTGTGGTCAGACCAGAGAGTGAGAATTCACATGATCAGGAATAGTGAGGATACGGGATGCCTTCCTAAGGATTTGCTGATCATTTAGGACTGCCAAGTCCCTCTGCCGTGTCCTGGAGATCGTGAAACAGATAATAACAATGCGGACAGGACTGTTCCTGTTTTCTACGGAGAGGTTGTGGAACCAAGAGATAAAAGAAAAAGTGACGAGAGAGGTATGTTGGGACGAAGATACGAACCGGCGACACCCGATTTAAGATGTTCTCATCATCCTCGTACGTCAGTCGATGACTCGGTTTTTCAGACTTTCTGTTCTTCGACATTATCACTGATTACTCCCTTGGGGTAGGAAAGTAGGAGAATTGGAGAGTATGTCTTACTGTAACACTTTCCCTATGTTGTTGTGTTTGTACTAGCTATTCTTTGTACTTCATTACCAGCTGTGTGCCTTTATATCCCTTCAACCAGTTCAACAGCATCATAGCACCGGTTGTGTACTTTGGCTGTAATCCGTTATCCTCGCTATTATCACTGTCTGCCTCCACAACATCACTTACTTGGGTGAGTGGTGGCGAGCTGACCTTAATTGTCTTTCCTTGCTTTGTACAATTAACTTCTTTATTGGTAAAAACAACAATAATAGAAAATTTCGAAATTTCGTTAATCCACTCAGAGCTAAGCTATACTAAGTCATAATGTGTATTTTATTGAACCCACTTTTTTTTTAATAAGACATGGGAAAGAAATACTAGAATTGTTATCTAATTGTAAAGCTGTTATATATGAAGCACGTGGCTGTAATGAACCAGCAGCAATCCATTTTACTTAGTTCCTGTGTCGTGGGTAAATTCCCTCCACAAGAAAACAAAATCTTGTGTGTAATTAAAGCAAAACTTGTATGTTAATTAGTAAAGACTAAAGATTTGATACTAAACCAACCAATGTTAATTAAATGATGCCACGAGGTAAATCTGTGGATATGTAGATAAACAGCAATTAGTGCGTGTGATGTTAGGATTAAATAACTAGATGATGAT